>JAVRXN010000009.1:50134816-50847316 GCA_033556935.1 Timema podura
AAGGTGGGAGATGTCCTTTGTTATTACGTCATTTGCAAGCATCCTGTTAGATGGCTGCATTGTTGACATCACGTACACCAGGTTCTTGTTTGTCTTAAATTCAACCATCGCATTCGAATCATTTTCATAACATCAACTCCAAGACGCTGGACGCGCAGAGGTAGAACTATGCTTGTTAGATCATGTAGGCCAGCAAGGTGTCCAAAAACATGAGTGGTCTTGTCTTAGTACAGCACTGGCCAATCAGAGCATTGCAAGCTCACTTCATTGTAACATCAGGGTGCTGCACAATTTATAGCGCGTTTTGGACTTCTCTCCATTCGTGGTGAACAGGCTGGACTTGCAAGCAGCTATTGTCCGGCAGACATATGCGTGCGTAGAACACCTATATTTGACATAGTAAGATCGTGATGTTTAATAAAGCTGGATGTCTATGAGTACAAGATTACTTTGTGGTAGTATTTCTATTGCAGAATGTCTATGAATATTAGCTTCTTTATGGGTGGGTATATTTCTATTGGAGAAAGTCTATGAATATTAGCTTCTTTAGGGGTGCGTAGTAACATTGTCATATTATCAGTACACACTAATGTTACAGTAAACACATGCGCACGAACACGGATTGAATGTCGTTACTAACCACTTCCATTTCTTCCAGTTCCCCATCTTTGTTTATGAAGTGAAGTCAACCTTCTAGAAACTTTCGTTTGTAAATTATTTTTAAATGAAGAGGAAAATTCATCATAAAATTCTAGAAAACTCTTGACAGATATTCAACAAATGTTGAGATTACCATGCGTATACAATTAAGCTCTACATTTCTACTGGAGTGATATTCGATTTATTTTGCCAAAACTTTCTTTTTGTTACATAAAATTGAAAAAAGTTTACTCTTAGATCCCTACCATTCCACTTTAATAGGACACAATAAAATAAAATAATCGTATCAATAAGTTTTAGTCTTTATTTTTATTTTTGTTGTTGTTGTTGTTGTTGTTGTATGTACTGTGAGAAATTCCGCTGGGTTGTGAACCTTTCACGTGACCACACTCTAAAAAGATGTATTTCAGAATACCTCCAATAATACAAGATGGAATGCGGGAACAATTTACTGGTAATATGTTTTTTTAAATTTTACTATAAATATGTTTTTATCATTAACGATCGCACCTATTGACATATGTAACGATACATTATGTTCTCTCTCACTACGAATTTTCATGAAAATCCCATATGATAACCTATGGAAGTATCTAGTATACAAATATTAGAGAGGAAAACTTTATGACCTCGGGGATTGGGGACATCGCAAAAAAAAAAAAAAAACACGCATCCATGGGCGTAGAGAAGGGGGGAGGGGGTCAAGGGCTTCTGGACTCCCATGGAAATTGTTGGACCCCCACCCTAAAGATGGTTCATTTTTGACTCTCCTAGAAACATTTGTAATTCCCTTGAACCAGATGGACTCTTCAAATAATATATTCCACATATATGCATAAGAACTAAAATAAGGTACTGGTGGCTTTATTACATTATTAACTATTACAACATACAAAGATTTGCCAGTAAATTATGTTATATTACTATCAAGTATATTATCTATAATGCCAAACTCTATTAAACCTAACTGTTTTTAATTTTCAACGATCACAATTAATTTGATAAATTTAATATATTAGTACACAAGCGACCTATCTATTTACACACACCCTTACACATATATACATCATCATCATCCCTCCCCAAATTATATTAAGTTATATAAAAACTATATTGAAATAATGCATCCCTCCTATGGTTGCCTTTCCATCCCTTCTCGAACAATTAGCCTTCTATGTCTTTGCGTAAATCTTCATAACAAAACAAGCTTTTGTGAGGTAAAATAAAAATCTTAGGGATAAGATCGATATTCTAAACGTACCAATTTATATTCATAATACATTATG
This sequence comes from Timema podura, assembly GCA_033556935.1. Taxonomy (NCBI): domain Eukaryota; kingdom Metazoa; phylum Arthropoda; class Insecta; order Phasmatodea; family Timematidae; genus Timema; species Timema podura. The sequence goes on from JAVRXN010000009.1 coordinate 50,136,763, forward strand.
AATTACATTATTAAGCTATGTTTAGGTTTCACGGTAGGTCCTATTTTAAATAACATGAATTAAATTATAAATATGATTAATAAATTTGAATTGAACTGACATGTAAATAGTTTTGGTTGGCTTAAATTAGTCACCAATTTTCTCATTTGAAAATAAAATTTGAGGTTAAAGTGAAATGGCCAAAGAAAGGTTTTAGGATTTGTAACGTGCCAAAAGTTGTAGAATAATTTAGGGTGAGGGTTGAGTTGCAAAGGAAATAATAAAACCATTTTGACTTGCAAAATTAATATTATATTTAAGGAAAATTGAAAAAAAAAACTAGAAATAATATTTATGTATTAAACATTTTATTCTTAAAAGGAATAATATGGGAATGTTAGACTTAGGATCTATGGATTTATTTTTGGCTGTTGGCATCACTAGCGTGATAAATATCTACATTGTTTAGTACAGATGCTCCCAGATGAAATTTAGATCGCCAATGCGCCTCCTCCTTCAGCTCCCAGAATTTCCTTCTTCCCTTCGTCATCTAATATTCAAATCCTCCTTCATCCTAAGCACCTATTTTTCTCAACCTTGCCTTCTATGACGTCATCCAGAAGACAGTACCACCTAAGTATGTGTCTGATACAGTTTTCTCTGTTCCGATATATACATATGGATAAATCACGTGAACATTAACCTCTAAGATCGAATTCGAAGACTAGAGGCAATATAATATCTCGCTAGACACGTAGTTTGATTCTGTTTTCTATGTAATTGCAGACTTACAAATTGCAGCGGTCAGCTCACGATCAGTGAGTTAATTAGTTGAAGAGTGTGATTTGACTCAAGAAGTAAGGGACGGACTAATTGGGATGTGCCATGATTCCACATTGAGAGTGAGGCCAATAGATAACACGGATTCTTCCTGGCTAAGCATGACAGAACAAACACATTTATATCAAAGAAAGCTATTTCGTCAGTGCTGACTTTCTCAAGATCGTTCTTGTATGTGTAGGTACTCTCGGCATTGAATAACATAAAATTAAGTAGCAGGATTAGTTTTTCTTACGTTAAAGCCGATCTAAGAGTTGTACTTGCACAAATTCGACCTATTATTATTATTATTATTATGCCCTTTTTGTTTTTAATATTTTCAATAATAAAATTTCTTTGCCCTTGATCATGTAGGTGTTCATATCCCTTCTCGGGCTTCTCGTAATCCAAAATTATTTTTTATCAATAGCTCTTATAAGGTAAGCCTTATAGGTCGTTGTATCCATAGCGCCAATTCTAGATTGGTCGAATTCGACTTCTATCATAAAATGAAAGCTAAACTCAAGAGTTATTTAAGGAAATCCCATATCAATAACTTATCATGTATAGATTTTGCTTATAATATTTAAATTTACAATATTCTGATCTATTTTTTGCATATTGTTACTGCTTTTAACCACTCTTTAGCTATTTGTAATTGATGCTATTTTTTATTCTTATCATTATTAATTACTACTTTTTTCGTAACTATTCATCAGTATATACCATTTTTAAGCCATTTTTGTTTATAATAATTTCTCTTGTAAATATATGTATTTGTATGGTAGGCCTACTTGTGTACTTTTCAGTGCTGGCCTGTCATAGGTCTTACGACTGTTGGCCAGCACTATAATAAAGGAAATTGAAATTGTGATGTTATTTTTGGTTAAAAGAGTTACTTATAATAGAAATCTAATAATCAGTTGACTAAATTATTCAAATATATAATATCGTTGACTATTTTACTGTTTATTTGTTTTAAATTTCATTCAAAACCCCTAAAGTTTTGAATATTCATTTTTTTCGTTTAGAATTAAAATATATGTTATATATATAATCTACTTACCTTTATTTCACTATATTAAATCATCTTTCTTTATTTTATTCATAAACTGCCAACCCGCCATGTTTATTATTTTGTTGGTAGGTGATTTTAACGTTATCTGCTCTAGAGAGTGGTTTATTTCGGAACTATTATATTAATTTATTTTTATGTTCTTGGAAGCTTATAGCATCTGGCTGTCACTTGGAGAAATAATTGACCCTAGCGGAAGATATTATTATTCTCGTTTTGGTTTTTTGATGCCAAATTTAAATTGATTTTTAAAGATAACATATTCATATGTCAAAATTATAATTATCTTTATAGTAATACTCTCAATATTTAAATAGTTAAGATGGTTTGTTTTATTCTTTCTTATAAATCCCGGTAAATATTTTCTCCTAGGGCGGAGATTGTTTATTTTAAAACAAAAAGAACGTGTTTGTGTTTTGTCTAAGTTTTTGTTGTGACTTTAAAATTGGCTTTGAAGGTGAAAAGAAGGACCCGATCTGGGAATCCTTCAATTATATTTTTTACCAGGTTCATGGTAATTCTTACCATACAAAACTTCTCTAAAATGAAGTATAAACTTGTGATGAAGGTTGAGTGGAAGTTTTCAAGGAAGATTTTGTGGAAATTTAAGGCCTGAAGTTAAAGTTGACGGAGCTTTGGGTCAGTATTTGCAAGAACAAGGACATTTTCGGGTGAGATCAAATCCATCTGTAATCATCCTGTTATGGATTTAAATAATTAAGTACAATACTTACAATTATTAAAGAAGGTCAAATAACTTCAGTTCTCAAACCAGAATATTTACCGTTTGTCCACCTCAGAACAATATTTTTGTTTATTAAAGAATCATAGCCTTATTGTTACATGTTATAAAGAATACATTTTGTTGATGTTAAAATCCTGTTATTTGCTTAAAGAAATATTCCTATTATCCTCACAATTCAAGTGAGAGTTTAACAATTTCAAGTATTGCTTAGCAATACTTTTATTAATTTTATATAGTAGGAGGCATGCCTTAATAGGTAGGGTTTATTTAAGGATATCATTCACTACAATAATTAAAATCACTCTTTATATTTAATTGTTTTATTTTTATTTACATCAATGTACATTGTATTTTCTTTTGAACTTGCATCCCATGTATAGCGATTCTCAGTAGATTGGATTGTTCAGAGCAAGAATTATAATCTGCGTCAGAAGTCTTCGTTGTAAGTGTCCAACTTAAGCCCAAACTTTAGGTAAAGTTCAGGGTCTTGAGAGAAAGGTTTTCGTATTACCGCTGAGCAGTTTATGGGGATAAATTTATTCAATAATTAAAAATCTACCTACCTCACAAAATAAAAGTGGTTGGTAGTTGGCGCCCAATACAATATTAATATATATATATATATAATTAAAATTCATTCGTATAATAGATAATAAATAATTAAAAATATATATTTATATATTTTTTCATTACAAAATTATTATTATTATTATTTTATTATTATTATTATTATTATTATTATTATATTATTATTATTATATTATTAGCACTGCGTCTTACTACCCGTTCGGGTTATACACACTTACGCTAGTGTGTAATGTTAGGGTGATTGCGAGATGAAATGGAGGACCTACAGTTTAATGTGGGATCCGAACCACGGTGGAGGTCTGACATTCCACACATTCACAAACTGTGATAATTATGTCAGAGGTGAAGAAAGGGTTTGGCAATCAGATACATCTGTGCCGGGACCAAGGATTGATCCCAGGACCCCCAGCACAGAAGTCTGACACCCTACCCCTAGACCACCAGGTCACCAATTCGACCTAGAATTGACAAGATTTATAAGATACATTAATTCCAATTGTCACATTGAACTGCTAATTTAATTTATTAATTTTTATTTTACAATAAATAGTTTTTAAAATCTATATTGGTAAATTGACTGATTTTTGTAGTAAATGTTAATTGTATATCTATATTAAACATTTTAATTGTTACATTAATTTTATAGAGAAATTCATCAACGTTATTAATCAATGCGAAATAGCGCTATGATATTACTGCCTTTAGATAAGTGTGCCGTTAAAATTGTTGTCTTCAACAAAGTGTGGCATGAAGTGGAAAAGGTTGAGAATCCTGGTTGGTCTCTTCTAGTTTGCTTGCACTAGCTTAAGTCGTACAATCTTGCAACCCGTTTGGGAATTAGGTTTCATGAATAACTGGGTCGAACCGACAAATAGCTGTAATTTTGATTATAGCCTTACTAAAATATTATTGGTTAAATAAACAAGCTAACAATAATTTATCAAGCCTATTTACTAACCAATTAGGAAATATGTATTGATACAATATTGACCAGCCATCAATTTTAAGAAATGATTGTACTTTATGCATGGAAATAGTATATTGATATTTTAAAATTATTTACTACCTATTATAAATAAAAATTCATCATAATCATATCTATTTATAGAAAATTAACTCTAAAGTTGTATTGGAGTTAAGTTATCAATTAGATTTATTCATTTTGGGCAGGTTTATCTATACAAATATGTATTTATTTCTCTTCAGTTGTGTTGTATCTTTGGTAGACATGTAATAAACTTAGATAAATTCTAAAGATTCGGGACTCTACTATGACACTAGGAACTCGAAAGATAATTGCCACACTAACAAAAATACACCACCTATATTTATTTTGAGCTAGTTCTATCCAGCCCACCTCATAACACCCTATCCCTATCTTTAGCTAGTTCTATCCAGTCCACCTCATTACAACCCATCTCTTTCAGGTCCATTATAATGCTATCCTCCCATCTTCATATAGGTATTCCCAATGGTCTCTTCCCATTAGGTTTTTCAGCCCATATCCCAAACAAGGTTCTAGAATCTCCCATTCTTTCTGCATGCTCTGCCCACTGTAATCTGCAAGATTTTAATATCCTAACAATGTATTGTGATGAGTACAGGGTGTGTAAATCATAATTAAGTAATCTCCACTACTCAGTAATCTCATCCCTTTTTGAAACAAATATCTTCCTGAATACTTTCTTTTCGAACACCCTAGATTTGTTCTCGTCATGTAAGTTAAGATACCAGATTTCACACCCACCCACTGAGAACACTGGTATTCTGAGTTTTACATTCTTTGACATCAGTCGAGATGTGAACAACTTACTGACCGAGTAATAGCATGCATTCACCGATTGTATTATTTTCATTATATTGAACTAATCAAGTCAGGTCTGCCAGTGACCGGAAGCTAAGGTTTGAATTCAAGATGGTTGTACTAAAGATGTTTTTATTAAAATAGTTTCCAGCTCTTCCTCCACGCAAATGCGGGTACATTACCCCTAAAGTATACATAATTCCCCCTAGTCTATTAGTATTTAAATGTATGGGTTCTTAAAGGTCAGTAGTAAAACGTTAAGCAAGGAGGAAAACTATTATTTTATCAAATCAAGTACATTTTACTTTATTATATAATTGAAGTACTATAATGAAAATTATAATAAAAGATTCTAATGAAAATATTATTTTTATGTGTTTTTAATTCTGAAAAAGTAGTGTTATGGTATGTGGTTTGCCTACATGTATTTGTACCAATCAAAATTATCAATAACATAAATTGTTTGGGATATTTAATTCAAATTTGGTATCTCAGAATAACTATATGATTTATATGTTTAGAATTAATATGAAAGCAAAAACATAAAGATTAGCGTACCTTACAATAAGTCAAACGAAACAACATAGTAATTTCTTAATAAAGAGCTTTAAATACTAATTATATCTCACTAATTAAAAAGATAAAGTTAAAAAATAATTGTTTTTAGTTAACATGTCTGAAAAATAACAAGATGAATCAGTAATATTTTTTATTTCTTAAGACACGCACTGTTGTCTTAATTAAACTGTATTTCTGGCCTTGTACGGATATGGGCGACACGCTTTGGTGGCCACATGGACTAAGGCGTCACTCTCGCACTATACTAGACTACCGATGACCGGGAGGAGTTCAATCTCAGTCGGGTGTACTGAGGGTGGTTTTCCCTATGTGGTTTTCCACCCTCCCTTTACGCAAATGTGGGTACACTCACTATAAATTCAACCTCCCTCACACCTAACACGTTATCGTAATTAGTACATAGGCGTATAGCCCAAATGGGTAGTAAGACGCAGGGCTAGAAAAAAATTTTAAAAACCCGAGGATTCTCTTTGGGGTCGTCCATAAACCACGTAACGCTTTGAGGGGGGAGGGGGGGAGCTCTAATGTCTACATGCTGTTACATGGGGGGAGGGAGGGGTACATCAAAGTGTTACGTAACACAGGTCATAAACTCAAATTCTAATGTTGAAAAACAATATTATTGTTCATGTTTTCACCTTTGATAAATATACTTATGGATAACTTCCGAATATCTGTGGCGTTGAGAATGCAAGCTTATCACTTTTGGTTTATCTATCAATATTTCGAATTCGCTTGGGTTGCATTGTCTGCCCGAGACTATGAACGCCAAGCACATTCGAAAACACATATTTTCATGTGGATGACAGTGACTTGTTTATACTCACGGTACTTGTTTAGATTTGTCCATCTACTGATCCCTCCACGTGCTTTTAGTTGGATAACATCTGTCAGTCGAGGCGGTCCTAATTTATAAGTATAGTTGAGTTTGGTTATAATTTAAATGCCTACTGCACATTCTTTTACATAGGCCGTGAATAATCACTTGTGTTTGTACAGAAACAAAAACAATTTCTTCTAAAAGAGGAGACTTTTTCATTGCTTGCATATAAAAAGCAATATCCAGAAAAAACAGTGGAAGTCTCCCAAAAAGATGTTGTAGTGAAGTGGAACCAAGCAAAAGTACAAAATTTATCTCAAACCAATTTTGAGGAGTCCATCAATAGTGTTATTTCTTCATACCAGCAGCATGTTACGAAAAGTAAATCTTCAAATATAATTAATTATTCACAAAAGGTAGGTGTATTTAAACCTAAACCTAAACCTTTTCCCTACTTATAATTCTAATGTGTATGTATATAAATGCAACTATTATACGCACGCTATGGTGGCTGCATTGTCTAAATAGTCATTCTCTCAATATACTAGACGGCCGATGTTGGGGAGATGGGGTTCGAATACCAGTCAGGACTACCTAGGGTTGCTTTTCATACCTGGTTTCCCACTCACCCTCTATGCAAATACTGGTAAATTTTCTTTAAAATTCTACCTTTTTAGTATACATTTTGTAGGGTGGTATAGGCTAATTGTAGTTATTCTAATTATTTTTATTATATTTAACTAATGGAGTAGAAATGAGGAAGGTAGAATTCTAGAGGTAATCTACCCTCATTAACGAGGAGAGATATTATAAAACCATGTATGCAAAGCCACTCTGAGTATACCTTACAGGTATTCGAACCCCAATCTCTGATTCATAAGCCATCTAGTCATTTTCAAGAGTGAAGCCAGGATCCAGGATTGATGTTGGAACGAAACATGAGTCTAGGTATTAATAAGTTAACTAAAGTAAAGTTGTAGATTAATCTAATAATAATTTAGAAACGTTGTATACCAAGAGTTATTTATATAGCTCTCTATATGATGATAATATGACTATCATAAAAAGTGCACAATATTAAGAAAGATGTCTTCCCCTGGCATCAAGCATCTGATGTGGACACTTTAACATCATCAAAGGGCCATCCTAGTCAGCACATAGTAGTGCCGCGGCGTCTGGCTCTTACTCAGATCGCAAACCTGACATCCATAACATAAATATAGCAGAGGTTTTTTCTCATGAACCTGAGTAATTTGAACTCAATGTCTTTATATATATCTGTACTTGTCTGTCTTATCTGTTTGTATTTGTAGCTACCCATAAATAATAATACTCTCCGAAATCATTTATGTTCAGGATTTAAAATGTATTTTAGGAAGTATTAATTCTGAATACCTCCTTTGGTATCACAAAACTTCCCTATGAAATAATGACATTAATTCTTGGTGAGTAAAAGCTACCTAACACTAAAGGGGGAGGGGAGAGGATAAATGTCTACATGGTGTTACATGGGGGAGGGGGGAGGGGGCTAAAAAGGTAGGAAAAAAGCGTTACGTGGTTTATGGACGACCCCTTACAAATGGACATCCGGATCATCTTTTAGAATATATAAACTCGTTTTGCAACAAAATCAATAGAATTTTACTATATTATTAGTTTTACTTTATATGTAGACATATTTATAATTTATTAAAAATTAATAGCTGCAGATACCATGACTTGACGTATGAACACATGAAAGTATATTTAGTATATTTATAAATCTGACATTATGTTCATTCGTAAGAAAATTGGGGTATCTTATATATAAAAATGGATGGCTAAATGTGTTGCTAACCGCAAAACTCGAGAACGGCTGGACCAATTAGGCTAATTTTTTTTTCCTAATATTCGTTGAAGTCCGAGGAAGGTTCTTATGAAGAGAAAAATTGGAAAAATTGCACTGAAAAACGTAAAAACCACATTTTTCTTTTTCCCATTCAAACTGTTTCTAGCTGTCAATTCTAGGGATGGCAAACTGAGATAGATTAATCGAAGAATCGATTTTTTTGGGTCATGAAGATCGATTTGAGCAATGAATCGATTAAGTGAATCGATCTCAGACACCCTAAAAACGACTTCTAATTCATTTACTTACTGTTTCGTTTTATTCAAATAAAACAAGAGTACCAAACCATAATATAAAGAAGAAACATTTGAAATTTAATTAGTAACTTTAAATGCATCCGCAGATTTGACACTTTCTCTTTCTACGTTATACAGTTTGACTTTGACAGTTTTTCAGTAGATTCTCAATTAGTGCGTGTTATTTTCTTGGTTGTTTTTAAATCTTCGCTTCTCAATCGACAAACAAGTTCCTCGATTTATCTTTGGTTGATTGGTTTATTTTGTGTGTGTGTTTCCATTTATACTCAGTTCAAGACTCATGCCGCCTATAAGACGCGGGCGGAGCAATTTGGGTCGAAGAACTCTAAATGCTAGAAAACAAGCTAATTTTCAGTCTAATCGGACTACACAGCAACGTGAAGAGAGAAATGAAATTGAAAGGATTCGGATATCACAAACCCGTGCAGCACGTCATTCAGCTAATGATCTTGCAGTTTTGAAACGAGCTGCTTTCAGTTACGATGATTCAATTAACTACAGTACCCACCAATGCGTTGCTATTGGATCTATGAACTCAGTTTGCCCACATTGTAAGGCATTGAAATACAAAAATGAAGCCGTTGGATTGTGTTGTGCAAATGGCAAAGTGAAATTAGTGCCATTGGTTCCACCACCAGAGCCATTGTACTCATTGGTTTCAGGAACAGGAACTGATTCAATACATTTCCTTACTAATATCCAAAAATATAACAACTGCTTCCAAATGACTTCATTTGGGGCAACAAATGTAGTTCGGGACAACTTCATGCCAACTTTCAAGGTAATATATAACAAACAGACTTATCCCCCGTATTGCTTTGTTTATTTTATTTTATAGTTTTTGTAACAAAAATAATAAACCTGTCTTTTTAATTCACAGATACAAGGACAAATATATCACCGAGCAGGCTCACTGTTGCCGGTGTCAGACGGCGACAACAAATTCCTGCAAATTTATTTCATGGGCATTTCAACACAAGAAATTGATCTGCGTTGTGCACGTAACAGTTCAATGAAGAGGTATATTGTAGAAGAATTACAAACTTTCTTTCATCAACACAATCAGTTGATTACATTGTTAGAAAACTGCACTGGATCTCATGCCATATGATACTCACAAAATTGTAATCAAAGCTGATAAAACTCCTGTGATCAAACATGCAAGATGTTTCAATGCACCAACAATGGATGAAGTTGCCATTGTTATAGTTGGAGAAAATTTGGAAGCCCGTGATATTGTTTTACATCGCCGGAATGATCAGTTACAGCGTGTGTATGAAACACACCGCTCATATGATGCGCTACAATATCCCATCATGTTTTGGCAAGGTGAAGATGGTTATCACTTTTCAATCAAGATGATAAATCCCCTTACAGGTAATTAAAAATTTGGTTTAGCAATGGAGATTTTGTATCAGCCATTACATGTATTATATGCAAGTTCAATCACTGTCATTAAAACAATAATTTATTTACAGGTGCCGAAATCAACAAAAAAGTCAGTTCAATGAACTATTATTCATACCATCTGATGGTTCGTGAAAATGAAGACAATCACATCTTGAAATGTCGGTGATTATTTCACCAATATGCGGTTGATATGTATGTCAAAATTGAAACAGAGCGATTGACATTCATCAGGTTGAACCAGACCAAACTCCGTTCTGAAGAGTATATTCACCTTCGAGATGCGATTAATACTGATGGAAATGCAGAGAATGTCGGCCGGATGACAATTCTTCCAGCAACATACATCGGAAGTCCTCGACATTTGCATGAATATGCTCAAGATGCCATGTCTTATGTTCGTCATTATGGGACAGCATATTTATTTATCACATTCACGTGCAATCCGCAGTGGATAGAAATCAAACTTGAGTTATTCCCTGGTCAATCACCCATTGATCGCCCTGACATTACGGCAAGAGTCTTCAAACAAAAGTTGAAATCTTTAATGGATTTCATTGAGAAACATAGCGTGTTTGACGAGGCGCGCTGCTGGATGTATACTGTGGAGTGGCAGAAGCGTGGATTGCCTCATGCACATATTCTGATTTGGTTGGTTGAGAAGATAAGACCAAATGAAGTTGATGAAGTGATATCAGCTGAAATCCCTGATTTACAAGTAGATCCAGGCTTGCATGAAGTAGTTATTAAAAACATGATTCATGGTCCCTGTGGAACACTTAATCAAAATTCACCGTGTATGGTGGATGGTAAATGTTCGAAGCGTTATCCACGGGCATTACTAGCAGAAACAATTACCGGAAATGATGGTTATCCACTGTATCGTCGCCGATCGACTGCAGACAACGGAAGATCAACAATTGTCAAAGTTAATAAACAAGACATTGAAATTGATAATCGTTGGATTGTTCCATATTCACCGATCCTATCAAAGACTTTCAAGGCGCACATCAATGTTGAATCTTGCCATTCCGTGAAATCTATCAAATATATTTGTAAATATGTAACCAAAGGAAGTGACATGGCTGTGATTGGAGTTGGTGCAGAGAATTACAATGACGAAGTTACCCAATACCAAGTGGGCCAGTATGTTAGCAGTAATGAAGCAATTTGGCGCATTTTTTCTTTTCCCATTCATGAAAGACACCCCACTGTTGTTCACTTAGCCACACACTTAGAAAATGGTCAAAGAGTATATTTCACGGTACAGAACGCATTACAACGAGCTTTTCAACCACCATCTACAACCTTGACCTGTTTTTTTGAAATGTATCAGAGTGATGATTTCGCCCGAACACTGCTATACTCCGAAATGCCAAAATATTATACTTGGAATCAATCCTCAAAGAAATTTCAACCACGGAAACAAGGAAAACCAGTTCCAGGTTACTCAAATGTATATTCCACCGATGCAATAGGTCGAATTTATTCAGTCCATCCAAGCAATGATGAGTGTTTTTATATGCGATTGCTATTAGTCAATGTTCGAGGCCCAACATCATTTCAACATTTACGAACTGTTAATGGTGAATTGTGTGGCTCTTACAGAGAGGCCTGTCAACGTTTGCAACTATTAGAAAATGACGCTCAGTGGGATCAAACTCTCAATGATGCTATATTTTTTTCACAAGCTCATCAAATACGAACATTGTTTTCTATAATTATATCAACATGTTTCCCATCAAAACCAATTGATTTATGGATCAAATACAAAGATGATATGTGTGACGATATCTTGCATAAAATGCGCATTAGAACAGGAAATCCAAATTTACAAGTCAATGAAGAAATTTACAACGAGGCGTTAATATCAATTGAGGACATGTGCTTGATGATGAAAAACAAAGTATTATCTCAATTAGGCATGGCCGCGCCCAATCGCCCGATGCACGACGTTTTTAATCAAGAGTTGAAACGAGAAAAACTGTACGATCTCGATGCTTTAAGAAAATCAGTTCGAATAAATCTTCCGCTGTTGAACCAACAACAAAAGTATGTATTTGATACTCTTATGGAAGTTGTACATGATGGAACTGGAGGGATTTACTTCTTAGACGCTCCCGGTGGTACAGGAAAAACTTTTTTGATTTCTTTGATTTTAGCAACAATTCGCTCACACAATGAAATTGCACTCGCACTTGCTTCATCAGGCATTGCAGCTACATTGTTGGAAGGCAGTCGAACAGCCCATTCAGCGCTAAAATTGCCGTTGAATATGCAAAGCAACGAAACTCCGATCTGCAACATTTCGAAGAACTCTGCAATGGCAAAGGTTTTGCAACAATGTAAATTGATAGTGTGGGATGAATGCACGATGGCACATAAAAAGTCTTTGGAGGCATTAGACCAAACCATGCAAGATCTGCGGAACAATCAAAACCGATCTGGTGGTGCGATGATTTTGTTAGCAGGAGATTTTCGTCAAACATTGCCAGTGATTCCACGGTCAACGCCAGCTGATGAACTTAATGCATGTTTAAAGTCCTCCGTTTTGTGGAAACACGTAAAAAAACTAAATTTAAGCAAGAATATGCGTGTTGAGTTGCAAAATCATCGATCTAGAGAAATATTTTCAAAACAACTCATTGACAAAGGTAATGGCAACTTCGCTTTAGACTTTTTTACTGGCTGCGTTACCTTTCCTGACAATTTTTGTCAGTTTACTGATTCAAAAACCGAACTCATTCAAAAGGTGTTCCCAAACGTTGCTAAAAATTACAGAGATCATATTTGGTTGAGCGAACGAGCTATATTGGCTCACAAAAACATGGCTGTAAATGAATTAAATTTCAAAATTCAAAATGAAATTGCCAGTGAATTGAGGACATACAAATCAGTTGATTCCTATACTAACCAAGATGATGTCGTCAACTATCCACCCGAATTTTTGAACTAGCTGGATTTGCCAGGATTGCCGCCTCACAATCTTCAATTAAAGGTTGTATCGGTGATCATAATGTTACGAAATATCAACCAACCGCGTCTTTGTAGCGGCACACGGCTAGCGGTGAAAAAATTACTAAACAACGTGATCGAAGCAACCATTCTAAAGGGAAAGTATTAAGGAGAAGACGTTTTGATACCACCCATCCCAATTATTCCGACTGACATACCATTTGAATTTAAACGACTGCAGTTTCCAGTGCGGCTTACTTTCGCTATGACCATAAATAAATCCCAGGGGCAGTCATTGAGTGTTTGCGGCATTAATCTTGAAAACCCATGTTTCTCGCATGGCCAATTGTATGTTGCCTGTTCCCGTGTTGGAAAACCATCAGCTTTGTTTGTTTAAGCGCCAGGTAATCAAACAAAAAATATCGTGTACCATAAAGCATTACAATGAAAATATCATTTAACACAATATTACTAAAGTATTGCAGTGTACGAAATAGAAAACTGAATTTTGTAAGTAGTTATTGTTTATGATTATTACATTAAAAATACATAGAAAAGTATATTAACGTTATGCAAATTTATTGTTTATTCCACGGTAATTATTTGATAGTAAATAAATAAAATGATCACTCTGAAATACGTTTATATTCAATTTTTTGTTTAAATTACACATTTGTAACTGTATAGTATCACAAACTTATCTGTCCTGGTGACCATTACTGAAAACTAAGACATGTGCACTTTATAAGCGACGCCATCACCAGAACTTGACCAGAAAATATAAGTTTGTGGGACTGCCACAGTCCAATAGCGTTTGACATAACGACGTCTGTCGGGTTAGCTAGTATATAATATATTTAATATATTTATAGTGTCTTGGTTTATCTTTAATATGAAATAATGTACATAAAAAACTAAGTGTTCCCTACCTAAATCAAATTTCAATATCATTTAAGTAAAAATCACGTGGATGTGGTAAATGGTGAGAAATGGTATGAAATAGAGCTATAAGCGAATTAAATGTGTTTGCCACCGTGAATATTTTTACCCTGGCGTCCCCCACAAAACAAAAAAGTAGATAATATTTGAAAAAAATCAAACTATCCAAAGCAAAATAAATAAATGAATAAATTACATATTTTTTTAAACTTCGTGTGTAGAAAATTTCTAATTTCTATTGTTTTATCAATCGTGATATTTTTACAAACAAAATAATTTTATATTAAAAAATCGAACTTAATTCTATATTTTTAGTTTAAGCACTACAATTAGTCAATTTACGTTAAAAATGAAATATTTGCTGGCCTCTACCGTTAACATATTTTATCGTTATGACAAGTACTTCAGATGATAAAAAAACAATCACGGAAAGTCCTGGTATTTATTTAACACAAGGGGGGGGGGGGGGGGGGGAGGGGTCGAAGATTTAGTCTTATGTAGCGCTAAAGCAGTCACGATAGCCTTGTATAGATTTAGAATTCGCTAGAAATGCGCTCCAATACGATAGTCTCAAATGTAATTAGTGTAGAGGAAATTAAAATATTTGATCTGGACAGATGCATTATATACACAAATATTTGTAGTGACGAATAATGTTAATGCGAGGGCCGTGTGTAATTAATTTCCCCATTTCCCTTTTCACTCACTCACTACTTTAGAAATTTATAATAATTGTATAACAGCCTCCTATTTTTTCATCCTCGCACATTTATTGAATATTAAAGTATCTTTTAATTTGAGAGGAATAATTCTTTCTGTTTAACGGAACTCCCCGAGCTAGTCCTGCTCATCTCTCAGGAATGTATCAGGAAAACAGGAGAGTTTAGTAGGTCTGTAGCAGAGTAATTCACAGCTGACATGGCAAAGCTCCCATCACCAGAAGGCCGCCGAGTCTATCCACCCGTAGCGGAGCTAATATTAGACTCGCCCAACCCGACTTTGTGAGGGGTCCGGCGTCACGGTGCCGCCAGTATACACAGGCCTGAACAAAATGTAGGCACCTTTTTTTAGCAGTAAAATAAACCAATAGACGTCAATCAATCATCTCTTGTCACGTGACTAATAGACACTGTATCACATGCCATATATGTTGTACAGAATGACTAAAAAATCGACATTTTATAACTTCTTTTGAATGGTTCTTATTTTATTTGAACGTAGTGTACTCCTTACCTTCCCTGGCATGGTCGTGAACTTGATGCTCACTTTAAACAAAAATAGTCACTAGTAGTGAATGTTCTTAAAGTGTTTATGAATAACACACAATAGCCTACAAATCAAAGGGAAATAAAACTTCTCAGCAATGAAATAATCAAAATTAATATTTTCAGACATGAAATGATGTTATTTAAACCTAACACTACACGTAACGATGGGCATACGGACAAAGGAGCAAGTATCGTATGGTATATTTGGCTCGCAGTAGGCAGATACCGGTTTGAATCCGGTCAGATGCGTTAAGATGACTTTTCTAAATGGTTTCCCACATTTATTCCATCCAAATGCCTGTACATTTAATCAAAAAGACTTAACTTTACTTATACCTACTTTATCATTATACCATACAGTCCAATTTCCATAGCAAGAACATTATTGACAGCTTGAAAAGTTACTAGATTTACTTTCAAGTATTCATACGTCCAGTAATGCTGTCATTTTAAGATATATATATAACCAATACTAAATTATTACTATTATTATAGCACCGCGTCTTACTACCCGTTCGGGTTATACGCACACCAATATTATAAAAACACTAATAAAATAGGGATATAGTTTATCATTGCTGACAGCAAATAATAATGTTTTATTTTATAAATAAAACTTCTGATGCTGTGCTGGGGGTCCGGGTCAATCCTGGTCCCAGCACAGATTTATCTGATTGCCAAACCCTTCCTTCACCTCTGACAAGATGTGTATTAATCACAACTTGTGAATGTGTGGAATTCCAGGCCTCCACCGTAGCTCGGATCCCACGTTAAACTGTAGGGTCCTCATTTCATCACCCTACCTTTACACATTAGCGTAAGTGCGTACAACCCGAATGGGTAGTAAGACACAGTGCTAATAATAATTATATAAAACTTCTATAAATTCGGCTTTAATTGTTCTGAAACCCCAAACAGGTTGCAAAACGCGGTTCATTTTACGCTGTTTACCATTTACACACAAAAACCAATGATTGACTCATTTAATTAAAATTTAAACTAATATGCCTTTGGGTCATGGGTGATATTATAAAAGAGATAAAATTATATTCCATGAAGCTAAACTAGTAATGGTATGAACATATTTCATATAGTTTTTCTTTTTTTGCTTTTCATCAAATTTTAACTACGATATTTATTTGCTAGAGATATCGGCGATTGGGTAAACATATAGTGTTCCAGGTTTATCAAAGAGTTTGCCCCCAGTTACAAGCAAAATACAGACTTTTACGAAACAAAGTTTTATATTCTTCCAATTTTTTTAAAATATTTCAATACAATTTTTATACTCTTTCCTTTGATCTTATCCCATACCACTTTTTTAGATTTGTGTGTGTGTGTTGTTTAGGGTGGGTGGTACTGGAGTTTAGTCCCAAGTGGTTATAAGTGATGTGGAAGTTTTTTTTAAATCTAGTTCCTTCTGTGAAAATTCTGATATTTCGTGTGACCTGTAGGCTCCATTTTGGGAAAGATATTGCAATAGATATTAAAGGTACGCCGTCATGGCAAGATTCAACCTGTGAAGTTTCATGAGGTTACTGACATAAAAGTGTGTTTTCACTACCCATAAACAAATTGCTGACGTAATGAAAATATATGTTTAGATAAATGGCACATACTGTTGCGAATGTTGCCTCGAGATTCAATTTGGTGTTAATGACCTACCAGTGTCAGCTTGATAGAGATTTTTTTTCAAACAGTTTGAACCATGTCTGGCCACACAACGAATGGTTACTATTAGCTGATTTGGAGAAGATGTTAAACAAATTTCCAGACACAAACACACACAATTAACTATTAACTCGAAAGTCAGATCAAGGACACCAGAAGGTAAGCTCTCCATTCATCCTAATCTGGCACACCTCATCCAACCTAATATGTCACCCAACATCCTGCAAATCCATTTTCACTTTATTCTACCATCGACGTCTTGGACTACAAAGGGAACTTGTACCTTCAGGTTTGCCAACGAAAATGTGTTTACGCCTAGTATAACCCCTACGTATCACATGACCACCCCACCTCAGCCCGAACACCTTGATTATCTCAACTACTTATAAAACAAAGCGTCGTTCTGTAAGTCCATTTCCTAATATCTCCAGAACCACTTCACAGATTTCGATGGACTTATGTTATACTATGTAGATGTGTAACGGAAAGGTTTTAGGCTATTGATCAAAAGAATTAACTCAAAAGTTTGGTGACAATAATATTAAATATTTTCTACTAAAACTCGTGTAGATGCGGATTCTCTAATTGAACGCAGAATTCATTATTTATATGTATAGCTTGATCACCAAATTCAAAGAGTAACCACAAAATACATTTCAATAATAAATCCAAAGAGAAATCATATTTTTAGTTTAGTTGGCTGTTTTGAGCTCACATATCCTTATAAAGGAGTTTCTGTAATTATATGTTCGCTTATAACTAGAGAACTACCGATTATAAGTGCGGTATTGTTTTTACATTATGTTTAAGTCATCTAGAAAGCTTATAAGCTATAAAAAATATTTATGTATTCATGGAGATTAGCAAGGACGTTAAAGGTAATAGGGCTGCTTATGTACATTGCGGAGTGACTGCCAAACGTGCAACTAATGTAGTGACTTCAGGAAAAAATCTGACCCAACAATAAAGATTCGGGGATAAGCTCAGAGATTCCAGATTCAAACAATAATTCACAACTGCATGCTAGTGTAACTATACATATAGTACACAGCCCATACGGACTTTTGAATCGATAGTCTCCGTGCATGCAGCCAAAACTATTCAAACTTTCAAAGAGCTACATTTTTGGGCATGACGGATACCCCAAATACCTCAGTCAACTATACGTGGCGTGTCCCCGTGATAGTTCTAGCTGCGACCTGTAACTGTTCGCCCCTGATGATAAATCCACTAACGTAGTTTGGAAAGAGACCTTGCATTAAATTTTGTTGTTTTATTTCCTTCAATTAATAAAAATATTCTTTGTGACTAATTGAAACAGAAATAATTACACCGCATTGAATTTTTATTTTTATTTTATACACATCTTTTATCAACTCCACAGTTTTAATCATGATAATCTCCACATAATATATTGCGTGATTTATTTTCTGCAAGGGATAAAAATTATGGTATTAGAATGTTATTGTTTTATTGAACATGTTTTAGAACGTGAGCGAAGCTGGTGGCAAAAGCTAGTCTAACATTGAAGTTAAGAAAGATTTAATTTTAAGTGCAAATATGAGTAATAACTTGTTGCTTTGCACTGTTGCACCACAATAGATTTATTCAGTTATTACATGCTAAATATGACACAACAATAGGTAACATTTAAAAATACATGTACAATAAATTAGGTTTATTAAAGAAATTTATGAAATATTAAACTTAATATAAATAACACAATAAAACATTGAATTGGTAAAAAATATGAGTAAGAAATATGAGGTTCATTAGAGAAATTTATAAAATGTTAAAATTAGTACAAATAACACAGTAAAACATTGAATTAGTAAAGTAATAGGAATTAAATAACAGAATAAAGTGATATGTAAAAGCACAAAAGATTAACAAATTTAATTAATCGATATATTATATTTGATTGATAAAACCCGCCTCGGTGGCGTAGTTGGCTAAGGCGCTAGCCGTGTTGAGCCCGACTGCCGAGGACGGGGAGATCGAGGTTCGAATCTCGGTCGGGTGAACTGGGGGGGGTTTCCTAAATGGTTTTCCACCCTCCCTCCACGCAAATGCGGGTTCACTTCCTCTATTCAACCTTCCCAATTCCTAATCCATTAGGGTAATTAGTACTTAAGCGTATAACCCGAACGGGTAGTAAGACGCGGTGCTAAATAATAATAATAATAATAATAATAATTGATTGATAAAGTGAATTATCAGACTATTAAAAATATAAACAATTATTATAGCCGTGTGAAACAAAATGAATACATAAACAACAAACCATGCTAGTGAGAGAATTAGATTGATAAAGAGAACAATAATTTAAGGTTATACTATTACAAATAAATGTGTAGTCTTTGGAAGATGATGTCATAAATTAAGTAGTATTAGAATTAATCTTTCTTATCTCATGAGGGCTTGACCCTTCTCCATGTTTTAAAGATTGACTACATTGTCAACTAATATTCTTGACGACTAGTATCAGTGACATTGTACCTTATTCAGGTCTTAGGGCAGTATGCAGTAAAGTAGAGTGAATGTTTAGTGGACCGATAGTGTGGTCTCGAGCACATTATAGCTCCACTTTTAGCCTAGGACGACGCAAGCAAACCCACGCTGGTGTCAACAAAGCATCCACTTAGTCAAGACCTTCTCCAGCATCACGTTAGTTGACCTCTTTAAGGCGCCAATTTATTTCTCAGTATTTAGTTCTCAGTAAACTCTCAATTTATTTTCTTAGTATGGAGTGATAGAGTACGCTTTACATCCGTAAAGAACAGAGATGATTATAGGTTTGTATATCCTCAGCTTAATATGATGTAGACGAGTCGACAACAGCTGAATAATAGCAAGCATTGCCTTCATGAGTTCTGTTTTTTTTTTAACTAAACAAACGCAAATTTATTTTTTACACAAATTTTGAATGAAACCATATACAGGAGGGATCTGGTAAGGGTCATGATTTACATCCCTTTATTTTCTTACCTATCACATGTTAGTAAATACAATGCAGACGTATTATTTTTGCGGTCTACATTGATAAATGTTTACGATATCATAAGTTTTATTTATTGGTATTAATAGTATACATCAAAAGAGACACCTTAATATCACATGAATTGACGTTTGAATACGTGAAAGTAGATCTAGTACCGTATCTAGTTGTCTATAAGCCTCTTCTTATTAAATTTGGGTAGCACCTTGTACTAGTTATTTTTTTTTCCTCCCACGTTTTAAATCCTGTTCGAAGTGTGACATCAGCGGTTCAATGCGCATCTAGATAAGGACTTCGAGCGAAAACAACGTGTTATTATATCAACATGCAACTTACAAACTACCCGCTTCGTTGGCCACATGGTCAAAGGCAACAGTTTGCAACCAATGACTTGCGGGCCGTGTCCAGCCCATCAACTGATTTTATCCAGGCGCAAAAGATCTAGCAAGCAAACAAATGTTTTCATCAAAATAGACTATGAAAAATATAAAAGAGAATTTTTTCTCAATTTTTTTAAAATTAAATGGTCCATCATACATTTTTTTCCTAACCTCATAAGTTCCTCAATATCAAAAAGGTTGCCAACCTCTGCTATAAGGCATCGTTATTGCAATAGACCGGACTACCCGTAACGAGAAGATCTGGTATCGAGTCCTGGTTGGTTGTACTGAGAAAGGGTTTTTCCTTAATGATTTTACACTCTTCTTCCACTAAAATTCATGTGGATTTCTTCTCAAATTCAACCTTCCTTATCCCTAACAAATTAGAATAATTCGTAAATATGCTTGTAGCCTAAATGGGCAGTAGGATGCGGTGCTAAAAATCAAACAAAAACTTACGAACTATTTTAGTTCTATTAAAAATACACAATTCAGCTATACGGTCATTAATTTATCAATTATAGTTATCTCATCAATTATAGTTTTTTCAACAGTATCGGGAAGTGAACCTGGCGTTCTTAGCCCCCTATGCAGACGTGATGCCAATGAAGTTAAGACGTCAGACAACTACTATCCTCATAAAAACGTATTATTATTACTATTATTATTATATTATTATTATTATTATTATTATTATTAGCGCATCTTACTACCCGTTCTGGTTATACGCACTTACGCCAATGTGTAATGGTAGGGTGATTGTGAGATGAAATGGAGGACCTACAGTTTAACGTGGGATCCGAACCACGATGGAGGCTTGGCATTCCTCACATTCACAAGTTGTGATTAATACACGTCTTGTCAGAGGTGAAGGAAGGGTTTGGCAATCAGATAAATCTGTGCCGGGACCTAGGATTGAACCCCGGACCCCCAGCACAGAGGTCCAACACCTTACTTCTAGACCACCAGGTCACCTTAATAAACAAACAAATTAGAATACATTTTTTAAATAATAACGATAATGATAATTGTCTTAGGGAAATATATACATATATATATATATATGTATATATTTCCCTAAGACAATATATATATATATATATATATATATTATATGTATAATTTCCCTAAGACAATTATCATTATCGTTATTATTTAAAAAATGTATTCTAATTTGTTTGTTTATTAAGGTGACCTGGTGGTCTAGAAGTAAGGTGTTGGACCTTTGTGCTGGAGGTCCGGGAATCAATCCTTGGTCCCGGCACAGATTTATCTGATTGCCAAACCCTTCCTTCACCTCTGACAAGACGTGTATTAATCACAACTTGTGAATGTGAGGAATATATATATACATATATATATATATATATACATTATCCGTTGTGGTCTTGTTAGCGAGAGGAGAATGATAAGGATTACGAAATATTAGTTTTAGTAAGGAACGACCTTATAATTGACGAAAACGGTAATTTGGCTTAATCTATGGTCTGGCAACGAAACGGTTTGGCTCTTAAACGAGGTGGAGCCATTAAAATGCTAGAACATAGCATGACTTTCACTTTCTGAGTTAGCATATCAAACAAATGGTAAAATATTTGCTACCCAATTCAAGGACAAAACAAAATACCTTTGGCGGCAGTAGCCATCCCCCCCCACCCGCTGCATCGAGTCGCCCAAGCAATAGGATTGCTGTCGTTAGTCTTGGGTGCTGACTGTTGCTGACCTAGATCCATGCTCTCCAAACTGGGACACGCACGCTCCCATTAAGGGGGGCATTAACACAACTGGGGAGTAGCTTATTTTATTTTTATTTTTCGCGCGTTTTTAGTAACCATTCGGATTATTTGTATATATTCTGATTATTTTTGAAGGAGAGGATAGATGAAGGTATAGTTTTTGGAGAAAATATACCCTTATATCGTGGGGTGAGAG
Organism: Timema podura; assembly: GCA_033556935.1. Classification (NCBI taxonomy): domain Eukaryota; kingdom Metazoa; phylum Arthropoda; class Insecta; order Phasmatodea; family Timematidae; genus Timema; species Timema podura. The sequence goes on from JAVRXN010000009.1 coordinate 50,158,867, forward strand.
TGGGAAAACATTTAATATCAAAATATTTTGAAGGCTTATTGTAACATTTTGGAATGTATTATATGTATGAAAAATAAAACAAAATTGATTTTTATTTTGCGAAATTGACTATTTGGCCTTTTCTTGCAAGTGGTCAGTTATGTTGATGTAATATAAATTAACGATAACTAAACTATACATATCTGTATTTAGTTGCAGACGTAATAATTTTTTGATTTTTTTTTGCCTGGATTTTTTAGGAAAAAGTAGTACCGAAGTGCTCTATCAAAAATTTATTTTATACTCAAATTGATAGCAAGCTGCAGTTTAAAAAATATAATAATAATAATCCTATAACCAATCCAAGTTTCCAGTCCAGAAAATGTATTTTCCTCAACCAAAGCCCAGTGTTTTAAATGGCTTTTTTGATAATCATTATGTGACCAAAGTAAATATAAAAAATTTAAGAAAAGGGAATTTTAACATTAATTTTTTCTAATCATACCACTCATGTCTGCGTTGATTATTAACCATTCTAAGCAAAAAAAAATCTGATTTAATACCAAAGTACAACTTAGTTGCATCTATTTATTACCAATCTGGGCTAGCAGCATATTTGCGGTTGTGGGCTATGGATGAGGAAGATAGTATTTTAGATTTAATACACCCGAAATTGCATGGAAGGAGAGAGGAGATTCAAGTTCCCAACCTTTTTCTCACTGGCAAACTGGACTATACGAGTCTGCCATACAGTCCGCGTGCCCACTGATGTGGGTGATTCCGAACTCACCAAGAATGAAGTTCTAGGTGCTGATGGTCCTTGTCTAAATATGGTACACACGACATTATTTAGTGAATGATATGTTGAGGTAAAAATTGTGTGTGATCAATGTTGCCAAGATCTTATATAAGAGATAATGTTGAATGTAGCAGGCTTTATGTTGAGCCTGAAAGTGGTGATAGCAGACTGCTCCAGTTGCCACAATCGGCGATAACAAACTGCTCCAGTTGTCACACATCGGCGATAACAAACTGCTCCAGTTGTCACACTCGGCGATAACAAACTGCTCCAGTTGTCACACTCGGCGATAACAAACTGCTCCAGTTGTCACATTCGGCGATAGCAAACTGATCCAGTTGTCACACTCGGTGATAACAAACTGCTTCAGTTGACACACTCGGTGATAACTGTTCCAGTTGCCACACTCGGTGATAACAAACTGCTCCAGTTGTCACACTCGGCGATAACAAACTGCTCCAGTTGTCACACTCGGTGATGACAAACTGCTTCAGTTGTCACACTCGGTGATGACAAACTGCTCCAATTTTCACACTCGGTGATAACAAACTGCTCCAGTTGTCACACTCGGTGATAACTGTTCCAGTTGCCACACTCGGTGATAGCAAACTGCTCCAGTTGCCACACTCGGTGATAACTGTTCCAGTTGCCACACTCGGTGATAACTGTTCCAGTTGTCACACTCGGCGATAACAAACTGCTCCAGTTGCCACACTCGGTGATAACAAACTGCTCCAGTTGTCACACTCGGTGATAACTGTTCCAGTTGCCACACTCGGTGATAGCAAACTGCTCCAGTTGCCACACTCGGTGATAGCAAACTGCTCCAGTTGCCACACTCGGTGATAGCAAACTGCTCCAGTTGCCACACTCGGTGATAACTGTTCCAGTTGCCACACTCGGTGATAGCAAACTGCTCCAGTTGCCACACTCGGTGATAGCAAACTGCTCCAGTTGCCACACTCGGTGATAGCAAACTGCTCCAGTTGCCACACTCGGTGATAACTGTTCCAGTTGCCACACTCGGTGATAGCAAACTGCTCCAGTTGCCACACTCGGTGATAACAAACTGCTCCAGTTGCCACACTCGGCGATAGCAAACTGCTCCAGTTGCCACACTCGGCGATAGCAAACTGCTCCAGTTGCCACACTCGGTGATAGCAAACTGCTCCAGTTGCCACACTCGGTGATAGCAAACTGCTCCAGTTGCCACACTCGGTGATAACTGTTCCAGTTGCCACACTCGCTGATAACTGTTCCAGTTGCCACACTCGCTGATAACTGTTCCAGTTGCCACACTCGCTGATAACTGTTCCAGTTGCCACACTCGCTGATAACTGTTCCAGTTGCCACACTCGGTGATAACAAACTGCTCCAGTTGCCACACTCGGCGATAGCAAACTGCTCCAGTTGCCACACTCTGTGATAACAAACTGCTCCAATTGTCACACTCGGTGATAACAAACTGCTCCAGTTGCCACACTCGGTGATAACAAACTGTTCCAGTTGCCACACTCGGTGATAACAAACTGTTCCAGTTGCCACACTCGGCGATAGCAAACTGCTCCAGTTGCCACACTCGGTGATAACAAACTGCTCCAGTTGCCACACTCGGCGATAGCAAACTGCTCCAGTTGCCACACTCGGCGATAACAAACTGCTCCAATTGTCACACTCGGTGATAACAAACTGCTCCAGTTGTCACATTCGGCGATAGCAAACTGATCCAGTTGTCACACTCGGCGATAGCAAACTGCTCCAGATGTCACACTCGGTGATAACAAATTGCTACAGTTGTTACACTTAAGTCCATCAGTACAGATAAAGTAATTGAAGAGACACACATGAGGTGAAAGTTAACTTACATTAAAATCTGACTTCCAGCCCTCAAAATGTGCTGGCAGGGCCCTCAAGCTAACCATAGGAAATAACCGGCACTGTAGTGTAGTGGTCAGTGCACCTGCCAATGAACCTAGGGGTCCCGGATTCAATTCCCGGCTAGCACCTTGGATATTTTCTCGAAATAAGAGTTACCCCAACGGTCACCAGGGTTTATTTAATAAGCCTTGAGTTAGGTTTAAGTGTTTCCACAGGTTCCACACCATCAATTCACTATTATCATCCCCTTGCACAATGCTCCCCGGTTACTCAGACTTACCAGAGTGTAGGCTTGAGTAACGAGCAAAATGCAAAGTACTTACAGAAAGAAAGTGATCAGCAGGGGAATCTAATTTGACAAATTCATTTGAAGCCCAAGTATCAAAATCAGATGACCTAATCCAAAATAGCTCTACCAGAAAAGTTACTCTAATTATATTCAGGAACAAGGTTTCTTACGTAAAAAGAGATGTAAAGAAAGACATACGAACAATTACCAGAAGCTATAAAGCCCAGAGGGTGACCTGGTGGTCTAGGGGTAAGGTGTCGGACTTCTGAGCTGGCGTCCGGGGTTCAATCCTCGGTCCCGGCACAGATTTATCTGATTACCAAACCCTTCCTTCACCTCTGACAAGATGTGTATTAATCACAACTTGTGAATGTGAGGAATGCCAGGCCTCCACCGTGGTTCGGATTCCACGTTAAACTGTAGGTCCTCCATTTCACCTCACAATCACCCTACCATTACACAATAGCGTAAGTGCGTATAACCCGAACGGGTAGTAAGACGCGGTGCTAATAATAATAATAATATAAAGCCCAGTTTATTATTATATAAATGTAAGTAGAAAAATGTTAAAATAGTCCATTTAAACAACTGCGGAAAACTCGCAGAAGGATAGTAAATATATAAATCCCCAATTTAAACAATACGGCCTCGTCCTTCAAAATGAAGTCAGCAGGAAACAATAGCCCAACCAGCCAGTAATTACCATAGTAATAATATTGTCTTAGTAAAAATCATTAACATCATCTATCAAAATTAGCATAACTCTGCACCTTATTAGTTATACGCTTTATTCTAACCATGAACAGTAACCAAACCTATCTTTCGTAATAACCATTAGGCGAGAAAGCTCAGACTTTTATCGTAAACTAAATGGACGAAAACATATTATCATACTAAACTCATAACGAGCATCTCAATAGCAACAATAATTTCCTAATAGAGTTCATCAGAATATAATAAGGCTCAATACAACTAAATTCTGCACCTCACATAATACTCTTCTAAGGTTCTAAGGGGTCGTCCATAAACCACTTAACGCTTTGAGAGGAGGAGGAGGGCGGTAGTGAGCTCTAATGTCTACATGCTGCTACTGAGTTTGAGTATAATTTAAATGCCTACTGCACATTATTTTACATTAGCCGTGAATAATCACTTTTGTTTGTACAGAAACAATTTTTTTTTCTTTCAAAAAGAGGAGATTTGTTCATTGCTTGTGTATAAAAGGCGATATTAAGAAAAAATAGTGGAAGAGACTCAAAAAGATGTTGTAGGACATGGAAAGAAGCAAAAGTACAGAATTTATCTCAAAGCAAGTTTGAGGAGTCCATAAATATGTTATTTCTTTATACCAGCAGCATGTTATGAAAAGTAAATCTTCAAATATAATTAATTATTCAAAAAGGTAGGTATATTTAAGCCTATACCTTTCCCTTCTGATAAATCTAATGTGTATGTATATAAAGTCAACTATTATACATACGTTATAGTGACTGCTTTGTCTAAATAATCATTCTCTCAGTAGACTAGGCGGCCGATGTTGGGGAGATGGGGTTCGAATACAGTCAGGTTACTGAGGGTTGCCTTTTCCTACATGGTTTCCCACTCACCCTCTGTGCAAATTTTGGTAAATTTTCTTTAAAATTCTACCTTTTTAGTATACTTTTGTAGGGTGGTATAGTCTAATTGTAGTTATTTTAATTATTTTTTATTATATTTAACTAATGGAGATAGAAATAAAGAAGGAAGAATTCTAGAGGTAATTTACCCTCGTTAACGAGGAGATATATTATAAAACCATTTAGGAAAATCCACTCTGATTATACCCGACCGGTATTTGAACCCCTTCTCTGCTTTATTGCAATCTAGTCATTTTCAAGAGTGAAGCCAGGATCCAGGATTGATGTTGGAACAAACATGAGTCTATGTATTATAAGTTAACTAAAGTAAAGTTGTAATTAATCCAATAATAATTTAGAAAAGTTGTATACTTAGAATTATTTAAGCAGCTCTCTATATGATGATAATATTACTATCATAAAAATGCACAATATTAAGAAATATGTCTTCCCCCAGCGTTAAGCATCTGATGTGGACACTTCAAACATCATCTACAGTGCTATAAGAAAGGCCATCCTAGTCAGCACATAGTAGTGCCGTTGGCTCTTACTCAGATCGCAAACCTCACATCCATAACATAAATATAGCAGAGGTTTTTCCTCATGAACATGATGAATTTGAATTCAACGTATTTATGTCTGTAACTGTCTGTCTTATCTGTTTGTATTTGTAGCAACCATAAATAATAATACTCTTGAAATCATTTATGTTCAGGATTTAAAATGATTTTAAGAAGTATTAATTCTGAATCCCTCCTTTAGTATCACAAATCTTCCCTATGAAATATGACATTAATTATTGGTGAGTAAAGCTACGTAACACTAAAGGGGGAGGGGAAGCTAAATGTCTACATGGTGTTACATGGGGGGTAGGCTAAAAAGGTAGAAAAAAAGCTTACGTGGTTTATGGACGACCCCTAACAATAAGCAACAAAATCGCCCATCTTCCATAATTCCGATAGGTGGACAGTTCCTAACATTTATCATTGATATAAATGGTGCCAATCATTATAAATACAAAACTTCCAATAAATAATGTATTAAAAAGATATTAAATTTCCTAAGTATAGCCAAGTAACATGCCAACAATAAACGAATGCGTCCTAAGGACATAATTTCAGCGCTAAATTTTCTAAAATCAAGCCAAAAATTTTAAATTTCATCAAATGCCAAGAGGCTTACAATATACAATCAAAATAATGATTACTAGCCCTCTCGTGGGCTCTATTTTAATAAAAGATTAGTTATTCCAAATAAGCAAGATTCCCTAGATTTAAATTTGGTAAAAAAAAAATAAACAAATTAGCCTGAAACATGATCTCAAATTAAGTCTTAAGCAAAGTTTTAGACCCTAACCATAATTTCAAATAAAAAATATAATAAAAATATATTAGTCCGAAACGACAACAAACTTGCATTTATTCGTAAGTTCCTAACAACACTCCAACATCAAAGAGTGCCTATCACAATCAAGTCTTGGTTTATATACCACATTTTCTCAGCGAGGAAATAGGGTGGGGAGGAATCGCATGATACAACTTTCACGATGGGATCATCAGTAACGAATTACCAGCAACAATCACTTGACGCATGCGCCATACGTCTCTTGTTTGTAGTTTCATGGTAGAAGACAATAGTTGAAACTACAATTCAATTTCTTCCCCTTAGTTACCGCACTTGCACAGTTTACACTAAGAGCACAGCGTCCTGGTGGGGGGTGGAGGGGTTGAGCGGAACACTGTGGCACACAGCTCGATTCTAGTTGACCACTCGGTCGTTGGGACGCGGTCTGTTGTTGTGAGTTGATCGGGCACACCGTCTGCTTGAATAGGGTAGGTCCATGCAACGAACAGTGATGGCGGGAAATTTAGATATGTTTGTACCACAGCAATGGTACACTCTTATCTTATCGGGGACATGAAAGAGAATCCATGGGAAGGATGTATGGTTAGTACATTCGGGAATCCCTTGGGTAACGGTACATTAGTACTGTTTATCTTCCCACAAACTGGGCTATGAGTGCTTGAAACTAAACATAAACATCACGTCATCTAAAGCCCAATGTACAATGGCCAAGACGTGAGGGGAATTTCTGGCGCCATTTAAAAAATACCCACTTTTTTCAGTCAAAATTGATAACATTTTACTATATTACCAGTATTATCTCTTCTATTGGAAGACTACGGACAAGATGGATGGACCAAGTGCAGAAGGACGTGGAAGCTAATGAGCGGACTGGAGACGTGTGGCTTAGGGAGAAGTTTTGAGAGATCGACAGGAATGGAAGAGGATGTGCCAGGTGATCCGCAGAGGTGGAAACGTCAGATGATTATGATGTTGATGGCGTTGATGGTGTTGATGACGGTGATGATGATGATGATGACGATGACGATGACGTGGATACGATGCGATGACGATGCGATGACGATGACGATGACGATGACGATGCGTGACGATGACGATGTCGATGACGATGAGATGACGATGACGATGACGATGACGATGACGATGACGATGACGAGACGTGACGATGACGTGACGATGACGATGACGTATGACGATGACGATGACGATGACGATGATGATGTGATGATGATGTGATGATGACGATGTTGATCTGTTATGTATTGATAATATTTTTCAATAGAAACAGCTGAAGAGCATACAACTTGATGTATGAATACCTGAAAGTATATCTACCAACTTTTCTATCTATAAAATAAGGCTTTTACTAAGAATTTTTCTCAGGCTATAAGGCGTCAGTCTCGTGGTGGACTGGACTGCCAATTACGGTGAGATCGGAGTTCGAATCCCGGTTGATTGTACTGAATGTTTTGTTTTTTAACAGAATTGTTTTTCATTCTCACTCCACGCCATTGTATGTATACTTATAAATTCAAATTACATAATCACTAACCTATTAACTCAAACAGGTGGTAAGAGGCAGTTTTAAAAATTAAAATTATATTTAAAAAATAAACTTAGTGATGAATGTATCACCGCGTCTTACTACCTGTTCAGTTTATATACATATACGATAATTACTCTAATGGGGTAGGGATGAGTATGGAATAATTTCAACAGTAATTTACCCGCATTTACGTGGAAGGAGAGTGGGAAACCATTTAAGAAAAAAAACACCCTCAGTAGACCCAACCGGGATGTGAGCCTCGATCTCCTTATCAGCAAGCTATTCTGACACAAGAATGACACCTTAGACCAGGGATGGCAACTCTGTGACACGCTAACACGAACAGAATTAGCTGCCTGAGTAAAGTTTGGACTCATAGCCAGATTAGTTTTTAATCATATTAGGGCCTAATAATATTTTCAATCCTTCTAAGATAGGCTATATATATTTTTTGATTAGGGCACTTTCTTAAAAATACGTAAGGTTTTGTTGTGTTTGTGTGTGGGGGGGAGGGGGAGAGATGGTTTCAGTATTTTCTTATGTTTTCTTACGAGGGTGAGCGGGGGGAGGGTCAGAATCCATCTTACGTAAGGGTTTTTATCAATGTTTATGGTGAGAGAAAATCTAAAAATAAAATATCAGAAAATAATTATATTTATTACATTTATATATCAGATTAAATTTTTCTGTTAGAATTGCCTAACATTTTGGATTTGAAATAGAGTAAAGCCCTGTTAGACCTAACCGCCGGTTGTCCGAGATTCTGGATAATCCAAATACACTTTTCGGAAAACGTGAAAAATATTAATTCAAATGAAATATATTTTATTTGGTAACGAGCTCAAAGTTAAAAGAGAAGTGTAAGAAACAGTGATATTTGATAATAAATAAACATAATATTATTTACATGTTGTAGTCAACACAATGTGTTTTATTGTAACTAAGAATAATCACAATACATATCAATGTTATACACCAGTTAAATAAATGAATTATTACTAGCACCGCGTCTTACTACCCGTTCGGGCTATACGCACTTACGCTAATGTGTGATGGTAGGGTGATTGTGAGATGAAATGGAGGACCTACAGTTTAACGTGGAATCCGAACCACGGTGGAGGCCTGGCATTCCTCACATTCACAAGTTATGATTAATACACGTCTTGTCAGAGGGGAAGGAAGGGTTTGGCAATCAGATAAATCTGTGCCGGGACCGATGGTTGAACCCCGGACCCCCAGCACAGAAGTCCGACACCTTACCCCTAGACCGCCAGGTCACCTAAATAAATGAAGATTTGATAAAAATCATTCAACTGTAATTTAAAACTCGTGAAAAACTGTATCCCTGTATTCTCCTGCTTGATCCGAGTTTTCACTAATCCGAACAAGCTTCGGTCCCGATTAGTTCGGACTAACAAGATTCAGTGTAACATGGGGGCTATTTTGGCATTTTTGGTAAGCAGCATTAGTTTAAACTGTGCCTGTGAATTGTTCACATCCTTCAGTAGAACACTCATTTGTTCAGGTATTGAGGGGAATAATTCCCGTGTGAGGCATACAGAACAGAGCATGCGGACTGCTCAAATAGGGCCCAAGTGAGCGAGAACATTTCACATGTACATATTAACAAGGTCTGCTTCCCTTCCTACACTCCACGACACGCCACTGCATCACAGATTTATCTATCGATTCTTTTGGCGATTATCTTCTTTATGCCCCTTGCCATTATCTAAAACATTTTGAAAATGATTTATTTCTTAAATGGTAGCTCTATTTTTATTATTATTTCTATATTTCTGTTGTTTGCTACTCACATCAGCATTCGAAATTCACATTCTAACCACCGGGCGCTTAATGCCAGACAATTATAATCCACCATCCTCCCCTCAACGTTATCATTGTCGGTAGCCTTCGTTAGTTATTATTTTAATCACTTTCTAATTATTACCATTATTGGCATTACTATTCGACATAGAAAACATTGCGTCTCGCGGTCAAGCGCTGTAATCGCTCTAGAGTATGAAAGGCGAAGGGATGAGAGGAGATACCCATAGCACTCTAGTACAGTCAGTGCCAAATGGCAAATGGAACTTAAGTCCTTCACTGTGAATAGTTGGTTTAGCACGCTTATTTGAGGCCATTTTAAGAAACACTTTACGTAACCCTGTATTTAAAGTTGATTAGGTATCCGTAATGTTTGTCAAAAGAGATACAAATAAAAGTAAAAACATTCTACACTAAAGTACTGAAAGTCATAAACTATCGAAATTACGCACCCCCCTCGGTAAGCTGACCGGAGTGTACACGACAGATCGTCAAGATAACGACTGATGATATGTATCAATGGTCTTCCCCTACATTCTTCATGTACAGTAAAACCGGATTGCGAGTAACTTGGTCTGCGAGTGTTTTGTAAGACGAGCAAAAATTTTCAATAAATTTTAACTTGATAAACGAGTGATATCTTGCAATACGAGCAATGCCATTGGATAGGTTCTTTGTTAAAGTCGCACAAAAAGAAAAATATCCCAGTGAGCCAACATATAGCAGTGATTCCGTTAGTGACATTGGAAGTTGTCCTAAACAATAACACACCTCCTCCTCCTATCTCTCTCGTCCACCTCACACCAGCCACCATTAAATTTAATAAATAAATTTGATTACAGTACAGTTACATTTAAATAACGAAAATAAAAAAGGTATTAATCATTCTTAGTTTAAATATTTTTGGGTTGTGGGACGAATTATCTGAGTTTCCATTATTTCTTATGGGGGAAATTCGCTTTGATATACGAGTGCTTTGTATTACGAACACGTTTACGAAACGAATTATGCTCGCAATCCAAGGTTTTACTGTAGTTTACATTCTTTCCACATGCGATGTTTACTGTGTCAAGTAGTAAAATCACTTTCCTGAACACAGAGATGATGACCCACCCCTTGGTGTTTAGTGACAGAGTACTGGAGATTATTTATTGAAAACATACCATAGGTTGCGAAAATCCGGTCGTATAGTTATCAAACCGTGGTGACGAGTGATTCGATACAGCCATGTTTTTCATTCCTTCGACCCCCGGGATCAGAATCATGAATCCTCGGACGGTGTCAACGGCACACTGGTGAGCACTGGATGGTGACGAGTGATTCGATACATCCATGTTTTTCATTCCTTCGACCCCCGGGATCAGAATCATGAATCCTCGGACGGTGTCAACGGCACACTGGTGAGCACTGGATGGTGACGAGTGATTCTTTACAGCCATGTGTTTCATTCCTTCGACCCCCGGGATCAGAATCATGAATCCTCGGACGGTGTCAACGGCACACTGGTGAGCACTGGATGGTGACGAGTGATTCTATACAGCCATGTTTTTCATTCCTTCGACCCCCGGGATCAGAATCATGAATCCTCGGTCGGTGTCAACGGCACACTGGTGAGCACTGGATGGTGACGAGTGATTCGATACAGCCATGTGTTTCATTCCTTCGACCCCCAGGATCAGAATCATGAATCCTCGGTCGGTGTCAACGGCACACTGGTGAGCACTGGATGGTGACGAGTGATTCGATACAGCCATGTGTTTCATTCCTTCGACCCCCAGGATCAGAATCATGAATCCTAGGACGGTGTCAACGGCACACTGGTGAGCACTGGATGGTGATGATGTGACACACGAGGGTCCTTTCTTGTATCCTTGGAGACTAACAGACGTAGAGGGAGAGATTAACAATGGAAGCTATTAATTAGTTAACTTTCTGGCTGGTCCACTTAAACAATGAAGTTATGGGAGAAGCGAGATAGCAATCAAACCATTGTTTTACTGGCAAGCTGACAGATGTCCAAACTTCTGTTTCATGAGCTTCTGTTAATTAACCTCCTTAGTCCCAGTGTCCGATACAGGCGACATTGTACAGTACATAGTTACATTTCTGACGATGAGATAAGTGTGTTGGTCAACCTGGAATGGGTTTCTACGCTTTAAGGAGAGAATATTTTTTTTTCAATAACTCGATATTTTATTCTTTTTAAGGCAGTGAGAAAATGGCTGCTTTAAATAACCGTGCTCATGTTGGTGTGGAGACCAGTAAGTAATTTTTAAATTTGTGTTGTTTTTATATATGTAGCTTTTAAAGCGTATAATAATATTGATAAATATGATCGCCGTTCACTAAGGATTTATTAAGCTACATTAGCTCGTTTTCAATTAAACACCTTCCACTAGAGCTGTGGTGAGCTATTCTAATCATATCTTATCCCTTTGTTTCGATGTATCGCTAGTTTTCAAGAGCCCTAGGAGCTGGTGTTTACTGTATATATTCTTTGTGATTCCTGTTTACCATATACAATTTACATATAAATTGATGTTTGATTATATAATAAAATATTCATACAAGCAAACGAACATAAACGAGTAGCACCAGGTTGGCTAGCCGGCCCCGTGGTGTAGTGGTCAGTGCACATGACTTCGAGGCTAGGGGTCCAGGGTTTAGTTCCCGACTGGTACCTTGAGTATTCTTCCTGAAAGGGGATTTGCTCCAATGGTCACTAGGGTTCAGTTATTCAGTCACAGGGAGGAAAGTTTGGGAAGTTCTAGTCTTAAACACAGAGAGAGAGAGAGAGAGCTTCGTTCGTAAAACCAATGTTTACTCTCGGTCAATTAACAAATTCACCGAACGTGCCTTCACATCAAAAGCAGTTGCCCGCTTTTTATTTTAACGAGCTCATTTGCAATTAGACCCTTCACTCATTCTATTTGTTTAAGCGTGAGATTGGGAATTATGATTCAATTAACATGTAAAGCTGAATATAAAAGAGTTTTATCACAATTTAAGAGGCTAAGACACCAGCTATGTTTCATCATTCATTCTCCTTCTAAATAGGAAATAAAAAGAAACGGGGCAGAGATTCTCATACAGGTAAGGTTGTGTTTATATTCATGCATAAAGTATAATCTAAAACACATATTTTCCATAATAGCGTTCATAATCAATTAATAATGAATAGTGCACAATTCATATCATTCATGTCTTTAACTTTATGAGCTATGCATGGGCTTAAAAATATACAGCTCTTGGAATAGAGACGTATCAGCCAATGAGAATGTGAGGAGAGGATTTAGCAAATTAAACGCCCGAATATACAGCAAATTAAAATATTTCTATTTTATTTTCATTCTTGAAATTTAACTTGCAGTAGGTAGCCACACTTAATTTTTATTTAAGTATTTTCTTTGTCTTAACACCAATTTTTACGATTATAAACAGGGGCGTATTTAATTATTTACTAATAATTAAATCAGAACCAAATAAAAATATTTGATTTAATAGTACAGGTACCACTTAAATAAGGTCAATTCTATGCTTTGAAGTTTAATGCAATTTGCTTTACGGTCAAATCCTTAAAAGAATTACTTTTTACTAGAGAAAATAGGTTAGGCTCGCTTCTAGAGATAAAATTATTATTATTATTATTATTATTATTATTATTAGCACCGCGTCTTACTACCCGTTCGGGTTATACGCACTTACGCTAATGTGTAATGGTAGGGTGATTGTGAACGTGGGATCCGAACCACGGTGGAGGCCTGGCATTCCTCACATTCACAAGTTGTGATTAATACACGTCTTGCCAGAGGTGAAGGAAGGATTTGGCAATCAGATAAATCTGTGCCGGGACCGAGGTTTGAACCCCGGACCCTCAGCACAGAAGTCCGACACCTTACCCCTAAACCACCAGGTCACCTTCTAGAGATAAAAGAACATCGATTTGACTAAGAATTTAATCACCACGTTTCATTATAAACCGTTGTATTTGTATTATGAAATGTACGCTATGGAATATTTGCTATTGACTATACGTTATGCACACAAAATACTCGTATTATCAACATCTCAGCCTCAATACCCCTCCTCACGGTTCCTATTTCTGATAGGATATCTGAAGGATAAACACACCCGTGCTACTAGATCAGAATCCACTAGATATAGGTGTATATTCACATACATAGATCTCAAACATATGCTCGTTCTTTACTGTCGCAGGCTTGGAACAAACTAAATAACGCGACTCGTCACTCAACATCCAAAGTTTACCTCAAGTTTACGGTCACACCATTAATTATCTTGTCTAGTAAGCTAAGCTGAGCTCTTGAAATTACTCGAGCTTTAAATGAGTCTATGAATGAGCATATGAATGGTTTTCTACTTAAATTTCAATACTCCTTTATTAAAATTTGTTTGTTTTTCAATAAATGTAATATTGTATGTTGTATTAAACGCTAGTTAAGTGGAAGGCTAACGCCTTAACTTTGCCAGATAAATAAAGACTATTATTATTACTATGCATGAATATAAATCCAGCCTAAGCAAGAAAAGGCTACATACAAGGATATTGCACCAACATTACATACGGGACTCGGGGGGTTGATCAACTGACAACACAATATTATTTATGTTTTTTTTTTAAGTTTTACATGATCCTTACATTACCTTTAACGACCTCTTTAGATTATCACACTAATTACACTGGTGAATGCATGAGTAAGGTAGAATTTAGAAGAGAGGTACATTAATTTGCATATAGGGGGGAACCATATAGGAAAAACCAACCTTGGCGTGACCACTGATTCTAGTTTCCTTGTACATAATGACGACTAGTCATAGAATCTTAAATTAATATTTCGTGCACTCAAATATTTGTGAGGTATTATTAAGTAAACATTCTTCTTATTGGTCCCATTTCGTGCACTGAACAAGGAATAATCTCTCGCAACTTTAAATCGCGCAAGACTTTGAATTACTCGTGACTTTTCCACTCCCTCTTCCCCTCTAAAACCAAGCGTTCTCTTCTTGCACACTAAGGTAGGTCCATGTTACTTATATCCTCTAGATTGTAGCGAGTGGAACTTCAATAGCTGCTCTCGTCAAGCCAATCAGATTTATAACATCCGTGTGGAGGCTGGAAGTACTGAATGTTTTACTAATGTGATTCCTGCATTATATGCACCTCTTCTAGACAAGAAGCAAAATATGCAAGAAACATGTTTCACTCTGGTCAGAAAAAAGGTTTGACTATGGTCCTCGAAGTACCTACACATTTTTTTATGGAACCGCAACTATTCAGGTAAAGTATTTAAAAAACAGTTTCCAAAATACAGTTTTCAAAAGCTGCAACTTTCATTTCAATCGATGTATCTGAAGAAAAGTACCGGATCTAAGGATTACTAATATGTTCAAAAAGTACTGGATCTTAGGATTACTAACATGTTCAAAAAGTACTGGATCTTAGGATTACTAACATGTTCAAAAAGTACTGGATCTTAGGATTACTAACATGTTCAAAAAGTACTGGATCTTAGGATTACTAACATGTTCAAAAAGTACTGGATCTAAGGATTACTAACATGTTCAAGAAAGTACCGGATCTTAGGATTACTAACATGTTCAATAAAGTACTGGATCTTAGGATTACTAATATGTTCAAGAAAGATTATGAAGTGAGGCAACATGTTAGGATGTGCGCAGCCCTGGCTCGTATATCATCTATTTCTTCTGATGAAGGAAAGAGGATGACTTCATATATTGGAATCAGCTCCTACATAACCAGCTCCGTGGTGTAGTGGTCAGTGCACCTGACTAGAAGTCTTGGGGCCCTGGGTTCGATTCCCGGCTCATACCATGGGTTATTTTTCCCGAAAGGGGAGTTACCTCAACGGACACCAGGGTTTGGTTAATTAGGCTCAAGTTAGGTTTAAATGTTTCTACCAAGGCCCTCAAACTTACTATCCCCCTCACCATCAACTCATCTCATCGTGACAAGGAAAGAGCCTCCTCGGAAAGGATGTATAATTAGTATATTCGGGCGTCCCCTGGACAACGGTACATTAGTACTGGCTAATCTTTTCACAAACTGAGCGATGTAGCCCAGACGCGGAATATTAAGGTGCGGCAGAAGGGAGCGCGAGTAATTTTACAGTTTTTAGCGCATTACATTTTTTTGACCAAAATAAATCAAATATTTCTCCAATAGCAACGTAGAGTTTAGTTTTCTGCACATGCTAATATTAACAGATCTTGAATATCTCTCAAGGGTGTCCTGGAGTTATGTCAAAACTTTTTCTCTTTATTTAAAAGGTTTTGACAAAGTTCCAGGACACCCTTGACAGATATTCAAGATCTGTTGATGTTAGCACGTGTAGAAAACTAAACTCTACGTTGCTATTGGAGAAATATTGGATTTATTTTGTTCAAAAAATTTAAATTCTATAAAAACTGTAAAAATACTTTCGCTCCCTTCGGCCGCACCTTAATATATATCTGCTACATATAGGACAGTTTGATGATTACTTTATAGAGCAGTATTTAGGGCCAGTTTCCTAGTCAGATTTAGTACGCCTCAAGTGCGGCGCTATACTAAATAGAAGACGTCACCTACCTGTAATTGAATGGAATGGGCCAGTTTTATATGCGAAACTGGCCCATTCCATTTTGGTCTAGGTAGGTGTCGTCCTGTATTTAGTATCGACTCGCACTTTAGGCGTACTAAATCTGATTATGAAACTGGCCCCTAGATAACGATGTAGGACGTGACTGTGTCTCTGCTAGGATGAAAGACACAGGACTTACAACGCAGTTGAAGGATGGCACAACTGTTTGACAGGTGCGGCGGTTAAATAAAGTTGAATATTGAGTTGGTAAAAATACAAAAATAATGTGCAATGTATTATGAAACCGTCAAGAGATAACTAGAACTGAACGTGGTCTCGGTAAAGAGACGTAAGAAGTTATGCAGCTAGATGACAGAATTAGTAAGACCGTCACAGAGTTTGTTAATGAAAAAAAGTCGGTAAATGTTTTCGAGCCTTTACCTATTCTGTTAGCCCGTAAGAAATGTAATTCAAGAACCTAGTATATCAATTACTATAGTAATTGATTTACTTTGATTTATTAATTTGTACATGCATGTTAAAATTTAACAAAATTGAATTTGTGCATTTATCTGATTTTATGTTAATGCTTTTATTTGACGGCAGGGAAGTCCCGTTTAGCATTTATTCATCTAAAAATTTAACTATTTAGAATTATCTCCAATTCCCCATTAAAATATTCCACAACTCTGATCTTTCAAATGTTATTCCCAGCAAGGCTATTTTGAAAGTATACATTTTCGAGTTGTTTCTAAACTAAAATATGAGAGGGGAACAATTCAAGCTAGAGAAGGGGGATACGAGGCGGAAAAGTTGCTAGCGATTCAAACTCGTAAAAGATTATTTCTTCTTGTTCAGTTTACCAGATGGGACATCCAAGTATAAATTCCTGAGTGTATGAGACGGGAGATCAACTGTATTACTACCCAGATTTTATTTAAAAAAATTGTTATATGAGTATCTTAATAATATCTGCTCAATACGAGGGAAATTCTTAGTGTTTGGGAGTACATTCATTGTGTTATTTGAATCATCCGTACTTACATGCTTTAATATAAATTGGGACCCTGGCCGGATTCAAACCAAAGTATTTGAGCATCCACAGTGACAAGTCACATTGTAGAAAAACAATTATATTAAATCCTGCCGAGATTCGAACTCCAACCTAACTGTTATTTGAGATAAAATAATATGCAAGCCCAACGCTTTATGAGATGGCCATACTTGTGACCTGATTGCTATGTTCTGGATGTCTAGCATAAACTATGCATATTTAGCTATATAAATTTGGGGTGGTTTATCCAACTAGATACACGTTATAAGTTTGGAAATTCCCTGACATTTACAGGTTTTCCAGATTTAAAAATTATGTGTTTTCAGTATTTAATATGCAAGGATGTGATGAAAATATCGTAGTTCTCACAGTTTTATATTAAATATCTGACATAACATTTATTAAAGACATGTGACAGTGATATGTATAAAATCATCTGAATTGCACATTAAAACTAATAGTTTACAGTGAGCTATGTTCTTAAATTTTGGGTTTAAAAAATATTGCAGAGGTATATGATAACTGAAATGACTCTTTAACATTTTATTATCGTTCTCCCTTTCTCTGTCACGCCAAGTTGTCTGACTTTTACAAGTGCGTATGGATCCTGTTTATTACCCATTGTCTTTATCCACACTCTTGAGACTAACATTACTAAAATTAATTATCCTCCCATTTCTTGGGTTGACCTATTTAAGTCTTTCTTAACCAGTCCGGCTCTCTAACAATACTAGTGGAGAAGTTTCTTCACGTCCCATAAGGAGACTCTCCAATAACACCTCTTGGCTGAGCTAAGATGTTTATTCACGTCCCATAAGGAGCTCCTCCAATAACACCTCTTGGCTGAGCTAAGATGAAGTTTCTTCAAGTTCCAATAACACCTCCGGGCAGTGTTAATACATCACTTGAGAAGTTTTCTCACGCTCCCAACTTTTAGCAAGAGTTCAACAGATTTCCAGGACTTGTTTAAAAACAGACGTAGTAAGAATGATATCACAACTTTGTTCCAGTCGTCAGTGATACTGATAGGACAACACTGGAGGAATACTCTTGTAGGGTAAAACAAAGTTAGGGACCATTTCTCCATGATGGGGGAATTGAGGTGTGATTTTCAATCAAGTTTGAAATATTTGAAGATTATAGATGACTTGACTCGAAATGAAAAACTTCCCTTATTAGGCTCGGGATTGGAAAACCCCTGTTAAATAACTTTTGGGGAAATCTTAATGCACTAACGACTTTGCTCCTCTTAGCTCAAGATAAAACAAATAGGCTAAAAAAAAGTAATTATTAAGTTGACTCTACTTACATATTAATAGAAAGCTATATTTGGATAACTGATGAGAAAATATATAGAATTTCTAATTAAGCAGAAACATTTTACAGTTAAATAAATTTACTTTACAGTATGTTTTCCTTGAAATAAAGTAAAACTATGCCTAACCTATTATAAATAGCATGCTTTAGAAATATTACTTGCAATTGAAATAAAATAATAGTTAAATTATGTGACTTGGGCCAAAATTTTGCAAAATAATTTAGGAAAAAATTATCCATGATTACCGGGCAGGGATTGAACCCTGACAATCCAATCGACTGTCAAACACTTTAGACCATGTAACCACTAATGAGGGCTATTGACAGTGTTAATTTACTTTAAGATTTACAGCACGAACAAATGCTTATATTATTGTGAGCAAGTATTGTTTGTGGATGGGGATTTTGTCCTTTTTTTGACAAGTTAATGTTGATTAAAAATCTCACTCAGCCATTTTATAAATAAGTTTTGTCTCTTTGACAAGTGAGTCGTATTTAATTTCCTTGTCATAACAAGGCAAATTAATAGAGTAGTCACTTATTAAAGGCCAACATTACCAGAAAATAAATGAGAGGTATAAAGACCACCCACACCGCCTCAGATTTGTAAAATATTGACAAATAATAGATTCTAGTTCGTCAGCTATTTAAAACTAAACATTCTATGTCTCACTTTCTTTCAAATAAAATTAAAGTATCTATTAAATATCTTAAAATGTATATAATATTTAGGCCCATTAAATTAATTTAATATAATATCTGTATGATTTACTCGACCTGGCTCCTTGTAAAATAATAATGTAAACACAATTCAGATAATCATGCATCATATGTTTCAGATGACTGCAGTGGCAAACATGAAGATTATTGACATCCTCTACAGGGGCGGTAGAAGTGCCTATGATGCAACCATGTTTTGATATTGGAAACAAGTGGCCTTCATGGAGAATTTGAAGTGGGCCATTTACATCAAGGCTACTATTGGGAGACAGTGTATACCACTGTATACCATATCTTTTCACTCTAATCTCTCATGCTCAATTAGCGGCAGAGAGGCTGTTGAAACCAGCTCAAATGAGTACGCGTAGTCTTGGGGCGTGGAAACGTTGGTTTTGGTTCCAGATCCTCAAAACTGTCCCACATCCAGCCCACCAAGCTCCACAGATTGACCCGCGAAGTGAAAGTCCAACTAATGTATCCCTGGAGATGCGTCATATAGTTCAGACGGTATGTAGAAGCGCCTGACCTTGAACGGCCAGAGAGATTTTCAGTCTCTTATCAGTGGTGAGGGAAGTTGTAAGCTCAGTTAGTGATGGGCACTATCGAATGATTTGAACTTTCGAATGATGAAAACTATCGTTTCTAAACTATCGAATGATCATTCGATAGTTTTCATTCGAATGAATATTCGTTAGTAACGAATGATCATTTAAATGAAAACTATCGGCCCTTTCGGTTTAAATCGAATGAATTGTCTATTCATTCGCAGCTGCTCCTGTGTGTGTCTCATTCAGTCATAACAAAGCTGACTAATCAAAATAATAATAGCAGTTTCTTTCTCACTTGCCTGTGTCATGAAATACAGGCATTTACCAAACATAAACATAGATAAATTATTAGTTATTTTAAAGATAATGTCTGCTGTATCAGCAGTAGAGGGTCGAGGGTGGTATGTAACATTTTAAAACATATAGAGCAGTTAGTTGCGGGTGATTTCACTGGTTGGTTTTGTGATTTTAGAGTTCTTGACTTGAAAACGTGCTTTTGTTCAACTTATTAATCTACTAGACCCTGTTCTAATTTACCCATTTTAAACTTATTATTTAATGTGGTTTCAGTAAAAACAATCTTTTTGGTATAACATATTTTTGTGGTATTTATTGATGTATATTATTATTATTATTATTATTATTGAACTCATTTTTCTAGTTATTTTAGGTTTCTTAAACTGTTTTAAATATACTAATATTTTTAGTATTAACCGTTATAATATATTTAAATATAAAAACATAAATTTTAATATTATTAGCGCAACTATTTAAAAATTATTTTTGATTTGATTTTACAACCATGAATCGTTTAAAGAAAAGATCCATTGTTTGGGATTTTTTTGAGAAGAAACCAAATGGTAAAGCATTGTGTCAAGTGTGCAAGCGAGAATACAAAAGTACAGGTAACACATCAAATATGCGTGACCATTTAAAAAGGATCCACCCTACTCTTTTGGAGTCGTCCAAAATGCTGGAAGAAATTGAAGACAATCCCACTATGACTTCTATAGCAGCAGACACAACCATTGAAATACCATCAGCAGGCCCTTCTTCAGATCCAGATCCACCTCAAGTTCCAGAAAAGCGTCAGAAACAGTTGACACTCAGGGGTGTTTTCCGTAGGAAGCAGCTTCCAGAGGCGAAGCGCAAGATTTTGGACGAAGGACTAGTAAAAATGATCACTAATGACCTACAACCTTTTTCAATAGTGGAAAATGAGGGTTTTAAACAGTTTGTTAATCTCTTAGATAGTGAGTATAAATTGCCAAGCCGAAAGACACTCACAACAAACATTCACCAAGATTATTATGAGAGTGCTATTGTTGAGGTACAGAAGTTAATTAATGGAGCCAAGTTTATTTCCTTAACAACAGATATGTGGACGTCGATAAACACACAAGGGTTTATTACCGTTACTGCTCACTGTGTGTGCAATAATAAATTGTACTCACTTGTGCTTTGCACAAAACAAGTGGAGCACAGTCACTCCGGGGAAGCCATAGCAAATACTCTGCTGGCCGTAATGAATGAATGGAAGGTGCGAGAGAAGATTGTGGCAATTGTTACAGACAATGGAGCTAACATGGTAAACGCAATTCAAAGATTGGGAATTCCTCATTTGCGTTGTGTAGCTCATACTTTGAATTTAATTGTAAGTGATGCTTTGTTAGGAAATCTAAGGCTAAGTGAAATTCTGCAGAAGTGTAGAGGACTAGTGGGTCATTTCAAAAGCAGTACATTAGCTTTAGACAAACTTCGAAGCATCCAAAAAACTATGGGGCTTAGCCAGCTTAAACCCAAACAGGATGTGGCAACAAGGTGGAACTCCACACTCATTATGTTAGAGAGGATAATGTACTTGAAAGAGCCACTATCCGCCTCCCTAGTATCCTTACCACGAGCCCCCCCTTCTTTGAACGTGGCAGAATGGGAGATAGTTGAGGAGTGCGTGCCACTTTTAAAATTATTGGAAATAATGACCTCAGAATTGTCTGGAGACACATATCCAACTGCAGCAAAGGTAATTCCACTGGTTAGAGGTGTTCAGTTTTCATTACAAAAACAAACACCAAGAACTAGTGTCGCCAAAGAACTCCAAACCAGTCTAATTGAGGGAGTTTCACGAAGATTAGCTGTTCTGGAGAGAAGTAAGTTAACAGCTATGGCAACAATGTTAGACCCTCGTTTCAAAAAAGCTGCATTGGGAGTTGAAGCCAATGCAGCCCAAGCGCATACTTGGGTAAGTGATGATTTAGCTGCTTTGTGCAATCACATTGAAAGTAAAGATGTGGAGATAGTTGTGGCAACAGGAGGTCCAGAGTGCGAGGGAACAAACAACACAAATACAGATATTTCGTTGTGGGATAATTTTGACATGAAAGTGGCTCAATTGAAGACAACATCAACTCCGGTGAGCAGCAGTATCACAATTTTGCGACAGTACATGGAAATGCCATATTTTAACCGAGTAAGTGATCCATTGCAGTTCTGGTCTAAGCATAGATCATTGTTTCCGGAACTTTATATTTTGGCCATGAAATACGTGTGCCTACCTGCGACTTCAGTGCCTTCGGAACGTGTTTTCTCAAAGGCAGGGCAAGTTTTGACAGAGCGAAGAAATAGACTTCATCCTAAAAATTTGGATTCTATAATATTTTTAAATAAAAATATTACGGAACTAAAAAAGTAATTTTTTTGATATCACAATTTTAAGTAATATCCAAAATAACAATTCACTATCGTTGTATGCATTTATAGATTAGTTGAAATTGATAATATTAGTTATAGTACTATGGTGATTATATTCTTCAATTAGGTAATATATCTAAATACTTTTTTATTTTGAAATACATTTTTAGTCAACGTTTTAATAACATATAAGAAAAAAAATGTGACAGAACTAATGAAATACTTTTAACAATTTTGTATAATTTATTTGGATACTCATTCGCCTAAAATAGTATATGATAATCCTATCGCAATATAATTTACAATTAGTGATTATTATTATTTTAATGGCCCTATCTCAGTAATACTACTTTGAAGATAAACTTAACAAAGATATAGATTTAAATTAGAACATAATTCAACAATGAACACTCCAAAAGGTGCCATTTGCGCCAAAGAAAAACCTACATCATAAAAGATTGTAAAAGACAAATTTTCTACCAGAATAAGAGAAAAGGCCTACACTCACCAGGAGAAAATACGTAAGTTATGCATAATTTTTATTAATTATTTTTCAATGTGTAGCATATTTGACTTCTATAAAAAATTATTATTTTTATAGCAAACGAAAGTAGAAACATTAATAAATTAAGGTGGCTGAATGCGTGTTTTATTGTTATTTATGGTGTTTTACGTGCTCTTTCTGAACCGTTTGATTATATCAGCACACGAATTTTATATTAACTAGATTCTAGAACAGACACAACACCCAGCTCCTAGCCGCTAATTTATCACTGTGAAAGGGGAAACCCACATTTCTCAAACAATAGATGTATCAGCCATGCCGGGAATCAAACCGGGGTTCTTAGATTAGTAGGCAGACTCGTTACCAGCTGAGCTAAGGCGTTGAATAATTCGTAAGTGAATCGTGGATCTAGTTGAATAGCCTTAGGGGAAATACAATTATTATAAATTAAATTAATAACAAATAAATACAAATAGGTCTGATTAATAGTCTAAACACTATGGTCAGGCAAATGTGAAATAAACAACAATGTTCATGATAAACTGTAGGCTTACTTTAACACACATTTTGTGTGGACAAACGATAGATGAGAACGAAACCATAAGGTTGACTATGGTAATAACTGTTCAGCAATGTAAAACGAGGATTGATTTCAAATAGTGGACCTTATAGAAACGAATATTTCGTATCTCTGTAACAAGGAAAATATTCGAAACTGTAAGGTTGACTATCGATCAGCAGCAACGAGAAAGAATTTGAATACTTTTCATTCGAATGTTTTCTAAACTATCGAACGATTCGATAGTTTAATACTATCGAATTATTCGATAGTTTTCATTCGATAGTGCCCATCACTAAGCTCAGTGTTACTCGGTCCTTGGCGCCACCAACATCGTGTGTTTACAAGGAAGTGCGAGCTTACCCTCCAGCGGCGTGCGTTCCCCCCTCTAGAGCCTGTAGCTCTCCCTCCAAGAGCCACCAACATCGTGTGTTTACAAGGTAGTGCGAGCTTACCCTCCAGCGGCGTGCGTTCCCCCCTCTAGAGCCTGTAGCTCTCCCTCCAAGAGCCACCAACATCGTGTGTTTACAAGGGAGTGCGAGCTTACCCTCCAGCGGCGTGCGTTCCCCCCTCTAGAGCCTGTAGCTCTCCCTCAAAGTGCCACCACATAACGGCTGAGCTAAATAACATTTTTACGTTTGACCTTGAACATTGCAGTGACTCACACCTCTTCTCCTCTCCACCAAACAGCAGCCGATGTCTCGCCATTTGATATTTGCCTGGCTTGTTGTTCGTGCGTTATTTATAGTAATAGTGGAGTGCTTTGCTTGTAACTAGTCTTATTTTAAGATTTCTAGAATTGTACTTTCTACTTTGAGTAGTAATAAAAGAAAGATTGATGATGAACATCGTCATTTTAATGTCGAGTGGAATAAAAAGTAGGTATTTATATTGCCAAATACTCCTATAATATATAATATAAAATTACGTTTTACTCCCCTCTCCCTTTTAAACTACAAAAGTATAATCTAACAACGCTCCAAATTACTGCCAGATTGAATTAAATGTCTCGCCCACTAAATATTATGATTTATTGGAGTGGCCCGCTTGGATAACTAATTTAATAGCCCTGCTCTAAACCATTTGGCAAAATAAATAGCAAATAAACCCCTATATTAATTTGTTTAACTTGCATCAATGCTGTTTATTTAATTTTTACTGTCTCTCGGCACCTCGGCGAGAGAAGTATTGTGATCTTCAAAACAATTGAACTTGAGATCTTGATAAATGTCAACGTCTCATCGTCCTCTGAAACAGAACAAGTGGTTTTCGCAATACCGTCTGTCTTTGTGTCTGTAATTTGGCCTAGAGCGAAAAAATTTTACCTATTGGGCTAAAACTTGGTATCCAGGGTTTCTATAAGGTTTACCCGATAAATTTTTGGAATCAGACATTTAACCTTTAATTAAGAGTAGTGTTCTGAGGGGCAAAATAAATCAACAAATCCGCTCTAACGATTTTGATTACATGTTGTATCTAGACACTGTTTAACATGAGCAAAATGGCAGCTCTAATTTTATCATGAAAATGACTTGATGGGTACTTTCTTTATATGTGCACACATTTCCAATTTTGATCATATCTCCGTAACTATTTCAGATAGGAAATAGCTTATTGTTGTAAGGTTGTAGCACTATTATAAATACACATCTTTTATTTGGAATATATTTTATAAACCTATAACCTATAGTTTTTAACTATAAGCAAATATATATATTTTTTCTCTATCTCGTTGAAAATAAAATTTATTGCTATGCTCTTTGTTTTAATGTTTCTATAACAGTGTATATTATTTAATAATAATAATAATAATAATACTTACACCAAGTTTTACTACCCGTTCGGGTTATTAAGCTCATGGGTTAGGAATTTTATTTATTTATCCTTACTTTCTGTCCTGAGGCCTAGACTGTAGCTCAGGACCTATGTTACGTTATTTCTCTACCTCCGCTAATTTGCTAGTTTACCCAGTTAACAATCAAATTAATTAATTTACTGTTGATTGTAGCTCCTAATCTAAGTGTCCTTATTTCCCTATCATCTAATTTTATCTTACTAGTGGGTCCGCCCCGGTTATTTTACGCCCCCAGTACCCTGTCCCGCTTGGTATCCCACCGCTTTCGGATCTAATAGTCCCCGGATCGGCGTGAGGCCCAGCGGGGGCAAGCGTCCTCCTATCCCCCACCTGGGGAGGCACCACCTACCTCCAGCTAAAACCACTACCTTGGACCTAATACTAAACATAACATAAAAAAGTAGAGAATAGAAAACTAAAACTAACTTAATGTTAATACATTTATTGCAACTTGGTGGCAGTAAAGAATCTTGATGTTCTTCCTTGTCTCTTCATCTACTGATACCAGTCACTGAAGAAACCTTGACGGATCGGAAGCCCTACCACCCTAGCAAAGCACCTCACTTGTTGCCAAGTGGGCCAGACCATTAGAGTTGAGGGTTAGGAATTGGGAAGGTTGAATATAAAGGAAACTAACCCACATTTGCGTGGAGGAAGGGTGGAAGACCATTTAATTAAAAAATTTCACCCGAGCAAGATTCGAACTTCGATCTCCCAGTCCTTGGTAGTCTAGCTCAACACGAAACCAGCGCGTAGTTAGCTAACTACGCCACCGAAGCGGGTGTATATTATTTTATATACGCTCTTTGGTAGAGTGTTTTTGAAATAATGTATGGGCTGTTATTTCGTTTAGAAATGTTTACGAGCTTTAGAATATGTTACTATTTTTTTATTTAAAAATAAAGTGTGTTGTTCACCATATAATTTAATTTAATTTAAACACAATTTCAATGGATTTATCTGTGTACATTGTGTCTTATAGAACTCAAGACACTGAAGTAAGAAACTAGGACAGACCATCGGAAGCTAGGGCTGCTTAAATAATGTGACAGACAAAATATTAATGTGACTATTGATGTGTGTATCGTGGCAGTGTATTTCATTTGTCATAAGTGACTTTTAACGTATATAACAGCAAGTTAGTACCAACAACATGACAATGGGCAATTCATGCTATTAACAGTAGATCAATTATAAGCCTTCATACAAATTATAAGTGGTGTATTTCAATTAAATATCTCGTGTCCCGTTACCATGACGACGAATCATAACAATTCATTCAAGATTAAATAAACACAAAGTTGTATTCATATTATAAATATACAAATAAATATTGTTTTCTCTGATAAGGAATTAATATAAATCATAAATGTCCTTTCAATACGGTAAGTTTGTTCTTAAAGTACTTAAAGTTGTGTAAAGTAAATATTTGAGTGAAATCTTCAACGTTCACCAAGATAGTTACAAAGAAGACGCGTAAGTAAATATCAACATGGGGGTCGATTAATTTGGCCACCCAAAGTTATACATTTAAATAATAAAACTAGCTTAAGGTTGATTCATTTCCGACGCATGTATAAATGTTAAAGAAAGTTTGTTTTTATCCGTATAAATGAATTTGAGACGGTAGTAAGTACCGTACCTAAGTCTTTACAAATTTGAGTTTGAATAAGTTTGACGAAAATCGTGTTAATGGATGAAAAAGTTTACGTTTATCAGTAAATGTTGAATTAGGTAAAACACCTGGCTGGCAGGTCAAACATGTATGTATGTATTGTAATGTATTGAGGCTCTTAAACCAGGTTTCCCTCAGATACTTGGAACTCTCGCCACTGATCAGATGGTCGATACCGGATTTTATAATATTTGTATGTCCACCGTATAATTCAAACACACCGATCTAAACGTTTTTACAAGGAGAGGCCTCGAATGAACTATGGAATTGTCTTCCCCAATCAGAATGAGGGAACTGAATTGTATCCACTCGGAATTGTCTCCATTCAGACTTTTCTCAAAGAAACAACACAAATGAAAATTCTGATTTGTATTCACTATAATTATCTGTATTATAGCCACTAAATCCTGAATGGTCTCCATTCAGCCAATTTTCAAATAAAAACTTTAAAAAATCCTGAATAGTATTCACAAATGATGGATAGAAGTATCCACAAATGGCGGATATAGGTCTTAAGTCTTAAGTTCTTTGATGGAATGTGATGCTATATTTTGCATTATCTACTGTACCTCTACTGTAATAATATCCATTATTTAGTTTCATAAATATTAGGAGTTTTAAGTAAATGTCTCAATTTTTAGATAAAGGAGCGAAAGATGGTGCGGTGTACCCTAATATATTTTTTTTTATCAAACTACACTTCAATTTACATTTAAATCCCGCCAGAAGACATCAAAAGTGTCTCCTTTCCCTCTAGATTGGATTAGATTAAAAAGAGTTTGTCCAATGGTTCTTTTAAGCATCTTCTAGAAAATGCAAAAAAAAAAAAAAAGAACATTGATAGTAAAAAAATAAAGAGTGTATTAATTGATATCTATAAAAAAAATACTATCTATTTAATAACACAAGCAATTATGACTGCAAACCATGTTCTTTTTAGGGTGATCCAAATTTTCATTCGTTT
Source organism: Timema podura (assembly GCA_033556935.1). Lineage (NCBI taxonomy): Eukaryota > Metazoa > Arthropoda > Insecta > Phasmatodea > Timematidae > Timema > Timema podura. The sequence continues at coordinate 50,186,653 of JAVRXN010000009.1, forward strand.
AACTGCTGTTGCCCTACAGTACTAATATTTGTTAAATTAAATAAAAACAAATTACTATTTAAATAGTTTAATGGAATTAAATAACATACGTATTGAGTTAGGAAATTTTTATCCTTCTGCAATATACCGGAAGTATAACAAAGCGCCTACACTGCATGCGTTTAGATTTTCTTCAGTAAAACTTAAGACTTGAAGGCCACCATTTGTGGATACAATTCAGGATTTTTATTAAATCTGTTTATTTGAGACATGTTTGAATGGAAACCATTCATAGTGGATACAATTCAGAATTTAGTGGATAAATGCAAGTGAATACTATTCAGGATTTTGTTTTGTGAAAACTGTCTGAATTGAGACCATTCAGAGTGAATCAATTCAGCTCCCCCTTCAGAACATGGTAATAAATACTACTTTAACTATAACAAAACTATTAATTTTGATCTATAAGTTTCCAAAGGTTATAAAGTACAACTTAAAATAACAATCAAAATACTAGCTATCCATTAAAAAGAAATATAGCAACAATAAACAAAAACTCAACGATAACAAAACTGACCTAAGACAACGTTCAATCTGTCCCAGCCGCAGTCTCGTTTTCATTTTCATTCCTCCAAGAATTGCTGGACTACTACGTATTTTACCGATCTCGCACGAAGCTTCCCGATATTATATTCGTACCAGATGATTGAAAATAGTTAGGTTTGTATCATTATTAAGAAATAAATCACCACATATTCAAACCCTGAGTCATAATTATAATAAACACACAAGAATAATCAAACCAAACCCTTTTAAAAGATAAAACAAACAATAAATGAATCCCCGAGTTAGACGAGGTCGTATTAGCGACATCCGTAGTGCTTAGTAGGTACTTTTCTCTATTCTGCCCGTATGCTTCCATTGCGAAAGACGGTATTATACTTGGAGGTTAGTTTATAATTGAGGTGCCTATTTCCAAAAGGTCTCTTGTCCACTTTTCATGTTTTTCGGCAAATCACGAAAAACGTTTAAATACATTGATATTGTCGATCTCTTGTAAAGATTTTTTTTATCTATTCATAATGTTACCAAGAGTCTTAGAATCGGTTATTTTCTCTCTATTACTTACCGTTTTTTAATTATTAATTATATAAGTTTGGACAAGAGTCGTTTTGGAACAAAAGAGAGGACAAGAGTCGTTTTGGAAAAAATAACATTGGACGAGAGACAGTTTGGTTACAAGGTGAAGGATATAGTTTGTTTAATTGCATAAAAATATTGACAGAAACATTATTAATCAAACATTTTGATTTAAATTACATCAAAATAAAAACAAAATTTTAAATTAAATTACCACATAACTCAGATCAGAAATGTTTATGTCCAAAGTTAATAAATATAGCATAAAAAACAATTAAAAATTATAGAAAAAGTTTTTGAGTTTTAATTAATTTTACAATCTTAAAATGACAAATTTAAAAATATAATAGAAACTCATTATTAAAGCACCTTTAATCCTAAAAGTCTTCTATATCTTCCATAATGCCCCCTTCAAGTTCATCTTCCGATTGGTCTTCTGTTGTTTCTCTCCGCTGAATAATTTCACGATAGAACTTGAGATCTGCCATCATCTCCCATTCTTCACCGAAATGCAATGTTAACAGTTTCTTTACATCCGCAATCTTTTGGGGTTTTATCGGGACACCAGGCTCAATAAGTGGTAAATTGAAGTCTGTTTCTTGCAATTTAGGTTTCAAAACCTTCCTTGGTACACCAGAGTTAGTATAATAAAATGGTTCACCCTGAACTAGAATTGAAGCCGTTGGAGTCTGTCCTCTGGAGATTAAAAATCTTTTGGTAGAAGAAAACTTAAAGTGCCACAGCTGTGGCTTTTTCAAATTCTCTTGAGACACTTTCTTCCAATCATAGATGGGACAGTCTTGACCCAATTTCAGAACTGTTCCATGTTTTTCAAAAACTTCCAAGTACTCTTCTGGTTTCACTATTGTGTCGTGGCCTTTAAGGTCTAGTTCAATCCTCCCAAAAACACAGTCGGGAGGAATGTAAGAGTGACCCGGTACTGAGAAAAAAAAGGTGAATTTCTTTTACATGAGACGGTGCCAACTTGGCCAGCCAATAAATCAGCATGCAAATCATTGTTGAATTCTTGTTCTGCCCTCCGCACCCATCGGCAAAGAGCCTAACAGTAGAAATACCTGTATAGGTTGTGTTCTGCAAGCGATGAAATACCGCTGATGTAATTTGTGCAGAGCCTTTTGCAGCATCGCCTTCTGTCCAGGTGTAGATGAAAACTTTCTCCTTGGGTTGTTTATCTGTGGAGGTCCCTTCACAGATGGTGAAGTTGTAAATATTAAATTGTCTGCAATAGTAGGCAGCTTGATCTGGAATTCGTGGCAAAACTTGGTTCTTCTGACAATCAAACGTAAGCGTAATCTCCCCCTCATTCTTCTGTCTTAATAATGAAAAGTATGCCTCACTTCTCTTCTTGTGCAATATGAAATCTGTTTCACAAGTCTTGTCACCTGCTTTCAATTTTAACTCAAATTGTATACACTTGGAAAACTTATCAACAGCTGGGGACCCAAAGCTTAGGTTATACTCTATGGTAAAAAATGTGGAAGAAGTAAGAATAGGGCACTTTAAGATCTTTTTCTGCATTATTATTGTACATTCGATGAAGCTTTGCTATCGATAGATAGCTAGGTAAATACTGTCTCATAGCATTTGCAGCCCTGCAGTAATGTTTCTCTAAAGGAACAAGATTCTCTATGAAAGACTTAACAGACCCCCTTTTATCTACAAATAGGTGGGATTTGTGGTCTCCCCCTCTATTTTCAGTTTCTAGTTTTCCACTGGAAAAATGTCGTCTGCAAACTCGTTGTACCCGTTTTTCACCAATACCCAATATACTACAAAATGCTTTCTTACAAACCTGAATTTGAGTTGTCTGCCCATCCTTAGATTTTGGAATGAAATAGCGAGTCCACATTAATGTAGTTTGTTTCCGCTCATTTATTGATCTCTTTCTTTTAGGAGTTTCACTAATAGTATATTTGAGAGTAAAATTATCCTGAATATCTTTCTTTTTCTCAGACTAAAATGATTGATGATATTTACGAATATCTTGTAAAGAAAGATTTTTACATTCTAGTGCACCACCATTATGCTGACATTTAGGAAGTCGTGGTAAAGCTTTAGATGAATAGAGTTTTCTCGTTTTTAATGTTTTTGCCCACATTTCTACATTTCTTGCCTGTTTTCTACCTCTACCTTTAGAACATGGAACAACAGTCCTTTGAATTAGATTTTCTTCCATTATTAATTATTATTAATCAATATAAAGCACTCAAACACAGAAAAATAGCTTGAAAAACTGCACACTTTACAGTAAACTAATCAACATAACCTACTGTCTAAACACATATATTTTTATTTCCAACTGTTCGTCAGGGCTGTCACTACATTAATTTTAAAACGTAAAGGCGTAAAACAAAGCTTATTTGATAATTTTTCTATATTTTATCCATGGTTACATTATTAGAGTCTAAGGACAAGAGACGGTTTTGAAAAAAAATACTATGGATTTCATAGTGGAATGATGTTGGACTAAAGACATTCTGTTTCTTAAGTTTTGTATGTCAGTTGACCGCCATCTTAGCTTTTAATAGCTCGGACAAGAGACACTTTGGAAATAAGCACTACTTTTAAATACGTTTTTAGAGGGCTTAGAGTGTGTTTTGGAACAAGATGAAAGGTTTCCCTCATAGAAAAGCCTATACTGAATACGGTAGAACCAATAACTCAATTTTTAAAATTTTGGACAAGAGACCTTTTGGAAATGGCCACCTCAATTGTTGTGAACCAGGATGTGAAAACCCTTCCCTACAACTACCGTCTAGGTGAAGAATGATGGATCATTATAATAATTTCCTTTAAAGTGTTGTAAGAAAGTAAATGTAGGTTCATAATTTGATTGACAAGGTAAATTTATATGTATTGAAATATTATTATAATATTGAGAAATCATTATATCACTAAAATTTGTTACATGAGTATAAATGTATGAATTAAAAGGATGTTTAATTAATTTCAATAATTCTATAAAAAGTCTAAATGAAATAAGGTGACACGAAAACAGACGAGCTAAAATATATTAAGAGTTCCTTATTAAGGTGGTTAAACACTCTAATAGCCCCATTATTCGATTAATAGAATGTTAGAACCAACAATACTAGATTAAATGGTAAACAAGTGCATCATCAAGTTCCAATCATCGATCGCTTCTATTAGCTATTCGGTCATTTAAGGTGAGATGAAAGTGGACGCGAGAAAAGCCAGTTTTTTAAAAAGTTTTGATGGCAAAACAATTTTTGACCAAAATAAATCAAATATAGCTCCAGTACAAATATAGAGTTTGATTTTCTCCGCATGTTGATATCAACAGTTCCTAAATATCCATCATGACCAATGCGGCATTAGATGAGAAAGTTTTTAAATGAATAGAAAAAGTTGTCTTTAAATTCCAGATCACCCTTAACAGATAGTTAAGAAATGTTGAAGTCAACCTGTGAAGAAAATGGAATTCGTTGTTACTTGAGCAATGTTTTATTTATTTTGTCCAAAAAAAGTTTGCCATAAAAAGGGCAAAAAACTGGCCTTTTCTCGCCTCCCCTTCCATCCCACCTTAATAAGTCACAATATACTATTTTAAGTCCAACCCTTGACTCTGTCGCTACGAACTGATTGATAGATAAGTTAACGTTCGAAACCAGTCAAGTGGACTCAACTTGGATCTTGTGACGTCATGGGGGTGTAATTGTGATGTATAGTCTTTTGTTCCAAAAGGCCCTCACTGGCATTAAGGTGTCACTCAGAGTTACCAAGTTGAGGAAACTTGTGACCTAGTTTCAAATTATCTTCTTCTAGTGCTCTTGAACATCGAACAGAGGAAAGATTTACCATCTCCACAACTTTGTATTTACTTTCACACTTCCAATATTGGATTTAAACTAATAATCACCATGAAGTTTATTACTAAAATATACTTACTCTAGAGAGGAATGTTGATCAGTTTTCAAAATGTTTTAACCTCCTCATTAAAATCACTTCAGTAAAATTGAAATCACGGTAGAAAGGTGGCTGATTAACCGGATATTATTAGATACAAGATTACGCTTTAACCATATTAAGAATACTGGAAGAAAAAGGGAAAGTTTGATTTTAGATCAAATTAAGTGCTGCCATCCTTTAAACAATCAAGAGACCTTTATAATGCACTTTAGATTATGGTTAAAAGAGGACTCTGTCATATTTAAATAAATAATAAAAGTATAGGTTGGGTTAAGAGTTATTGACCTGGAAAATGTGTGTAGTGTGCATTTCCCTCCTTTTCCCTCGTACTCTTCATATTTTGCATCAAAATGTAGTTTTCTATGTTCTTCAAAAGAAAAAAGGAGATGTGTCTCAGTTTAATTAATTATGTATACTAAAGTAATTATTTAATGTTTAAATATATTTTTAAAAATGTTTTCTAATTAAGACTCCAGAAAACCGCACTTAGGTGCTACGCCTGGTTCTAGATGTAGAGAGTGTGGCAGAGAAACTTAATTTTTTGAAAGGTTAATAAAAACGAAACTATTGCAGATATCGGTATAATTCTTTTTTTCCCCTTACAGATCAACTCATCAATTTTTTTTCATGCAGTTTTGAAAATTACATCTTTGAAATGACGGCCGCCATTGTCTATGCACTGATTGAGTCGATTTCTGAAGTTTCACGCCACTCTCTGAAGCATGTCCACCGGTATTTCGGCGATGGCGTTCCGAATGTTGGTCTTCAGGTGAGCTAGGGTCCGTGGTCAATCGTTGTAAACGATAGAATTCAAATAACCCCATAGGAAGAAGTAGCATGGAGCCAAATCTGGAGAGCGCGCCGGCCAAGGGAGATCGCCTCTGAGAGAGATGAAGCGGCCTGGGAAGTTTTCCCTCAACAATTCCATCGAGGCCCGTGCTGTGTGGGCCGTGGCTCCGTCTTGTTGAAACCACACATCCCCGACGTACATTTCTTCCAGATGTGGAAGGAAACATTCTTCGATCATCTCCCTGTATCGAGCTGCATTCACCGTGACAGCGTGCTCGTTTTCCTCAAAAAAATAAGGACCAATGATCCCGACCGACGAAATTGTGCACCAAACGGTAACACGCTCACAACGGAGAGGGGTTTGGTGAAGTTGACGAGGATTTTCAGCACTCCAGTAGCGCATGTTCTGTTTGTTGACACAGCCGGAAAGGTGAAAGTGAGCCTCGTCGCTGAAGAACGTTACCGCGTTGTGGGGAAGGGTTTCAAGGAGAGCTTCACATGTATTTTGGTGGGCCACTAAATCGCGGTCAGTCACCTCCTGCACAACAGCCAGTTTGTACGGATGAAATCTGAGTTCGTTGTGAAGGATTCGTCTCACAGTTCGGTCAGAAAGCCTCAGAGCAGCCGCATATTTGTGGAGCAGAACGGCGGGGGGACTGCAAAAATGACTGTCTCACTCTCTCAACATTTTTCGGAGTCCTGGCCGTTCTTATAGCTCCTAATCTGCGTTTAACGACGCTGCCAGTCTCCTGAAATGTGGTAACCCACGAAAGAATCGAATTCCGGCCGGGGATTGGACTGCGAGGAGGAATATTGAAGCGCGCTCGAAAGGCACGTTGGGTGGCGACAATGGCGCGGCCATTACAAAAGTAGGCCTCGACGGCGAACGGGCGATGCTCTCTCGTCCAAAGAATGATTGGGACTGGCTGTGGGGGGGAACAAAAATTGAGGACCTACCCTCTCGGACGCACCCCCTCCCAGCTCCCTACCTTCACCCCTTGCCGTTTGGTGGATTTTTCAAAAAAGTACGTTTCTCTGCCGCATCATGTATTCAATAAAACATTACTATATTAAAGTTATTTTGCTAGATATGAGCCAGAGTCAATAAAATGGCTTTAAATTATTTGAGAAGTTTTGAATAAGAACATTTAAAAATAAATGGTACGGCACACCGCACAGACTTTCTCTCTCTTTCTATAAACTCGTAAGATTTCTGAACGGAATAATGTACATTGTATCATCACCACTCCACATAAGAACACGCATAAAATAATATACAATGATATAGAATCAATGAGAAAAGAGGCGCATCTTTGTCCACCTAAGAACATTTCAAACAGTTTAATGTCTTCCACAAGGGTCAACACTTCGTATTAAAATTTCGATTTCTGGTTAAAATTTTAACATTTTAAAAGGTGTTGCAGATCTTCAAGTCATCGCATTGATATTTAATTATTCATTTATACATTTTGACCAATAAAAAATGTAAATATTGACTATTGAGTATAAAACGGAGATAGCTCATTGCTATGCAAACATTTCTCCTAAGAGATTTAAGGAAAAATAACATACTTTTTTTTAGATACTTACTTATATTTAATTACTCTATGGCATTGGAGTATTATTGCGTTAAGACTTAAGTAGTATATGTTTACAACTAAAGCTCACAAAATTGTATTAATATATTTGCAAATATCTCAGAAACTGCTGTTTTTATAAAAATATATGTCAAATAAAAGTTTTTTATTTCTAATAGTCCTACAATTTTGCAATGATAAGTTGTTTAGTTTCTCCAATAGTTGTGGAGATACGGAAATTAACGCTTCTGTAATGTACCCTAAAAATCATTTTCATAGGAAAATGAAAATAGCCGGTTTATTTATAATCTTAATCAACGCCTAGATACGAATTTTAATCAAAATCGTTTAAGCAGATTTTGAGAAAACCAAATTTTTCTCTTTTCGTCCTTCAGTAAACTACCCTTAATTTTAAGTTTTTATAGACACACAGACAGACGGCATTGCAAAGACTGTTTTTTAGGGTTCGGAGGGTCATGAGACGTCGACATCCATCAACATTTCAGGTTAGTTTTTTTTTTACGGTCGCAATACTTAAACTTTAATGTCCAAAAAGTTAAAAAAATTCATATAATTGCGTATATATTGAAAGTTATTGATTTTATAAAAATATGTTTCGGATAAAATATCTGTATTATAAATATATTTACATATTTGTAATGCTAAGTAATTTCATATCTCAAATAGTTTCGGAGCTATTTAAAAAAATGTTAAATTACGCATCAGACCGGAGCCCTTAAAGCCATTTTGCCGAAATATTGAGGGTAGCCATTTTGTTTGGAATATTTATTAATGTTTATAAATGAAATTTAATCAAAATCGTTTGAGCCGATTTTGAGAAAATCGACTTTTTCTCTTTTTGCCATTCAGTAAACTACCCTTAATTTTAAGTTTTAATAGACACACAGACAGACGGCATTGCAAAGACTATTTTTAAGGGCTTGGGGGGTCATGAGACGTCGACATCCATCAACGGTTCAGGTTAGTTTTTCTTACAGTCGCAATACTTAAGCTTTAATGCCCAAAAAGTTAAAAATATATATATAATTGCGTATATATTGAAAGTTATTGATTTTATAAAAATATGTTTCGAATAAAATATTTGTATTGTAAATATATATACATATTTGTAATGCTAAGTAATTTCATATCTCAAATAGTTTCGGAGCTATTATAAAAAATGTTAATTTACGCATCAGACCGGAGCCCTTAAAACGATTTTGCCGAAATATTGAGAGTAGCCATTTTGTTTGGAATATTTATTTATGTTCATAAATGAAATTTAATCAAAATCGTTATAGCCGATTTTGAGAAAATCGACTTTTTCTCTTTTTGCCCTTCAGTAAACTACCCTTAATTTTAAGTTTTAATAGACACACAAACAGACGGCATTGCAAAGACTATTTTTAAGGGTTCGGGGGGTCATGAGACGTCGACATCCATCAACATTTCAGGTTAGTTTTTCTTACGGTCGCAATACTTAAGCTTTAATTCCCAAAAAGTTAAAAATATATATATAATTGCGTATATATTGAAAGTTATTGATTTTATAAAAATATGTTTCGAAAAAAATATTTGTATTATAAATATATATACATATTTGTAATGCTAAGTAATTTCATATCTCAAATAGTTTCGGAGCTATTATAAAAAATGTTAATTTACGCATCAGACCGGAGCCCTTAAAACGATTTTGCCGAAATATTGAGAGTAGCCATTTTGTTTGAAATATTTATTTATGTTCATAAATGAAATTTAATCAAAATCGTTAGAGCCGATTTTGAGAAAATCGACTTTTTCTCTTTTTTCCCTTCAGTAAACTACCCTTAATTTTAGGGGTAGATATCCAATTCCAAAAACCCCTCGGGACAACCCTATCAAAACCCTAGATATCAAGTTTCAGCTCAATCGGTAAAATAGTTTAGGCTCTAGTTGGAGGTACAGACAGACAGACAGACAGACAGACAGACAGACGGAAATTCAAAAACCACTTTTTCGGATTCAGGAAGTCATGAAACGTCAAAATTCATCAAAATCTCGAGTTCGATTTTTTTGACGATCACAATACTTTCTCTACCTGTAAGATAGAGAGAAAGTAAAAAGACTGACAATAAATCGACATGAAATTAAAAAATCTTGCTGAGATTTTGTCACCAACTACGATGGAAGTTTGGGAGAACTAACAACTAACTAGTGAAAGGATGTCCAACCTAGTGCAGGGTTCTCCAACCTGTTTGGAGCTGGAAGAATTTGACAGGATTTAAAATTTTAAAATTATTGCATCCCTCATATAGAGAAAGTATTGTGTTAATAAAAAAATTAGCTCGATATTTAGATGGATGTTGACATTTTATAGCCATCTGGACCCAAAAAAGTGATTTTTGTAACTCCATCCATCTGTTTGTCCATCTGTTACTAGAGCTAAAGCCTAAACCAAACAACTAATTGGAAGCTAGGGTTTTCATAGGATGCCTCAGAGATAAAACTTGGTTGCTAGGGTTTTCATAGGATGTCTCAGAGATAAAACTTGGTTGCTAGGGTTTTCATAGGATGCCTCAGAGATAAAACTTGGTTGCTAGGGTTTTCATAGGATGCCTCAGAGATAAAACTTGGTAGCTAGGGTTTTCATAGGATGCTTCAGAGGTAAAACTTGGCAGCTAGGGTTTTCATAGTGTTTCTCTAAAGGAATTTTGGAATTATCTATCCAGCCCTAAAATTTAAGGGTACCTTGAAGCGAAAAGAAGGAAAATGTATTTGCTAAAAATTGGCTCTAATGATTTTGATCAAAATTCGTAACTAGGCACTGTTTAACTAATAAAATGGCGCATCTTATATTCCTATGAAAATGACTGAGGATACTTTGCACTAGAGTAAATTCCCGACCTTCATCATCCGTAACTATTTAAGACTAGCTTTTACCCGTCGTGGCTTCGCCCGCAATAATTGAAAAAATCTTTTAATTTTTAACTAAACTGGTTTGGTCATAAATCAAACTTTATTTTTTTCAAATATCCATGAGTTTTTCTCAGTTCTAGCTGTAAATAATTTTGCCGTATGATGCTATATTTACTTAAACATTTTAATTTTCACTTTTAAATATTTCGTAGTAAAAGAAATAAATATTATTTAAATTATAAATTATTAATTTAAATTTGTTTTAAAAAGTTTACCTTCAAAACTAGTAAGATAAATAAATAAATTAAATAATATTTTTTGCGAAATAAATAGCTAAAATCACATATTTATTATGTATTAGTATGAAACTACGTTACACTAATTACTATTTACTTTAATTACAGAATATTAAATCACAAATTCTTAAATAACATAATGTCAATCACATTATAATAATAACACACACACTTTCGCATTTATAATATTAGTAAGATCTAAATTATGTTATTTAAGAATTTGTGAAATTTGAATTTGTAAAATCACAATATATCACTTATCTCTTATATACGAAAAGTCTAAACATTAGTATTGTAAAATTAATGTAATGTTGTTCCAGGATATACTCTACCAACTTACAAAAAAAATACATAATAACTTTTATCATAAAAATAGTAAATGACTGACAGCACCATCTAACCTGCAAAGTATTTATACAAAGCGAAAAGTTGAGACAAATTTTAAAGTCTTATATACGAAAAGTTTAAACATTAATATTGTAAAATTAATGTAAAATCAAAGTTTGGGAATAGTCCTATATGTTATTCCAGGACATACTCTACTAACGTACAAATTGAACTGTTCTTTACTAACTTTAAAAAATGGTGAGGTACAGTAACGCAGAAAAAATACAGTCACCTTTATGATAAAAGTTCAATAGTAATTTTTGTGCGTTACTTTATCTCACCATTTTTTAAAGTTACTATTCCTTCGAGTTATACGCACTTACGCTAATGTGTGATGGTAGGGCGATTGTGAGATGAAATGGAGGACCTACAGTTTAACGTGGAATCCGAACCACGGTGGAGGCCTGGCATTCCACACATTCACAAGTTGTGATTAATACACGTCTTGTCAGAGGTGAAGGAAGGGTTTGACAATCAGATAAATCTGTGCCGGGACCAAGGATTGAGCCCGGACCCCCAGCACAGAAGTCTGACATCTTACCCCTAGACTGCCAGGTCACCTACTGAGCTCTAGTAAAACATAAAACTTGTCAGAAGTACGATTGTTGTTGCACTGATCCACGAGTAAAAACAAATACATGCAGTCAAATTGGGTAAGAGCTTGACGCACAAGCTAATTTAAATGAACAACAACGGGGGTGGAGGGGAAATAGTGGATTGCAACGTTTCTGGGAAATCTCACGAACATAAAGCTTAAAAGTTGATCAAGCCTTCTTTTGACATTCATTCTATAATGAACAGTACTTCACTATTTATTTCAGGATGTCAAATCTGATTCTTTCTAATGTTTTACTGGTAACTTTTTTAGACAGGATTTGCGCCACCACCTGAAAGCTGCCACCTGTGTGAATCAACATGAGACACCCCTGGTCACGCCGACTCTGCAGCTATCTCCAACTCACTAGTGTAAATATGATAGATGCTCTGCACATACAAAAATAAATGACACATTTTCACACAATTTCTCGTATTGTCTATTTTAGTATTTGACAAGATTTTCCAAAATAATTCATCAATAAACTACCCTTGAAATGATATTTTAGAAGAATGAACAAACATTTTTTGATATCATCTAAAACACTCCCTAGATAACTATTTAAAACTAAAACGTTCTAGTAATCTTAGAAAAATTTTACATCTTCAAAAATTCAGTCATTAGTAATCTACCCTTAATGTGAGTGTTAGAATAATTTTTTTTTTAAGCCTTTAGCTATCAAGCTGAAGCAAAATCCATAAAATAATTTTTGTTACAGTCAAAACAAAATTGTTAAACCCATTTTTTTGTATTCGAGGACACATAAAACATAAAAATTCATCATAATATCTAGGTTGAAAATATTCACAATTTTTTTTTTTCGAGAAAGCAAAAGACGATATAGACCTAATAGTACCTTCATTAAAATTATATTTGTATAGTGGAGGGGGAAATGGAGGTGATGAGGGGGAGGTTTCCAGTTATATTAAGGAGGGAATGTAGGGGACTTGAGAAAAAGCCAGGGTTTTCACAGTTTTTATACCCAAACATATTTTTGCCTAAATAAATAAAATATTTCTTCAGTAGAAAATCGTAGATTTGAATTTTCTTCACATTGTGAAACAAACAGTTATTGAATATCTGTCATGAGCATAGCGGCATTAGATGAGAAACATTTTAAACGAAGGGAAAAATTTGTCATTGAATTCCAGGACACTCTTGACAGATATTCAAGAACTGTTGAGGTCACCAAGTGAAGAAAATAAAAACTCTTTATGTTTATAGTGGAGAATTGCGTATAACCCGAACGGGTAGTAAGACGCGATGCTAGTAATAATAATAAATAATAATAATATAGTGGAGAAACATTTGATTTCTTTTAACCATAAAAACTTTAAATAAAAACTGCAAAAAAAAAAATCATATTATCTCCTGTCCCCTACACTCCCACCTTAATGGCACAAACTTAATCAAAATATATAGAAAATACTGGTCACCCATTTTTGGGGAGCCATACCTCTACACGACGAGTCAAGTAAAGTGGTAAAGTGACGATAAAACTAACCACATCAGTTGCTTTGACAACCGCCCGGCTTTATCACCACTCCCACCCACCCCCGGTCCATACATCTGCATCCCACCAAGCCTTAAATCACAAACAACGAACATTAATATCAACTCTCCTTGGAGGTTATAAAATAATACAATAAGAGTTTTATTAGATCTCGTCTCACTATCTCAAATTTTATGACTTCATTCATGAACCCAAAGAAGGACTAGTTATAAAAGACAGGCGCTCTTAGCGGAGTAGTTAAAAAGAATTGTAGTAGGACATCATTTATCTAGATTTTATCTAGTACTTTCACGTTCTCAATTAAAGTAAATATTGTAATAGTGAGCATTTCTGAGATCATAATACCTGCTTGGGGGCCGCATGGTCTAAGGCGCTACTCTCACAGTAGACTTGACTACAAATGACGGAGAGAGATCGTGGTTCTAATCTCGGTTGGTTGGGTGTATTGAGGGTAGTCTTACCAGAAAAGTTTTTAACTCTTCCACACAAATGCGAGTACATTTCCTCTATAACTTTCCTAATCGATAAAACCCCTAGCGTAATTAGTACATAAGCGTATAACCAAACGAATAGTTAGATGCGGTATTAAAAAAACACTACTCGTTGAAATGTAACCTATTTCAATGTGTACTCGAAAAATCTCGTTTCTAACATAAGGGATTATAAAATATCACATAATATGTTAGCGGAAACATAAGGTAACTAATTTCAGTGAGTTCTAGTAATTAGAAACATAATTATTACAAAAAAGCTAAAACGTTAACTTAAAGAAGCTTATTACGATTCAAGTTCCCTATTTTCCTACCATTATTATTCAGGCTTATACTTGTGTTTAATGCTGCATGGGTCCGTTACACGTTTTAATTAGGTACCTGTCACACAACAGTACCATTTTAATAATGTAGCATGTTTGTTTTCAAGGGTAGGTTACGTAAGATAATTGGTTTAGTTCGCTTGCAAGTGTTATTAACAATGATTCGGTTAGTGGAATAAGTTTTAAAATACACATGTGACTTAAATGTTTATCTCAGTGTTATTCAAAATCACCAGCTACTCACCAAGAGAGTTGGTGACCTGGTGGTCTAGGGGCAAGGTGTCAGACTTCTGTGCTGAGGGTCCGGGGTTCAATCCTTGGTCCCAGCACAGATTTATCTGAATGCCAAACCATTCCTTCACCTCTGACAAGACGTGTATTAATCACAACTTGTGAATGTGAGAAATGCCAGGCCTCCACCGTGGTTCGGATCCCACGTTAAACTGTAGGTCCTCCATTTCATCTCACAATCCCCCTACCATTGCACATTAGCGTAAGTGCGTATAACCCGAACGGGTAGTAAGACGCGGTGCTAATAATAATAATACTCACCAAGATATCATTTTATTCAGCAAACGATAAGAAACAGGAATAGGTGTAAAGGCCAGTGATTTTGACCCAGGCTACCACCAATATCCCCGCAGGTGGGTTGGCCAATGTTTTTGACCCCAGGCTACCACCAACATCCCCGCAGGTGGGTTGGCCAATGTTTTTGACCCCAGGCTACCACCAACATCCCCGCAGGTGGGTTGGCCAATTTATTGACCCCAGGCTACCACCAACATCCCCGCAGGTGGGTTGGCCAATTTATTGACCCCAGGCTACCACCAATATCCCCCCAGGTGGGTTGGCCAATTTATTGACCCCAGGCTACCACCAATATCCCCCCAGGTGGGTTGGCCAATTTATTGACCCCAGGCTACCACCAATATCCCCCCAGGTGGAATGGCCACTTTTTTTTACCCAAGGCTACTACCAATATCCCCCCAGGTGGAATGGCCACTTTTTTTTTACCCCAGGCTACCACCAACATCCCCCAGGTGGAATGGCCACTTTTTTTGACCCCAGGCTACCACCAACATCCCCCAGGTGGTCTGGCCCCTGTTTTTGACCCCAGGCTACCACCAACATCCCCCAGGTGGTCTGGCCCCTGTTTTTGACCCCAGGCTACCACCAACATCCCCCAGGTGGTCTGGCCCCTGTTTTTGACCCCAGGCTACCACCAACATCCCCCAGGTGGTCTGGCCCCTGTTTTTGACCCCAGGCTACCACCAACATCCCCCAGGTGGTCTGGCCCCTGTTTTTGACACCAGGCTACCACCAACATCCCCCAGGTTGTCTGGCCAATGTTTTTTAGCCCTGGTTACCACCAGGAATCATGTTGAAATGTTTTAAGTTTTCACGCAAGATACTAATGCCTCGTTTGGGCTTTGTATCAAGGTCGATGGCTGTAGTTTTGAACATCCCCTCTTTGCACAATGGTATTAACAATACAACCATAGTCTTATTAACTTGGTTGTGGACTTAAATAAAACTCTCTGATGATAATACCAACCTGTAATAACTTTGGAAGCATTTTAAACTCATTACTACTTTAAAAAAGTATGTTATGGCACTTCATATAACTACACATTGTTTTGTCAGAAATATTGAAACACAATCTGTATACATATTCATGCGTTTATTAAAGTAGGCCTCGTTAAATACTTATAGAATTAGGTCAATTAGGTGCAAAGTTAAATTTAGGCTTAAATACCGCACTCCATAAACTAGTTATGAACTTCCTCTAGAGCAGTAGGAACTCGAGAGTTCATTGCTGCACTTACAAAAGTACGCCTTTAGTAAGTAGTAGTTTGATTATTTTTAAGATTCTAAACCTCACAATTTTTGATAAGTCATTGTTATAAAAGGAGCATATGACATAGTTTGGATGCAGAACAGATTTCAGTTGATATCAAATCAAATTGTATTTGGTATATATATTTTATTCAAACATACTAAAGAGTTTATATTTTAGAATATGAATGACCTTGTTTTAAGGCACATTAGTGTCATACAGCTCAAATAAAGGTACTGTATTTGACCTAATGGAAGCCACGACTACTAAACTATTTTCTTTTCACCACCGATACGTTTTGGAGTTCCGGCTACTTTTTTAGCTATAGCTAGTTAGCTACCAAAAAAAAGTAGGACGTAGGGATCACGCTTCTATAGTATGATTTTGGTAAGAAGAACAGTAGAAGTTAGTTACTAAAGTTACTAAAACAATTTTAATATATCCATACATCAAGTCTTGTTATCTGCAGCTGTCACTTTTGATATATATTATTAATACCTATAAAATAACACCAATAATAAAGTAAAATATTATCAATGTTGGCCGTAAAAAAATATGTTTGAATTTTCTCTACCGTTTTTTCCAAATAAAATCAGAGTATAGTTGAGTGGCATGGTCCTTCCACGAACTAAATTGCTAGAATTATTAGGAAAGCTCAGCCAGGAGTTGGAAGTCAGAGGACTTGAATAACAGAAAGGAGAGTAGACCTACTACGAGAATTGGTAATGTGAGGCTCATGAAAAAGTTTCGAAACTGTGTCCCAGCTGCAATTAAGTTACTCCGGCAATTATTAGGACCCCGGCTATTATTAATAACTTTATTTCATATCCCAGCTACAATTATTAGAGTTCCCGGCTACTGTTAGGTCAAATACGGTATACTGACTTTAATAACTAAAAGAGTCAGAACTTGAAATGTATTTTAAGGTATACTAAGTAGTTTTCAAACCTCAAAAAAACAAAAAAACAACAGGAGCATAATCTCATAAGCTTCCGTGTAAGTTTGGAAATGTCTTCTCTTTCTTTTTGATTTTCTAACTTGCTTCACTCGACTCACTAATATGGTGAGAAACACATTGCATGGCTACACTAAGTAATGGTTAGTGTGTTATTATGATTAATTCAATTTAATTTATATTTAACCTAACTATTTTAATATTATTAAAACTTAGTTGTAGCACAATCAGTTGTTCAGTGTTCTCTTTTCTATCTTATCGAGCAGTGTTTCTCAAACTCTCTCCAGTTGCTTACCCATTTTGGTGTAATTACCAAACCAAAGTACTGTACGTGTTTTATCTCATCGTAAACAATTAAAAATAACGAAATAATTAACTTCTATTATGTAAACGGTATTTACAAAGTTCAATAAAATTATATTGTGAATATCTAAATGGTCATCCCAAATATTTTATTACATTTTTTGATAAGTTAAACAAAGCCACGATAGAGGGAAAGGAAATCCTATAAATTCCATTGCATTTCGTCTAAATATGCGCTGATTTGTTTAGCAGACTCATATATTAAAAAATATTTAATAATGAATAAAACTCAGTGGTGTATTGTGTATCCCCTGAAATCTTTCCCGTACCCCTAGAGTTACGTGTGCGCCAGTTTGAGAATCACTGGTCTATAATAGGGTTTATGAAACTTTTCTCCATAGCTTAGGAACCACTACTATGGAGGAACCTAATGTACACTTCGATTACCCTGAAAGTTATCAATATTACCTTGCATTATTCCACCATGGTATAAGGTCATAGTGTAATCCCTCAAGTTAAGTCTGCTTCATTTTAGGGCAAATGTAGTGTACACACATTTTAAGGGGAGTGTTATCCTAGATCCTCCTTCAGACACCCCCTTTAATTTCAGGTGTCAATTGTTTTGTTTTTTTTGTTTTTGTTCCAGCTCCTCTGTTACTAGCTACAACCAAAAAATTCTATTTTTTTTATTAATACCCTTTAAAATGAGCTTCTACCCTCTTCGTTGGTTGAATGGTCTAAGCCCTAAGGCGTCACTATCACAATGAAGCTGATTTCCGATCACAAGGAGATCAGGGTTCATGCCCCGGTCAGGTGTATCGAGGATGATTTATTATAAATGGTTTTCCACTACCCCTCCATGCGTATACTTACTCCAAATATAACATTTTTTATTCCTAGCACGGTAGCGTAATTAGTATACAGGATGTTCATAAACTCATCGCTCAGACTGCAAATATAGCTTGTTTGAACCAAAATTAATACAACATTCCAATACACTTACATCCGGAAAGCTATGCTAATAATATTAAATTGTGTTCAAAGTTTCGGCGTATGGCGCTGGGATAGCAAAGCTGTGCATGCATGCGTGTACAACAGGTTGCATAGGAGCTAGGTGCGCGGCACTGCACACCTCGAGATCTTGGAGCACGGCAGCAGAACACATCATAATTAATAGTAAACAATGCTATTAGCACCGCGTCTTACTGCCCGTTCGGGCTATATGCACTTACGCTAATGTGTAATGGCAGGGTGATTGTGAGATGAAATGGAGGATCTACAGTTTAACGTGGTATCTGAACCACGGTGGAGGCCTGGCATTCCTCACATTCATAAAATAGTAAACAACACACCAGTCTATCTAGAAATGCAAACACGTTTGAGGGTCATTATTAACGGTCCTGCATCATAGAAAGTGCTTGCCATGATTACATGTACAGTGTCGAAATTCTGAACCCATAGCATAGCTTTCCAGATCTAAGTGTATAGGGATTTTATATTACTTTTGGTTCAAACAAGCTATATGTGTAGTTTGGGAGTTTCCAAATACCCTGTATATGTATACAAGTAGAACTGGTTGTAAGACGCACAAAAAAAAAATTAAGTTAAAGATTATGAGGGTAAAAAACAGGTCTATAAGGTTGTCGCATCATTTCTCTTCCTTAGAATTTAAGAAAAAAATTAAGCCCTATTATTTGACATATTCGCAAATATTAAACAATGACACCTGAACACGGGAACTGAACCTGTGTCCAGGTGTTATTTCAAAGTTTGAGAATATGATACTTGACACTACGTATATCTGTAATTATTGATCTTTCTATATTGTGAACCTCGCTGGTCATGCACAATTACATTGTACAAGAGTTCACTTACTTCCAATTTATCTGACAGATTAAATTATTGGCAAAACCTGTTCAAACTATTGAAGCGTTTTTTCTTGTGGTAGTAATTATTTACTTGCAGTTAAGTTAAATATTTGTTTCTATATTAATTATTTATTAGCTTAAAACATTTAGTGCTGAATGTGTGTCACAAGAATAGCCCACTACCATCATTTATGCCATCATAATCTTTGAGTGAAAAAAACTGTTGGTGCTGCTGGCAGTACCCATAATGGCGAAAAACCTCTACCAAAATTTAGTGCTGAATTTGTGCTACAATAGTATCCTATCATAATTGATGCCGTCATAATTCTCACTAAAACATATATGAAAGTTATATCTTCACGCTGTACTTCCCTTGCCTCGCTCAAAGGCACTCCCACTCCAAGCGTTACTGTGGATTCACACTTTCACTGAAAAACTAGTCCAAAACAGAAACTTAGTCACGTGACGAGCTCTAATCCAATCACAAGATTTCCGCCTCATCGGCCTACGCTGTTCTGCCAAAACTCAAAGTCATCTCTATGTCATCCGCTCTGCGGTCTGGCTGAGATGTTCGGCACGGGAAAACTAATCATATCTCAGAACCAAGTATCTCAAATCAGTGTGCATGCGCATTTGACATGCGCTCTACAGTCAGAAGCAAGCAGACAGCTTGTTGGCCGTTGTGAGGAGATTTGAAATAACCCGTTAATGTAAAGCGTGTGTATCAATGTATTGGATTGTGCCACGACACAGCGCTATAAATTGAAAACATCCATCGGGTAAATAATATATATATGATTAATCACTGAAAAATAAAATATGTTTAAAGTAAGTTTTTAAAATTAGCGTTGCAATGCATCATGGGTCAGCAAACAGCGTGTGATTTGCTGCGCCACTGAGGCAGGTTCTGCTTTCTATTTTCGGCGAACGCACGAATCAAGCTTTATGAGTAGTCGTCAATTTTTGAGTGTATAGTCCAGAGGGGTGATGAACCTTTTTTTTTAGATCAGTAAATATGAGTAGAAGAGAAACCTAGTGTTCCAAGGTACAGTTGGTAGATCTTGAATAACAATGATAAGACAAAAAGCACCTTAATAATCAAACCACAAGAAATTATGACGTATATTTAAAAGCCACAATACTGACACAAACAAAATATTCGCTTATACCCAGGAATTTTCCTGTGCTTAGTTACATCACTAATAATTTAAGGCAGAGACTCTGATAGACGTGTGAAATCATCGGCTTAGTACCGTAAGAAACACAGTCAGCCGTGACTTAGGGTCGGCATTTATGCTGCCACTTGTGCAACATTTAGGTTTTCGTGATTTCCCGTTAAGAACAATATTATAGAGCTTAGTAAAAACATATTTTATTCTGTCTTTCTCTACTCATTAGAGGATAATCTCAAATATGCTCAGCTAATCATGTGACAGTGGAATACTATGTATATAAGCCTATAAGGTCTGTTTGAGATTGGTTCAAAATTAATTAAGCTACTTATTAAAATGTTCGAAAATGAATTTTTCTTCCAAAAATAAGTATGCAGGGCCATCTATCATGAAAAAATACTTCTTGTATCCTATCCATTTTGAATCAAATCCTTGGATCCGCCGTCGAAAAATGTCACATTTTCAAAAATCAGTCATCAGTAGAGCTAAACTACCCTTAACTTTAGAGCTTTGATTAAATTAATAATTTTTCAGTGATGTATGATCCATAATATAGAGGAATATAACGTTTGAAACAAATTCATTAAACATCTTGGCTGTAAGTGTGCCCACAGAGGGACACATAAAATAACGGTAAAACACACTTATTTAGTTCAGAAGCGAGTAAAACGCCAACATTCTTCGTAGCCTCGTAACGGAAATTTCACGAAAATAATACTATGCATGAGAAAATTAAAGTTAGCCTTTTTCATTTCATTATTCAAACAATTATATCTCAAATTTCAAACTTTTAATTTGTTTAGTAACAAGTTAAGTTTAATAGTTGGACAGCATTTATAAATGGATCTTGTTATTTAATCTGAAACAATAATATAATATTAAGACTTTTTAAAAGCTAAGAGCACTAAAACTTTTTGGCCCACAGGAACAAAATAATTGTCAAATAATATTCGTAGAAAATACAATGTGAATAACCAATTTGATTGAAATTATAAAAAATAGCTATTAATTTTAGAAATGTTGGGCCACTTAAAGCACAGTTAATACAAGGAAAATAACTTTAATTTGACTATCGATGTTCAATACGGAGTGTCTTTTAATTCGAACATAACTTGTTCCATTTTAATTTATAGGAAAACCTTGTCAACATTTTCTCATATTTTTAAAGTTTTTAGGCCAATTTCATTTGCTTGTTATAAATTATAAGCCTAGATACATATTATAAATAACTGTGATACGTGTTACTATAAGGCTTAGGCTAGTTTTATAGAACTTACATGTTCAAAACCCACCATCTTTAAACTTGGGATATTACAGGGCTCAAAGGGGTAACCAAATAATGATTTTAAAAACCAAAGCAAAGGTTTTACTGTCCAATATACAGTAAGAACACTGTAGGAAGAAATACGTTTTTATAAAATACAAACATATTTTTTGGTGGTCAATATTGATTGCTCTATCCTACTAATTTTATTTTATTGAGATAAACTTTTAAAAGTGGCAGCTGATGATCATATGATTTGACGTATGCATGTACGAAAGTAATTTTTGTAACTTTATTAACTGTCAAACCGTGTTTTTATACAGTATTCCTTCTCTATTTTCCAAGATTGGTTGAGAGCGCCCGCACATACATTGCTTCTAACCAGTGGTGCAGGAACGTTTTATTTTGGAAGGGGGGTAAAAATAACCATGTGCTCTTATAGGGAATAACATTTTTGAGATTAAAAAAAGAACAGGAAAATGTAATACAGCTGTACCTCACACTGCGCGTGTGATTGGTTCTGATAAATAATCGCGTAACACGAAAACGCAAGTGAAATAATTTTAACATGAGTGATATAGGGATTACTCCAAAGGAAATAAAAACCTAAAATTGGTAAATAAATGCAATTTTTTTAAATTTATATATCTATTACAATGCATTAGTCAGCCTACGCCTATTTCAATCTTCAATATTCTGAAATTTGTAAACAAACACAATTTTTAATCAATATATCAAATTAATACAATGTTACAGGTACACTTACTGTTAATCTTCAATCGCATGATAAAATAACAGGATTTGGCAAATCTGGATTATCACTATCTTGCTCTTGACGGTAGGCTCTTGCTATCTTGACGGCCCTTGGACGGAAAGCTCTTGATCTCTTGAAGGCCCTGGAATGATAAGCTTTTGCTATTGTGAAGGCCCTAGGTCCTTTAGACTGACGATTTTCAATTTCTTTGATGAAATGGTAAGACTCAACTGACGGGCAGCATTTCCCCTCTTTCTCCATAGAGTTATTTGTAGCAAGCCAAAGAACTTTGGATCTCTCTGGCAACTTTGGTGCTTCTATCCATGTTAGTATCATTCTCTTCAATGATTCTAATTGCACTGTCAATGTGCTTAAATGAATCAGCAAATTGTTTTGTTGAATGTTTGATAGGCTCAACAACATAAGGCTCTTCCTCTTCATTATTTATGCTTTCTCCATTTCTAGAAGATATTCATTGGTGAGTTCTGTTGAGTGGGATTGGAGCAGTTCACCCACATTTTCCTGGTCTACGCCCTCAAATACAACATCTTGCTATGTCAACGATGCCATGTCTTGAATTGGAAATCTCGTGGTTAGGATCAAAATCATGAGAATCAGAAACTTCAGGCCAATTATTTTTCCAAACTCCTTTCATACAGGACTGTTTAACTTCTGCCCACGCATATCCAATGTTGTCAATACCACCCCCCTAACACCAAACTGTACAGTAAAGATCAATGCTTTCACTGGAATGTGTGTACACAATGTCACACCACCACCACCACCACCACCACATAGGATGACTGCGAAATTCCAGCTGACCATGCACTATTTTTGTATTTCTTTGAATCGTGTTATAGCGAAAACGCGTAAAGTGATATCACGTATAACCAGGGATATCTCTATTTAATGGTCCCACTGTACTTTTTTTCATTTATTTTAGTCATTCCAAGCATTAGAATTAATACACACAAAACATATTAAGAAAAATTTTATCTGATGCAACTCAACTAAAAATTATAAAACATTGAATATTAAAGTAGATTTCCATACACCTTGACCCTATATTTGTTACTAGCTATAAAACACTAACCAGTTTTGCAATTTTAATTTTGTTGAGCCTCTCAGGTGATTTAGTCTACATTGCCTCATCGTGGAGCGAAGCTAGTTTTTAATGCATCCAAGCATTAAAAAACTTCTTTCTGCAGTAGCTTATGTAGCTGGTATCACTATCAGAGTTTTTAAAATATCTTCAGTGTATGCTCCAAGCACATTTTATTTTTACTTTCTCTCTATCTTACAGGTAGAGAAAGTATTGTGATCGTCAAAAAAATCGAACTAGAGATTTTGATGAATTTTGACGTTTCATGACTTCCTGAATCCGAAAAAGTGGTTTTTGAATTTCCGTCTGTCTGTCTGTCTGTCTGTCTGTCTGTCTGTCTGTCTGTCTGTACCTCCAACTAGAGCCTAAACTATTTTACCGATTGAGCTGAAACTTGATATCTAGGGTTTTCATAGGGTTGCCCCGAGGGGTTTTTGGAATTGGATATCTACCCCTAAAATTAAGGGTAGTTTACTGAAGGGCAAAAAGAGAAAAAGTCGATTTTCTCAAAATCGGCTCTAACGATTTTGATTAAATTTCATTTATGAACATAAATAAATATTCCAAACAAAATGGCTACTCTCAATATTTCGGCAAAATCGTTTTAAGGGCTCCGGTCTGATGCGTAAATTAACATTTTTTATAATAGCTCCGAAACTATTTGAAATATGAAATTACTTAGCATTACAAATATGTATATATATTTATAATACAAATATTTTATTCGAAACATATTTTTATAAAATCAATAACTTTCAATATATACGCAATTATATATATATATTTAACTTTTTGGGCATTAAAGCTTAAGTATTGCGACCGTAAGAAAAACTAACCTGAAATGTTGATGGATGTCAACGTCTCATGACCCCCCGAACCCTTAAAAATAGTCTTTGCAATGCCGTCTGTCTGTGTGTCTATTAAAACTTAAAATTAAGGGTAGTTTACTGAAGGGCAAAAAGAGAAAAAGTCGATTTTCTCAAAATCGGCTCAAACGATTTTGATTAAATTTCATTTATGAACATAAATAAATATTCCAAACAAAATGGCTACTCTCAATATTTCGGCAAAATCGTTTTAAGGGCTCCGGTCTGATGCGTAAATTAACATTTTTTATAATAGCTCCGAAACTATTTGAGATATGAAATTACTTAGCATTACAAATATGTATATATATTTATAATACAAATATTTTATTCGAAACATATTTTTATAAAATCAATAACTTTCAATATATACGCAATTATATATATATTTTTAACTTTTTGGGCATTAAAGCTTAAGTATTGCGACCGTAAGAAAAACTAACCTGAAATGTTGATGGATGTCGACGTCTCATGACCCCCCGAACCCTTAAAAATAGTCTTTGTAATGCCGTCTGTCTGTGTGTCTATTAAAACTTAAAATTAAGGGTAGTTTACTGAATGGCAAAAAGAGAAAAAGTCGATTTTCTCAAAATCGGCTCAAACGATTTTGATTAAATTTCATTTATAAACATTAATAAATATTCCAAACAAAATGGCTACCTTCGATATTTCGGCAAAATGGCTTTAAGGGCTCCGGTCTGATGCGTAAATTAACATTTTTTTAAATAGCTCCGAAACTATTTGAGATATGAAATTACTTAGCATTACAAATATGTATATATATTTATAATACAGATATTTTATCCGAAACATATTTTTATAAAATCAATAACTTTCAATATATACGCAATTATATGCATTTTTTTTAACTTTTTGGACATTAAAGTTTAAGTATTGCGACCGTAAAAAAAAAAACTAACCTGAAATGTTGATGGATGTCGACGTCTCATGACCCCCCGAACCCTAAAAAAATAGTCTTTGCAATGCCGTCTGTCTGTGTGTCTATAAAAACTTAAAATTAAGGGTAGTTTACTGAAGGACGAAAAGAGAAAAATTTGGTTTTCTCAAAATCTGCTTAAACGAGATTGATTAAAATTCGTATCTAGGCGTTGATTAAGATTATAAATAAACTGGCTATTTTCATTTTCCTATGAAAATGATTTTTAGGGTACATTACAGAAGCGTTAATTTCCGTATCTCCACAACTATTGGAGAAACTAAACAACTTATCATTGCAAAATTGTAGGACTATTAGAAATAAAAAACTTTTATTTGACATATATTTTTATAAAAACAGCAGTTTCTGAGATATTTGCAAATATATTAATACAATTTTGTGAGCTTTAGTTGTAAACATATACTACTTAAGTCTTAACGCAATAATACTCCAATGCGATAGAGTAATTAAATATAAGTAAGTATCTAAAAAAAGTATGTTATTTTTCCTTAAATCTCTTAGGAGAAATGTTTGCATAGCAATGATCTATCTCCATTTTAGACTCAATAGTCAATATTTACATTTTTTATTGGTCAAAATGTATAAATGAATAATTAAATATCAATGCGATGACTTGAAGATCTGCAACACCTTTTAAAATGTTAAAATTTTAACCAGAAATCGAAATTTTAATACGAAGTGTTGACCCTTGTGGAAGACATTAAACTGTTTGAAATGTTCTTAGGTGGACAAAGATGCGCCTCTTTTCTCATTGATTCTATATCATTGTATATTATTTTATGCGTGTTCTTATGTGGAGTGGTGATGATACAATGTACATTATTCCGTTCAGAAATCTTACCAGTTTATAGAAAGAGAGAGAAAGTCTGTGCGGTGTGCCGTACCATTTATTTATTATGTTAACATAGTGTGAACATTGTATCTTGTCTCAATAAGATGTTTACATTATCTAAACGCTTACTATATTATTTTGGGGGGGTAAAAATTATACTTTTTACCTCCCTCAATTTTTAGGGTGGGTAAAATTTACCCCCGTGTCCCCTAGTTCCTGCGCCAATGCTTCTAACACTACTAGGAAAAAGTCTAGAAATTAGTAATTTTAGATACTCTAACGTTATATAGGAGTATATTTTGAAAAGGTTTTATTTTACAAATTCTACTTTTGTACAATTTTATGAATCTCTTTTGCTTACCTAAACATTATGTTATGTTCCTTCACTTTTTTACTTGAGGGACACGACTTCAAGTCCCATTAGCTTCTTTTTTGGAATTTTTTTCCAATTTGTGGCTTCTCCCTTATACACTAAAATTCTGTTCGAGTTTTATAATTTAACCGCCTCATTTATAACCTCAAGTCAACTTGTACTTTACTTTGTACTTGTTGAGTGTCCAATAACCAACATTGGCTTGAGTTTAATCACTCTCCCCCCCTAGCACTAAATAAGAATTCATTCATACATTTACCGAATAACTAGTCATCTACTTTGAATATCTATGTTGGTATAATATATATTGTAACAACCCTGAGCTAGATTGGAATGTTTATTTAAATTAACATAACAGTGTCTAAACGAAGTAACTGAAAGAAATGGTCTAGTTAAATTGCTGTGATGAATTAGTAGACATTAGGAAAGAATGCTGACAATTCATAACAAGTTTGTCCCCGTTGTATGGCAACTAGGCCGAATTGGACTATAAGGGCCTTTGCTTTAGTATTATCGTGGGGGACACTTTATGAGATATTCAGAGGCAATCACCCTGCCCGTCATCGGGACCACGTGGATTAGAACTCGGATCTTGGGCTAGAGGGCAAACGTCGTGTCCAGGGCACCAGATTCGAGTCTGTAAGGGGTCGCGAGAGGTGTCAGTCAAGCCAACAGTTTAAGTATTCCTGACTAAGCCAGTTCTCTCACGAGCGCATACTTCTAAGTTCTCACATTTCTTTATAACACCTTTTAACATCAAATTTCGTATTAATTCTTAGTGCTACTAATAAATCCAAAAAACGGAACCTACAGAATCATTTCGAACCCAACCATCTATTTTGCCACCAGCCCTACTCTTCCCCGCAAGCTATCCTGAATGATTAGGCCCACGGAAAGGGGGTGGTGACAATATCTTACATATATGTGTGTCACCCCATCTCACTATCAATTCGAGTTATGCACATATGTATTAAGTAAACGGAAGGTTGACTTTAGAGGAAGTCTACTTAACTGGCATCTGCGTAAAGGAATAGTGAAAAACCATTTAGGAAAAACCACCCTCAATATGTCCGACCAGGATTCGAACCCCGATCTCCCTGTAATTGGAAGTTCAGTCTATTACAAGAGTGACGCTTAAGACCACTCTAACACTGAAGCAGGTGTGAATATTTTTTTTATTACAAAGTTAGTCTACTACCTACTATAACATAATAATTTTGATAACAATAATTTAAGTAATTATTATGAATTATTTTCCTTACACTTATGAAAGCATCTTTGGAGATGGTAAGATTGTCACAGGTGACCTTGAGAGAACTCGGTGGTTTCTGTCCTTGGATCAAACACTCTTGATATATATTACATGCAACAAGAAAGAGGGGGAGGAGGGGAGGTAAGGGGGATTTCCAAGAGAAGAGGTTCTAAAGTCAACAGACGAGCCGATGTCCTTGCCACAATACCAAATACATATATATAATTGGGGGCCAACATAGCCAGGACATCACTCATCTAGCGAACATGAAGACTCTGCTCGTTTGGACCGTGGGCTTGTTGGTGGTGGCAGTGACACTTGTCACTCCCGGGGGCTCTGCCCCTGCACCTGACAGCAAGCACTACACAGACAAGTACGACCAGATGGACATCGAGCCCATCATGAACAACGCCCGGGCCCGCAAAGCGTTCCTCAAATGTCTCATCGAGGGTGAATCGTGCACACCTGAAGGCGAGACTCTTAAGAGTAAGTCTGATTGTTCTATTTGATTCATGGCACCTAACTAGCCCTTTCTAAAACATTATTATATTATAATATAATCAGACTTATAGCTTAACCTAATACAACAATATTTACTACTAAACATCCTACCCAGATTGTTGGATTGAAAATTAATTATAGCCTCACACCACTTTATTTACCCGCTTCGGTGGCCACATAGTCTAACGCGCTACTCTTGCGATCGACTAGATCACCGATGACGTGGAGATTGATGTTCGAATCTCGGTCGAGTGTATTGAGGGTGGTTTTTTCCAAACATCGTTTTCCACTCTCCCTCCATGCAAATTCAGGCACACTTCCTATAAATATAATCTCCCTAATCCCTAAAACCAGTGGCGTAATTAGGACATAAGTGAACAACCCTAAAGGATAGTAAAAGAAAAAGACTAAGTTTTTCAAAACCCAGTATCAAACCGAAGACTTTTAGACTTAAAACCAGCTGATGTAACAACTCTGCTACCGCGGTGGTGTGTGTATTTATATATATATATATATAAAGTAAATTGAGTCCTTTATACAGTAATTCAAATTGACCAACTGTCGAGAAAACTTGCTTAGTTTGAAAGTGTTTTCAAATTAGATGTGTTTGGTAAGAAATGTTTTGTAAAGCCATGTGTTCAGAAGTAATTCCACCCGCATCAATAGTTGCATGAACTAACGCAGGGGTGCACAACCTTAGGGCCACCTTTACTCTACCTGATCAATAGCGGGCTGCAAGGCGATCCCCTCCGTTCCAGCACTTTGCCAACCTTACAAATAGCTTTTCCCCATTATAATAATTTTATCAATAGGCCTTTACATTATTGTAAAAAAATGATGCTTGAAAGAGTACTTATGATATATATTTAAACTTAAACATTTATTCCTAAACTAGCAATAAAGGATTTAAAAAAAATCACATAAGCAATAATTATTAGATTCCCAAATCGAAACTTAATTTGAGAGATTTGAGCTTGT
Source organism: Timema podura (assembly GCA_033556935.1). NCBI lineage: Eukaryota > Metazoa > Arthropoda > Insecta > Phasmatodea > Timematidae > Timema > Timema podura. The sequence goes on from JAVRXN010000009.1 coordinate 50,215,604, forward strand.
TTTTGTTTTGTATTAGTCAATATCGGGTTAAATTATGGAAACAGCAATTCGCAAGTCTCTCTCTGAATGTTCATCATTTAGACGGGAATGACCTCGTGATTTGATCTATTTCATCAAAGCAAATGGCTGTGCACACAAGTAAGTGCTTCCAATTTACATGAATGTTCAATGCTTCCATTTCTTTGGCAAGTATTTTTTTATTAAAGTCTAGTAGAGAAACTTATGAAAAGGATTTTGACTTCAAATTCAAAGCTACATTGAAGATTATAACTAGCCACTTCTGGAATTCAAGTGATGATGCAAAACCAGGAAATTTTATGTTCTGGGTGGATTCCCGAACGCAATTTTAAATTATGTTTACCTCTCACAGGTGAGAGTAAGGGCCGAATGCAGCTCGTGGCCCATGGGCTATGCACAGCTAGTCTAACGGGTCTCTCTTGTGTTAGACTAAATTTTTCGTGATGGAGAAATCGGTGTTCAAATTCTAATTAGGTGTATGTGCCGAGGATTTTTTATAAATGGTTTTCCACTTTACTTCCACGCAAATTTGGGTACATTACTTCTAGAATTCCACCTTTCTCATCCCAATTCCATAAGTGTAATTAATGTTTGGGTATATCCCGAAAGGGTAACAAGACTCGGTTAAAAATAGGAAAAGTATTACCAATACCACCATACATAAAAATGACGTAATCGTGTCACAATATCCCGGATATATTAAAATGTTTATAATGAAATATTGAATCAGATAAATAAATGGTCGACTTGCCGTGTTAATTGCAGTGCACGCCTTATCTATAAAAGGTGAAACCTAATCTGATGAAACCACAGTCAACTTACTAGGTCAAGCAATAAGTATAATATTTCTTGTTAGCAAAGGCCCTACATCTAAAATAATCTTATTTTGATTAAAAAAAGTTTGAAGAACAATAGTTTTACTTGTGGCTATTTATGGTTCTGAAACAGGGTCATAGGGCGAGAAAAAATTTAGGTTCTTATAAAACTAAGTGCTTAAAACACGGTTTGGTATAAAAAGTGAAGAATATAATGGAGAGTGTATGAGGTTAGATACAGATGAGTTACATACCCTACTCATCACCGTTCATTGTTATGGTAATCAAGTCTTAAAGGCTACAGTAGGAAGGACATTCAGCGTGGATGGGAGAATCTAGAACCTTGTTCAGGGTATTGACAGACTAACACAATGGGAAGACAATATTGGGAAGACCTATAGACGTAGATGGGAGGATAACAGAGTGTACCTGAGAGAGATGGGGTGTAATGAGGTGGACTGGGTAGAACTAGCTCAATATAGGGATAGGGTGTAATGAAGTGGACTGGATATAACTAGCTCAACATAGAGATATGGTGTAATGAGGTGGACTGGATAGAACTAGCTCAACATAGATAGGGTGTAATGAGGTGGACTGGATATAACAAGCTCAACATAGATAGGGTGTAATGAGGTGGACTGGATATAACAAGCTCAAGATAGGGATAGGGTGCAATGAGGTGGACTGGATTGAACTAGCTCAGGATAGGGATAGGGTGTAATGAGGGTGACTAACTTGAGAAAAATTAAGAAATAAAACATTTTGTTCATGCTATGTAATTAAGTTATTAACAGCTCATGTTTCAAATGTGGTTTTTTTATATGATGCAAATGTTTTATAAAAAAGTTTGTTAACTATGTTATTATTATTATTATTATTATTATTAAAAGATTATTGGTGGATCGTATAAGGATATTTTTGTGTCAAATTAAAATCAACATTTCAGTGTATTACGGCTCTTAGTACTATTTAATATATGTGCGTGGGGCCACCCTAGTATCCGTTTATTACAATTCCTGTCACTAGAGTTGGGTGTGTTGATGTAGCTTGTAAGCCATGTTATGTGCTCAAAAAGCGCCCATTACTTCCCTTAGTGTTGTGTGTATCAGTATTAAGGCCGGTACACACAGAACGCTAAGCTAAGATTTGCTCTGCTAACTCTTTAGAAAAATAGCGGATCATGTATTTAAATGTGTTAGTTCACACATAAAGCTAAGCTAAGCTATGCTATACCTTGCTACGCCATGCTATGTTTTTTCCTATTGCTGGCCGGCCAATTTTTCCATCTCCCATCTTCAGCCATCTTACGTTGCGCATGCGCATAACACAATTTGGGCTCCGTATTAAACAGACGCAGTGCTGGTTTGGTGAAAATAACTAAAGAAGTGTTGAAGTTTTGTTTTCACTTTGTTTCACGTGTATTTAAGAAATATTATATTTAGGTTTTATATTTAATAAAGGTTTTTTATATTACAATGGAAGCGTTAATTGAACAAGTCAAATCTCCACCTCCTAAATATTCTTCATCTTACAAATCAGCTGCTAACAACAGCATATTTTTTTTCCTCAGTACTATAACCTGAACTCAAACAAGACATTTTGGAGAACGCCATCATAACTAAACTTCACTGGAGCAGATCAGAAAGAAACAACACTGAATTCTGGAGTGAAAAGAGGGACCATTGCTTAGCTTAGCTTAGCTTAGCACTGAGTTTGAAACCAAACTGACAAAGTCTTAGCATAGGACAGCATAGCTTGGCTTAGCATTCTGTGTGTATCGACCTATAGGCTTTCCTCTCAATATGACTCATCTGACAATCTCCCTTCCAGCCCAAAGTCTCCCTGATTGAGACAAAGGACAGGACAGAGGGCACGGTGTTTAATTCATTTACTGGAGGGATAACCCAACTCTGTAATTGTTGTGAAGGTCCAGAGCTATTATCTCTCTTGTAGGCGGGGCACCGAAGACATGAAGTTTCCGTGGATCTTAATTGTGCGTGCGTTTAATTATCCCGTTGTGGTCTCATGAATACCAACCACACTGATGCCATGCATACCGTGTGTAGGGGTGGGGGGGTAAGATGAAATACCACTCCCAGGCTTGGCCGGAGGCCGGGGGGTAGTTTTCTAATTACATTTTTACTGACCATCGTCTGTTTACGTTCCTTTTAGCTACCAGCGTACATTTCCCACAAATTGCATAAAGGTCTGTCAGTGAATCACCAAGCAAGATAGGAAGACAAATACCAATTTATTGCATTTGTTTGTATCCACACTTTTATTTGTCCTCCAGAATATACACATTTTACGGTAGTTGATATATTAGATTAGTGTATGGATAAGAAAAGTAGAGTTTTTAATAAATATACCCTCAGTATCTTGGAGGTAGGTAAGTAGAGGCGTGAGCCATTTGGTTAAAAATTATCCCCAGTACACTCAGCCGGTATTTGAACAGTGACCTTCCCATTATCGGACAATAAAACTATATTAGCCCGATACACAGTCCACGTGCTCATTGATCAGGATTAGATACTACTACTACTATAAATAATACTAATAATTTCCTTAGTAATAATAATGTTTCTTCCTACTGTAATGACCAGGTTTACTTTTTAAAATTAGTACTTTTTAAACGAGATAAGAATGTTTTTCTAATATTCTAGAACTATTTTTTACTATGTACTTCAGTATCACATTCTAGTAACTTCCTCATTTTTAATTCGCACTGTAATAAATAATACAATTTTCTCAAATCTACATTTAACACGCGCTTTAAAGCTCCGTTCATGAAATAAGAGAGGACACTTAAGAGTGAACCGTATCGTTCTCTTCTTTCTTCACCGCCGAAATACCGACCCCTTTTCTTCCCAAGCGCCAGAGGTTCATTAGCATTCAAAGCGACGTGGAACAACCCAGGACACTTGAATCCTAGGTTAGCGCGGGACTCAACTGGGCTAAGATTTAGATGGAGAGGTTATTCCGGAATACGATCCTCTTCTTCTTTTAATCACATGTACCTCTTCATACCCAGTATTTCTAAAGAGAAAAGGAGTTTGAAGAGCTGCTTGAAGAATTGTCGCGTAAAGGTATTTGAAAATAGAACGATGACAGGCGTTACTCATCCAAGCAGCTTGACTTAGCCGCAAGAGATGTTCACTGACGGCTCAGTTGTTTGTGTTATCTTCGGTCAGTGTCTGGAATAATTTAGTTCAAGGGCCATCTAAAGAATCTTTGTCCGCTTTATTGGGAGTGTGGACTGAAGGTCAGGATCATCCCATCTGGTTTGCCAGCCATGGGGTGGTTGGAGCTCAGATTCCGGCCAGAGGAACTGACCGTGTTTTTTCCCCTAAATGAGTTCGCAATCTCTCTCCATTAAAATGTGGGAGAATTTCATCTAATTTCTACCTTCCTCATATCTACCAAAATATTGTATATATATAGAGACCACAATATATTATTATTATTATTATTAGCACCGCGTTTTACTAACCCTTCGGGTTATACGCACTTACGCTTATGTGTAATGGTAGGGTGATTGTGAGATGAAATGTAGGATTTACAGTTTAATGTGGAATCTGAACCACGATGGAGGCCTGGCACTCCACACATTCACAAGTTGTGGTTAATACACGTCTTGTCAGAGGTGAAGGAAGGGTTTGGTAATCAGATAAATCTGTTTCGGGACCGAGGAATGAATCCCGGACCCCCAGCACAGAAGTCTGACACCTTACCCCTAGACCGCCAGGTCACCTAATATATAATTGTCTATACATATATAGATTCTTTATACTTTATATATTATATATTACATATATATTTATGTGTGTGTATGCGTGTGCGTATGTTGCTAAACGAGTAGGAAGAAGTTATTAAAAATGTTTATCAATTGAAAGTATAATATAATAATGAACCAAACATGTAATTTTCAAATTTAGAGTTTCTACACACTTCATACATTTTTACTTAGCATAACATTTCCTAATTATGAAAATGAATTTGGCTCGTCATTATTTTACCCATTCAAACTATCTAAATAATTAATATTATCGAGTAAATATGAGGTAGAATTTAGAATAAATATATTTGAATCTGTGATGAGAAAAATTGGTAAATCAATCAAAAGTGGGAAATAATTTAGAGAAAAACCCCTCAGTGCACCCAGCTGAGGTTTAAAGCTTGAGATTCTCGTATCCGATAAACCAGACAAAACAAGACTGGTTCCTTTGTCCTCGTTCCCAGCGGTAGCCTTTCTAAATTGAAAATCTATTTACGTTAGTACTGTGTGGGTAAATATAGTTAAGACAGACAAGATGTGAAATAGACAATCGAAATAATGTTTGAATCATTCTTAGTTACAAACTTTGTGGCTATAAAGTGTATATTAAATTTACCAGACAATAGTAAGTAATTGAAACCCAAGCTTACTTGAAACAAAATTGTTTTAATCACAGCTAATATTAAAACACATAATAAAAAAATAATTGTAAGTTGAAGAATGACATTGAATCAAGGTAAGCTATATTTAAAAAGGGAATAAATATTTTAACATAAAAATAAATAATAATATAAAAAATGTATTATTTACTACGTTCAATTTTCTTTCTTCTCTTTTGATTGTGAACAATACTTTTTTTAAATTTCATATCAGTATATAGAAATTCAAATGATTACTTTTGTTAGTTTTATGAAATATTTGTCATAAAATAGTCATGAGAAAAATTATATGAATAATTTATTTTAAACAAAATGCGTAAAAAATAATTTTAAGCGATAGTGTACTAAGGAAATCACTATGAATAATTTTAAAAACGAGATCATAATGTAAGTTCTAAACACACTTTTAATTAATTTCAATTATTCAGAAACTTTTCAAATCCATCTATTTAAGGGTTCTCACACCTAACAAACCAGACTGACTGACACCCAATATTCAGAAGTTTTAATGGGACACAGAGCTGGAAATCGTACAAAAAACTTCTGGCTACATAGCTTCGCTATAATCAAAGGGATGTTTGATTGTGACTGATCATGGATGGATAAACGCTGTTTCTCTTCGTCCAGCGAGATTCAATAACAAGTCCATTTATTTGCTTGTCCATATCCGTTCTTGATTATATTTTACAATAATCTTCAACACAATGGGATGGCTTATATTTTCATATTAATGTTCAAATACTTTTAGCTGCAACATTATTCTTAAAATTGAAAAATGACACCTGGACATGGGAATCTAACCCAGGACCTTTGGCTTACAAGGGGAGGCCACGACGTTCGGATCACGAATTATCTTCAAACTTTGTACACTTTTAATAGTCCATTAGGACAACATAATGTGCAAGTAGTAAGGCGTACTACTTAGGCGTTTCTAAGAAAATCGCAAGAGAAGTTTTACGCGTCGAATATGTACCGGTGCGTTGCAGCTATAAGCACGAGATGGTGGCAGTCGAGTGGTTAGCGTTCCAGCTCCGTAATCACAAGATAGCTGGATCGAGTCCCGCTCATCTTTTTTTTTTCAACACTGGTCATATTCTTCCATATATATTACAATTCAAAGGTAATATATTCTGACATATTTTAACTCATTGTATTATTGAATAAAGTTATTCACACCTTTATTTATCGATATTTGACTTGGGCTTTCCAAGCCTGGCCCTCCCCTTATCCTTTCAAACCTGTGTCTACAGGTCAAAGCATCCAGATGCAAAGTAGTTCCGGGTACCTTACCCGATTTCAGGTATGAGGGATTTTGCAAATCATGACAGGCATACATTTTCAGGAAAACTTTATGCGTTTGGTCGTTTACTTGTCGATAGTTATAAATATAATATTTGTTGTAGTAATAAAAATTAGTAAACAGCCAAATAACATTGGAAATTTAATAAAAGTTCATGCAAATACACGTATTTTTTCATTATATTACCTTTGAATTGTAATATATATGGAAGAATATGACCAGTGTTGAAAAAAAAATATGAGCGGGACTCGATCCAGCTATCTTGTGATTACGGAGCAGGAACGCTAACCACTCGACTGCCACCATCTCGTGCTTATAGTTGCAACGCACCGGTACATATTCGACGCGTAAAACTTCTCTTGCGATTTTCTTGAAAACGCCTAAGTAGTACGCCTTACTACTTGCACATTATGTTGTCCTAATGGACTACTAAAAGTGTACAAAGTTTAAAGATAATCCGTGATACGAACGTCGTGGCCTCCCCTTGTTAGTGTGTCAATGCCTTAACCACTGAGATATCCAGGAATCATCCCGTGATTAGGGCCATTCTTCACTCATATTTTAAGGCAAAGTCTATGATGGACTTGCGGAAATCGTCGGATACAAATGTGTGATCAATTAAGAATCACGAGCTAACAGATAACGTAGCCAACTTCAACTCGGTGGTTGGATTTTTGCTACCAAAGTACAATTATAGTTGTACGAGTGCGCATATCATGAAGGTTTAAATAGCAAGCAATATTAATAGCAATATTAATTGTTAATTATGGTTATAACTGCATATAACTATCAAATTATTTAAATTATAAAATGAAACCTGGACACGGGTAATTAACAAATATAATAGCTGAGCTATTTAATACACTATGCAACATTATTGGTAGTACTTTTTACATTTTTATTCTACGAACCTTCAGGGTTATTCGCATTTTATTACACTAATGGGGTAGGGATGAGTAAGGTAGAATTTATAGGACATGTACAAGTATTTTCTTGAGAAGATAATAGAAAACTGTATGGTGAAAAATACCCTCATTATATCCAGCCGAGATTTGATCCTCTATCTCTCCGTCACCAGTAAACCAGACTAGATGAGTTTGACTATTATGAGTCCACATGTCACCCATGTGAGTGGGTACTTTATTACTTATACAGTTTCACGGTATTAAAACAAGGGTAATACGGTAAAGCTATACCGCAAAGATAGTGTACCTGACTAGCTTGGTAGCAAATTGTTAGATCATCAACGTCTTTCATTGGGTGGGGGGGCTATTTTCCTAATGGTATGGTCCTACAACCCGTCATTGAGATTGATTTGTGAAATTTTATATAGGAGAGTAAAACCCCTAAAAAATAACGTACAATAAAACCCAAGATTATCGCAAAGAGGGTTAATTAATTTAGCGAATACAAAGTTAAAATTTGAGAGCAGGTTTAGCACTTAGCGAGGGGTTACAGCACATTTCAAATAATCATCGGCTGACATAACGCGGTGAGCCATTATGGTTTTTGATGAACAGTATGTTCCTGTCATTACAATATAATTCTGTTATAAGATTTATTACTTCATTTGTCCTCTTTGGTGCTCTTGGGACGTGAGGTTCTTTTCCCCATTATGTTTCTGTAACAATGTATATTATTTTATTTCTTTAAGTATACACATGTCTGCATTTTTTTAAAGTGAGAAAATGAAAATCGTTTCTATTGATATCGGTCTATGCTTACTTTTCTGTGTAACTTTTATTCTTGTTTCCTGGTGTCTAACCTCTTGGAAACGTGAATAGTTATGTAAACGTGTGCTCAACGTTCGTGTGCTGAGACACACTTACCCCGATTATTCACTCGCATCTCTATAAATGGTTTTCCAATCTACCTTCACGCAAATGTGGATAAGCTCCTTCTAAATTTATAATTTTCATCCCCAACACACTAGCATATAGCCTATACATGCATATAGCCCGAATGGTTAGTAAGACGTGGTACTAAATATATATTATAATTATTATAGCTACAATATTATAATATAACGCGAACTCTTTGGACGTCCTCAACTCGACTCAGTACTCAAGCAGGTGACCCCTTTAGAGACCTCAAATTATACTCCATTCACGGTAGGAATTATTCTGTGAAAGGTCTTTTTTCCTACCAAAATCCTACTATATAATAGATTTCTGGTGGGGAAAAAGGCCTTTCAGAAAACAATTCCTACGTTGAACAGACTTTAAATTTCTTTGCATTTGCAAGAATCTTGCTGAATGATACTACTAGTGTATTCCTCGCCTCTTCTATAACAATTTATAAAGGTCCATTTTATTAAGGATCTTAACCAACTTTAGCAAGAAAAACTTGGGTAGCTTCCCAGATAAAAATAGGGTCACGTATACAAAGAGGAATTAATTTTACTAAACATATGTAGTAAAGTAATGTCTTTAGTATACATTAATTTGTGTGAACCAACTGCCAATTTAACTTATTTAACTTCAACTCTAACAAATACTTGAGTAAAGCTGTTTTGTAACTTACCAGCTTTATTTAGTTTCTCCTCTCGCTCTATCTTTCTCTCTAAGCATATATATATATATATATCTATATATATATATATATATCTATATATATATATATATATATATCTATATATATATATATATATATATATCATTGGCGTAACATGGGGACATCAACCGTCGTAGCAGTCGTATGTAACCATGCCACAGTATCATAAGGTGACTGCGCGGGGTCATCAGCTGGTTAAACCAGTGTTTTTCAGGGGACCTTAAATAAAAGAAATATCGTGTGAAGATAGGGTAGAAATGTGAATTAAGTCGATCTGGCAGCAAATCCCCAATAATACAGGCCCATACGTTGACGCTGAATCGCTGTTGATACACACAACCTAAATTGATTTTTGGGTTAGCAGGCTCCCTCAAGTGATTGTTGTGGTGTTTGTCTTACCCTCGTGTGAAAAGCGCAATTCCTCTGCAACCAATAAAATCCTGATCCGCCTCAATATGTTGTATAAGCCACTTGCAGAACCGTACCCGGCGAGGAAGATCAGCTGAGAGCCGATGCTGTGTTGTGGCAAAGTTGGTAACCCTCATACTGCAGAACCTGGTGTACCATCCACCTTGACGCGTGTTCTGCGTGCCTGTGCGTGCTGGTTAGCGATTAGTACAGTATCTTACAAATCCGGTGTACGCACATTGCGTGGTCGTCCTGCATCCACGCATTTCGCTTGTCCCATTTGACCCGTCTCCCGACAACGCACCTCCAGTCTGGGTGACATCTTCTGGGAAAGTGATCAGTGTAAAAACGCGCTGTAGACCCAGCTCGTCTGTCTGATGCACCCATGGCAGTTACCATGACCCGGTACTCTGTGTGTACTCCAAGACCGCTATTGCACTACCGCGCTCCACTCTTTGCTATGCCACAGACCCAATTCAATGTAAGGCACAGCGCAGCAACATTTCTTCGCTCTATTTGGGAATAAAACACTTATACCACGACTGTTTTTTGTACTTTCATGAATTTTTCCTCGAAACGTAAGGACCTATCACATTTTTACCAAAGAGTATTTTATACTTAGATTTGCTAACATAATTATGTGGTAATGTCCGTATCCGTGAATTACCTGACACCGCGTATATATTTTTAATAAATTTAGTGTACCATAGAATAGAGATAAAATAGAAAAAAAATTAAACCTAAGTACAGAGAGAAATGTGATTTGTTGTTTATCTCTATTCCATGATGAATTAATTTTTTTCTTCGAACATTCCATGTATGCTTTAAAAAACATAATTTTATACTCCCCAATGATTATATCTTCATTATGCCAGATTTCCTTACCCCTTCCGAGCCTGGGGTTTCTCCCACGTGTCAACATATGAGTGTGACCACGCCTGTGTTGGGCCTGGGTTTGTCCCAACCAACTTGTCTAAGTTGAAAAACTTGTGCTAAATTAATAAGGCACCTTCTAAGTTAATACAACGATAACGTGTATTTTACTGTCCACAGATAATATCCCCGATGCTCTGGAGAGTAAATGCGCCAAGTGTACAGATGCACAGAAGAAGCTTCTGCGCAAGTCCTCTAAACACTTGAAGGAAAATAACCCTGACGAATGGAAGCAATTGATAGATCACTTCGACCCTGAAGGAAAATATTCAGACACCTTTGAAACATTTCTCTCCTCCGAAGACTGACCCCATCAACCATGCTAGGCCTACACAACCTAGGCAATGTTTTCATCAGCCTAAATCCCAATAAACATTTCTTTTACTGTTAACAATAATATGTAATTAATAACCAACCATATACACTTATGCAATTCAGTAAAATTTATATATAATATTCTGTTTATAACACTATCAATAAAAATAATTTTAGTTGAAATGCTTGTGTTTTATATTATTAACGCCAAGAAGAATCTTCATCAATTTGTAATGTCCTAGACTTTATAAAGATCCACAGTTAAATACATTTATTATATTGTAGTAGTCCTAATTAGTACATTAGGTTGTTATATAAATAGTACGGTGCAACGTGAAATACCAAATAAATTGAATCTTTAATTAAAACTCGTAAATTATGTGAAATGAATGGATGGATATTGTTGTATAAATATAATGGTAAAAAGAGCATTAAATTTCACCAAAGAGCACAAATGAAATAATATAAACAGTTACAGAAACATTTCGAAGGAAAACTAACATCACTTCACCAAAGAGCATAACAAACAACTCCCTATTTCCCAGACCGTCATTTAAAATATATATTTTACCTATAGCTTAGAAACTAACTGTATTTCAAATAAAAGTCCACCACTGCTTTGTGGACAAAGAATGCCACGCTCCTGCCATTAGAAATATGATTTGCGAGCCGATATGTTTAAATAATAAAGGTTTTAATAGAAACTAGTACTGTGTGATAATTTGCACACGGGGAAGCTCTACTATATAATTCTTCAAAACCTTCCCTCCTTTCGCATACAGGTATATGTCAATCGATCATGAATCCCGCACACGCATACAAACTATCCAAACACATATATGGACAAGAAAGCTCACGTTGCGCTACTGATGTCTTATGTTATAAAAACAACTTTTGCCAAGTAACCCTCCTGTAAGTCATGCTTGACTGAAAAACGATACTGTCAGAGACTATCCCTCCTCACGAGCAAAATAAATTGTACGACACAATCGCACAAACTTTCTCAGATTGCGTATTATGGCTTTGAAGATAACTTTCCAAAATAGGTTTTGAGAACACTAACCTTATGTATGGTTTCCTCAACAACAACAAAAATCATTTTGTTTAATCACAATAATCAGATATAACTTTAAACCAAATTGTTTGAATATATATGTATTTTATGTTTCAAAATTAATTATTTGTAAACTCTCCTAAAACTATTATTTTTTTAAATAAAAACGTATTCTTATTTGTCTTGAAAAACTATTCCCAGATTCTCATTTTGAATTCAATTTTCAATGTCAATTTAAAAAAAACATTCATATTTTCTATATCATCGCAAATAAACTATGCTTAAATTAATGTATTTTAGATAAATGTACATCATTATTGAAAATGTAAAATAGTATCCCGATACCATTTTTGAGCCAAATTTTTAGAGCCATTTATCAAAATATTTAAATAAAAAAATACGATCACTAGTGAAAAATTCAAAACAGAAAATTCCCCTTAAAACAAGTATACTATACAAGTATACATTTTAAGATAAATCGATATAGTCACGTTCGAAAATAACTCATAGCCAAACGAGCTTTTACAAAATTTTCCCGAAACCAAATAAAGTATTATTTGTCGTGTAAACACTCCCAAAATAGCTATTTTGGAATCAAATCTTAAGATTTTTTTTTTAAATTATTTACAGTTTTTGAAATAGTCATCACTACAATACCCATAAATGAGTTTTCACCCCAAAAATAAATATACAGTAATAATTGCATGTCAAATATTCCCAAGATAGCCAATGGAAACTAAATCGTTAAGGCAATTTTAAAAATATTTCGAGTTTTTGAAAAATCAATCTTCAGTAAACTATACATAAATTAATTTTCACTCCAAAATTAACTATCCATTTCTATTTATCATACTAAACAATTTCCATATATACATTTTTAAATAAATCTTCAGAGATATTTTCAAAATATTTGGAATTTTCAAAAATTTCTCATCAGTAAACTAACCTTAAACGAATTTTTGCCCAAAACCAATTATACAGTGCTATTTGTCATGTCAATAGAATCATAAATATGCATTTAATACCAAATCGTTAGAGCCATTTTCGAAAAGTTTGGAATTAAAAAAATACTAATCACTAAACTACTCGTAATATAAGATTATTATTATTATTATTATTAACACCGCGTCTTACTACCCGTTCGGGCTATACGCACTTACGCTAATGTGTAATGGTAGGGTGATTGTGAGATGAAATGGAGGACCTACAGTTTAGCGTGGAATCCGAACCACGGTGGAGGCCTGGCATTCCTCACATTCACAAGTTGTGATTAATACACGTCTTGTCAGAGGTGAAGGAAGGGTTTGGTAATCAGATAAATCTGTGCCGGGACCGAGGATTGAACCCCGGACCCCTAGCACAGAAGTCCGACACCTTACCCCTAGACCACCAGGTCACCTACCGTAATATAAGAGCTGGGGTGAAAATAAAAAAATTAAAAAAATCGTTTTGTCCTATAAAATCTAAATATCAAGCTCGAACAAAATATATTAAATTGTTTTGGATCTGTGACATACAGACAGACAGACATGAGGACAAACAGAATGGTAAAATCCTCTTTTTTTAAGGTTCATGCTCACATAATATTTAAAGATTGGTCATAACTTTGATATAGGTTTTTTCACTATCACTCTTTTTATACGAGAAAGTAAAAAGAGATTCAAAATGTTAAAATGATTAAGAACAAACTGAGTATACTGGGCAGAACCTCGATAGATATGTAGAAAGTTAGGTAGGTATGATCATGAACAAGCCGAACATTTGCCGAAGAAATCTCCACTTGCTGATTTGTATGTTGTATTGTATTAGTTTTTTACTAAACATAAAAAATATACCTTCGCTTCTTAGAAGTATAACAATGCTACTGTAATACATATATTTTTATATTTGTGCAGAGATGGTTATTATAATATATACCTAAATTATAGCTCTTCAGTTATTACTCAAATCTAGTATTGTACTCTCATTTTACCTGATATGCTTTACCCCCATCTCCTTCCACCCGCTTTTAACTACTTTCTAGAGGCATGTCTGCTCTACTGTACAATCTTTTAATGTTTTTCTTTTTAAATAGTTTGTATCGTGGCATGGTTTGGTAAGATCAAATGTTGTCTAGGATTTTCAAAGATATGTGTTCTTCCGGTCCACCACACTGTAGGCCTAATTATTCTTTAGCGTTTTGGATTTATATTTGAATGGTTCTCACAGGTGGGGTTCTTGTTTTTCGTTCACACACTCTGGTCCCACGCTATTTTGGTCCCCACCGTCGAGAATCATCTGCCGCACGCATGACTGAATGACAGGATTAGTCCTACTCCTGAGAGGTGATCTTCCAACCAATATTTGTCGACACCACTTTTAAACACTCACAATCGATTACCAAGTTTTAGACCAATTAGTAAAATGGTTTCGAGATACAGATGACAGGCAAACAGACAAATGGCATCGTGAAAATTACTTTCTAGGGTTCAGGGGGTCATAAAATGTCGACACCCATCAACATCTCTAATTCGATAGACAATCATCAGTCGCAGTCACACATTTACATGCTCTAATGCGCCCTGAAAGGGAGCACGAGAGCAAGTTATAACATATACCGACAAATTGGTCACAACGTGTTATTAATGGAACGATCATGATACTTTCTCTCTCCTAGACAACACAAGAAAGTAAATAAAAATTATCTTGAATTCAATACAAAAAACACATTACCCAAGACCATGTATGTTCGAAAGGGACTTAATTATTACTGTCTGAACAGCACAATTTTCTGCACTCTTGGTAAGCACAACTGTGATTCGTTATTATGGGCATTAATTTGGATAAGGTAGGTTTATAATTGTGTTTTAAGCCTACCCCGGCCACAAGCTGGGAGCAGTTGATGATTATGATGACAATTTGGATGATACTTATAATACTTATTTTTTCTCAATAATTACAAAATGTGGGCCCTACCTATATCAGTTTTACTAAGTCATTGGTGTTGATACTATTATAAAGGAACTGTTGCTGAACATCTGCTTTGTCAAAATATATCAAGGTATCACCCTTCCTAACACGATTCCACTATTCTTTAACTATCCTCCTTCCGAAAGAGTTCTAGTACAGTCTCTCTTAGTTACCATCCGGATACTTACCCCCGTAGAATATGTATTTGATAATCATATTTACCCCAAGCCTAAATGTAGCAGCCACTACAGCCAAGCTGTTGTATTGTACCTTTCCCTTTATCTAATGAAATAGTTTAGATAATAGAGAGGTTAGGACACATTATGAAGTCATTAAGATAATATAAGTAGAGGTTAAAACACGTCATGAATTCATCCAGATAAGATCTAAAGGTTAGAACATGTCATGAAGTCATTAAGATAATATAGTTAGAGGTTAAAACACGTCATGAAATCATCCAGATAAGAGCTAAAGTTTAGAACATGTCATGAAGTCATTAAGATAATATAGTTAGAGGTTAAAACACGTCATGAAATCATCCAGATAAGAGCTAAAGGTTAGAACATGTCATGACATGAAGTCATCAAGAAAAACGAGAAAGAGATATTAGAAACGCGTGAGTTACATGGCTCTGAGAAAAGATTAATCCCAATCAGTGGTAATTGGTGTACTAAGATCCTGGCTTATATTTTCATATTCAAATGCCACTTGAAAAAAATCTATTTGAATAATGTTTTGAACGGTAGAGAACCCAAAGCTATGTGGTGGAACTTGACCAAATAGCGATGTTGAAATATTAATTAAAAGCAGAACAAAAGTGCTTCAGGCATCTAGTAATGACAGGTAAATCATATTTTAACTACGACACGGAGATTACCTTATTACGTCTACCTCAAGGAAGGAAAACTTCCAATTAAATTGAGTTCCCAATATTAAGTTCCAAAGGCAATTATTTCACACGATAAACTGAACGAACTGACTTAATCTAATTTCAAAATAATTATTATTTGTATCTTCCCAGTGGAACTGTAGGAGATAAGCTGAAGTTAAAGCCGTTAAAAGAAGAATTTATTTTTTCTTTCAATACGAAATAAAATCATAATGGTTTTAAAATAACTTACCCACGTAGGCAACTGCATGTTTTAAGAGCTATTCTCACAATAGACTAGACTGCCGATGACAGGGAGACTGTAGTTCTATCCCGTTCGGATGTAATGAGGGTGGTTTTTCCTAAATGGTTTCCTACTCCCTACCTACACGCAAATATGAGTACACCTCTTTATAATTCAACTTTCCTAATCCCTAGCCCATTAGCCTTATTAGTACACAAGCGTATAGACAGAATGGTTAGTAAAACGCTGGACCAAAAAATTTAATTTTAGTGCCACGAGTCTTACTAATAGCTCAGTTTATTTAAAATATAATTACTAATATAAGAATAATTTAGTTTAAAGAATGTTAATTTTAAAGGAATACATCCACCAGAAGGATGTGAAAAATTAGTGAAAGCGAGTACCTGGTCGGACTGAGCCCCGGCATGCCTAGCAAAAATCAGGAGTGCTAAACCACTATAACAACCCTGTCAGTTCCAAACTTGAGAATATCGCTATCCCTGATAGAGAAAATATTGCTCTTTTTGATTCTGATGCCTCATTGAAAATTTTCTGATCTAATTATATCTGAGCTTATATTATTTTGAAACTAAAAGGCTATGCTTTCATTGTCCTGTTTCTCTATTCATTGATGTCTAAAAATTGTTAATTTTGATTTAAAAAAGCGTTATAGAATTGGAAACCCCGGCTCGTGGTATATATGCTATCCTCTTAAATAAACGCTCTCATAATTTTAAATATTGTGACTACATACATATACTTCCATTTGGAATTGAAATTAATCAACTTTCATAGTTTCAAAGTACAGTTATGTAAGTTATATTATACGTCCTCCTCGAATTTTCATGCGAGCGTTTCTAAAGTTTGCAGATGCTATCAAATCGTGGTTTTGAATTGTAAAATAACACTAAATATTTGATAAGTGACATCCGGGGCATAGTATTACACAAAATACCAGAACATCAGCAATAGCGTTAATGTCGGCCTCAGGAGGCTTGGGGGGAAAGTGCTCGCCTTAGGACCCAATGTTCGTGGGTTCAAACCCAGCTGGGGGGAACGGATTTTTCTTGAGAGATAAAAATCCGTAGCACAGCTTCCTTCGGAGGGGAAGTAAATCTATCGGTTCCATGTCGATTGAGAAAAGTAAAAGAACCCTAGAAAGTTTGTGAAAATACATTTACTGGCACAATTGGTGGGCCCTTTCACGCTCACTCATAGAAATTCTCATGTTCCGATATATTCATTTGGTTCAGAAAGTGCATGTAAAATACCCTAAATAAAGAAATAAAAATCAGCCTTGTCTTATTTGTAATAAAAACTACAAACAGATAGATTTCTCATGACATTCTTAAAATACTAAAATTGAATAAAATAATATTAACGTTACATGCTTTGTGGTCGCATGGAGTGAAGCTTAACTTCCAGAATTAATTAGATTACCAGCAATGGGAAGGTTGGGGTTCGAACTCAAATCGGGTGTACCGAGAATGTCTTTCCTACATAGTTTCCTTCCCTACACTCCCTCCACGTGAATGCGGGAATATATTTCATAAGCTATACTTTTTCGAATATCCTCAATGGCTGTGGCTTTACAGAACCTATCACATTTCAAAACCAACCTATCATCAACGCGCATGCGCGTAGACAAACCGACTCAATAAGCGCATGTGCCTACATAGTTATATATAAGTAGAATATTGTTATGAAATGATTTGAAATAGATCGTTAAGTAAATAAACGTGTGTGTCGTTCCACACAATTATAATAAAACATCACTCATGAAATTATCTAATAGATCTGTCTATCACTAGACTTTTTTTTATCATCGCGTCTTACTACCCGCTCAGGTTACACGCATATATGATAATTACCCTGGTGCTGTAGGGGTAAGGAGGTAAGCAATTTTAGAGGTAATATACCCACATTTTCGTGAAAGTACATTGATAAACCATTTAGAATAATAATAATAATAATATTTATCACCGCGTCTTACTACCCGTTCGGTTATACGCTTAAGTACTAATTACTCTAATGGATTAGGAATTGGAAGGTTGAATTTAGAGGAAGTGAACCGCATTTGCGTGGAGGGAGAGTGGAAAACCATTTAGGAAAAACCACCCCCAGTTCACCCGACCGAGATTCGAACCTCGATCTCCCCGTCCTCGGCGGTCGAGCTCAACACGACTAGCGCGTTAGCCAACTACGCCACTGAGGCGGGTACCATTTAGAAAAAACTACTCCAAGCCCGGGATACAAACCCCAACCTCCCCGTCTTCAGCAGGTCAGTATAACACGAGAGTGACGCATATGACAATTTGGCCATTGAGGTGGGTCACTAGAAAATAAAACACATTGATAAACATATGTTTTAAGTTTGCGTTGCAAAGCAACATGGATTAGCAAATATTCTTACCAACAAGGGAATTGCTGCGCCACTCAAGCAGATTTTGCTCAGTATGCAGGTAGCCCAGATGGGTAGTAAGACAGGTGCAAAATACTAGATAAAATAAACTATTAATACATTTACCTTTGTTTTGTTACTATCGGGTGTAAAACTAATAATTAACGAAATAAGTTGCGTAGGGCCTACCTTTCACAAGACAAACTCAGCAAACACGCTCATACAGCGAATGACCAGTTAACAGTTTCACACTTAGGCCTACCTGAAAATAAATAAAGAAATAATATGTAATAACATCCCATCTCAAATAAGCTGCTTTGATTTAGGGTTCACCATAGTGAGCCCAACCTGAAAAAAACAACCCGGGTTTTTTCGGGTGGGCACACTTGATTTGCTATTCGGTGGGGTTTTTTTTTTCCAAAATTGCCTATGTTTACAGTTTAATGTAACATTACAGACTCACATAAGCAGCCAAGGTTTGTGAAAAACTCAAAGTACATGAACAGGCAGCGATTCATTCAGATACATCAGAAGGGTATTCCCCTCTGTAATCATAGTTTAAGGTCACAATATGTTGGCATGGGGATCCCCCTTCTAGCTAGAGAGCTGGAGCTGATTGGTTAAGCAGTATATATGCAGGAGATTCACCTTTCTAGCCATGATGCTGATTGGTCCAACAGTATTTAGGCACACAGTTTTCCATCTATTTTGTTTTGGGAGTCACATATGATGAAAGTGAAAGTTACTCTATTCCATTGTATTTGTTCATTTTGTGTAAATCCAAGTAAATATTAGGGCTCTGCAATTACTTGGATTTCAAGCTTCGAGCTAAGCTCGCCAGTTAAGCTTGAAGTTGAGATCGAAAGTTTTGTAGGCTCGCTATTTTGAGCTTCCACTTGATGTACGTAATAATAAATTTCTAAAACCCATTGATAAGGATAGGCTATTTAAGTTAGATAATATCGGCATTTCCACATACAAATCATTTACAGAATACGGCGAGTTTCTTGCAAAAACATAACTGAAGTTTCCATCACACATTAATGTAATTCGCTTCGATAATTCATAATTTGACTGTATCAATCAAAGCTACAGTTTAAAACGGTTTTAAAAAATAATAATAAAATCCATTTATTTCAAAAATACAAAAAAAAAGTTGTTTGTTCTAACAAATTTCTAGTTTTAATCTGAAATTAAAAACCATATTGTGCTCTATCAATATGTTAGTATGAATATTATTGAATGTTATAAGTATGTAAAACTTTTTTTATACATACATGAAAGAATTCTAATTTATTGCAGTTGGCATACTATATCTTATTTGCAGTATAGGTCTACTAGTCATATTATTACCGTTTTACAAATTGACTTTTAAATGTACACTTTACACGTTGCAAAATTTATCAGGTTTGAACAAAACATAATAAATTTAGTTAAAATACATGTCAAAATCAAAGTTTAAAAGTTTCCTGAAAAAAACAACATAAGACAAATTTTTTTCTAGCTCTGCTTTGATTGTATCAAATGTGGTTTTAACACAACTATTGGTAACAAGCTAGTTTTTGTTTGAGTTGACTTAATAATAAAAATATTGATCAAATTATTAAAGTTGTTTCATAACGATACTAAATTTCTATGGTACATCTTTAGAAAACGTTGTTATAGTTTTAAAATAATTGAATCTCTAAGAACCAACTAAATTTCTTAACTGAAAAATGACCTAACTAGTAAATATCAAAATACCACCAAATATACTTTAAATTATCATATTTAATTTTACCTCCTGTACCTAGTCACCCTTCCTCCTCACCTTCTCAACTATTCATCGGTCCACGGCAGTCAGTTTGTTGGATAGAGCATCTCGGGGTAATTTACTATTATGGTGGGGGTAGAGGACGTCGCATATTAAAGAAATGGAACTTGTGAAGTAGAAGTTTTATTATGGAGAAACATTTAAGACATTGGTACGAGTTTACTTAAGGTAAAGATGAAACAGTATATTTATTACATGAAAAGATGATAAAATAATAAATGCCGTGGGCCTTCAGCCACATGGCCTTGTCTTCCCCCAACCCATCTCTAAGCACGTATTAGAACTTTACAATACCCGTCCTTTCTATTCGCGTGCTGATAAAAAACAATCTCCCAGCACGTCCTATCAACTCGCGTGCTAATTTGGAAGTGTTCCAGCACGTCTTCACGACTCGCGTGCTGAACCGAAAGTGCCTTGCGTCTGACGCTTCCCTTCTATTTAGGGTCAAAAACAGACGCTTAATCGGGGATGCTGATTGGCTAGCTGTTCGCGCCAAACCTCCCTTTCCACTGTGAGGCCACACGTGCAAGACACAGGTGCACCTCATAGCTTCCGGGTACTGATAAGATTAAAAAGCAAGTGAAAAGTAAAAGTAATAAATTTAGATGAAGCTAAGATTCCCACAAAGACTTTACGTAAATGAATAATACTAGATTCAAAAGTTAAAGGCCGAAAAATGAAGTTAATGATTTGAAATTTAAAACAAATATTGCTTACAACTTTGGTTAAGATTTAGACAACTTATATTTAATATTAGACCCCACACTTAGATATGATTAAAACATTTGATTCTAACATATAGCTTAAATTAGGCCTAGACAAATGGAAAACAATAAGATGTTATAAATTTAGTACTTCAGTATGATCCTATTAACATGTAAATAATGTCAAACTAATTTAGTTATTTAAAAGAAATGGTCTAGAGACCTGACCACTTTACACTCCAAAGTATAGCTACAAACTTATCAACATGAACTCCAAGGCACGAGTCTTCACATCCCAACCTAAAATTCACAAACCTTTTATTCCCATAAGACCACTAGAAAACTATCAAAATGCTCCTGTTTATCAAATGGCTAAGAAAAAAATGTGCCATAATCCATTAAAACAACCTACATGTAACTTCAATAACTACATAAACCCGAAGAGGTAGTAAGACGGGGTGATAAAACATAAAGAAAAAACTATACCAAGGATCAAACGTTCTTATAAAACTAACCGATAAATTGAAAAATATCACTTGAATCCACATTCAAAACTCATTTCCTTGGACATATTTAATTTATATACCAATATTACTAATAGTGAAACAATTAATAGCATAAAAACCATCTTTCAATATAGTAATTTATCCTTGCTTATATAAAACAAATATCAAAATTACTTCAAATCATAAACGTGCGCAGGGCGTGGCTGATGGGAGGGCAGTTGGAAGACAAACGGGACAAACGCCCCTCTCCCCCTCCAAAGAATAAGTTTTTTTTAACAAAATAAAATTAATGACAAAAAAGAATCAATGTTTTATTTTACAAGATTAACCATCGACGGGGTTTCTAATAAAAACTAAGTGCTTCATTCTTTTGTCACTCCAACTTTTTTCTTCTTCTTTTTTGCGGCTAGTGGGGCTACCCACGGAAACCACATCGAGCAAGCCTATGCTTAAAAGTTAACAAATCTAAATAACATAAGCTCATTATAAAATAAAATGTTTACACAAACTAGCTTTATTAAAAGCTTTTCTTGAACTTATTCATTAAGATTTTAATAATATGGTATCCCAGTTTTAAGTGAACAATGATAATAAATAAATGGTTTGTCTTTCACGAGCCATTAATCCTTTCTTCGAATGTAATGCCTTTTTGTTTTTATAAATATCAGTGAAACTTCGGGCTATATTGAATTTTTGGCTAAAAGTCATGAAGGAAATCGTATTTTTCGTTCGTTTGTTCACTTGGATTCACTAACGAGTGCAATTCTGCTCCGGCGTGTGTCTAGAAATGGCGCAACTTTGCACCCAAGATACTCCCAAAGATGCGCCTTATTATTTGCTCCACTGCCGTATTCACTAACAAGACGGAAATTGGTAGCAAGATTGTGGTGACGTCACCATAAACGTCATCAAATGCTCTCTTTTCGACCAATCTTTGGTAAGAATTTACTTTCAAAGTCAAGGTATTTTATTTTAAATCCCCAATAAAAATGACAGCAAATACAAAGATTTCTAAACATTTTGCTTATAGACTATTAATAAAATTAGAAGCAGCCTCTTTCTGGATGCTGTAAAAAACTATATTAGTACATTATTTAGTATTTATTTATATTATTAGTTTAAGGTTAAGTTCCATTAATAAAACATTTATAGAAACTTTAAAACTTACTTTAAAGCTACACTAAACGCCATATTTATTGACGAGATGTCTTTGGACTTGGAGGAATACAAACCTCTTTGGATTTAGACAAAAATTACACAGTTCGTGGTTTTGTTTTGTAATGCAAGAAATTCCATTGCTTTGTTTGAATGTAAAAATTCAACAATAAAAGTAACTAATTGATTGATTTAAATTGAAACAAATTTTGTGCTTGACAGATGTATATTATTTTAATTCCTTTATTATTAATTGGATTAAGTTAGGTAACTAATTATGTTATGCCAATACAATAATATGCTACCATTTAAATTTATTGAAGTGACAATCATGATTTAATAGTTGTGCCTACTCTTGAGTGGTGGCAAATAAAAGGCGCAACTTTGCTCTCAAATTGAGCCTGATCCTTTAAACGAATAGGGATTTGGGCACATCTTTCAAACTTGCGCCGGCGCAACTATTTGCTCCCGTTAGTGAATCCAGACTGGTGTAATAATATTAAATTATTTATTGTATTTGAGCGAGGGGGAAAAAACTATCAATCTCAGATATTAAAAGAGACTATGTATGAGTCATGTCAGGATAATCTGTTTAAACATATTTTAAGACAATTTGGGATCACTTTTAATAGGTTAAAGGTTTTTTTAGTTCTAAATGTGATCAACTTATGTTTATTTATTATCATTATTACTACTTTTATATTAGTTGTTATTGTGGTACAGCATACTGGTATCCTAGCTTACATTACTTGTATTATTATTATTATTATTTAGCACCGCGTTTTACTACCCGTTCGGTTTATACGCTTAAGTACTAATTACGCTAACGGATTAAGAATTGGAAGGGTTAAATTTAGAGGAAGTGAACCCGCATTTACGTGGATGGAGAGTGTAAATCCATTTAGGAAAAACCACCCCCAGTTCACCCGACCGAGATTCGAACCTCGATCTCCCCGACCTTGGCAGTCAAGCTCAACACGACTAGCGCGTACGCAACTATGCCACCGAGGCGGGTTACATTACTTGTAGAAGCTAAATGCTTTTGTGCCAAAAATGTTAAAATTCTTTGCTCATTTTTGGACTCAAAACGGTCGCCAGGTTTTCTCAAAATACTTCAGTAACCTATAAAAAAATTATATAATGGTTTGGTTATTTTTCTAACATTTTTGAAGATATACTCAACCTTGTCTCATATGCATACATATCAATATTTTATTGTGAACCCTCTTTGGTTTTTGCAAGTTATTATTTTAGCCACTTTTTTTAAGAGTGGACCCAATAAAGATATGTGTGATCAATAGCCTAGTTTTAGTAAAAATCCACTATTTTTGTCAGAAAATTAAGAAAAAATAACTAGTCTTAATTTGGAGGAGAGAAACAGACAAACCAATTAAACATAGGAATTTGATAGAGACAAAATTGTAGAAGGTTATTTCAAACACCTAAATAGGATGCAATAAATATTTGCATGTTCGTCTAGGCCACTGATATCGGAGATGTTATTTCCAGAAAGTTGAAATGTCTTAGTCAGCAGCTCAGGGTGGTATTTCAGTGTAATATTTATTAAATAAAATATATGATTAATGTGTTAGCACTTATTTTAATAAAATGTGTGATATTACATAACAACACATTTTCTTCTTAGTCCTTAAAATACATATGGTTAAATAAATTGACGCCAATTACGTAAAAAGAATTGTTTCTGAATGGACCATGAAACTTTAACAAATTTGTTCGCCAAAGGTTCTTTGCTAACCAAAACTAAAAACAGTTTTGTAATATAGCCTAATTAGTATAGAGTTTGAATCTTCATTCTGCACAATTAAATTTTTAACAGCTTTGCATACTGGGGTTAATCTTTCAAAATTCACCTATAACAATTTATATAGTTAAATATTTTTTTAGATATATTATTAATTTTATTAAATATATTTGATGAATCGTCAAAGTTAAGTCATACTGAAACACCTCGGTGGCGCAGTTAGCTAACGCGCTAGTTTCGTGTTGAGCTAGATTGACGATAACGGGGATATTGACGTTCGGATCTCGGTCGATTTAACTGGGGGAGGTTTTCCCTACATTGTTTTCCGCTCTCCTCCACACAAATGCGGGTTCACTTGTTTATATTCAACCTTCCCAATCCATTAGCGTAATTTGTACTTAAGCGTATAGCTAGAACGGTAGTTAGACGAAATGCTAAGAATTATTATTATTATGTCATATTTATTTTATCAAAAGCCTTTATAAAGTAAGTGTAAGAGTGTGTACCATCCTTATATAAAAAAAATCATGTTCACATTCAGGATAATAAAGAGTAATATAGCTAATTTTTTGCTTTATCCCCTCTGTAAACAGTATTTAATGTGAAGTCCAATATTTAAAAGGTGTCTTGTTCAATAGGCAGGGTGAAAGCGTGGGGGATTCACCTCTTTGAAGCTCAACATGCAAATCACTAGGCCCCGGATGACCCTTTCACGGATAGCTATGTAAACGAAGATTCGCGAGCCACTGTTTGCACACCTGGGTGGGGCCGGTGACAATTGATTTATCTCACTCCGGTCTCTCCCTCTAGAAATAGCGTTTCCGGGCAAACTCACGGAGGATACCGATGTTAGCACGTACCGGTGAAAGTGTGGGCTTTGTCCCGTAAACACATCTTGAACTTGATGGCTCTCACAGACAAACAATGCTACATCATTTCAAGAGAGAGAGAGAGAGAGAGAGATGGTTGTAATTATTCAAGTTGAGAATGTTGCCACTCTGTGAAGCGAGCACATTGGTGCAGCATCAGAAACTGGGACGTGTTTGACGAACCGAACATCGATTTTTTGATTATGCTGTTCCAGGTACATTAACAAAACACTTGAGCCATATTGATGCTTATCCCAGAGATAGCATATATATATATAAATTTATTTATTTATATATCAACACGTTTTACTATCTGTTCAGGTTGTACGCATATATGATAATTAGGCCTACTCTAATGGGGTAAGGATTAGTAACGAAGCATTTTAGAGGTCATCTACCCGTTTTTGCGTGGAAAGAGAGTGGAAAATCATTTAGGAAAAAAAACACCATCAGTAGACCCGATCGGTATTCGAGTCTCGATCTTCCCGTCATAAGCAGGCCAGTCTAACACAAGAGGGACGCTTTAGACTGTGTGGCCACTGAAGCAGGTGATAGCACGTATAGACTACAAATTGTTACAACTCTTCTAATTTTTTCCGCCACGGCTTACTACCCATTCAGGTTACATACATATTATATACCAATTACACTAGTGTTAGGGATTAAGACGGTTTAATATATAGGAAGTACACCTGAATTTTCGTGGAGGGAGAGTGGAAAAACAATTCTGTAAAACTACCCTCAGTAGACCCGACCGAGATTGGAATCGCAATATCCCCTTCATCAGCTATATAGTCTGCTGATAGAGTGGCGCCTTAGACCATGTGGCCACCGAAGTGGTTTATTTCACAGTTAATTTACGTTAGAGATTATATAATCCCTAAACTTGTATCTGTATTGATTTAAAATACTCTTATAAAGTTTAAACAAAAATCCATTTACTTTTTAAAATCTTTGAAATTTCACAAATAAAACTGGGTTTTGAAATGTGTTAAGATTTAATGAAGAAAATATGTATTTAATTATATTATTATAGACAATAATAGAGTCACTTTCATAGTAGACAGGATTTTCCGGTGACATGGGATTCGAATCTCAGCTGGATATATTGGGGTGGTTTTCCACTTCTAATAGAATTCTGTGATTTTCTAATTCCCTCTCCAGGCCAATACGAATGGAATTCCTCCATGCAATCTTCATCATCCAAACCACTCATATCAAGACGTTAATAAACTTGTTCTAAGAGTAATGGTTAAAATAAGAGACTATTTATTATGTACACATTATAAGTTTTACAACTCTAACTGGTGACCTAGTGGTCTAGAGATAAGGTGTCATACTTCTGTGCTGGAGGTCCGGGGTTCAATCCTCGGTCCCAGCACAGATTTATCTGATTGCCAAACCCTTCCTTCACTTTTGACAAGACGTGTATTATTCACAACTTATGAATGCGTGGAATGTCAGGCCTCCACCTGTGGTTCGGATCCCACGTTAAACTGTAGGTCCTCCATTTAATCTCACAATCACCCTATCCATTACACATTACCGTAAGCACGTATAGCCCGAACGGGTAGTAAGACGTGGTGCTAATGTAATCACCTTCTCAGAGAAATAACACTCAGGGAGCTGCAAGAGAACAATAGTTTTATTGAAAAACAATAAATTAAATATTTATACAATAGCAATATTTATACATAATGACTAGAACTCCGCCACCTTGTGGCTTCCAGAAGGAATAAGAATAACTCTTTTTGAATTGAGACAACAATGTACTTCTCATAAGTCAAGATTGGAAATAACCTAAACTGTTCTCCCATCTGGTGACAGTAACTTGAACAATCAAAAGATTCCTCAAAAGATTCCAAACATAGCTTGATAAACTATTAAACTTTAATGACTGTGCCATCTTCTGACAACAATATTTGAACTATACGATAACAAGACATAATCTATTTATAAGAGCCCTGGCCTCTAGTAGAAATAACACACACTACGGTAACATAGCAGTTGGGAGATTTAATGGCATAAATTAGAAAATGTCTCATGACAGCAAAATATTCTCGGAAGCATTAAAGTCAGATAATACAATAGTGAATATTAAAAGCTCTGCTTCTCCATAACAACAACATGCTACATTGAAGTAAATAAAGTTATAAAACACGATACCGGTTAAATCAGGCCTTGCCCTCTTCAAAACAACGGGAATGTAAATTTATGTATGTGCCATACTAATAGT
Source organism: Timema podura (assembly GCA_033556935.1). Lineage (NCBI taxonomy): Eukaryota > Metazoa > Arthropoda > Insecta > Phasmatodea > Timematidae > Timema > Timema podura. The sequence continues at coordinate 50,242,941 of JAVRXN010000009.1, forward strand.
TTAAGAGCTCTACTTTATCATAACAAAAAGTGTAAATCTTAATGTTATAAAGTTTTAAGGAACCATCCTAATTATTTAAGCGCTGAGCTTTCTCATAACAACTTACTATGAACCTTTGAGTTATAAAGTTTTAACTCACAATACTGATAATTTAAGCGCTCCGCTTCCTTATTACATCATAATGTAAACCTTAGAGCTATAAAGTTATAAAGAGCCTTGTCAATAATTTAAGCGCTCTTCTTTTTCATTACAACAAAATGTAAATTGTTGAGTTATAATGTTACGAAGCGCCATTCCAATAACAAAAGCATTCAGCTTTCTAATTACAACAAAATGAAGATTTAAACTTATAAAATTGAATTCTACCCAGACAACAATTACGACCATACCGATAACAAAAGCATTCTGCTTTCTAATTACAACAAAATGCAGATTTAAACTTGTAAAATTGAATTCTACCCAGACAACAATTACGAAGCAAACGACGTTAGCTAATTCTCAATTAGATGGCCGTAGCCTAAGCGAGACCCCAGTCAAATGCTAGCCGCCAAGCGGCGAAACAGAAGTTGCGTTAACATCGAGAATAAACTTATAATCCCCAATAGAGAAAGCTCTAAATGAAACATGGCTACCCATTAGCCACGCTAATACTAAATATAAATCCTAGTCCCATAGTACAGATTTAAATTATATGCCCAAATAAATAATTTAGAAATGATCCCATAATATAGCCGAGAGGGAATTTTGAATAGTTGAAGTTAAGCCCTAACTTAAGTTTCAGCTCTCACCTCGTCCTAAGCCGATGATACACTGAGTATCGATACCAACGAAACATCGCCATATATAGCGTGCACACAAAACAATATGCCCAGAGAGAGTAGGGGGAAAAAAGGGGTAAAGGGGAGTGGAAGGGATGAGATCGGACAGCGCGGGAAACAGTCTCGGGCATCCTGGGAACTAGTAGAATGTGCCAGAGCAGTCCAAGCAGAGGAAATATTAACTAGACGCGCCGAGCCGCCTTCACTTGTTTTCCCTGGGCGTGGCTTTCCCTTTGTGCAGAGGGTCGAAGCACACCTCCGTTCAGTCTGTGAACTAGTGTGTTTGAGAGAGGTCATGGCTATGTTAGCAGGCGATACAGTCCGAGATTGTGCGTTAATTGGTGATCAAACAGTCTGTGACGTTGTTAGTCACATTGCACTCGTTCGATGGGGAGGTTGGAGCTCGAACCCTGGCCTTCTGAACAAGGAGGGATTTTACAAATATAGTTTTAGATACTTTCTATTTTATTATCTCTTCATGTTAATGTAGGTGCATTTACTTTTAAACTGGCATACTAATCGATAGTGTTAAGATTAAGTCAGTAATAAAAATTATTGGTTCAAGTAAAAATTGAGCTTTATTGATTATCATAAACGATTTTACATATCACCCACCTCGGCGTTCGAATGGTCTAAGGAGTTACTCTCGCAACATACTGGAATGCCAATGACAGGAAGATCGGGGTTAGAATCCCGGTTGCATGTACTGAGGGTAGTATTTCCTAAGTGGTTTTCCATACATAGGCTGAGGCTGAAATAATAAGACGATTAGTAACTTGAAAATTTACACCTTAGTTGAAAAGTAAATATTCACTAGCTAAATAAAAGCAAACTATTATTATTATTATTATTATTAGTAGTAGTAGTAGTAGTAATAGTAGTAGCATCGTGTCTTACTACCCATTCGGGTTATACGCACTCACGCTAATGTGTAATGGTAGGGTGATTGTGAGATGAAAATGTAGGACCTTCAGTTTAACGTGGGATCCGAACCACAGGTGGATGCCTGGAATTCTACACATTCCACAAGTTGTGATTAATACACGTCTTATCAGAGGTGAAAGAAGGGTTTGCCACACAGATAAATTTATGCTGAGACCAAGGATTGAACCCCGGACCCCCAACACCAAAGTCCGACACCTTACCCCCTAGACTACCAGGTCACCTGAAAGCAAACTAAATATAATTTGAAGATAATGTCACTCAGGTGAACTCCACCGGACGTCAGGAAAACCTCAGCACGTTGTCCATCATTTTCCTCCTCATAGATCGTATATAATCATTTTCGCCCCAGCCTGTACAATGCCTCTATATTTTTACTTTCTCTCTATCTTACAGGTAGAGAAAGTATGGTGATCGTAAAAAAAATCGAACTCGAGATTTTGATGAATCTTGACGTTTCATGACTCACTGAATCCGAAAAAGTGGTTTTTGAATTTCTGTCTGTCTGTCTGTCTGTCTGTACCTCCAACTAGAGCCTAAACTATTTTACCGGTTGAGCTAAAACTTGATATCTAGGGTTTTCATAGGGTTGCCCCGAGGGGTTTTTGGAATTGGATATCTATCCCTAAAATTAAGGGTAGTTTACTGAAGGGAAAAAAGAGAAAAAATCGATTCTCTCAAAATTGGCTCTAACAATTTTGATTAAATTTCATTTATAAACATTTATAAATATTACAAACAAAATGGCTACTCTCAATATTTCGGCAAAATCGATTTAAGGGCTCTGGTCTGATGCGTAAATTAATATTTTTTATAATAGCTCCGAAACTATTTGAGATATGAAATTACTTAGCATTACAAATATGTATATATATTTATAATACAAGTAGTTTATTCGAAACATATTTTTATAAAATCAATAATTTTCAATCTATACGCCATTATATGAATTTTTTTAACTTTTTGGACATTAAAGCTTAAGTATTGCGACCGTAAAAAAAAACTAACCGGAAATGTTGATGGATGTCGACGTCTCATGACCCCCCGAACCCTAAAAAATAGTCTTTGCAATGCTGTCTGTCTGTGTGTCTATAAAAACTTAAAATTAAGGGTAGTTTACTGAAGGGCGAAAAGAGAAAAATTTGGTTTTCTCAAAATCTGCTCAAACGATTTTGATTAAAATTCGTATCTAGGCGTTGATTAAGATTATAAATAAACTGGCTATTTTCATTTTCCTATGAAAATGATTTTTAGGGTACTTTACAGAAGCGTTAATTTCCGTATCTCCACAACTATTTGAGAAACTAAACAACTTATCATTGCAAAATTGTAGGACTATTAGAAATAAAAACTTTTATTTGACATATATTTTTATAAAAGCAACAGTTTCCGAGATATTTGCAAATATATTAATACAATTTTATGAGCTTTAGTTGTAAAGAGATACTACTTAAGTTTTAACGCAATAATTCTCCATTGCCATAGAGTTATTAGATATAAGTAAGTCTCTCAAAAAGTTTGATATTTTTCCTTAAACCTCTTAAGAGAAATGTTTGTACAACTATGGTATATCTCCATTTTAGACTCAATAGTCTCTATTTACATTTTTTATTGGTCAAAATTTATAAATGAGGAATTTAGTAGCAACGCGATGACATGAAGATGTGCAACACCTAATAAAATGTCTAAAATTTTAACCTGAAGTCGAAATTTTAATACGAAGTGTTGACTCTTGTGGACCCAATATTGATCTTTTTTATCGGTCCAAACATACAAATGAGGACATTAATTCTTTAAAAATAAAATTATAAAATTTAAAACTGGGACTCAAAAAAAGTTTTACATAAATATAGTGCAATTTATGCTTGGGTTTGTTAGTGTAAATTATTTCGGTTCACATATACTACGAGTTTTGAGTAAATATATCTATTTTTAAACAATATAGCGAGAATGTCCGTGCGGAGTTCCATACCATTTATTGTTTCATTGTAGCATTCATATGGCTACAAGCTAATGTTAGTCAACGAGTCATCAAAATCTTACTTACCCAATATCACCATCCCGGCTGCAGTCGAGAAAACGTAAACACATCCAGCCCCTACTTCAACCGGTCAACGACTGCCTTTGTGAAGCAAGAGTTCGGACACGCCCCGCTAGAGTTCGCTGCATATTGCCAACCTTCGCTTACCCCAGAAGAAGAGAATTTTTCGTTCGAGAATACACGAGTTCGGCTTCTCGAATAATACCGATGTTTCCATGGTCACGCACGTTCCCCCCCTTCCTTTGTGGATCCTCTCTCTTATGTTCATGAAGTGCACCGTATAAAAGACCGTCCAGAAAACTATGGCGTCACTCTTAGGCCAGGTCTGGAAGCGGACGGACGAAGCTTAGGCTTCAAGGACTTGTTCATAAAAAAAATGTAAGGAGAAATTCATTTTCGGCATAAGGATAAATCTGGAATTAATCAAAATTCTCTTTCGGCTTTATTTTTTTTTAAACTAGGAAAGTTTGATATTATTCTTCATTGTCTTGAACATTAAATTTAAACTAAACTATTTAGCTTGTGAATTATATTTCACAATTAATTTGTTAAAGATTTACTTTGGATAATTAAGTAAGGATATTACGTTAGAATATTCTAAATTTAGTAATGTTACGCGTTAAGTATGTTTTTTGTAAACATTGAATTTAAACTTAATTATTTAACTTATGAATTATATTTCACTATTAATTTGTTAAAGATTTACTTTAGAGAATTCAGTAAGGACATTACATCAGAATATTCTAAAATTAGTAATGTTATGCGTTAAGTATGTTTTGTAAACATTAAATTTAAACTGAATTATTTAACTTATGAATTATATTTCACTATTAATTTGTTAAAGATTTACTTTAGAGAATTCAGTAAGGACATTACATCAGAGTATTCCAAAATTAGTAATGTTATGCGTTAAGTATGTTTTTTGTAAACATTGAATTTATACTTAATTATGTAACTTATGAATCATATTTCACATTTAATCTTGTTAAGGATCTACCTTTGGAGAGTTCAGTAAGAACATTATGTTAGAATATTCCAAATTTAATAAGGTTATGCGCTAAGTAGGACATTCGTAAAAAAGTGAGTTTAATCTGAACTATTTGACTTACGAATTATATTTCTAAATTAATGTGACAAGGATTTGTTTAAAAAAGGTCATCTATAACATTAGATTGTAATATTTTTATTATGAGTAATGTTACGCCTGAATATCTACATATTGTTAATGTTTCTAATACATATAATAAAATGTTGTTTATGACTTGCAATATTTTAGTTAATCCAGGTTATCCCTAGTTTTAAGTGAACATACTACCCTGGCACCTCGCCTCCTTGTTTTCTCTTTTTTATCTAATCAAATATATATATAAATTTTGTTGTAAGGAGGACCGTGTTTCTTTTTTTTATTGGGACGTATTACGGGTCCAGCATCTTCAAAATAATTACTCTCACTGCCCACTCTAATTTACTTTTCTTAACTTATCCTTTTATTGTTTTCATTTATTTGTATTTGGGCCCCTCTAAGCCGAGAGTTTGGGCTACATCATGAGAATTGTCTAAGAAACGGGTTATTTACTGGGTCTGTTGCTATTGTACGGTCATTGTATGGTGTAGAATCACTAGTTTTTAGTAAATTATATTCATCTGTTTAGTTCAAAGTGTAGCTAATGACTTTTTTCTACGGGTTATTTAATTCACAACTATCCTTCTAAGATAATTTTCTCCGCGTTTAAGTTGTAAGTAATCGGAGGTGGTCTAGGTCACAATCGTTTCTAGTTATCGAAATTCTAACGTTTATCTATATACTTATCAATAGCATTTTCCCAATGGCTTTGCTCACATTAAACAGTATATCAACACATTTGACAACTTCAAATGCTAGAAAGGAATGAAACTTAGTCGAGAGCAGTCTCTTATTTGTGTACAAAGATTCACGAAGAAATACGAATTCGCCTGCACCCCCCCCCCCCTCCACACTCCAGCTCATACCATGTGCAATTTTATGTACCCACCATACCAGCCGCAACGAATTTTCACTGCTCACAACAGATTTATTACGACACTACTTCGCACTCTGATGGTATATAGCTTACAACAGGAGTCCCTCCTCGATACGATGAGTAATTTTTGAGTTTACCAGCAACAAACAGACAGACAGATATAGATTTTTTATTAAATTAAATATTAGTGAGATCAAATTTTCCAAACAAAAAAAATAGGATATTTTGAGTTTTTTCCTACCTAAGAAAGGGGAGAAACTGGGGCACATGTGGTTCACTCCGCATAAAAATTCAATAGTACACAATTAGTGTATAGCATATTTGAACAAGCTATTTTCCACTTTGAATATAAAACAGAAGACTATAATAGAATTTCAGCATTATCTTTAACATTTTAGCCACTTGTTATTAGTTTAAACAGCTGATGCAGCAGTGCTACCACATGAAGCATTTATTATACTGTCAAATGTCGACTTATCGCAGAGAGAGTGCGTTCACAATAGTTGACAATCATCACAGCGTGCACATAGTCGACCTCGGAATATGGTTATGATGCTTATTTCACGCGTCATTAGCGGAACCTTTCACGTATTTGAAATTCAAAACGTTCAAAGCTTTTAGAACTACTGCGGTCATGCCACAATTTAGTTTAAAAGGGACAAAACGGGACTTTAATTTTTAAAAAAGGGTAAATTTAGTTTCTTGTTCAAGTTTCATGGGGACAGCAGGAACACAGTAAAAAAAAGGGGCAATCCTGTTAAAAACGGGATGTCTGGTCACCCTAGTATATATCATGATATTCTATCTCGTTTTATCTTTGACGAATTTAAAAGTGCATATATATATATATATAAAACGAGATAGAATATCAAAAACTAAATAGTAGTGTGTTATACATTGAATACCAGCAAGGACGATAGCACAGTTAAAAATATTTGTATATTACATTTTCTTTGTTTCATAACAAAGACCGCCAATTCATTTGGTTACAACCAGGCAGGTATTTTGTCTTTGCACATAATAATGTTGGTGATATCGAATAACATTTCAAAGCTTCAAACACACACACACACCTAAGGGGACAGCCAAAATGGAACGAGTGAGCGTGCGAGCGACTAAAATATAAAATAGAACACACTGGTTGTAATGAGAGGTGGCCAGACTGGAGCGAGCGAGTGAGCGAGCGCGCGCGCTTGAAATATAGAAATGGTTCTATTTTTCAAGCGCGCAAACGCGACCCGGTACAGTCTAGTTTACAGGTGCTAGGCAATATTATTGTATGTTGGTTCATTGAGTGCTAGGAAAACTTCTCATTTTGACATTTTTAATACTATCGATAGGTTTAGCACACTTGCTACTAACGGCCAAGCGGCCATACCTCTCTCTCTCTTCTCTCTCTCTCTCTCTCTCTCTATATATATATATATATATATATATATATATATATATATATGATATGTTAAAATACTTCAATATTATAATCAAAGTAGGTCTTTACAAATATGAATCCCCATTAGCATGGAGAGAGGATGGGAAAACCACAACAATAAATCACTAGTAAAAAACCATCCTCAGTTCACCGAGTCAAGATTAAAACCTTTGCCTCCTTGTCAACAACTATCGAGAGATATCTGCTAATCACGCGCTTGCTCGCCGGTTTGGCCACCCAGTCGCTCGCACGCTTGTCCGAACCCTAATAAGTGGTTTTAAGATATTAATTGTTTGATTAATATTTATTAAATACTAGAAAATTACAATGATACGTATTTAAATCTAGGAACTTTTCAAAGTTGCTGCAATTAAATTCCGGTAGCAGAAGTTGATAAAATAAATTTTTGTGGCCGCCATCTTTAAACAAAAAGTTAAATGTAAGTTTTAATTAACCTATGCGTTAACTGAATGTCCTAATTATGGTCATGCGAAATTTCAGCCAAATCGGTATAATGGTGTTTATATATTGGTAGGATTAAAAACATTACATGGTTTATAAATTATTATAAGTTCCTGGATATCTTGCGTGTGATTTGAACTACAAAAAACAGACGGGTTCCTCTTGTTCATAAGGAATTAACATATGTCGTACGGCACCAGTGAGATCACCTTAATTCAAAAAGAGTCTTTTTTATCAAATACAAAATGAAGAATATAATTATTATAATAGTTTCCTTTTCACCATATTGTTTTGATGTATATTAATATACCTTTTTTTTGACTTGCCCCAATGGTTACACAGCTAAAGGCATCAGTCTTTTTTAGTTGTGTGTGACGATGTCAAGAAGATCTGGGTTTGAAGCCCGGTCGTGTGTCATGAGATGATGGTTTAACACTCTCCTTTCACTCGAATGTGGGTTCTCTTTATTTAATTACTCTACCTTCCTTCTCCCTACTACGTTAGTGTACGTAGATAGTCTAGGCGGGTAATGCAAATTAAAAAAAAAAAAAAAGCAATCTTCATCGGAAGAAATCCGCAATTTAAAAAAATTAAAAAATGGGAAAGAACAACTCAAATATAAACTAATTAAACAAATAGTATTAGCTGGTTTAACGTAAACACCCTTCATATGTGTCAACAAAGTAAAGCTTAACAGTACTAGAATATTATTTCCATTTGGTTGTCCATCACAAAAATATTGGTACGACTTTCCTATCACTTGTCACATGATTGACTCCCCCAACCTCCATTGTTTGGAATCTATTGTTATTAAACATCAACATGAGGTTCAAAAGAGTACAACTGGGATCAACAGATGTATTCTAAGCCTCAACATCACTGCCGAACATCGCCCTAGCGCTGAGCTTATAGCACGACCCTCCTTCGTGTAAACAAGTGTTCGCTGTTCATTGAACGTGACATAACCTGTCAATATTTTGACGAATGAAGGAGAGAAGGGGGGAGGGGTTTACAGTAAAGATATCATCTGTTCAAGATAACACGCGTATAATACATTCACGACCTTAGTTTACTGAGATGACTGCTCAAAAAGTTACTAGAAGTAATCCCGGTCGGGTGCACTGAGGGTGGTTTTCCATAAATGATTTTCCAATCTTACTCTGTGCAAATGCGGGTGCAGTTCATCTAAATTAAACCTTCCTAGTCCCTATCACATTAGTGTAATTAGTACATAGGAGTATAACATGAACAGCTAGTAAGACGCGGTGCTAAAAAAACAAACAGGGTCACAAATCCACTTCAGTGGCCGAATGGTATAAGGCGTCACTCTCGCAATAAACTAGACTGCCGATGACGGGGAGCCAACAGCTGACATGTCACTTTGGATAAATGTAATTAAAACTAATGGTAATATATGAATTTGATAGTTAAACACAGTAATTTATACCAATATTATTTATATATTAATTTAAGATCAGGCACAAAGCTTGGTTTTCGTTTTATTCCACTTAAATAAATGTGTTATTCACATCACGTTCACAAAAGGTCTAACGAAAATAGATTCAAAATGGCGACCGACTAATTTAAACTATGCGGTTGAATGCAACGGAAACAAGTTCATAGATAACATTCCAAAACTGAAAATAAGTACTTTTAGTTATGTTTAAAATATTGTTTCGTATTGGGTAAAAAAAAATTAAAAGTGATAAAACAGTGTAAGAAAACTTAAGTTCACGTTATTTTAAATGTAAAATATAACATGTAATTTAAAAAACTTAGCATTTATAACAAAACAGTGATCTTTTACAAGTGTTGGCAACCCAAAACCTAAACATATTATTTTCGAACTGTCATCCAGGTAAAAACCTATCGTGAACAGACTAAGATCAAGCGTGTCGTCGAGAAAAATCGATAATCGAACACGTGACATGTATCCACAACATCACAGTTTCACTATCAATCACATGAAGCGAAGGGATGGTACAGCTAGAAGATGGACTCGGGAACAATGGGCTTAGTCCCCATCAGGTGTATTTATTTGTACTTACTCCCCTTCCCCCATCACTGCTCTATTTATCCACAATAATATAGTAGCATTTTCTAACTTATATCCTTTCATCATTGTATCCCATTAAATTAAGTTTAACAAAGCAAAATAAAATAGTGCTTCAGTAGAAAAATCTTAAAATAAATTGATAAGCTCATTATCGGTATCATATTCTAGAAATTGAAAAATGACACCTGGACACGGGAATTGAACTCGGGACCTTTGGCTTAGTACGCCAATGCTCTAACCCCTGAGCTATCCAGGAATCGTCCCGTGCCCAGGGCCATTCTTCACTCATATTTAAAGGTAGAGTCTATGATGGACGTAAGGAAATCATCGGCTACAAATGTGTGATTTTATTATTAAGATCACGAGCTATCAGATAACGCAGCCACCTTCGACTCGGTAGTTGGCTTATTACTGCCCTTTGTACAGTTATTATTATTAGCACCGCGTCTTACTACCCGTTCGGGTTATACGCACTTACGCTAATGTGTAATGGTAGGGTGATTGTGAGATGAAATGGAGGACCTACAGTTTAACGTGGAATCCGAACCACGGTGGAGGCCTGGCATTCCTCACATTCACAAGTTGTGATTAATACACGTCTTGTCAGAGGTGAAGGAAGAGTTTGGTAATCAGATAAATCTGTGCTGGGACCGAGGATTGAACCCCGGTCGCCAGCTCAGAAGTCCGACACCTTACCCCTAGACCACCAGGTCACCTCTTTGTACAGTTACCGGGTTCGATTCCCGTGTCAAGATGTCATTTTTCAATTTTCAGAATATGATATCTAGATTAAGTAATCCTCACTAAAAGCATAAATAATAGCTTTGGCTATTTGATTTATTTCCGGTAGATGAAATAACGAGAGAACGGCCCAACCGATTTAGACAGACTACCACTTAATTTGAAGTTTAAGGGTCCAGGATGTCTGCATAAGTAGTGGCTTCCAACGAAAACAAACGTTTTCCTGGTAAATCTCCAGTTTTTTTTTTTGCTGTTTCAGCAGTGGCTCATTTGTACAGTTATTCTTTATTTACATCACCATGGCAACCACACAAATCAAATTATTGTATAGATGGGCTACTGAACACTCAACGGAAAAGTTGTTAGAAAATGATCATAATGATAAATGGTCCTAGCTAATACATTTTTTCAACAATATTCTTTGATTTGATTAAGGGAACCAGTTTCCTAGACAGGGGAAATATTTATCACGCTCATAAATTATAATCAATGTATCGTTCACTATTTAATCTTTATCAAATAAAATATGTACTTGACTTCACCTGTGCAACTATCTGTTTAAGCTATATGCATGTGTACTAATTACACTAAAGAGTTCCGTATGAAAAAGGTCGAATTTAGAGGAAGTGTACCGGAATTTGTTTAAAGGGAAAATATAAAACTATTTTGGGAAAACCACACCCGACCAGTATTCGAAACTTGATCTCCCCGTCATCGGCAGTCTAGTCTATTAAGAGAGTGATGCCGTATACCATTCGGCCACTGAAGTTGATATGTGACCCCGTTTTTTTAGCACCGTGTCTTACTAGCCGTTCAGGTTATATTCCTATGTACTAATTACACTAATGGGATAGGTACTAGGAAGGTTTAATTTAAAGGGAATGCACCCGCATTTGCGTAGTGGAAGATTAGAAAATCAGTTAGGGAAAAACACTCTCAGTGCACCCGACCGGGATCGAACACCGATCTCCACGTCTTTGGCAGTCTAGTCCAACACGAAAGTAGCGCGTTAGACAACGTGGCCACAGAAGCGGGTTATGACCCTGTATTAAAATTACTTCATTAATCTGTGAAAGGCTAGATTTATGTTTCTAAACTTTTTTATTTGATCTAAAAACTATGAGAGGTCAAATTAAAAGTCGTTTAAAATGAGATTATTTATCTTTATTATTATTTACTATAAAACTTAAAGTCTAATCCTTTGGGAACCTGTTGATATTTTTAGCTTAAGTCATTTAGCCAAAAAATTAACTTCAAAGAAAGATATTTTGATTAAAGTAATTTTGACTACACTTTAGGCCAAATGACTTAAGTCAACTGACGAGTACCGAAATAAATGTTCATGATTACAATAATTTTTCTTTACATGATAAAATAGTAACAAATTTCGGGATTTAAATAAATTATACTATTTGAATGAACTTGTTTCATAATATTTTTGGGAAATGTTGACTCCAACATGAGCAAAGAGTTTGAATTGAAAGATAGACCCCCATGGCAAGTGGTTATAAAGGTTAAACGCATGAATAGTATCCATGCATCTTCTTTTTCACACATTACTTTGTTCAACAATGTGGATTGAAAGATATATTTAAATTCTTATACTGGATCAGGGAATACAAATATTATGTTCCTCACGTTGATAAAAAAAACTTTTTCCAATTCCCCCCCCTAAAGCCTAAAAATAAAGAAGACCATTGTCTCGTAATGAAGTGCTGTCCACTCTTTCCTTACAATAGCGTCACCAGAAGCGCCAGCTAGGCGCTAATGAACACGGCGCTAAATAACCGCAAGGTGACGGGGAGGGTTTAAAGCGTCGCGGCGTGCGGATATGACGCTGCGATGTTGTCATGTCGGGTCTCCTTAGGAGCTTAAGTGTGTGTTTCGTCCCACCCCTCTTCTATCAGCCACTAGAGGCCTCAAGGCTCTTGGCGTCTCATGAATATGCATCCGAGCCTCCTTTGCCAAGTGACTTCAGTCAAAACACCCCCTGCTTCCCTCACCCTTTCTTATCCCAGCCATATCACTCCGCCATCCTGACCTATCTAAACATCACTTCACTGTTCACTTTACGATACTTGATTGAGAGCATCTTAGCCATGGGCACGATTTCTTTTTTTAGACGTCAGGTTTCCAGAGGAACATCAACCACCTCTGAAGAGGTCTTGGTTCAGATCTCTCTACTGCCAAAAACTTAGTATTCACATTATATGATAGTAGGTGAGTGACACGTGATTCAGAGTCCACTACATGTTTGGTTCCAAGCATATTTTTATCATCGCGTCTTACGATCCGTTTGGGTTACATTCATATATAATAATCACGGTAATGTATTAGGAATGAGGAAGGTTGAATTTAGAGGAAGTGGACCTGTATTTGCGTGGAGGAAGAGTGAAAACGACTGAGTAAAAACCCCCTCAGAACAGCCAGCTGGGATTCGAACCCCGATCTCATCATCGACAAGCCAGTCTATTGCAAGGGTGACACTTTAGAATTTAGACTCTATAGACCACTGAAGTAGGTCTTGATATTTTAATACTCCTCACGGTGACCCGCGGTTTAGGGGTAAAGTGTCAGACTTCTGTGCTGGGGGTCCGGTTTCAATCCTTGGTCCTGGCACAGATTTATTTGATTGCCAAAACCCCTTCCTTCACCTCTGACAAGATGTGTATTAATCACAACTTGTGAATGTGTGGAATGCCAGGCCTCCACCGTGGTTAGGATCCCACGTTAAACTGTAGGTCCTCCATTTCATCTCACAATCACCCTACCATTGCACATTAGCGTAAGTGCGTTTAACCTGAACAAGTAGTGGTAGTAAAAAAAAATAGAAAAATAATCCTCATATATGCGTTAAGCACTTTTTAAAATATTTAATCGAAGGCAAATGCAAAGATATTCGTTATAAAGGAACCGAACCAATGTCCCCCTGAATAGAGGATGGAATAGGAAATGTACTCAGTCGGGATGCAGCACAGACCATCAGGAATTATAACCAGTGACATTTAAAATGAATAATCATTTGCATTCATACAGTATTTAACAGTTACTAAAGTTACTACCCAACCCCGTGGTGTAGTGGTCAGTGTACCTGAGTACGAGTATAGGGGCCCGGATTCTATTCCCAGCTGGTACCTTTGGTCTTGGGTTAAGGCTCACCCAGGCTCCACAACATAATAAACATAATCTCATTGTGGGTACGACGTACATACAACCTCCATAGGTGTACCCTGGGCAATGTTTTGTGCCACTAGAGTGGTCAATAGTCTGCACACTAGCCCGGGTTTACACATGCGGTTGTTCGACGGCCGTTGCTGCAGTAGGGCCAACGGCCGTTGATTTTTCTCCTTGTTCCCAAATACTGAGATACTGCAGTGTGTTAGGGTGGGAGACACCTTCCCCCCCTGACCCAGTCTCGTATTGACAACTAGTAGTCTGTATATTCCTGTGCTTTCGTTTGAACTGCAGTTTTTCTACAATGCAGGCAATTCTTTCCATTTTTCCACGAGTCCTCCTGCTACTTTCAACCAACACTTTTCTTTTTCCGTGCGGTCCTTAAAAAGGCTGTGGCTTTTGTCCCAAAGCGGAGGTTTATCTTATATTAATGCTATTAGTTTATAAGAATCCATGTCGAAAAAAAATTGGTTAAAAACTTGTTAAAAAGAAAAATATATAGGAGGTGGGCCACCGACAACCTTCGAGAGAGTTATGTGGAACCAGCTCCGTCTAATTCTTTGTATTCCGCCCCTACCTTCGACGGTACCGTTGAATTTGACGCCGCCAACAATCCTTCGTTGTGATGTAAATCTCCAACGGCTGGTTGAAAACACCGCACCTGTGCATGTTGAACCCGCCATGCTGCAATCACCGTGTTGATTCTTCTGCTCCGTTACCGCACCACAGCGACGGCCGTCGAAAAACGGCATGTGTAAACCCGCACTAAGCCAACCGAACTTGGACGTCAAAGTCCCTCCCGGTCAAATGTACCATTAGATTAAAAAACAACTAAAGCTACTGAAACAATTTTAAATGTATTCGTTTGTGAAGTCATGTGATCTACAACAATCACTTTTGATAGATATCCTTACTATTCTAAAGGAATCATTCATAACATAATTAAATGTTATCAATGTTGACGATGAAAAAAATATGTCTGTATTTTCTTAACTGCTCTTCCTACCAGCATTCTACTATAGCTAACAATTGAACTGTTGTATTGCGTGTGGTATCGTCTACTCGTCGCACGGGGACGGTTCTATCTGACACACAAGGAAAATAGTGCGCTGATCAATTATTTAATTTTTTAAATGTATTTGAGGTATTTAACGAGCACTCTCTGAGCCATTGATTGATTATTTCAGCACACGAAATATTCAACTAGCTCAAGATAGGTATAGAGTGTAATGAGGTTGACTGGACAAAACTAGCTGGAAATAGGGATAGGGTGTAATGATGTGGACTGGATAGAACTATCTCAAGATAGGGATAGGGTGTAATGAGGTTGACTGGATAAAACTAGCTGGAGATAGGGATAGGGTGTAATGAGGTGGACTGGATAGAACAAGATAGGGATAGGGTGTATAGAGGTGGACTGGATAGAACAAGATCCAAATAGGGATGGGTGGCGTACTTAAGTAAGTGTGGCTTGGGTAAAGTATTCGAGTTGTTATGCCATAGAAAAAGTAAGTAACTAATGTGTTAAGTTGATATGTGATAAAAAAACTCTCAAATGATAAAGTTTAACTGTTTGTAACTTGTATTCAGTCTCGAGATGAGAGGGAAAGTGTCGTTTCCTTTTCGCCAAATGACTAATAGCAATGTAGCATCGTCTTATATTGCTTCTTGGCAAGATGCCTCTGTTTATGGAGGATACCGAGAAACATGGAGCTGGAAATAACATTGGATATAGGACACGAGTCAGTTTGTTGTTTGTTGCTACAGGGCTGTGAAAAGTAATAGGGTCCATTGTTGTTATTTAGAAGTAGGAAGTAAAGAATATTTAAAAAAAACATGACATCATCTCACCGAGGTTGGCGAAGAAATTGCCAACATGTGCTGATAAATGGTGTCATTCCGTCACCACGATGAACCCTCAGGCCATTAATCTCAGTTTTTCTAGACCGTAGCCGCTACTTCTTTATTCAAGCACCTCCTCATTTGTCCTCACGAGGCTGAGTTGACCCCGTTCCAGACCTCCTGCTTCACAGAAAAACTGGAAGCACCGGGGATTAAACCCGGCACTCATGGATCTGTAGTCAGGAACTCCGACTACTAGACCACAAAGGTAGTCAAAGAACGTTAATATAATTAATCTAACACTCTTTGGCCCAAATTGGCCCAAATTTACCAAAGTATCCAACCTTCTAAAACTTACTAGGCATTCCAGTGGCAGATTTAGCAATATCGGTCAAGTTTGGCTCAACTGAGGTAAACTCTCTCTCATTAAAGTTGAACTTGTCTTCAAGCGGTGAATGAGGGCTCGCACTTCACGTTACTTCCTCGAGAAGGGGGGGTGGGGAGAAGGTTCGTACAGAATGTACGTAGGAGGGAAACTATTCTCCAAGCACATACGCTACTTGCCACATTCTACTCATTGAAAGGAAAATAAACAGTGAAAATTATAACACACAAAATTCAATCAAACACACACACATATATATATATACATATATATATATATATATATATATATATATAGAAAGAGAGAAAAGCCAGATAAAGATAAGAGAGAGTGTATCGATTGCTCAACTATTAACTGTTCGATTCTCATTTATTTCGAGGCATGGTATGGCCCAGCGCACATCCTTTTTACACACCGATGATATGAGTGATAGTGAATGATCTCTCAAAATTCAAGGATGAAAAAAACTTAACATTCCTTATATCACTGTTTACCATGCTTGCCACTTTTCCTGGATACCTAATTCTCTGTGTTTTCTACTTTTTCTAAAAGGAATTCCCTTTATTCCAGGCAGCTTAGAATGAAAAAGGAATAGTAAAATTGTATTATTTCTCAAAGTGACAAAAGTGTGAAGTGATGTAATATATGTTTAGAACAGGATAATTTAAGATTGATGGGGAAATACCTCTTCTGTCGCTTCACATCCCTTGTTTTAGGGGTGATAGATCGGGTTTCAATCAGCCACTTAATTCTTCAGTTCACTTTTCATATACATAAAGACTTACTATTTTAAGCTTTCAGTTAAGTGTTCAAAATAAACCAATATTCCAGTATTTTACTAGATTTTGCAAAGTTCCCGGGGATTTTTCTCCGACACTACCGGTTGTCTCAGTTTCCCAGATATGTGGCAGCTCTGCAGCTGATTAGATGTGAGGTGTCGGTTGAAACGTAGATTAGAGAAGTAAAAGTTAAGGAATAAAATACTTGAAAAAAAAACACGTAATTATTTATATTATTCCCGGTTTTTCCATATAGTTCGAGTTTTCAATAGCTCAATTCGGACCTGGTAAAATAATCAGCCCGCCTTTTTATACTTTACGGAGGTGTTCATGCATGTTTGAACAAACATGCGCGTGCCTATACTTGCACATTACACACATACATACACACACCCATGTTCATTTATTTGAGATATTTAACGTAGACTTTCTGAACCACCTGATTTTATCAGCACAGGTTATGGTAAATTCCATCACGTTTGCATTTTTTAAATTTAAATTCCGTCCCGTCTTTATAAGAGTTCTATGTAAATTGTGTCCCTCAGAAAAAAAAATATATAATAACCTAAATAAACGAACCATAGTTGTGAAGACAATTTCGTTACATTTCAAACATTCATTTTAACATGACCTTTTCCGACTTGAGTATAAAGGTCAAACCTACACACAAAAAAAAGATAGAGTAGTGCAGAAACAATTCTTTGTCTTGTTTATATAATTCTTTTACTACTGTTTTATTATCATTTTTTAACACCACATCTTACTACCTGTTCGAACTATGTACTAATTACGCTAATGGTCTCAGGGATTAGGAAGATTATATGTAAAGGAAGTGTACCATCATTTACGTAAAGCGAGATTGGAAAATTACTTTGGAAAAAACACCCTCAGTACACCCGACCAAGACTCGAAACTCGAGCTACCCGTCATCGGCAGTCTAGTCTATTGCGAGAGTAGCGCGTTAGAGCATGTGGCCACCGAAGCGGGTGACTTAATACTTCGTCATGATTTGTTTATAATTATGAAATTAAATATCTTGAATTACTGAATAATTATTGAACATATATATTTCATTTAAAAATTCTACTCAGTGTCGGAATGTATTGTCCTTTTACAACATCTATAATCTATAATAATAAAAGAATTGTTTGTGTGTGTGCGATGCCCAGCCAAATCTACGGCACGCAGAGATCTGAAATTGTTAACATAGGTGGACGGAAAGGGGTCCGAAGGCACCTCGAAACCGGATTTATAAATTTTTAATTAGCTTTTTAATTAGGCTATTTTTAACAAATTTCTGAAGAAAATATTTTAAATTTGGTTTAGAATTACGTTTCAGAGATGACGTTTCCATTTGAAATCGGGCACCTTGGGGGAAGGGGGCCTTATATAATACTTATACCACAGTATGTCACGGGAAACGCCGTACGGGATTGCTAGTTATAAATAAAAAGCTACATGACATATCTTGTACAAAATCAAACATATATTGTTTTTTCTACAACTATTTTTAGCCATTTTATCAGTCAACTCTTCTTTTTCCACCGTTTCCTTTAATTTCTTTAGCGGGTTGCTTCGTAGACAAATGCTCATTTCACTCTGTGCTTCTTTCAACACACCCACAAATGTATATATATTGAAGTATGTACGAGCCTATTCAATTTTGAGTGAAACGATAAAATTCATGGTGCGGTTCATGGACGATGAATATTGAGCCCAAATTTCTGGAGGTTAACATCGCACCCAAAGAAATATTCGTTTCAAAAAATTAATAACAGAATCCCGAGATTCGTTTGTCACCAGGATGTTTAATAGCCATGATGTCACATGAAAAACGTTCACTAACATCGTTCGGAGCTAGAAACTGAACCCTAAAGAAAATTTTCAAAAAAAGTCCTTTCTCAGAGTCCTGCCTAGTATACTCTTTAAACAACCCCAGTGAAAGGATCTTACGTTACCAGCTTTGTCCAAGGTAAAAACGGCAACCTCCAATTAGAGTTGCCGGCCAAACTGACTGCACTGCAATGGGTATTGGTTTTTCGAAATCAATGTAGATTTGGTTTCTGGAACTTACAGTATACATGGAGCAGTTTCATAGAGTATATAGTGTTTTGTTTCATTCTATTTACATTTAATACGGGCGGAATTTACATCGCCTAGTACTAGTTATGGGATGGAATATACAGTGCTTAATGCAAATAGAGGGATGGAATTTACACAGGATTTAATTTAACTTTAGTTTGGAGTGTAGTACAGATAATTATTGGACTTGAGACGCATCAGCCAATGAGAATACCAGGAAAGGATATAACCGAATAAAGGTCAGTAAACAAGCAGATGAATATAGCTAGCGTCTTTATTCATCTTCACGTTTGAAATGTCTTGTGGTAACCATGCTTATTTGTTATTCGTGAATTGTATTTGTTTTAGCGTCAATGAATACTATTGTCTATACAAATAAAAACTAAATTAGAACTTTTGCATATTTCATTTTGTTATTCAGAAGTAGGTCTACAATAATATCCATGACAGTAAAAAATTGAAACTAGTTTAAAATCAGACTAGATTGAATAGTAGGGCCTACAGACAAAATTTTAATTTAATTTAATTGAAGTTTTAAAAGATTAAAGTTTAACTAACGTTTTTCGAATGAAACCTTTATTGAAGTATTTTCAGAGATATTGTTTAGTTGTGAAAATAAGGGGCTAGGCTATTTTCTAAGACTATCGATCCAAGAACAGTATACAATACGTTTAATTATAAGCCGTTGTATTGTTCTTATAAATTGTGCGTTGTACGCTATACACTATTTACTCTTAGTTTTGTGCTATGCATGCATATAAACTCAGCCTTACTCATTGTGGTTTCTCCCGAAAATTGTTCACGGAATACGTAAGGCTAATCAGCGTCACCCGCCTCGGTGACGTAGTTGGTTAACGCGCTAGTCGTGTTGAGCTCGACCGCCGAGGACGGGGAGAACGAGGTTCGAATCTCGGTCGGGTGAACTGGGGGTGGTTTTTTCTAAATGGTTTTCCACTCTCCATCCACGCAAATGCAGGTTCACTTCCTCTAAATTCAACCCTCCCAATTCCTAATCCATTAGAGTAATTAGTACTTAAGCGTATAAACCGAACGGGTAGTAAGACGTGGTGTTAAATATTAATCAGCGTAGCTTCATTATATTTTCGTGAGTTTTATAAATTATTTCTTGTAATTTCCAGTGCTTGTCTTTATTAATTGAATAAATGCGTATTAGACAATTGCGCTAGTGTTTTGTTCATATAATGACCTTTTTATTATTTTTTTATTATTTATATGTCAAAAGGTTGTTTAACTTTTGGAGCGTATTGTACATGTCCTCCATTATTCTGCAGAATGGAGAGTAATACTACAAAATCCAACTGTGAGTCGAGCCAAAATATAAACCAAAGGATATCTCGGGATTTTGACATTTTATAAAGAAAGAAAGTTTTTATCTTTTGGTAACGATCCAGAGTGGCGCCAAAAGCTACAACGTTCTGAAAAATAAATTGAAAATGCTATCAAGTTAATTATACCAAAGAAAAGTTATAATTAATAAACACAAGAGGGAGCTATAAATGATGTTATTAATATTTATAAAGGACATGGATTGTGCGCTGCTATTTAAAAGTGAGTTTGGGTTATTCGAAACTGTTCCCCAGTCCCCATTTGTATACGATGCATGTTTTGAGATAAACAGTGTAACCACGGCTTATATACATTTAGGCTATCCGCATTACACTAATAGAGTAGGGATGAAAGAGGAGTAATTTGAAGTAAATTTAATTGCATTTGCATAGAGAAGGGTGCGAAGCCATTCGTTAAATTAAACATCCTCAGTGTGCCTAGCCTGGTGATGAACCCGGACTTGATCGTCAACGGCAGTCTAGTCTATTGTGAGAGAGACACGATTTGGTCCAATAGGCCATTTATGTGGGTTTTTGAGACTAGCTCACTTTACTCGGCACTTAATGGGAAGAGTTTTTATTTGTCCTACGAGTTCGCACACAAGAGGCGGGCTCAATGTGTGTGTGTTCAACTTCCAGGGACAAGGTATTTTAACAACAATATCTGATATTCCTGGGTGTATTTCCCGGTGAGGTCGATGTTTGTGTGGTTCAACTTCCAGGGACAAGGTATTTTAACAACAATATCTGATATTCCTGGGTGTATTTCCCGGTGAGGTCGATGTTTGTGTGTTCAACTTCCAGGGACAAGGTATTTTAACAACAATATCTTATATTCCTGGGTGTATTTCCCGGTGAGGTCGATGTTTGTGTGTTCAACTTCCAGGGACAAGGTATTTTAACAACAATATCTTATATTCCTGGGTGTATTTCCCGGTGAGGTCGATGTTTGTGTGTTCAACTTCCAGGGACAAGGTATTTTAACAACAATATCTGATATTCCTGGGTGTATTTCCCGGTGAGGTCGATGTTTGTGTGTTCAGCTTCCAGGGACAAGGTATTTTAACAACAATATCTGATATTCCTGGGTGTATTTCCCGGTGAGGTCGATGTTTGTGTGTTCAACTTCCAGGGACAAGGTATTTTAACAACAATATCTTATATTCCTGGGTGTATTTCCCGGTGAGGTCGATGTTTGTGTGTTCAGCTTCCAGGGACAAGGTCTTTTAACAACCATCTCTGATACTTTTGGGCTTGAATCCCGGGGAAGTCTTATGTTTCATAGTTTTTACTTTGTGTGAACGCTGGTGCATTTCTAATGATTCGAGGTTAATTATGTAAAATCCTAGATAATTATAATGCTTTATTTGTGCTAGGGGTGAGAAGGTGGTATTTTTTGCACCACGCCCTACTACCCGTTTAGGTTATACGTATAGCCTATGTACTAATTATACAAATGTGCTAGGAATGAGAAAAGCTGCATTTAGAGCAATTGTACCCAAATTTGTGAATTTAGGAAAAACCACCATCCTGAAAGATATTCTAACTACGATCCCAGTCTAGTACATTGCACCTTACATAAATTTGTATTTGATTAAGGATATTAATGGGTACTCGGATGAAGCAAATAATTATTTCAACCTACGACTTACAAACTGACCTTCGTTTTGGTTCCTCCATCGTTACCATTGCTACATGTCTTACTACCCGTCCGGGCAAGTCGCATATTTACATTCATGTTGTTAAAATGTTGAAGGTATAATTTAGAATAAGTGTTACTTTAGTAGAATGAAGGGAGAGTGGCAAATAATGTAATAAAAACACCACAGGCCCATGCAGCCGGGATTCGAGCTCCAACCTTCCCAACACAGACAAGATCAACAAGATGAAACCGACACACTGGCCCGTGTGTACCCCAGTGTTGGTTATAAACTGACGTAACTCTAGAAGGTAACCAGCATTCAGCCTCGCCGGAGTTATTTCAACATTGTTAAAGGAGAAACTATTAAAATTCATCAAAAAATATATTGGAATTGGCTCCAGGAACGTTCTAACTACTCTTTTAATTCAATAGACGAACATGATAATGACATACTCAGACTGAAAGGTGGGTTACAATAGCGAGAAGAAGTGTTGTACAGTCTCATTTTCATAGGAAGGAACCTTCAGCAACTACAAACTTTTTGTCTCCAGCTTTGATAATATTTACTATATTATTATTGTTATTTTATAGTTAGGCCTATTTCTAAAATCTATCTAAAGTAACAGCTGCAGATCATATGACTTGACCTATGAATACGTGACAGCTGCGGATCATATGACTAAGTATGAATACGTATGTTTTTTTATTTTATTTTTCTATTTGAGGTATTTAACGTGCACTTTTTGAACCGACGGGTTATATCAACACATGAGACTTTCTATGAGCGAGAACGAAAGGACCTACCAATTTTTCCGGGGAAAGATATTTTGACATATCTTTCAGGTTTATTTTACATACCACCATCAACATGGGACTGACGGCTTTAATTCCCCTCAGAAGGAAGTTGTGCTATTAATTTTTATCACTCAAGATAATCCATCAATCCCGGCTGGGTTTGAACCCACAAACATCAGGCTCTGAGGTGAGCACTTTACCCCAAGACCACCGAGGTCGACAATACGTGTTGTATTAGGATATAACATTCATGTATTTCGTACGCACTCGCTGGTTTGTTGTCATTGATTGGGAGATTCGAACAAATCAATTAACTTTTAGGAGGCATTACGTTCAGTATTGACGGTAGAGCTAATTGATACAGTGAGCGCTTTTGGCACTTTTGCGTTTCAGTTTAATTGGATAGGTTGCAATTAGAGCTATTTTAAATTTGGAATATTCCACGCTAAAAGTCAGAAATATGTTATAGCTTAGTTAAGGTGACTTGAAGCGATTGCTACAGCTGATCTAGACATCATAGACAAAGATAAAGCTATACAAAACCATCTCATGATACAACACTCAAACTCAAGACAGTGATTTAATTTCAGCACTTTTCCCTGGATATCCCGGTTGTGACAAGATAGTGCTTAATTTCAGCACTGTTCGCTGGATATCGCGGTTGTGACAAGATAGTTCTTAATTTCAGCACTGTTCCCTGGATATCCCGGTTGTGACAAGATAGTTCTTAATTTCAGCACTTTTCCCTGGATATCCCGGTTATGACAAGATAGTTCTTAATTTCAGCACTGTTCTCTGGATATCCCGGTTGTGACAAGATAGTGCTCAATTTCAGCACTGATCCCTGGATATCCCGGCTGTTACAAGATAGTGCTTAATTTTAAGCATTGTTCCCTGGTTACTCCTGGCTTTGACAAGATAGTGCTTAAATTTTAGCATTGTTCCCTTGATACTTTTGGCTGTAAGAAATGCAGTGCTTAATTATAAGCACTGTTCCCCGAATACGCTTGGTTGTAACAAGATAATAATCAAGTACAGCACTTTCCCTGGAAACATAATACCTAGCCATACACCTCTTTATTACTAAATGTCCCTTGAAATATCGTCGACGCTGGTGTAATACTAATGGAAAACAAATATTATCCTTTGAATCCTTCCGCTAAGTTATTTGTATAAAGATTAACATTCTCAACTAAATAGTAAAATCATATCACGAAGCGTTAGCTAAGCATCAGCGTGTTCTCTTGTCAAACCTCAAGTTAGAATATCTGGGCTAGGGTTCATGTCCCAACTGGATTCACTTAGGTTTTTTTTTAAATCTATGAAACAAGTGTTTTAATCGTCTCTCCCTAATCGAATGGTGGTGCATCTCCAATAAATCTCCCTTTTCATCCTAAATAAAATAGATTAAATAGAAAATAGCACTTGTGTTATATTTATTTACTAGTAGTTTGACCCATTATTAAAACTATATAAAATTAGAACGTTCAAAATCCGGCTGCCAACTTTTTGATAGTTACTCTTAGTACAATTCTGAGCTAAATACTCCAATCACAAACCAATCATGGAAATTAATACATTGAAATAAATTAAGTATCCGAGACAAAATATTGCCTTGTCCGCAAACTGAATACACAAACAAATGCAATTTTTACCTAAGCACATTAATAAAATAAGATAAACAAACTAATACACGTGGTTAAGGAAATATTGTGTAAAGAAAGCTTTAAAATCCACCAAAGAGCATAAATAATATAATCTGTTAGAGAAACTTTGAGACTAAAATTTATCATTGTTTTCTAAAGAACATCATGGTTCACCGAGCTACGTCACCATAAATTGTTTATTTTAATTGTAACCTCGTTACAACAAGTAAACAATAAGGGGTTGCTTCAATCATCACCCTGGCCCTAGTTATTATTATTATTATTATTATTAGCATCACGTATTACTACCCGTTCAGGTTATACGCACTTACACTAATGCGTAATGGTTGGGTGATTGTGAGATGAGATGAAATGAAGGACCTACAATTTAACGTGGGATCCGAACCACGGTGGAGGCCTGGCATTCCACACATTCACAAGTTGTGATTAATACACGTCTTGTCAGAGGTGAAAGAAGGGTTTGGCAATCAGATAAATCTGTGCCGGGACCGAGGATTGAACCCCGGACCCCCAGCACAGAAGTCTGACACCTTACCCCTAGACCGCCAGGTCCCCGTATGGCCCTAGTTGACTCGTCTCAGCAAGACCGCGACTCTAAAACACATCTCGGCACTGTCTAAAACCTGACTGAATCGAGGCCCATGGTTCATTCCCCGTCGTGAGTACTGAGCCGCGCCCAGAAAAAAAAGAAGAACGATATGCACGAGCGCTCACTGCGCTCTATCGGCTTTGTTTGGCAAGCTCGTAGTCCAGTTCTTTCCACACACGCCTGGAGAGGCATGTTCTAGACACATGCTACCCCTTACCCCTCTCTCTCTCTCCTATTATTACCACGCCTTGAGAACACGTGGTAGATTAATAGGCTATATAATAGTAGGATTCTGTAATTTAGTCACATATTACAAACTAGTTTCGAGGTGAGCGACGCTGTTATAAGCTGAATAATATCGTCATACTCTAAATTCCCCTTCGGCTTAAATTATATTTAACATTTTCAAAATTGTCGTTTCAGGATCTATAAAATTTAAACTTATTTATTTTAGCATATAATTCACGTCAAATGGACATTGTACTTTTGGACTATTGAAGTCATGGTAATAATTTAAATCTTTGCACGGCTAGCACAAACCGTATTTTCAATCTTGATATGATGGTCTCTTTTGGGGACATTTGGTCCCTGTGCTTTCCTGTGATTTCTGCCTATCCGCCTAACAGATGTTTTATAAACCCTTTGGGTACCGGCCATTTGATCATTTATTAACAGATAGCTTCGTTAGCCGGCTCCACCTATTTTTGAATCTTGTATAGCTATAATCATCTTGTTATTTATTGATAGATTAAACTGTGTCAACAATACTAATTAAAGTTTATCGTTTGTTAGTTTGAAATGGGGCCGCAAGTCAGTGAGATTTCACTGTAGACATTACTTTAATAAATGCACCTGGTTTACCTTGCGTGTAGTTAGGCTTGAGACCGCCAGAAGGCGCGAAGTACAGTTTAATATTTTATCAATCCTTTGTTTGGTCGGCCACCTTCTGAAGAAAATAAGGGCCAGTAACGACATTATATTCTATCATTTAACTTTAAAGGCTTTAAATTGTTAAATTTTAAGTCGTTTGGCGTATGTGTTTTGCATCTTTGGATCACGAGTTAATTTTGTGTGCTAGCCGCTTGGCGGCGTCATTATCAAAATAATGTTTGACGTTTTGGCGGATAATTTCAAATATACTCCTGTTCAGATTTAGGAGGCCGATAATTTAATGAAGGCATATCATTTATTATTTCAACTAATTGAGAGATGCCAATAAAGGCACTTAAATAAACATTACATATATATAAGATTGTATCTCTGATTAGTTATTAATACCAAGGGTCTTTGATTTTGCCAGTATAATACAATTATAACTAGGCTAAGATTAATGAAGAGAGATTATTAATAGGGTAAATTTAGAATTTATTGTATGTGTTTTGAGCCGCCATTTATGGGCGAGAGTAGATGTCATATGTTAGTTGGCTGTTGTGACTGATGCAAGACAGTCCTGGGAACATGCCACTTTGGAATTTATCTTTCACTACATCGCTCACATTTTATAATGCAGTTTTGGCTATGACTATTTTCTATGATTCATAAACCTATGTATGCCTACTAAACCAGGTCCTTTCCTAGGAATGTTAATTCCAAATAAATTTTGAGCGCTGGTGTCGCCTAACTCTTTGAACTGTCTCACTCGTCTCATTGAGCTGTATAGGTTTTGTTACCTAGATAAAAAAAACTCTTGTTATCTCCTTGGTTATTATTTCTGAGTGGGGATGGGGGTTTCATAATTATAATTGTTATGCCTTTATTCCATCCTTAAAATTTTTGCTTTGCTATCGCAATGCCAGTGGATCTCCTTTAAGATACTCTTTAGCTTTTGGTATTTGTTTAGTTTTGGATTTGTTTTCGTCTTTCTGTACAAAATTCAAATTGTCTACCTTGTTAAGAAGTTTATTTTTCTAGTAGCCTTTTCCCATCCCCTATTTTAAATTCCAAACTTTTCAGCTTTTACAATTATTGTGTTATTTTACAAAATTGGCCAAAATTAAATTTTCTTCCATGAAAAAAAAGTTTGTATGTTATATAGAAAAGATCTTAAGCTACTATCCTCCAAACCCATGTTTCTATTCGAACGTTCCCATTTTGAAATGTTAAGATTTGATTATCCTGTATGGTTTATTTACGTGCTTGCCGAAATTCACTTTCAAGCCACACCGAAAAGTGGTGTTTTATATTAGTTGTATTAATTTCAATCTCTTTCATTTCCTGACTTAAATTTTGAATCTCGATTTTATCATACGTCATTCAATTCTCCAAAAAGGTCTATTAACTTACATGTCGAACTTGCATTTTATTTCACATAAAAAAAGGTTTTTTTAAATTAGTTTTAGGAATCTTGAGGGACCTCTTCAATTGATTGCTTCTTCCTTTTGAAAATCAAGCATAATACCGTAAGATTTATTTGGCTATCTACCTCCGTACCTAATTTTAATTTTCTAATTATTGGTTCCTCATTTCCCAGAGCCCAAATTTCTAAGTAAACATATATTAATACATGAATTACGAACTATCTTAAGATAAATAGTTAATGATTGAAAGAACGTCTAAATAACGTCTAAGAACGTCTGAATATATTTAATACTATCTTAAGATAGTATAAAGATAGTATAAACCAAATTGAAATGTGCAAAGGTGACTTCAAATGCGAAGGGAATTCAATGTGAATAAATCTTGAAACATTTGAGGCGAAGTCAAAGATAAAGTTTTCATTGTTGTCACATATACCCACTTTTAAATTAGCCATTAAGTGCCTCTGGGTAAAGGAAGAACGTTAAAAAACTGAACTATATAGTTTCATTTTGACATATCTGAATTTCTGATATAATTTTAATCATTAGTTGGTGGTAAAATTCGGTTTAGTAGCTTTTATAAAAATGATTGTAGGTAGAAATATGTCTTATTTAGTGAGAGAGTGATATTTCAAATCATTCATAATACTATATCAAAGTTTAATTTTCGTTTAAAATGTTTCGAAGCTGAGAAGGTTATTGCGGTTGTTTAAGTTGAAAACAAAGGCGCTTTCCAACTTTTTTACACACCCCTTTACTGCTCCCTAGATTTAGATATTTACCTGTAGAATAGCAGGACAAAACCTTACACAAATAGTAAATATCTTGGTTATTCCCACCCAGGAATCAAACCAATCTATCCCTGACCTGCGGTCTACCAATTTTACCGCTGATTCAAGGGCACGCTATCTTTAAGAACAAATGCAATAAAATTACTGTTGACAGATGAAAAATACTCTAGTAGATGTCGACCTTACAGAGAGCTTGGCTGAAAGTCATTATTGATTGTTTCTGCCAGCGTCAAAAGTCCATTTCACGGCCGAATAGCCGGGATCTTATAGTCCATTAGTCACTGGAGTGGTGCTAAGTGATAGCTAGCAAAAAGGGACCAGATCTACTTCCATGTGTCCATTTGTTACTGGACGGGTGGTGATAGCAAAAAGGGACCAGTCCTACTTCCATGTGTCCATTCGTCACTGGAGGGATGGTGAAAGCTAGCAAAAAGGGACCAGATCTACTTCCATGTGTACATTCGCCAAACCATATTGTCTGCAAATACATATGTTGAGTTGGTGTCAATTTGGCAGTCAAAACTTTCACAACAAACAACTTGTTTTTAATTGTGTTTTGCTTTTAAGCGTTTTTACACTATCGAAACACGAAATTATAGTTTATAACCGTTTAGATATTTCTTTTTATGGAAGCAGCATCTGTGGTTTACTTAAACATGCTTTCCAAACGAGAGCTTTTAAAAGGCTGCGTTCTCTTTACAAATCCAGATGGTGAACCATATTAAATGGAAGCTGTTGATGACATAATAAAACCGGTTTTGGTTGTTTTTATGCGCATCTGTTTACAAAATAAACAAGTTGTATGTTGAAACAAATATTTTGTATGGCTCTCTAAGCTATAAAAACATATTTATTTATTTTGGAACCCAGTTATAAGAAGATTCAAATGTGAATATAATACTTTTAACCTATTATATTTTCATGCACTTTATCTTGTTACCACAACCACTAAGCCAACAACAAAACAGTTTTATTAATATATTTTGTTATTTCAGTAAGTTACGAAAAAGCCATTTATACAGTAATCCTTAGTTAAGTATTTATATAAGTGTACATTAACACTTTGATTGATAGTATAGTATTTCTAAGAAAATAATTATTTCCACGTGTTAACGTATGTGACTCTAAACCAATGTTTGCAATAAAAATATTCTGCTAGCTGTCAGTTACCACCACTCCTATTGAGAATGGAATGTAGATAAGAAATTTCGCTAGAACCAGAAATTGCACCAAAGTGTGTTTTCCTGATTTCTACACTTGATAACAGAAAACAAATTAGATCAGTTAAATATATATATATATATTTAAACATTATCTAATTAAATTTGGCTGTACTTTTACTTTTTTCACGACCCCACGAAGAGAGAAAGTATTGTGATAGATATAATAAATATAATTTGAGAATGTGACGGGAGTCAGCGTTTCAAGACTCTTTGAACCCGAATAAGTGGTTTTCGCGATGATGACGTCAGTCTGATTGTATCTCGGCCTGGAGTGGAAACCATTTTACCAATCGGGTTGAAACTTGGTATGTGTGTTTGTCATAAGGTTCTCCAGAGGGAATCTACTAACTAATACTAAAATTAAGGGTTGTTTACTTAAGGCTGAAAAGAGAAAAATACCGATTTCTTCAAACTCTGCTTCAATGATTTTGATTAAAATCCATTTCTAGACACCGCTAAACAATGCAACCAAAATGGTGCATCTCATTTTTCTGAATTACTTAAAGAGTACTTTACATAAATTTGTATCTTCATTTGTGATAATATCTCCGCAACTCTTTGAGATACGAAATAACTTACGATTGAAAAGTTGTAGAACAAATAATGTCGTGTAAACATTCCGAGCAGGACGCAATGAAGATGAATATCGTGGTTGATGTCATGTAAACATGCCGAGCAGGACGCAGAGAAGATGAATATCGTGGTCGATGTCGTGTAAACATTCCGAGCAGGACGCAGAGAAGATGAATATCGTGGTCGATGTCATGTAGACATGCTGAGCAGGACGCAGTGAAGATAAATATCGTGGTCGATGTCATGTAAACATGCCGAGCAGGACGCAGAGAAGATGAATATCGTGGTCGATGTCATGTAAACATGCCGAGCAGGACGCAGAGAAGATGAATATCGTGGTCGATGTCATGTAAACATGCCGAGCAGGACGCAGAGAAGATGAATATCGTGGTCGATGTCTTGTAAACATACCGGGAAGCTTTATGCTCAATACATATCTCACTGCTGGCGCTGGTCACAGTTGTTTTCAAACTCACGCAGGAGCCACAGTAGAGGCGGAACTGGGGAGGGGGGTATAGCCTCCCCTGGAAAGAATTTGCCTCTCCCTGAAATAAATTTGCCAACTCCCCCACCCCCAGATATTTCAAATCCCTTGATCTTATCAAATATGAAGCTGGACTTTGGCTTTAAATCAAACTCCGAATGTTTTAAAACGCAAAACTTTTACTCACGTAAAATTAAAAAATATTTTATTAAATAACGTAAAATACGTAAATAAAAATCCGTATTTATCTTCTTATTGGTTTATTATATAAAATATGTATCTTAATTTGTCATTTTCTCTCTTGAAATAATTTTATATTTTTCGTGAGCCAACGAGCCGCAAAAAAATGTTATCATGGGCTGCGGGTTGCGGACCCCTGGTCTAAGGCGTCAATCTCACAATAGACTCTACTGTCGATGACAGGTAGATCATAGCGCGTACCCCGGTCTGGCGTACTGGGGTAGTTTTTTCCTAAATAGTTTTTTCACTCTCCTTCCATGCAAATGCGGGTACACTTTTTATAAATTCAACTTTCTTCATCCCTAACTCATTAGCGTGGTATTAGTGCACATAAGTATAGTCTTGACAGGTAGCAAGTCAGACGTGGTGCCATAAAAAAATATCAACCTTGAGATTATGGCGAATCTTTTTGCTTTATGTGACCCTGAACCTCGGGGATTTTTTTATATTTAGTCCAGCCCTTAAATTAAGGTTAGCTTACTAATTATAATAATATGCCATATTTAAGGTAGGTAAATAAAATATATTATAACATGTTTAGCTCATTATTTAAACAACCAGCAATGTCCGAATTATTGGAGCAGATGAAAGAGGGACAAATTTTTCAACCTCGATTAATTTATTATCCCACACTGCAAACAATAATTACTATTTAATCAAATATGAATATTTTCAGCGTGGTTAGAGCTATCTATCAACAATAATTAATTAACTGATATAATGGCTATAAATTTGCCATGTTTCCATTCCCGATAGCAAATTAAAAACCCTTCAAATATCTTCTCGAGGTAATAAATGTTTACCACTACAATCCTCCCCTCTTATACATAGGATATACCTGTCCACACTACTGGGTTTATTTCCACATCGTGTCTTAATACCTGTTCGGGATATCCACATATTCGCACGTATGGGATAGGAACTAAGAAGGTACCATCTAGAGGAAATGAATGTGTATTTGCGTGGAACGAGAGTGTAAAAACTATTTAAGAAAAACCCGCCTCAAAATACCCGTCGAAGGTTTTAACCCGGGAAATCCAATCTAGATAAGCTACTGTTGAGATTGTGCTTCATCAGCAAATATTTCCACAAGCTGTGGCTGGTAATATATAGGCCTGGTATTATATTTTAAATGGTTTGGTCTATTGGTCAGAGCTACATGCTACAGATCCAGAGGTCTCGGGTTTGATCCCCAGTGCTTTCTGTGAAGCAGTGGGTGTGGAACGGGGTCAAATCCAGCCTCATGGGGTCAAAATGAGGAGATACTTGATAGATAAAGTAGCGGACCCGGTCTAGGAAACTGAGATTTAAGGCCTGAGGGTCTGTTGTGGTAACTACGTGACACCTTCTATCTGCAGAAGCTGGCACTATCTTTGCCAACAGATGGTGGCCGCCCAGTTGGTATGTATCGATTGCGGGTTCATGAAACTATCAACTTCACACGCATGGGCATATCATTGTCGTGACCATATCATCATTGTCTGTGACCATCTCATCATTGTCTGTGACCATCTCATCATTGTCTGTGACCATATCATCATTGTCTGTGACCATATCATCATTGTCTGTGACCATATCATCATTGTCTGTGACCATATCATCATTGTCTGTGACCATATCATCATTGTCTGTGACCATCTCATCATTGTCTGTGACCATATCATCATTGTCTGTGACCATATCATCATTGTCTGTGACCATATCATTATTGTCGTGACCATATCATCATTGTCTGTGACCATATCATCATTGTCTGTGACCATCTCATCATTGTCGTGACCATTTCATCATTGTCTGTGACCATATCATCATTGTCTGTGACCATTTCATCATTGTCGTGAGCATATCATCTTTTTTTTTATTATTTAGCACCGCGTCTTACTACCCGTTCGGGTTATACGCTTAAGTACTAATTACTCTAATGGATTAGGAATTTGGAGGGTTGAATTCAGAGGAAGTGAACCCGCATTTGCGTGGATGGAGAGTGGAAAACCATTTAGGAAAAACCACCCCCAGTTCACCCGACCGAGATTCGAACCTCGATCTCCCCGTCCTCCATATCATCATTGTCGTGACCATATCATCATTGTCTGTGACCATATCATCATTGTCTGTGACCATATCATCATTGTCTGTGACCATTTCATCATTTTCGTGACCATATCATCATTGTCGTGACCATCTCATAATTGTCGTGACCATCTCATAATTGTCGTGACCATCTCATCATTGGCTGTGGCAATCTCATCATTGTCGTGACCATCTCATCATTGTCGTGACCATCTCATCATTGTCGTGACCATCTCATCATTGTCGTGACCATCTCATCATTGTCGTGACCATCTCATAATTGTCGTGGCCATCTGATCATTGACTGTGGCTAAGAGGTCGAAGTATTTTTGCTGCATATATTAAGGTATATCTTAAGTATTAATGTAAGTCTATCAGTCAACCGCTAGGCCGGAAGTCGGCGGATATTTACAAGCTCTTGAGGTCCAAATAATCTAAACATTTATTTGTTTTTAGATAACTTTCAATTTAAGAAATGCTATCTTTAAAAATGTTTGTCATTCCAAATGTTAATAGGAATGTTTACAATAATTTTTTATTCAATCCAATAAACGCTCGTCTCTGTGTGTATTTGTAGATATACATTTATATATTATAATACATACATAATTAATAAATAATTGGGAATTACAATGGTAAGCATGGATTTTTACTCAAAAATAAGACCTCGCTGGGTCAAACATTTATAAATATTTTTAAAAAAAGGTATGATACGCAACAGCTGTCGAAAATAAGTCTTAAATTTCTCAAATTAATAATGTTGTTATCTGAACAAAAAGATATAGCAAGTAACAGCAAATAAACTAATATAGAGATAATAAACAAATTACATCTCATTCTGAATTTTGCTGTTTTGTTAGTTGACAATTTCATTGAGAGCTAAGAATCGAGGTATCAGGAATCGTAATATTAAAATCGATTTTTGATTCTTTTGATACCAGTAAGAATCGATGGTATTGAGGCATAGAAGGATCAAGTTTGACATCCCTAATATATAAACATATTTAAATACAGTAGCAACATGGCTTCTTTGGTGCTGAATGACAGCTCACAGCTGACAGCTGACGGCTTTGAAAAGCTACCAAACCAAATTATGTATCCCTACGCCGAACCAAATGATCTGTAAAAACATGTGCTTGGCAGCTGTCACTTTTTACAGTCAACATTTAGGTATATACCTAAATATTGACTGTCAGAAGTCAGCTGTGAGCTGTCAGTCAGCACCAAAGAAGCCATGGGGCAACTGTACATATACATACACATATATGTATGCATACATGTGTATTTATATGTGTGTATACATGTTATATTGAGTATATAGAATGGAATATATTATATTGAATGTTTTCGAACATAAGATATTTAAGACTTACATTAATTAATACGTTTACCTACAAAACTAGCACTAATTTAATTCGTATTATTTATAAAACTATGTGGCTAGCCTGTCTAAAATCAGTGTTGACCAACATTGTAATAATTATTTAATCAAACTTACCCCATTTAAATTTTAAAAAAAGCACTTACTACTTAATATTGTTTACTAGTACTATTATTTTAACCATAATATTTTTTATTTTAAAGTATGAACATCAACTTTTATAAGCATTAAAAATTGAATTGAAATAAATTTCGCAATAAGATAATTTCTAGCGAGAGCCCATATATACATGTACAACTGCGCATATAGGAATGTAATTGGAACAGAAGAAGTGATCATGCGCAATTTTCTCTCTCTCTCTCTCTCTCTCTCTCTCTATATATATATATATATATATATATATATATAAAGCTTTACTCATTGGAGGCTCAGCCCGCAAACCCCCAGTGAGTTTTCTTTGCAAGTGGATGTAAACTAATGTAATTCCAGCGTTGTTTTGAACATAACAACTTAAAGTTACCGGTATTGTATAGTATTTTTCACACATTATTTTAGTTTCTCCATACTTATAGGGCAGCTATAATCATCAAATTTGGCACGCTTATGGCAATTGGATTTTCCAATATGCCTGCCAAATTGTATGATTATAGCTGCCCCATGCGTGTCAGAAAATTAAAGAATGTGTGGAAAATGTGGAAAATGTGCAAAATATATCTAAAATCAAAAATCTAGCTCCATCTAAGGTATAACCGATGGAGATACGACAAAAAGTAATAGGACCAAACTTGTGGATCTTGCCAAATCCGTAGCTGTAGGTGCAATTCGTTTTTTTGATAGGTCTTACCGTTTAGCCACAAGAGACCTCCAAAGAAAGGTCCGCGCCGATTTTAAAGTCGCTCCGCCATATTTAATTTTGTTTTCGGGGGTTAAAAATTAATTTTTTTAACTTTTTGGAATTTTCCCGTCGGTTACAGGCTAGAAGCTGTAAGTTTGCTAAATTTGAAGTACATATATGAGAGAGAGAGAGAGAGGGGGGAGGAGGGGAGAGAACATGTTTAAACATCAACATTCATTCCGTTGAAGCCAAAGGTAAAAGAGTACACTGACCAACTCAGCTCGATTAAGTTTGTAAGTCGTGTGCTGATCCAACCCTGTCTTCGTAACCTTGTTTTAATATTTTCACGGCATCTTACTACTGATATTGGATAGCCACATTTAACTCAGTACACCCTGCCAGCATTCGAACCCAGACCTCCCTGTCACCCGCAAACCGGTCTAGAAGAAGCTTAGCGTTCATTCCACAGCGTGCGGTTTTTAAATACTCAACTAAGACATCCTACAAACCATTCCTTAGTCGCGTCAATCCACCTCCATTTTCCAAACTATCTCGACGGCCCGACGTATGGAGATCATGGTCGAACCAACAACAACACAAATTTCATAGGAAGGGCCTTTTTAGAAAATACAAAACACATGTATTTAAGGTCAAGATTGATAGCATTTTACTAAATTATAGTATGGTTTTTTGGTTTTCATACTTCCTATCAAAAGTGACGGCTGAATCACATGACTTGACTTTTGAACACGTGAAAGTTATTATTATTATTATTATTATTATTTATTATTATTGGGTGTTCTGTCTTTCGACAGGTCCATTCGTTTTGTCAGTGAACTTATACCGCTGATGCACTCTGTCCTATTCCTCATCTTTCAGCTCCCAGAATTTTCTTTTTTCCTTCAAGTCATCAAATATTTGAATCCTCCTCTTTCCTAAGCTCCTCTTTCCCTCAATCTTTCCTTCTATGACGTCGTGCAGAAGACAGTTCCTCATAAGGATGTGTTCGATCCAGTTTACTTTATACTGAAAAATCACATCCAAAATGAAAGTAGATCTAGTAAATTTTTCTAGCGGTCGGATAAGGGCCCTTCTATGGAAATTGGGATGTAGCTACCTTCTATTCTCATTCGCGCGCTCCTATATCCTGAAAATAAATCATTACCGTTTTATTTGCAGTTAGAGGACCCATCCCATTCTGTGTAACGGCGTGTCCTTGGTGCGGGTGTGGGTGCCATAGCAATGTTTACTGCGCCGTATTATCGTTTACCTGCCCATCAGCGGCTCTATAACCTGGTCACAACCACAAACCTTATAGCCCCCAGATTGTGTTCGCACTCATTGTCCATTATTGTCTACCCATCCCCTTTCATTACAACACTTCTAGCCAAGGATGGATCCAGGCCCTATTGTCGAGAGGGGCGAATGATTTTCATAAGGCTCCTTCAAGTTTAAAGTTAATAATTTTAATTAATCAAGATTATTATTATCATAGTAAAAAGAGGACTTAAAAAACACAATTTTGACTAGAAAAATTGTAGTTCTCATACAAAAAACAAACTAAAAGTAATGTAAATGGAACTAAAATAGTGGCGTAGGTATTAATAAAAAAATATGTATTTTAATGCAAATGAATGGTTATCACACTAAACTTACTGGGATGTCTTAGTTTAAAGCCACTTGCATTTCTGCACATTAGATCTAATTTCAGTAAGTTGTAAGAATTATTCATTAGATCATGTAGGAGATAGGGTGAGTAAAGTGTTAATCATTAATTCTTTATAACATTTAGGTATTGACATTTTAGAAAACATTCTCTTATATATTATTATAATACCCCTTTATCAACATTTATTGTTTATACATACAACTTACATGTTGCATTCAATATGCCATGTAATTTCTGCTTTTGACATTCCTGAATGATACACGTTAACTCGTGTAGTGTGTACCAATAAGGTCGGTCTAGGACAACTGGGCACTTGAGAACTGGGCACCAGTGTAAAAACTTAATAATGGTTTGTTACTAAATATTCATTTTTGGAGTTGTTTAAAAAAATTAATAACAGAGGAAACTAAATGTGTGTATATTTATAAAGTTAAACTAGACTACTTGATGTAATAAACATTTTCAAAAAATGTTTGTAACACAAAAAAACAGGAAAAATAAGATAATAACAATATTTAGCACCGCGTCTTACTACCCGTTCGGGTTATACGCTTAAGTACTAATTACTCTAATGGATTAGGAATTGGGAGGTTTGAATTTAGAGGAAGTGAACCCGCATTTGCGTGGAGGGAGAGTGGAAAATCATTTAGGAAAAACCACCTCCAGTTCACCCGACCGAGATTCGAAACTCGATCTCCCCGTCCTCGGCGGTCGAGCTCAACACGACTAGCGCGTTAGCCAACTACGCCACCGAGGCGGGTCGAAAAATAAGAGTTTTGAGTAATATAAATCACGTAAAGATGAATTAACCTAACCTAACTGGTACCTTGTTGTTTTTCATTTTTTACACCTATAACATTTAAAAAATTGACCCTGGCACCCAGTCTTCTCTGTACCCAGTTCGCAAGCGCCTAGTTGACCGCGCCCAATTGTCTTGATCCGCAATAAGGTTACGAATAGTCCATATAATTCATCATTTTATGTTTAATTAGAATGTTTTCATAAGTACATATCAATATTTTAGATATCATGTTGATCATTTTTATTTAAAAATTATTTTTAAATTCTTAAAATGTCATCATTGGTCACTTTTAAACTGTACATTTAACTATTGGCTTATTCAAATTTCTATTTTACTTTAAAATTGTTTTTCATACCACATTCTATATCTCAATTTTTTTTAAAGATCTTAACATTGGTAAATCTTTTATTAATTTTAATTTATTTTTTGCAAAATCTTTTCATAATTATTAATGAATTTTCACTGATTTCATCCATTGATTACATTTAAATAATATTAGTAGACCTATTTTCATGTCTTGTTATTTTGTATTAAGGTATTGGGTTCAATATTTTTTATTGTTTTCTATGTGAGGGGGGATCCCACACTGTCCCCCTTGGATCCGCCATTGCTTCTAGATTTCAGTTGTGGCGTTTTCTTTTACATCCGAGGACGTTTATTTAATCCCTTTATTAAACGTATGACCTAAACCTAGACGCAGATAGGAGGGTAACATTAGGAGCGATAGGATATAGTGAGGTGGACTGGATAGAACTAGCTCAATATAGGGATAGGGTATAATGAGGTTGACTGGATAGAACTGGCTCAAGATAGGGATAGGGTGTAATGAGGTGGACTGGATAGAACTAGCTCAAGATAGGGATAGGGTGTAATGAGGGGGACTGGATAGAACTAGCTCAAGATAGGGACAGGTCGTAATGAGGAGGGCTGGATAGAACTAGATCAAGCTATTGATAGGGTGTAATGAGGTAGACTGGATAGAACTAGCTCCATATGGGGATAGGTTGTAACGA
Source organism: Timema podura (assembly GCA_033556935.1). Lineage (NCBI taxonomy): Eukaryota > Metazoa > Arthropoda > Insecta > Phasmatodea > Timematidae > Timema > Timema podura. The sequence continues at coordinate 50,281,109 of JAVRXN010000009.1, forward strand.
GGTAGACTGGATAAAGCTAGCTCAAGATAGGGATACGTGGAGTACTTTATTAAGTGCGGCGATAAACTTTTGAGCTCCTGATGCCATACAGTAAGTAAATAAATAATAAAATATTCCTTAAGAATAAGAAAGCAGTTCGGAGATAATACATCTGTATACTACATTTACCATGAAAGGTAGCGAACTTACTTGAATGGTTACATTGTGACATTGCTAATAAGATAGGGCGTTTGTATCTTCTTAAAAGGTAAAACTGCTGAATCTCAGGGTAAACATAACGTACAATATATCGCATTTTAATAATTTTTTCTATCACTTTTCCGAAATTAATATTTCTTTTGTAGAGAGAACGTTTAATATTATGTCTATAATGAACTTATTATTAGAAAGTAGGACTAAACAGGTAAGAGGAAGATGACAAATATTTGTCTGGGAAGAGAGTGGAAACCCAGCAAGAACCATAGTCAGTCATCCCACATACTTTGATGATATTATATATAAAAAAATACAAAGTGAACATGTACTAAGTTGTGAAAATGTATTACGTCCTTTTGATTAGAATTTATTTTTACCAAACTTGAAGATAAAAAATGATAAAGAATAATGATGCCCCATTAGCGTTTATGGTTGGGAGAATTCATCAGAAATTTACTCATGACTAATGGAGGCAATTTTGTTAGATGCTAATTCAACGTGGGCTGTAGGATATATAGCGAGAAATAATCCTGTGATAATTTGTACCATTAAACATATACCAAGGTAGAGAGTTAAAATGTCATCAATCTGAAAAATTAAGAGGGTCAAGTGAATCTACAATACCTTTTTTTTTCTTAGCACTGCATCTTACTATCCGTTCGGGAAATACGATTATGTTTTAATCACGCTAATGTTTTAGGAATTAGGAAGGTTATATATTTATAGGAGTTGTACCCGAATTTGAGTAGAGTGAGAGGAGAAATCGATTTTGGTAAAATCACCCTCAGTACACCTCACCTAGATTCGAACCTTTATCTCCCCGTCGTCAGCAGTCTAGTCTACTAGTCTACTTAGACCATGCGCCCACCAAATCGGGTAATCTACAATAATTGATTTAATAATTTTAAAAAGAGGGTACTTGATTCGGAATGTTATCTTCATTAGGTTTTTGATCGCAAAGGTCCCATTTGAATATTAGTAATTTTACTAACTGAAATTAATTCTAAAAATAAATAAAACCTGATAATTTTGTAATTAAATTATTAGGGGATTTATAACATTTAATATTGAATAAATACATACACTTATAATAATTATGTGTGTATCGACATTATATTTTGTTTTTAAGACTAATCACTTAGTTAATAGCTCATTCCCGGAAAAACGAGTTTCTCTCCCTAGCTAGCGAACCGGAGCTAGCGTTGGAGGACATAATGACGTCACAGTGAAGCTGGCAGAAACTTGGCTGTCATGTCTTGGCTAATATTAGCACCGACCTCAGACAAGATGGTACAGATCCGTCTTCAGGCGTTCAACCCCAGCTGTGTGGAGATATCAGTATCTAGGTGCAGGTGTACCTGAACCTCTTCATCGTGAAACAAGATTATACAAAATATATTCCGCATGGAGTTATTTATTCTTTAATAATTGAAAATATAGCGTCACTTGGGTTTCTTCACTTTCTAAATTATATTCATAAAAAAACTTCCATATTTAGTATAACTATATATAATATATGATAATAGAGGAATAACATATTTTATTTAGTTTTCCATTGCGTTGTATTTTTTTATATTTATTGATAACTAAGCTTCAAGGAAATTGTACAAGATTGAAACAAATTAATAAAAGTTGCGAGTCGTAATAAAATTAAAGCTAAACAAAAATATGGAATTACACGAGAGATGAACCAGTGTGACAATAAATTGAACTAAGGTTTGAACCAAAGTGACAATAAATTGAAATTATATTATTCCACTGTGGTGCAGCTTATAAATATAAGATAGGGCCATAGTATAATCTGTCAGGGTGAACGGAGTGTGCCTCAAAATGTGTGCAGCAGTGAACTAGAATGAGAAATTGACCAACCCCAAAGCAACAAATGCACACCATTTAGATGATAAAGTATTCAACTAGGACGATCAGCGTTCCTTTTGACTAATTATTAGTGGCATGTTTTAGTCCTGTACACTTCAATTAGCAGAAAGTTTCTTACTGTGCAACCCGCTTCAGTGCCCGCATGGTTTAAGGCGCTACTCTCGAAACAGACTAGACTGCCGATGACGAGAAGGTCTAGGTTTGAATCCCGGCTAGGTGTATTGAGGATGTTTATTCTAAACGATTTTCTACTCTTCTTTTATGAAAATTCGGGTACACTTCCTCTAAATTCAACTTTCCTAAACGCTAACACATTAGCGTAATTAGTACATATGTGTACAGCGTGAACGTGGTGACCACGAAAAGAGGGTATTATTTTGTGTGTCGCATCCTAATACTCATCCGGAATGGGAAAGGAGTGATAAGGTGGAATTTTGAGGATATATACCTGAATCTACGTGGAAGGAAAATGGGAAATCATTTAGGGAAAACAATCCCAGCTATAATGGAACAAGATTCGAACCCCAAAATCTTTCATCTGTAAAACAGAGTAGATGAGCTTGGCGTCTGATACGCGTGCCCCCCCCCCCCCCCCGATGTAGGTTACTTCTTCGTTGAGAATCATATATTTTCGGGTCGGGTGATATTTCTAAATAAGTTGACTTTAAAAGTGAAAATAAATAATTTTATAACATTTTTAAATAGCCCTAGTTGCATTTGTAAAACAGTTTTTTTCTAGCACTTAATATTGAGGATCTCACAACAGTGATTCCGCACCAAATGAAGACTTAACTATCGGGATTCAAACTGTATGTATTTTCGTATTGTGCAAAGTCCGAAACACAATCCCCGGGAGAGAGGTCCAAAACTATTAGAAGTAAAATATGTATCAGTTCTATTATTGTTTAAGAATTTATACTCAAACATTTTATTTTGTTCATTACCGTTTGAATTGATGCTAGACTTTTCTACGGTTCTCTGGAAATTACACATTTACTGAGCATAAAATTATGTTTCCGAATGATTCCCTCATATGTACATACCTGATAATTTCAGGCAAGATATGTACTGTGTGATTGGTGCCCTGCACTAAAACCCAAGAATAATTTTCATCAAATTAAACTCACGAACATGCACACGCATACACACACACATACACACATACACACATACATAATCACATCGTTCCTTATAGGATAGGCAAGAAACTGTGCATATAGCTCAAAAAAATTACACAGCTCCAAGCTCTTAATGTTTCACTTTTTCACACATTTTCTACAACTTTTAATCATGTCTTACAGGGCCTACCCCTTCCTTTTGATCCACACACTCTACCTTCATATATTTGCTTCGTCACTCGATCCACATTCATCCACTCAACAGGCCCAAACCAACGTACGACGCTTCTTTCCATTGACCTATTGGATCCACTTTCAAACATACTGATATTGAAAAAAAAAACACCTAAATCAATTATTTAATTCGTTCTCAAAATGTTGTCATTTGCTACATATACGTGATAGTCTTACTGTAACTATAGGCTGCTCCACTCTTAAATTGCAGTAAAACTTCAGTAAATTCAAAATAAAGTACCGTAAGTGTGAAATGACGGTTCTCACGAATTTTCGTGCCAGACGTTTCACTAATTATCAGTCACCACACTTGTCGGCCACTGCGCTCCTCATCATGAACATTGGTGCGACCTTCTTTAGACAGACGGACCATATTCTCACCTTACTTTCACTCATGACATCAGGCCCACTAAGCTTACATATCTGACGGTAAATTTCTGCAGCGTTAAGGTTTTACACTAACAAAAATCGTTTAATGCTACGAACCTCACAATTGGCGGGACTATTTATGACAGCACTCATTTTAAATCACGCTCACAGAACATCAGATGAGGATAAAACTGAAGTAAAGGGATCAACAGAAAGCTGATGAGTCAATCTATGCTACTGCACAGGCGTGACCCCACCTACGAGTCTATTTCGGGGGTTATCTCTCAAGGGACCTTACTTTGTGGACACGCCTCGTATTAAAGAACACAATCAATCCAATGCTGGGAGACTCTTTTATCCATCTAAACCCGACATAATTATCCAAATACATTTTCAAGCAAACTCCGACATGTCTATTTATATAAGTGTGTTTCATTCAAAACCAGACATGTTCATTTTTGTTTTGTAAATAGATCGTTTATCTTGTGTGGCATAATTTTATAAATTGGGTACATAAACACTTTTTTTATGCATTTTGACTTGAAAAATAATCATTAGCTAGCTTCAAGCTATTGGTTTTTGGGCTTTATCCCAAAACAATTTATGATGGGCATGTCTGGTTTTGCATGAAAGCTCTTCAAAAATAAATTCAAAGTTTAACTTATTTTTCGACTTTCATTATTGATTTTAAAATAAATTTAGGATGTCAAACTAATACCTTGGTACAAAAGTTATAACAATACGTAGCATTGAAAGCAAAAAAATCTTGGAACAATAATAAGAGGTAATACCAAGAAACATCTTTAGGATACTTATGTAACAAAAATACCAAGAAACATCTTTAGGATACTTGTGTAACAAAAAAGTAAAACGTTGTATACATGGGTTTTGGTAAAAAGTCCGTTCTGAAATGTCTTTTTTCCTACTAAAATCCTATTGAAGGTATGAATCACTGGGATGGCAGATACGAACTAGAACGAACCAGGCCTAAAGCTTGATCCACACGCTCACCAAAAATAGAAAACATAATCTGCTTGAGTAACGCAGCAATTCACTAGCTGTATGTTGACCCATGATGCATTGCAACGCTAACTTAAAACAGCCGATTATAAAAAATAAATATTTTCTAGTGAATAAACATATTTTAGATCATTCTCCCGTGGCACAATCCAATGCATCGATACACACGCTTCACATTAACGGGTTATTTCAAAGCATCTCGCAAAGGCCAACGAAGCTGTCTGCTTGTTTCTGGCTGTAGAGCGTTTGCGTTGGCAAATGCGCATGCGCAATTATTTGAGATGTTTCGTTCAGAGATTTGACTGGTTCTCGTGTGCCTAACAAAATCTCAGACAGAGCGGACAAAGTAGAGATGAGTTATACTTTAGCAGACCAGTTCACGCCAATTAGGCGGAAATATTGTGGTTGGCAAAGAGCTCATCATATGACAAAGTTTCTGTTCTGCACTAGTTTTTAGCCACAGTAACATTTCATATCCACAGACAGACCACCCAATGCAAGAGCAATGCCCATTCACAGGGGCATATACATGCGCATCTCGGCACATTTTATTCTCTCCGTAGAATCCTTGCCACCGCTTTATACAGAGGCAGGACGCGACATAGTGGGAGCCCCATCTTCATGCGGATAAGTTCAAGAGTGTTTTCCCTTTTCTTGAATAGCGGGAAATTGAACTGTTAGCTTCCTGATGACCAGACGGGCTGACCAGCCACGTCTACATTTAGTAATTTTACTGCACCGAGTAGAGATTTTGAGCTTCATATGAAAGCTCATGTATATTCTAGTCACAATCCGAATTTGTGCAAAACGCATCTTTATGAATATCTCATTTTTATAATGTATTCATGAAAATATATTATACTTTTAATCCCTAAATGACATGTTTATGGGTATTAACTAACTGATGTTATTTTAAGAATAAGTTGCTTTAATCCAATTATATTAATTTTGTTTCAATGGATGGTAATTAAAGTGAATATAAAATGATTATATGAAAGTAATTAATCCATTAAGGTCAACTAGCTCAATTAAAACGATTTAGAAAGCCTCATTCCATTTCTTTTGCCCACAGACTTATCAAACAGAATTTTTAATCATCGAGTGAATCGATTGTTTTATTTTAAACAAATACAAGTTTCACAAATTTCAAAGTTATCTACATATTATGCACATTCATACCATTAGATTTCTCCTCATACGCTCAAAGCTCAGCACATGTACCGTAGAACACCAACAAACCATAACTATTGTTTCTATACACCCAAATAATTTTAATATCTAAAACGATTCATTTAATCTACTTATGAGAAACACTTTAAACGTCCCTTTGACAATTTACCTTAAAGCTGTAATATTTATTATAAAATTAGTTTCTATTCATAATAATGATCAAGTCCAAAGAGTATTCATCTTGTTGTAAAGCTCCTGTGATTTTGTATTGGCAGTAGTGTTAATGGTTTTTACTTTTTCTCAACACCTCGTAGAGAGAAAGTATTGTGATCGTCAAAAATATCAAAATCGAGATTTTGATAAATGTCGACGTTTCATGTACCCCCTGAAACAAAAAAGTGTTTTTCGCAATGCCGTCTGTCTGTAGCTCGGGCTAGAGCTGAAACTATTTTACAGATTAGGCTAAAGCTTTTTATCTAGGGTTTTCATAAATTTCTACCAAGGTTTTTTTTTTTTTTGAATTTGATATCCAACCCTAAATTAAGGGTAGCCTAGATTATTGAACAGAAAAAAGGAAAAATCTATTTTCTCTAAATTCACTCTAACGGTTTTGATTAGATCTTCTATTTATACATTGTTTATGATTATAAACAAAATGTCAATTCTCATTGTCTTAGAAAAATGACTTTGAGGGTAATTTACATGAGAGAAATTTTCCAATTTTCATCATTTCTCCGCAACTATTTGAGCTACAAAATAACTTATCATTGTAAAGTCGTAGAACCTACTATTAATGACAAAAATCTTGTATTTGAAGTATATTTTTATAAAACCAATAGCTGAGCTATAAGCATATAGGCCTATATATACATTTTTAATTCAGGTCTTTGAAAATGAATTTGATTTTCATGCTCTGATGTGGACAAAATGTTTCTCTTTTCTCGATTTTTCTGTAACAATGTTACTAGTTCCTAGCTCCTGCCATAGAATATGTAAGTAACATTGTATATTATTATTTTATTTATGATCTTTGTCATTCATATTTTTTTAAATTACATGAAATAATTATTTCACAAAACATTAGAGCAATAAATAATTTTTAGTTATAAATTAATTGAACATTTTCTAATATTTTTGGATCGAATATTCTATTATAAAAATTACATTGAATAGGCCTACACAAATTAACAAATAATTCAATTGATTAAACATTCAAATGAGTAGAGTACGAGTATAAAACTCAAAAATGGAAATATGACTAACCTCACAAACAATTAAATTTATTACGCTCACAAATGAGTAAAGAAACTACTATCACACAATAATGAGTAAAGCAATTAAATTCCAAATTAGTATATTTACTAAAATCACAAATGAGTAAACCAATTAAAAATAGCATGTGTGCAAATGTATTGGCTTCAAGAATTGGTAAATTTATCATGATCACAAATTAGTAAATAAATGTGTGTAAAGAGAGAGATAAAGTTCACAAAATAAAAAATTACAATCACAAATCATCAAATAAATTAAGATCACATGTGTGTAAAGAGCTTATGTCCACAATTTGGTAAAAATTTACAATCACAACTGAGTGAATAGCTTAAAATCACATGTGTGTAGCGATTAGTTCACAAATGATCAGAGCAATTAGGTTCACAGATGAGTAAACTGATTAAATCAACAAATCAAAATTTTTTCGTTAAAAAATCTAATAATTTCACAGGAATTTTATAAGGGCACCTAATGGTATATTTTACATAAGTGTTTAATTTAATTATATTTATAAGATGGTGAAACCTTTTGTGCATTTTTTTAAAATAAACAGTTTAGTCTAATTTTATCTGAAAATTTACACAAAAAAAACTTAAATTTTTTTATTTTCACTTAAAAAACTTAGTTTTTAAACATCGAAAAAAATTTAATTTTAATCCTATGCCAAATTGATAATTTACTTACAAAATTTAAGAATCTAAGACATGAATGAACCACCTGACGAAACGATCATATAATTTTTGATGCCAAGGAGGTTCTGGCCTCGCCTCTATCCAGTCAAAATATGGCCCCACTTCCACACAACTTGTGTCCATCCCCCACTCTATAATTTCTTCTTTAGAAATACACTCATCAAAATTTTGGCTATCATCAGTTTCAAATCTGGCATACAAACATTTCTCCCAATCAACTATAATTTCACTTTCTCTCTCTTTTTCCAAAATTTTGTTGAATTCTAATTCTGAATGCCTCACTATTACACAAATTTCCTCGAAATCAAAATTTCTATGAAGTGTGTATCTTTTATACTTTATGGGCTTTCGGGGTGGTAACATATAATTCGGAAAAACTACAAGAGGAGCATTCATTTCTCTTTCATTCTTTTCGAACCACCAGTCCAAATATTCTTGTTTAGGTATTAGTTCTTGGTACTTATACTTAACAATTTTTTTTCTTCGAATTCTCTTGTTCTTGGGATATTTAGGAAGAGTTTGTGTGTTTTTGTTCAATTTTATTCCAAAAATAAATGGTACCATAGCTAAAGAAATTTTGCCCACACCCTTTTCAAAATATTTATCATAAGAATTTATTTTGTCCAAATCAGATTTCATTTGATTTATGTCCAAATGTTGAAGATAAAAATATGTTCTAATTGGGCCCGATAAGGCTTGTGCTCCCATTACCCCACTTTGTTTGATGCCCAACATGAACACTTCCTGCCTGTATAATAAATATCAAATTTTAGAAATCATTACATATTGTAACGTGGGGCTCGTTGCCGTGCGAACCACGAGTTCTTTTTAAAGATATTGCGATATGTTGCAGGTTAAATACGAACTATACTCTCAGATCACCCAAGGGTTTAATTATTTAAGAAAAACCACACGAAATAAACATTCACAGAATTCCATATACAAATAAAAAACAAACAACAAATTCCGTCGTCAAGGTAATAGTCTCTAAATTAATAAACAAATGAAACACAATAAATACAATAAAGCTGAATCAATGATAGCTAAGCAGTCTTGTTACAATATGTTTAGTACTACTTTAATAGACATGAAAAAGACCATATACCTTTGTTTTAACTCTAGAATGCTTCGCCATGTGTTCCTTTATGTTCGGTACATCTTTTCTAGATGCATACTCATATTTGAGTCATACTCCAACAATTACCATAGTTAATATTCAAATAATCCCTTTACTATAAGTATTTACTACCTATTAAGAGTTTCATAGGCAAAGTATTAATAGTTCAGGGTTTGAGCATCGAGAACCTCAATCTTTCCTTGCAACTGTCAGTTGATTTTTTCTCTTGTGATCCATTCACAATTACTTAATTCAACATTTTATTATAGATCATAGCGAAATTGCGTTGGCGTTAGCCAACTACACCACCAAGGCGGGTCAAAAAACAAAAAAAACTATTGTTTTTGCCAGTTATAGAAAGTGCCCTATCAGCTGCAATAACAACAAGTTTAGAAATCGGTATGTTACTACCCTTCACAAAATATGTAGGGAATACACTAAAAATGTATTTTCCCCTAGTGTGTCCATGAAGAGGAAGCAGCTTAACAAACTCTTCCCTCGCCGTAAAATCGGAAAAAACCATTCCAACAAACATACACAACTGTGCAACATCCGACATGTCTGTACTTTCATGAAACTGAAGTGAAAAATATTCACACGATTGCAAATCATGATGTACCTGGGATTCCAAATTATTAGAAATCTGTTCAACTCGTCTAGCAACAGTTTAGTGAAACAATTGAATGGGCTTTTTTTTATATGGAAGACGTAAGTTCATATTTATCTTTGTGACCATCAAACAGATATTTGGTGGCACTCATCATTGCTTCTTTATTGACCTCCCCATCGCTGAAGGTGTCTTTCTCTTAGCTATCACATGGCAAATTTTGTAAGAAGCTATTGTGACGTTAATTGATTGCTGAACAGGCTTTATAAACACACTTTGTTGCAAAGTTAATATGGATTTGAGAGCCTTCACGGTGAGCTTTCGTAGTTCAGAATATACAGGAAATTCACTATTGAAGTTTGAAGTTTGTTGAAAAATGTCACTCTACATTACTTTTTTTTAGGCACAGACACGCTACCATTACATAATAAGCACACAGGTTTGCCTTTGTATTCAATAGAACAATACTGTTCCTCCCATTCACTGTTAAAACTGTAGCTTCACTGTCGTTTACACTTGTTTAAAACCACTACATGAAAAATAAAAATACTGATAAGTGATAAAATAAGATGCGTAAAACCCGAACGAGTAGTAAGACGCGGTGCTAATAATAATAATTATTAATATTATAACAGACGTAAACTGTATTTAATATTAATTATGTTGCAGGAAAGATAAAATAAAATAAATGGTACGGCACACCGCACAGACTTTCTCTCTCTTTCTATAAACTCCGTAAGATTTCTGAACGGAATAATGTACATTGTATCATCACCACTCCACATAAGAACACGCCTAAAATAATATACAATGATATAGAATCAATGTGAAAAGAGGCGCATCTTTCACCACCTAAGAGCATTTCAAACAGTTTAATGGCTTCCATAAGGGTCAACACTTTGTATTAAAATTTCGATTTCTGATTAAAACCTTAACATTTTATAAGGTGTTGCAGATCTTCAAGTCCTCACATTGATATTTAATTATTCATTTATACATTTTGACAAATAAAAAATGTAAATATTGACTATTGAGTCTAAAATGGAGATAGGAGAAATGTTTGCACAGCAATGATCTAAGAGCTTTAAGGAAAATTAACATACTTTTTTTTAGATACTTACTTATATTTAATTACTCTATGGCATTGGAGAATTATTGCGTTAAGATTTTTAAGTAGTATATGTTTACAACTAAAGCTCACAAAATTGTATTAATATATTTGCAAATATCTCGAAACTGTTGCTTTTATAAAAATATATGTCAAATAAAAGTTTTTTATTTTTAATAGTCCTACAATTTTGCAATGATAAGTTGTTTAGTTTCTCAAATAGTTGTGGAGATACGGAAATTAACGCTTCTGTAAAGTACCTTAAAAATCATTTTCATAGGAAAATGAAAATAGCCAGTTTATTTATAATCTTAATCAACGCCTAGATACGAATTTTAATCAAAATCGTTTGAGCAGATTTTGAGAAAACCAATTTTTTCTATTTTCGCCCTTCATTAAACTACCCTTAATTTTAAGTTTTTATAGACACACAGACAGACGGCATTGCAAAGACTATTTTTTAGGGTTATGAGGGTCATGAGACGTCAACATCCATCAAAATTTCAGGTTAGTTTTTTTTACGGTCGCAATACCTAAACTTAATGTCCAAAAAGTTAAAAAATTCATATAATTGCGTATTGATTGAAATTTATTGATTTTATAAAAATATGTTTCAGATAAAATATTTGTATTATAAATATATATACATATTTGTAATGCTAAGTAATTTCATATCTCAAATAGTTTCGGAGCTATTATAAAAAATGATAATTAACGCGTCAGACCGGAGCCCTTAAAGCCATTTTGCCGAAATATTGAGGGTAGCCATTTTGTTTGGAATATTTATTAATGTTTATAAATTAAATTTAATCAAAATCGTTAGAGCCGATTTTGAGAAAATCTACTTTTTCTCTTTTTACTTTCTCTCTATCTTATAGGTAGAGAAAGTATGGTGATCGTCAAAAAAATCGAAGTCGAGATTTTGATGAATTTTGACGTTTCATGACTTCCTGAATCCGAAAAAGTGGTTTTTGAATTTCCGTCTGTCTGTCTGTTTGTCTGTCTGTCTGTCTGTCTGTACCTCCAACTAGAGCCTAAACTATTTTACCGATTGAGCTGAAACTTGATATCTTGGGTTTTCATAGGGTTGCCCCGAGGGGTTTTTGGAATTGGACATCTACCCCTAAAATTAAGGGTAGTTTACTGAAGGGAAAAAAGAGAAAAAGTCGATTTTCTCAAATTTCATAATGTTCATAAATTTCATTTATGAACAATAATAAATATTCCAAACAAATTGGCTACTCTCAATATTTCGGCAAAATCGCTTTAAGGGCTCCGGTCTGATGCGTAAATTAACATTTTTTATAATAGCTCCGAAACTATTTGAGATATGAAATTACTTAGCATTACAAATATGTATATATATTTATAATACAAATATTTTATTCGAAACATATTTTTATAAAATCAATAATTTTTAATCTATACGCAATTATATATATATTTTTAGCTTTTTGGACATTAAAGCTTAAGTATTGCGATCGTAAAAAAAACTAACCTGAAATGTTGATGGATTTCGACGTCTCATGACCCCCCGAACCCTAAAAAATAGTCTTTGCAATGCCGTCTGTCTGTGTGTCTATTAAAACTTAAAATTAAGGGTAGTTTACTGAAGGGCAAAAAGAGAAAAAGTCGATTTTCTCAAAATCGGCTCTAACGATTTTGATTAAATTTCATTTTGAACATTAATAAATATTCCAAACAAAATGGCTACTCTCAATATTTCGGCAAAATCGCTTTAAGGGCTCCGGTCTGATGCGTAAATTAACATTTTTTATAATAGCTCCGAAACTATTTGAGATATGAAATTACTTAGCATTACAAATATGTATATATATTTATAATACAAATATTTTATTCGAAACATATTTTTATAAAATCAATAATTTTTAATCTATACGCAATTATATATATATTTTTAGCTTTTTGGACATTAAAGCTTAAGTATTGCGATCGTAAAAAAAACTAACCTGAAATGTTGATGGATTTCGACGTCTCATGACCCCCAGAACCCTAAAAAATAGTCTTTGCAATGCCGTCTGTCTGTGTGTCTATTAAAACTTAAAATTAAGGGTAGTTTACTGAAGCGCAAAAAGAGAAAAAGTCGATTTTCTCAAAATCGGCTCCAACGATTTTGATTAAATTTCATTTATAAACATTAATAAATATTCTAAACAAAATGGCTACTCTCAATATTTCGGCAAAATCGCTTTAAGGGCTCCGGTCTGATGCGTAAATTAACATTTTTTATAATAGCTCCGAAACTATTTGAGATATGAAATTACTTAGCATTACAAATATGTATATATATTTATAATACAGATATTTTATCCGAAACATATTTTTATAAAATCAATAACTTTCAATCTATACGCAATTATATGAATTTTTTTAACTTTTTGGACATTAAAGTTTAAGTATTGCGACCGTAAAAAAAAACTAACCTGAAATGTTGATGGATGTCGACGTCTCATGACCCCCCAAACTCTAAAAAATAGTTTTTGCAATGCCGTCTGTCTGTGTGTCTATACAAACTTAAAATTGAGGGTAGTTTACTGAAGGGCGAAAAGAGAAAAATTTGGTTTTCTCAAAATCTGCTCAAACGATTTTGATTAAAATTCGTATCTAGGCGTTGATTAAGATTATAAATAAACTGGCTATTTTCATTTTCCTATGAAAATGATTTTTAGGGTACTTTACAGAAGCGTTAATTTCCGTATCTCCACAACTATTGGAGAAACTAAATAACTTATCATTGCAAAATTGTAGGACTATCAGAAATAAAAAACTTTTATTTGACATATATTTTTATAAAAGCAGCAGTTTCTGAGATATTTGCAAATATATTAATACAATTTTGTGAGCTTTAGTTGTAAACATATACTACTTAAGTCTTAACGCAATAATTCTCCAATGCCATAGAGTAATTAAATATAAGTATCTAAAAAAGTATGTTATTTTTCCTTAAATCTCTTAGGAGAAATGTTTGCATAGCAATGATCTATCTCCATTTTAGACTCAATAGTCAATATTTACATTTTTTATTGGTCAAAATGTATAAATGAATAATTAAATATCAATGCGATGACTTGAAGATCTGCAACACCTTATAAAATGTTAAAATTTTAACCAGAAATCGAAATTTTAATACGAAGTGTTGACCCTTGTGGAAGACATTAAACTGTTTGAAATGCTCTTAGGTGGACAAAGATGCGCCTCTTTTCTCATTGATTATATATCATTGTATATTATTTTATGCGTGTTCTTATGTGGAGTGGTGATAATACAATGTACATTATTCCGTTCAGAAATCTTACGAGTTTATAGAAAGAGAGAGAAAGTCTGTGCGGTGTGCCGTACCATTTATTTCCCTTCAGTAAACTACCCTTAATTTTAGGGGTAGATATCCAATTCCAAAAAACCCTCGGGGCAACCCCATGAAAACCCTTGATATCAAGTTTTAGCTCAATCGGTAAAATAGTTTAGGCTCTAGTTGGAGGTACAGACAGACAGACAGACAGATAGACAGACAGACGGAAATTCAAAAACAACTTTTTCGGATTCAGGGAGTCATGAAACGTCAAAATTCATCAAAATCTCGACTTCGATTTTTTTGACGATCACCATACTTTCTTTACCTGTAAGATAGAGAGAAAGTAAAAATGGGGTGTGGCTGTGTCATGGACACGGCCGTGTGTTGTACGTGAATACATTTATGTAACAGCTGACGATTAATTCTCCGAGTCAAAAGTTATACTAATTGCAAATCTCGATACGCAGCAAAATAACCTCAAAATGGCGGCGCTTCCCCCTCCACCACGCGCGATGCGTCACTGTTCTCGCTTATCGTAATGAATTATTTGATCCTTTAGCTATCCAGTGGTATAATTTAATTTTGGATGTAGGGAAGGAAACTATAACACCAAATTGTATCCCCCGATTTTGTTATAATTAGGTTTTTTGGATTGCCCCCGTATGGTAGCAAATTTAAAGACGTATTCACGTCAAAATACACTGATAACTAACACACTGTGTAACGATACCGATTTGGACCGCTCTCATATATTTAAAAAGTCATGGTATTTTTCTTCAATAAATTGTATGTAAATTATCCTTTTAAGACCTCATCCATGGAGAATCACGCGCTTTTCAGAAATAACGTAGAAGGATTTCACCATTAAAACTTTGTTTTTATTTCAAAATTTAATTCCGTAGTATTTACCAAACAACGCAAGAGACGCTAGCTTCCTATACCCAATAGGAAGCTATTCTTCAAGACACCTGTCGCAGGGACGCTTTCGATTTGTTGGTTTTGACACTGGTCACGAGAGGTCCAAGGGGCAAGGGGTATGTCATATATAAGCTGTTTGTGCGTATGAACACACAGAGTGCCAGCGACATAAACCTAGGGAGTAGTCACATAAATCTACTGAGTGCCAGCGATATAAACTAACCTGTATTTCAAGTAAAATTGTATAAGAATATAAAATCACTCCAATAAATCGTGTGCAACATTAACAGTTGTATTTATTCAAGTAAAATATAATAATTGGCGCTCGATCACAGGGTTATAATAACCAATTATATCACAATCAATTCAAGAAAGTTGTAATTGGCTCCCAATCGCGGGACAAATATATCTAAAATAAACCCATCATTTTAATTGGCTCTCGATCACGGGGCTATAAATACCAATTATATCACAACAATAACGAAACTTTATAAATTGACGCCCAATCGTGGGTTCAAACAAACCGTAATATCATAATTGGCGCTCGATCACGAGGCTATAACTACCAATTATCACACAAACATTCCGTATCATCAAAATTGGCGCCCAACGCGCAACCTAACATTTTAATTGGCGCTCGAACACGGGGCTACAAATACCAATTATATCTCAATAATTCAGTAACGTTTTAACTGTTTGTACTTCTTGTCACAACATAAGCTAGAATCTTACTGAAAATATTCCTGTTTGTGTAGCTCCTTAGGGGACGGCCAGACTGGGCGTTGTAATGAGAGGTGGCCAGACTGGAGTGAGCGCGCGCTTCACCCAGTACAGTCTAGTTTACATGCGATATGCAAAATTATTGTATGTTGGTTTATTGAGTGCTAGGAGAACTTCTCATTTTGACATTTTTATTACTATCGATAGGCTTAGCACACTTGTTACTAATGGCCTAATTTAATTGGTGAGATCATAAACCATATATATATATATATATCTGATATGTTAAGATACTTCAATATTATAATCAAAGTAGGCCTTTACAAATAAGAATCACCATTAGTGTGGAGAGAGGATGAGAAAACCACAACAATAAATCACTTGTCAAAAACCACCCTCAGTTCACTGAGCCAAGATTAGAACCTTTGTCTCCTCATCAACAACTATCAAGAGCTATTAATTGTTAATCACTCGCTCGCCAGTTTGGCCACGCAGCCGCTCGCACGCTTGTCAGTCTGGCCGAACCCTTAGAATTGGAAGTGAACAATACATAACGGTAAGAAGGAAGAAGCATTTATGACACCTTCACAATAAGTGACCCACTCCTTGGAAGCAGGGTCCGAGGTTGTTTCAACGGACAGAAAATACTTCTTATTAATTTTATTTCTGCAAACAAGACATCCGATTTTCTTTTTCTAATGAAAAAGCATCTAACCAAAGAAAGGGTGTGGCTCGTGGAGGCATAAGAATGAATAAGATAAATAAAATATAGTGGTGACACCGTTCCCGTGGGAACGCTAGATGGAAAGAATGAACTGTTACTATGATTCTAAAAAAAAACTTGAAATTTCAGTTAAGCTTAAATTTGTATACGGAGGGCGTCAGAAAAGCATATTACATGTGCCATGGCGCTCCCGGGCGCATTATTTATCTTACCTTTATGTTATCTCATGTATAGCTCTCAATCATGTTTTTAAATATTATTGGAGGAATTGAACAATATTAATTTTCATTGCTGTATGACCAGTATTAACATAATTATGTATTGAATTTGTATTACTTAAGTTTTATGAATGAAATAAGTAGGTAAACAATTATTTATATAATAACAAACTGGAAGGAGTTAATAAACAATTTTAGTTTTAGATGAATTTATTGATCACTGTAGTTTTATAACAACAAACAAGGTAGGTTGAATTAATAGAAAGTGTACCCGCATTGTGTAAAGATGGTAGGAAAATTATTTTAATAAAACCTACCAAATCTACCAAAAGACGGTTTGAGACGATCATCCACACTAAAACTCAAACCCTGCAACAAATCGTCCTGATATGAATACTTATATTACTGCGATACTTTGCTTTCCATTAAACTTTTTTTCCAAGTGATGAAAATATTATTACTAACCTTTATAGTAAAAGTATAGCTTGGACAAACATTCACCGCATTTGCGTGTGTGGGAAACTATTTGGGGAGTAGTCAATCTCATTACACCCAACTGGGATTCAAACCCCGATTCCCCAGGTCATCAGAAATCCCGTATATTGTGATAGTGACGCCTTAGACCAAGTGGGTCCTACCTTGGTAGTTTAGTTAAATGCGTATGGCCCTAATTAGTAGTAAGACGCGGTATAAACAAATTAAGCGTATTTGTCTGATGTGGTGTCTCGTGCATCTGTCAGAAACTCAGTCTGCATGGTTCACCTTTAACAGCAGTTCCTAGACCGCATATATTCTTGATGAGGGCCCCGTGTCGGGTAATGAACACACACACACACACACACACACACACACACACACACACACACACACACACACTGTGGTAAGTTAACAGAGGCCGTCCAATGTTCCGGGAGATTGTCTAATTCAAGACATTCTCTCCAGAACCAGGTGAATACTAGCAGAGAAACTTCTGGAACAAATGAACCTTAAGTGACTGAGAGGTTAATAGATAGAAGAGAACTCCCCAAAAATAGTTCGTAACAGTAAAATCAAATCATAAGAAGTAAGTTTTGGAACAGTCAGCAAAATGAAAAAAAAAATATTCTAATAGAGTTGTTTATTTAACACTAAAAACATTTTAAGGGCAGTAAATACAACAATATATATGAGCAGGTCGAAATGTCCTTCATAGTATATTCATAGTCAATATACAAATAATAGGTAACAATTAGGTAAGAATGAGTAATTACCCCTAATAATAATAATAATATACTGGAAATAAATTTACGGCCTCAGCCATCAGTATTATTTTGAGAGATAATATTATTTTTAAATAAACTTTACACAAAAATAATAAGAAATAAAGTAATATACATTACTGTTTTAACTCTATGGTATCTGAGGGTAGTTGTATGAATATTTTTTCCTTCTTCTAGCACCACGTCTTACTACCTGTCAGGTTATACACATATGTACTAATTACACTAATAGGTTAGGAGTTAGGAAGGCTTAATTTAAAGGAACTGCACTCGCATTTGCGTGGAGGGAGAATGGAAAACCACCCTCAGTGCACCCGATCAGGATTCGAACATTAATCTCCTCGTCTTCGTCAGTCTAGTCCAACGCGAATTAGCGCGATAGACCATGCGGCCCCCAACGCGGGTATGAGTATTCTTAAATGGGTCAATTGCCACCAAGGAACCCCTCAAATATTATACAGCTAGCCCACACAACAAAGGTCATAAGGACCAGCATATGGAACATACTAGTAGTTTCAAAATCAAGTATAATCCAATCAGAACACCATAAACATGTGGGGTCTCTATTTAAGTTAATTCCCAATTGGGACTTTAAACAGAAAAATAATCTGTGCGAACTATGCGACCATCGTTAGGGCAAGGACAGTATAAAACTCCTTAATAGATCACTTGGGAACAATTCAAGAACCAACCCACGTGCAACAAACTATTTAATCAGTTTGTACTAACAGGATGGCACTCAGGTCATATTCCAAAACTAGACACACAATAATTGACAATTAGCCTACATAATTAACCCTTTCACAGTAAAGACCTGGAATGAATTATATCAAATAAAAATTATAAAGACACTAATCTTATTTATTCTTAACAAGAAGAATAAATACACCTGGGACAATAACGCTTCCCTACATACTATAAATTAATATATAAAATACAACATTTTCGTGTCTTTCGTCCTAGTTGGAGACACCATTCCTGTGGTACCCAAAATTGCCATGATGTCTAGGGCGATTCTTCTAGCAAGTTGATGGAGAAACCCAAACGGGGTTCGTCTGACATTGCTCAATGACAAATTAACTGTGAAGAATGAACAAATATCTCTACGTTATTCCTGGTATGATTAGTGAAAAATTTCAGACTTTTGAGGGTAAGGGTTCGGCCATACTGACAAGCGTGCGAGCGAGCGCACAAGCGACTGGGTGGCCAAACTGGCGAGCGTGCGCGTAATTATCAGATAGCTCTCTATAGTTGTTGGCGAGGAGGCTACGAATCTTGGCTCAGTGAAATGATGGTGGGTTTTGACAAGTCATTTATAGTTGTGGTTTTCTCCTCCTCTCTCCACGCTAATGGTGATTATTATTTGTAAAGGCCTACTTTGATAATATTGAAGTATTTTAACATATCAGTTTTACGTATATGTATATATATATATATATTACACACATATACATATAAGTATGGTTTATGATCTTACCAATTAAATTAGGCCGTTAGTAGCAAGTGTGCTTAACCTATCGATACTAATAAAAATGTCAAAATGAGAAGTTTTCCTAGCACTCAATGAACCAACATCAATAATATTGCCTAGCGCCTGTAAACTAGACTGCACCGGGTCGAGCACGCGCGCTTGAAAAATAGAACCAGTTCTATCTTTCAAGCGTGCGCGCTCCAGTCTTGCCACCTCTCATTACAAACAATGTGTTCTATTTTATATTTTAGTCGCTCGCGCGCTCGCTCACCCAGTCTGGCCGCCCCCTCAGATAGGAGAGGTTTCTCGAGTAGTCCAGAGTTTACCAAGCGCATGCGTAGCCTGGCGTCGAATCTCCTATGTTTGACGTTGATCGCTGCCCTCAATGTACGTTTTGTAAGAGCATAATTATTTTAAGGTTTATTCTTGCAAGATGTTAACCCACGCTTGTATATTCCCTTGGAAGTCAAGAGTATTGGGTTGCCATCCTCTTGATAATGGCATATATCTCATATAGGCTAAGGGCGCCTCCCCAGGTGGTGGTTAGGGGGATACTCATCGCCGAGACTTGGACCCGCGGCCCTGAAAACATGGTCCCAGGCGGTCGCGGGTCTGCGGAGCGGCGAGGGGTACCGGGGGCATTAAATACCCGGGGCGGACCAACTATAGTGTGAGATAGTAGGGTATAGTCTTTGATGGGAGTTTACGGACGATTAGGTTAAGTGTTTAAATCTACATGTAGTTAAAAAAAATGGTATAAGGGTTAAAATGGGAACAACCGTTTATTGTAGGAATAGCGCCTCAGTATATAGAATAGGCACTGGGGCAGAATGTAAGGATTAATGGGGAAAAAAAAAAGTCCCACTATTGTTCCTGCTCCCTCGTCACGGGAGATCTACTCGGCTACTTATGTAGTAGTTTAGTCACCTGAATAGATTAATAAATATATATTATTGGACTCACTCTCAAGTCTCACTCCCCACGAACCATCCACTCCAACCCCTACCGCTCGGGGTCCATCCCAACCATGTAAGTCCCTACGGTGCCGCGGTAGTGCTGTAGTTAGGGTTGGCTACCGGGCACCCAAAGAAAGTAGTTAGTGACCTTACAGTTTCAAGCTTCTTGACGTGAGCAGGCCTTGGTTCGAAGTAGGTGCGGCCTGGTTTAATGAGACACGTGAACACAATACTACCTTAACAGAGGATGAATAGTGGTGAGTATTCATACTGCTTGTAGTCGTATAATAGAATCAGAAATAGAATAATAAATATAGGAGGCATTGATTAGTTGTTTTTGTGTTAGGTCATAAGTAGTTTTAGAACGGAACACACCTGAGAATCCAGAACCATATAGATACTATGAAATAAACATATGGTGCAACTGAGGTTCTAGAACCAGGTGTAAATTAGCAGGGGCAAGCCACCTATTGTGGCTGGAGAGAAATGATCGTGGCAACTACGTATACATTTAAAAACAAATTTAAAGTCAAAACAAACCGTAACTCTGTGTACGCAAACTAAACGTCAGACTCAGCTAGTCTGGTTTTCCGGTGACGAGACGTCAGAGATTGGTGGAGAGAAGTTTTTCCCAAATGGTTTCCTACTCTACCTTCAGTCAAATGCGCGTACATTTGTTTCAAATTATACCTTCCTCATCCCCTCTCCAATAGCGTAATTGAAATGCATTTGGCTCGGGAAGATTTTAAGATGAGTTGGAGAAAAAAATTTGTTTATTCCGTTAGTTTACTGTTGTGAATGCAAACGTAGTTCCACGTCTAACGGGGGAGGTGACTTCTGATATTGTCAAGCTCCCAAAATAACGATCAATCAATGAAGAGTTTTGTGCAACAATCAATCAACTGAATGTTTTTTACTATCAAGTAAAAAAAGTTTTGCCCCGTATAATTTTTTTTCTCCTTTTATTGAATAAGATATATCGTTTGATGCGAGACACGGTTGAATGCTCTAACAAATAGCTGTCCTGTGGCTCTGGAGGAATTCCAGTTGTGTGTTTATACCAATAACAAGTCAATAAATCATGATACTAACTGTTACTTTTGGTTTATCTAGAATTCAATAGATTCCGAGCGTTTTTTACGATAGTAAACATTCAAAACCCACACCTTGAAGGCTTACAAAACAAGTAGACGTGAATAATAATCTATATTAATAAAATTGAAAGTTTTTTTGTTAGTTTGTTTGTCACGAGCATTGCGTAATATCTACCACACGCAGAGGACTGAAATTTTAAAAATTAGTAGCATCTGTGTATGAACAGGTGCACCTCGAAGCCGGAATTTAAAAATTTAAAGCTACCTTCCACGTACACATTCATTAAATTAAAAACATTTCTCCCGGAAAAAACCGGGTACTTTAGAAATGACTAGATTACTCTAGTATATTTTCAAATATATATAAATCTACGGTATCACTTCAATACACGGTTTAAAAGTATTGTGTATGACTAATCACGATTTAAAATTATCGAGCTGTAAAATATTTGTGAAGAGTGATTGTTCATTAATATTGATTCGCATTATCTTTAACTATTACTATTTGAAGATGACCAGACAATTAGCTAAGTTGGTAGCTTATCTGTCTTCTGAACCATGGGTACTAGGTTATATTCCCAGCATGGGCGGAAAATTTATCTTTGATAGAATTGCAGCATTGCCTTTCAGAGCTATGGCTGTGGGACTTACGGTGTCTAATCTATAGAGTTAGTTTGAAGGCCATTTATTTATATAATCAATTGTAACCAGATAATAGACATAGCATAACACAAATAAATGAAAATAAATCATTATTATAAAAGGGATTAATTTATTTTTAAGTCAAGTTGTTCTAACACTCATTGGTCAGGTGTCAACCAAAATAGATTATAATTTGAGGTAAGTAGAGAAGATTCTCTGTATGATTGGTCAAATGGAGAGCCAACGGCTGAGAACATACTTCAAGTAAAGTTTTAACGAGCTCTGCTTATCCTAGAAATACTTGAAAAAAACGACACTGACAAATTTCTTTAGAAATAATACAGGGAATAGAAAAATGTTTTTGGGTTTTCATAGTAAAATATCTATAAAAATAAATTAGTTGAAATAAATTAACCAAATCAAGGTCCCGTGTTGAAGCTAAGCAGACGAAAGCTTTCAGTGTTGCCACACCGTTCACAACAAAAATCCCGTAGGTAGCTCAAATATTTCTGAAGATATTTAATGATGGAGTCCCGGACACCTTTTATCAAAGGCCGCTGACTTTCGTGTTAACAGAACTGCAATTACAGTTGGTGTAAGCTACTTACATAATATCTAGAATCAACAAGAGACAGTGGAAAATATATGGCGTGAATAAACAAAACTGGCACATGCCACTGGCTTGAAACAGTAATGGATGTAAAAAAAACACTAACATAGCATTTCACTTGATAAACGTCATTATGGGACATCATCATCATCATTCAGAAAGGAAAATATCATTTCTATAACTCTTCAGTTTTCCCGTTGGTCACTTAGATATATACCAGCAATGTTTTCATATATATACATATTATTTTTGCACAACGTCTTACGTCACCCCTATGGTGTAGGAATAAGGAATAAATATAATTTAGACCAAACGTACCTGTGGTGGCATGGAGGGACGATGGGATATTCTTTAGTAAGAACTATCCTCAGTAACCAATCAGGTATTCAAATCCCGATCTCCCCACCATAGGCAATCCAGTTTATTGTGGGAATGATGCCTTAGACTATACGACCACTGAAGCGGCTGACCAAAAGATCTATTCATCCACTTTAGCCGTTGATAATTAGCCGATCCTTGTTTCCTTCGCAAGGATCCGTAGGTCAACACATATTTTTGATAAAGAGCAAAATTCTGTGACACTCAAATTGGTTCCCTTCTCTAGTTTCGGCGAAAGAGGTAATCAAGTTCTAGCCCACGAGTAATTTTAGGCCTTGGACACAGACAAGGAAACAGTACTCAGTCTTACTAAAGTTTAGCTGCGTTTCTTGAGCCAGTTTTAGGCCTTGGACAAAGACAAGGAAACAACAGATACTCAGCCTTACTGGAGTCTAGCTACGCTTCTTGAGCCAGTTTTAGGCCTTGGACAAAGACAAGGAAACAACAGATACTCAGCCTTACTGGAGTCTAGCTGCGCTTCTCTAGACAGTTTTAGGCCTTGGACAAAGACAAGGAAACAACAGATACTCAGCCTTACTGGAGTTTAGCTGCGCTTCTTGAGCTAGGTTTAGTCCTTGGTCACTGAAGACCACTAGTTACAGTCCTCAGTGATAACAGCACTTCCAATTGAGATATTTCTAAACAACTCTCTCTCAACATGTTCGTTGTAAAGGCTACAAGATCAAGAGTAAGTTACTCATAGTGGCTGCCTGAAGTGATCAGGTACCAGCAATCTCACCTCTTAAACTCACCCTTTAAATTCACAAACCTTTTCACACAAGGGGGTATTGTGCAGTCTGAGTAATCTCGTTAAGAAGGTTGGTTTATGAGAAAGGGGGTATGGCTACTCTACCTGTCCCTATGTTTGTGAAAGCCGTCTGATTGACACTAGAACCTTTTTTTTCTACTCTCTAGTAAAACCTTTTTTAAAATGAATTCTTTAAAAATACTCGCTTGATAGCGATGCTGTTACTTGAAACTGCATGTAGCGATCCCCAAGTTGAAGGACTCAAGCTCTACAAAAAAAAAATGCTCAACCATATTAATAAGGAGGTTTGGTATCTAGTGTATTTTTGTCTGGGGCCTTAGAGTATCCCACTTCGAGAATATTTCTGAAACATTTATTTGCATCGAGGCTAGTATTTATAGACTTAAACTTCTTCCGCCATAGTTGTCTGTCCAACCGTTATAGAAATGGGGTGGTGGAGTATTTTAAAAAGCATTCAAATAGTAAATCATGAGTAAATCATAGTAAATCTGGAGAGACTAGACCTGGACGTCATCCCTTATTTCACAAGGTTTAAGAGCAACTGATTAAATAAAGTTATTGAATAGACCGCATAGTTCGATTTTGTATTTATAATGTTACTTAGAAAGAAACTATAAGCAAATAGTTGGTGTTTTTATATTTTGTGAAGAACCCACATATACTTAAACCCAGGACCATTTAATAACTTTATTACTACCACATACTCCTACTTGATTGACTATCACTTAAAGAAATAGTCGCAACTCAATTAGTTAACCAATTCCCACGCTGATTTAAACTTTATACTGCTCACATCTTGAAAACGGAAAAATAGTCAATGTATCCTTCATTTTTTGTTTATCTTAACACTATTTTCGTTTCTAAAAGATATCATTCAAATGTACTCTAACTATATTCGTGATCACTTGTTTCAGTTTAATACACCACCGATAAACTAGCGTGAGACAGCTGTGCGATTATACCTTTCGATAAGTTTTGCTCTTGCATGCAACATTGTTCAATTAGCCCTGACGATGATAATCGATACAACGTGCAACAGTTGTGTGGTTCGCTTTGAGCTGAGCCTAGAGAAACCTTTAGGAATATATTTGCTCATAATAATCATGTAGAGGCACCCCAGAATGTCCTTGGGAGAGTTGTAGTTAACATACTCTATTACTAAATTATCTTATAACTTACTTTTTGGCAATAGAATCTCTAAAGTTCATTGGGGCATTTACAAAAGGACATCCTATCCCTATCTTGAGCTAGTTCTCTCCAGTCCCCCTCATTACACCCTATCTCATCTAGTTCCATTCTAATGTTATCCTCTCATCTGCGTCTAGTTCTTCTCAATGGCCTCTACCCATTGGGTTTGCCAGTCAGTATTTTGAACAAGATTCTGTAATCTCCCATTAACGCTGCATGTACTGCCCGCCGTACTCCCGTAATATGCAAGACTTGACTATCCTAACAATGTTTGGTGATGAGTATAGGATATGTAACTCATCATTATGTAACATCCTCCACTCTAAACTATTTTCATCCCCTATTTGGATCATACTTCTTACGAGATTCTCGGAATTGGCAAGCTTCAACCCTAGAACAACAATAAAGATCAATCTGATGACATATATAAAATTAACAATGCACTTATTTCGAGGGGGTAAAGAGAATTAAAATCTATTATAACATATTTAAATTACGTTGAACCCCTTGGAATAAAAGTTAAAATTAGTGAAATTAATTACACTTTCACTTTATTGAAAATATTAAGCTTAAGCACCACGTGATGTGTACACTTATAAGTGGTTAAGCTTATCGAGAAATGATTATAATTATCTGTTGAGATGGTTTGTACAAAGATTATAGCTATATTTTCTTATTATGATTGCATTTGACAAAAAGTATCAACAACGGATCAGATTTATACTATTCGACGAATATTAGAAAAAAAGTCGAATACAACATGATACATTAATTATACGAGTGTATAGATTTTAAAAATACTTATTACTAAAAGAACCTAATTTAAAGAAATTTTATCAAGTTTGGGATACCCAAAACACTTGTAATGCTAATTGAGGTATTGAGACTGATACGCGTGGGGAGAGGGGGTATGGGTTTGATGATACTTATCAGATACTTTCGAAATACATAATGGGTTGAAACAAGGAGATGCACTTTCCTCATTACTTTTTAATCTAGATTTAGATTATGATATTAGGGTAATGCAAAAGAGTAGGGAAGGGCCGACTTCAAACGGTGCAATAGAGCTCTTGGGATACCCAGATGATTTAGCTTTGTTATTGTTATTATTATTAGCACCGCGTCTTACTACCCGTTCGGGTTATACGCACTTACGATAATGTGCAATGGTAGGGTGATTGTGAGATGAAATGGAGGACCTACAGTTTAATGTGGAATCCGAACCACGGTGGAGGCCTGGCATTCCTCACATTCACAAGTTGTGATTAATACACGTCTTGTCAGAGGTGAAGGAAGGGTTTGGCAATCAGATAAATCTGTGCCGGGACAGAGGATTGAACCCCGGACCCTCAGCACAGAAGTCTGACACCTTACCCCTAGACCACCAGGTCACCCATTTATTTAGCTTTGTTGTGGAATAGTAAGGAAGATGTTGCAAGAAATGCAGAAATGTTATTAGAGGCTAGTAAAGAAATAGGTTTAGAAGTGAAGGCTCAAAAGATTGAGTAAGTGATCACAGAGAGAACACAGATTGGGACGATAATTTAGAGATTACTGCGAACAACATTTAATTTGACAGGGTTAGTGAGTTTAAATATTTAGGAACAATTTAACTAAAAATAATGATATTTGGCTGAAAACTAGGAAAATAACACAGTCTGGAAATGCATGCTATTACTCGGTCTGTAAGTTGTTGACATCTCACCTGCTTTCAAGGAATGTAAAACTCAGAATATACAAAACAATACTTTTACATGTTTTTTTATATGAGTGTGAAACGTAGTATCTTAATTTACATGACGAAAACAAATTTAGGGTGTTCTAAAGCAAGGTTCTTAGGAAAATATTAGGTCCAAACAGGGTTGAGGCTACTGGGGAGTGGAGGAGGTTACATAATGATCAGTTACATACAGGCGCGGATTCAGGGGGGGGGTCAAAGGGTCAGTTGACCCCCCTGTGAAAGTTAGAAAATTAATACAAAAAATAAAATTCAAATTCAAATTTTAGAAAGAAAATACAACACAGATAAATGTTATTCAATTTTTAATCTTTTTACGTGCAAACACTTCTTAAGCCGGGCTCACACGTGCGCTATTCGTCAACGTTTATTCATTGTTTGACAGGACTTACGCAAGTGTGAAAAAAATATTCGTTTTCATGTAAGAATATTTGCCGTGCATAGCGAGTAACGAAAATTGTTCCGCATAGAGACTGTAGACTAGCACACATCAAAGAAGACTAATAATCTCCTAAGAGAAGTTCATCCATGAATAACAAATATATAATATGTGTGGACAGCAGAAGCGGCGGAATTGTTGGAGATTCTGACCCCCTGGAAATAGTTTGCCCCTCCCTGGAATAAATTCCTCCCTAGATATATTTCAAGTCTTCTGATATTATCGAATGTGAAGCTAAAACATGGCCTTAAATTAAACTCCAAATGACTTCTAGGTGCACTCTCGTGTTAAAAATTTGCCGGATAAGACCACTTCAAATAACTACTAGACTAGAGTTATCTAAATAGCAGAAAAAGTCAAGAGGGAAAGCTCTTAATAGCTTCCAAGGTCATCAAAATTTCAAAAATGTTTTGGGGAGGACAATTACAAATTCTGAATTTTCCGAAATTTCTGAAGGAATTCAATTTTCAAAATTTGCTTGTTGGAAGACCACTTAAAAGATTATTTTCTAGAGGTATTCAATTTTCGTAAAAAATTAAGGTGAGGATCACTCTAAATAGCTTCAAGAGGCATCCAAATTTCAGAAATTTCTAGTTGAGGAACACTTAAAAATGGCTTGTAAAAAAATCTTATTAAAAAAAATAATCAAGTCAAAGACTACTCATAGCTTCTATAGTGAACCATTTTTCAAAAAATTGTTGGAGAGCCACTCCAAGCAAATAGTTTATAAAAACTATCCGATTTTAAAAAAATAGGAGAGGATGACCACGTTTAAAACATACATAAGATCAAAAAATGAATGAGAAACAATTAGATGGCTTTAAACAGAAATCTAACATTGTAAGTAACTATGTTATTTATAATTATGACCACCCTATGGAAATGATCTGGATCCGCCCCTGGTTACATATCCTGTACTCATCAAAAGACATTGTTAGGATAATCAAATCTTGTACATTACAGTGGGCAGTAAGTTAGTTGTATTACAAGGATTGTAAAGTGTAATCCACATCATTTCCTTCAACGTCATCATAATTATTTAGGTCAATGCTATGTAAAATAATGTATGGTGGGCGTATCCCTACCTCGAGCTATACGGAACCTCGAAATGGAGACTCAAATAATCGGGACTGATGTTTTAGCAAAGAAGATTTTAAGCAATAAATAACTTAAAATAAAACCACTGTTTCTACTCTCACAGTATAAATATGTTTAATATAGAGAGAAAAGTTAGTGTTGAAAGGTAGAAATTAATAGATCTAAGGGTAGTTGGGTCTAAAACACTTAATAACCCATCTCTCCTCATTGATAAAGAGTAATTTAGGTAAGTAATACCACTACTATCAGGCCTCACGTTTCGGGAAGTTTTTATATATTTTATATTAGGAAGGAGTAAAACAGTTTCATCATTTTTTTTTAAATACACCTATTTTAAAATGGTAAAGCTATTAAACTATCCCAATTTCACTGTTATCAAGTGAAGAACGCACATCATTGTGGATTTTAGGTCCATTGTGATCTTTGATCCCGGTTAATCGGTTGTAAGATAGGCTCTTAAAACCTATTTCCCCCAAACATTTCGTGTGAAGTTTTCTGATCACCTTGACCCAATAAACTAGTTCCAAGTCACACGCTGTCGTACTTGGTTTCTTAAGTACACCGCAAGCCAGATGTATCTCTCTTCACAAGTTTTGAGGATGACCTTAATATCTATCAGATGCCGCAGAGCCCTCACAGACCATTGCCAAGTTTCTCACAGTAACTAACGAGTGGATCCACTGCCAAACCTCCTCGCAATCTGTGTCTCTGAAACTTACTTTATGATGGTTCAATGGATGGCTCGCATATTTATAAACAAGACAAACAAACATTTTGTTCTGTTTAGTGTTTAGAAAATAAAAGTTAAATATAAAATTTATTAATCAGCCATAGTTTGTCAATAAGCTCACACGTTTTCGTTTGAAGAAAACTCCAAAAGTCAACGAAATTTTTTTTTAAATAACATTAGTGGTCACGTGGTCTAACCATCAATCTCGTGTTGGACTAAATTGCTAGTGACAGGAGGGCTGTGGTTTGACTTCCGGTCAAGTGTAATGAGGATGTTTATTCATAAAGGATTTCCCACTCTCCCTCCGTGAAAATGCGGGTAGATTTACTCTAAAAGCATACCTTTCTCATTCATATCCCAATAGCGTAATTAATGTGTGCATATAGCCCAAACAGGTACCAAAGTGCGATAAATACTTTATAGTCTACATATCATATAGGTATATACTTATATACCATATATGCCTACTATAGCCTATAGTATGTATACATATATTTATTTACCTATTTATATATTATGTATTTTTCAACATAAAGGTAAGGCAAGTAGTACTAGACAAAAGTCGTCATGTAAGATGTCAAATTTAAATTGGTAAAATATTAGCTACTCTGTTATGTTAGTTAAAATGATACTATAAGATAAATATAAGATATAAAATAAGATAGCTAACTACTAATGTAGACAAGTATCTTCCTTACTATAACTATACATTGCTGACGGATGATATACTTTCAATGGTAACTGAAAATACTAAAATAAACACTATATCCTAGTAATAGAATACAACCTAAATTACCTCAAAATACACTTAGATTAGCAAATATATACTTTAAAAAAAGAATTACACCAAATTAAACGAGATATTAGTGTAACGCAATAGAATACATTTACCCAAAACAAATTGCAGTACTATACTATCTGTACACGATGCCTTATTCAATAAGAACACATTAAATACATTATTTTATCAACACCAACATCCTATTAGATTTTAAGGACACATCACAACACCTGAATTATGATCTAGTAGCTGAATATTCCAGATCCTAAAGCATTTCTTGGTTATATTAGAACACAGTATAATTGGAACTAAGCAAGGATAGTAGCCGACAGTTGAAAAATTACCCAACAATACTATCGTATATTCATACTTAAAGGCATGTGAGCTGAAGCTGTAAGTTGACAGATAGTGCCATCAGTCACCACCTATGTAATATTACTAAAAATATAATTAAATGTCATCAACACTCACAGAAAAAAAAAGAGTTTATATTTTATAAACAATTCTTCATTTCAGGCCTACAGAACACTTTTCATAGAAAAAGCTTTTTATAAAATACACACAAAGGTTTATTTTGCACCCAAAATTGAAAACAATTTACTCTATCATAAGTATTATGTTATTGGTGTTATGGAAAGTGACAGATGTGGATTATATGACGTGACGTATGAATATGTTAAAGTAGATCTTGAGTAACTTTTCCAGATGTCTTCCTATAACATAGGACAGTACAGTTTGGTTTCCACCTGCCCACTAAACATCACACAGTATGTTTGTCGAGTGAAGAGAAGAAGATGAAGGACAAGGTTGTGTCGAAACGTGGACTCATGTTGTTCCGGCGGTGGAGGGCTGGCTATTTGTGTCAGGGTTACTGCTCCTAAAACTGGGACGAGCCGCTTGCTGGCCAACCCTTCAACACCCCATCCCCATCTCGTGTTAACCCACCCTATACTCGCTTTGGTCCAAACTTAAGTCTTCACATGTCGCAAAAGAAAGTGAGGTAAGAAGGTTGGTCTGTCGTCGCTCGTTCTAAGTTCGGTCCCAGGTGCTAACAACTTCACTTGTACAAAGAATATGTAAAACTATTGGTTATAAAACTTGTTATTACTATTAGCACCACGTCTTTCTGGCCCGTTGGGGTTGTTCTATGCTCATGTACTAATTACTAAGTACTAATTGGGATTAATATGGTTGAATATAGAGGAATTATACCCCCATTTTCATGGTGAGAGAGTGGGAAACCATTTGGGGAAAAAAATATCTTTGGCACACCCACCCGGGATCGAATCATGAATACCCCACCATCGGTAGTCTTGTCTGTTGAAAGATTAGCGCCTTAGGCCATGCGGCCACCGAAGCAGGTATTATAAAATTAACTAAGAATTAAGGCTTTCATTTCAGAAAACCAGTTTTTTTAGGTTTAACATTATCAAAATTGTGTCCTAATTCTACTTTTGCCGTTTATAAAATTTAAAATTAATAATTTATTTAAAAAAAGTATAGCTTATATGTTTTTTAGTAACAATTTCTCATCAAAGTGTTCTACTAACATATCAGAACATAGTGCATTAAACATAGTAGAGAATATAATATATATAGTTCAAATTATGCGTCCCTCCCAAATTTAATTCAAATTTACGGTGAAAAGTGGCACATGACCACAGAAATTCAACCAGAGATTTATTACTTTGCATGCCAAATTTTTTACCAATCATGATATATATATATATATTGGGATTAAGTTCATAAATAGCTCATTTTAACATTGTCTACTGTGAATGTGGTGAGAGACGTCAGCTTCTTTAATGTTAACAAAAACAAATAAAGAGTGTATTACCCAATCACTGCCTAGTATTAACTTTAATATCACTCGTATAGGTGGTCGCATGGTCTAACGCGTCATTCTCACATTTGACAGGATTGCTGGTGACGTGGAAGTAGCAGTTTCAATCCCGATCAGATGTGCTGAAAGTGATTTTTTCTTCCCAAATAGCTTTGCATTCTCCCCCTACGAAAATGCGATAGTATATCTAATCTCAGATCATATCTTCCTCGTCCCTATTACAATGGCGTACTATTAATGTAGGGTCAGCTTGGTCGATCATAAGGGACACATTGAAAATACTGAGGGGAACACATCTAGAATACTATTGCCATTATCTTAGTAATAATTCCACCACAATATCGTATTAACACCCAAAAAAAGTAGGCTTTCTTATAAAATAATAAGATCAACTTTTTTTTTTTTTTTGAAACGATGGTGTTAATATCAGGCTTCAAATCTGGTGCAAATTCACGTTAATTTGTTCATAAGTCAAGACCTCATTATACGTTTTGTTCACTTTCAAGTTAGAAAATAACTTATCATAAGTATGTGCCGCCAAGCACAGAAAAAATTTTGTGCGTAAATTCAACAACGTTTAGGAATCTATCTTTCGAAGAAAGCCTACCAATTTCCTACACCAACATATGACATATATCCCCAAATAATTCAAAATTTGCAATGTTGCAGTCCCTCAACTTTTTATAAAAAGAATAATAGGGTCGCATTATATGTTGGTTCATTATAACCTTCGTGGGGGGCAAAACATCATATAGAGGCCGTAAGTGGCCCAACAGTAGGGGTATCAAAAAAGTATCGATATTTTCCTTTTGATACTAGTTACTTTTACAGAGATTAGTACTTACACTCCAGTATGGATCGGTATCAAAAGAGATAACTTTATTTTGTCCCCACTTATGTTGGGATCAGCTTGGTGGACAGTGGAGGGAAAACAAATGGCATTATTTCTCGATTCTCACTCATTTTTTGCATGACAAGCAAGAAGCTTAGCTTTAATCTCTTTTAGCTCATCATGATTCATAGCTGTTCTTTCACCAACTTTAAAGCTATGTGTACACAGTCTACAAAATGTCTAAACACTTTTTGTAGTTACAATGTGTTCAATAAGTTTGAATGTAAGAGTGTAACACAGACACGAAAAAACTGTGTTTCAGCATTTGAAAAGAGTGTGGAGCGGCACAACATCGCGATGACTTATTTTTTTACGATTGGATGCCCCTAGGCAAACAAATGGAGCCGTGTACACCGGCGACAATTCTGTGGTTGCTCACCAGATTGTGCTTGGACCAACCCTACTTCAGTATAGTTTTGGAACAAATATCGCATATAGTGCCTATCTATTGTTCAATGTGCTCCTTCTCAAATTGGTGTCTTCTGAGAAATTGATTGTCCAACTAAAGCCAAAATGTCACCAAAACTGGAAAAACCCATTCTATAGTAGGAAAAAACTTTTCGGATAATTCCTATAACACTCAAAACTTGTATAAAACGTTCCAATGAAAGTCTTTCACTGTAAATGGGGTGTACCTAAAATTGACGTTCGCGTCCTTGTCATTTTCTATTGCAGGCTACAAGAGCAAAAATAGCAAAATAGGATGTAATTAATATAAGTTTAAGGAACTTTTGTTTTTCCTGGCAACAAATATGTTCCCTTGTGAACACACACACCAACAACGCGACTGTTTCGTCGTTCATCTGTTGCTTTGTAGCTGCTAGCCAAAAAGGTAGCGGTGAAAAAATTGTTTAGACAATTTGTTGCCAGTGTACACATTGCCTAGTGTTAAAGAAGCTGTTATATTCAAAAAATATTTACTACTAATCATATTTAGATATTAAATAACTTTCCATCAGCTACGTTTTCATGGGCATTTTGAAAGGTGTTATGGTAAAACCTTTTATAATATCCATCATACAATAAATACTATCATGTCATACCTTCAAATTTCCAACTCATAAGATAGACGCGATAGATCTAGTATATCATAATATGGTTAAATCATTATAATTTTCAGTGTTTAAATAAATATGAAAATAAAATAAAAATATGATGCAAAAGTTGAAATTATTATTACTATATGAATAAATATAGCCTTCCTAGTTACAAATACCATTAGCATAATTAGTACATAAGCGTGTAGCCCGAACTGTTAAAAAAAAGTCTAATGTAGTGGTATAACCCGAAATGATCGGGAAAAAATGTGTTTTTAAACGTAGCACATATTATGTAATACTAAACACTACCAATTTAAAAGGCTCACGTTCTCCTGTGGCCCTCGCTTTCTCAAAACATAATTATTAGTATTACTTGACAGGTGGGATTGCGTTGGTTGTTTATGATCCTGTCGTAGAAAAAAAAAAGCTATTTTGAAAGAGCTTACATTGTGTGTGGTACTCAGTGTTTTATCCCTGTGAAAGTAGAACGAATGTGGTCTTCTGGTGAAATTACGACGTTCAAACGCCA
Organism: Timema podura; assembly: GCA_033556935.1. Classification (NCBI taxonomy): domain Eukaryota; kingdom Metazoa; phylum Arthropoda; class Insecta; order Phasmatodea; family Timematidae; genus Timema; species Timema podura. Next base: position 50,315,239 of record JAVRXN010000009.1, read on the forward strand.
AAAAAAAAAGTTCAATTTTGTCAGCATAAAATGTTGATTTTTAGTCGTTGTAACTGTGTTTACGAGGGATATGAGTAAATGACAATCTTCCACTTCTATTATTTCATTGCATTAAAAGTTTATGATTGTTTAGGGGTTATAGTATGATAATTATTACTCTACTGTTTAGAGAAACAAATACCATAAAATGTTACAAGATACATGTAACCGATGGTTCAACGAAGAAGTTTCATACTGTCCAACTAGGCTTGATTAGTGATAGCGATGTGAAAAATTGTTGGACATATATTATTATTATTATTATTATCTTCACACGAACATCTGACAAACTATATCCACACAGTTATCTGTCACATTATATTCACACAAACATTTGGCACACTATATTCACACAAACATCTGGCATACTATATTCATTCAACGTCTGACATATTATATTCACACGAATATCTGACACACTATCTTCACACGTACATCTGAAACACTATCTTCACAGTTATCTCAAACACTATATTCACACGATTAGATCAAACACTATCTTCACAAGAACATCTGGCATACTATATTCACATGAACATCTAAAACAATATCTTCACACAGTTTTCTGACACACTATATTCACACGACTATATGATAACTATCTTCTTTAGAACATATTATGACACACTATATTCACACGAACATCTGATACAATATCTTCACACAGTTTACTGACACACTATATTCACACGATTATATTTTGATTTCAATTCACACACACAAGGGCTATATGTAAATATTATGAAGATTTTACTTTTAAATTTTCTGATGATTTAATAACAAAGGAAAAGGATTCATTCGTAAAGGTTTAAATTATAATAATGAAGTATTAAAATCTCTGGTATGTGACAGACCGGGGAACCTAGACGTTAGGGACAATTGTGCGTCCAACCACCGAGCAGTGTGGTCTAACCGTGAGGGTGAGAAGAGAACTGTAAACACCGATATTCAAGTAATTTAATAATGTTTCTGGTGTTAACGGTCTTAAAATATACTATTAAATTGGAGTGAACATTTTAAAACTTGGGATGTCTAGATTGCAATCGTTTTTACATCTTTAACTGCAAGGCATGCAGAAACGAAAGAGAAAGAGCCTAGGCTGCGATGTGAGCTAATTACTGTCCGATACAGAGAGGAACTAATTATTGTCCGATACAGAAAGGAAGACTTTTTTGGCAATACGAAAGCTACTAAAATAAACATTCGAATGTAAATTTATGTGAAATGCAGCTGTCATTATTGAAAGCTAGTATTATTTTTAGCCCCCACTTCTTACTACCCGTTTGGGTTATACGCTTATGGAGTAATTACGCTAATCACTTTAGGGATGAGGAAGATTGAATTTAAAATAAATAGTACGGCACACCGCACAGACTTTCTCTCTCTTTCTATAAACTCGTAAGATTTCTGAACGGAATAATGTACATTGTATCATCACCACTCCACATAAGAACACGCATAAAATAATATACAATGATATAGAATCAATGAGAAAAGAGGCGCATCTTTGTCCACCTAAGAGCATTTCAAACATTTTAATGTCTTCCACAAGGGTCAACACTTCGTATTAAAATTTCGATTTCTGGTTAAAATTTTAACATTTTATAAGGTGTTGCAGATCTTCAAGTCATCGCATTGATATTTAATTATTCATTTATACATTTTGACCAATACAAAATGTAAATATTGACTATCGAGTCTAAAATGGAGATAGATCATTGCTATGCAAACATTTCTCCTAAGAGATTTAAGGAAAAATAACATACTTTTTACTTTCTCTCTTACAGGTAGAGAAAGTATGGTGATCGTCAAAAAAAATCGAACTCGAGATTTTGATGAATTTTGACGTTTCATGACTTCCTGAATACGAAAAAGTGGTTTTTAAATTTCCGTCTGTCTGTCTGTCTGTCTGTCTGTCTGTACCTCCAACTAGAGCCTAAACTATTTTTACCGATTGAGCTGAAACTTGATATCTAGGGTTTTCATAGGGTTGCCCCGAGGGGTTTTTGGAATTGGATATCTACCCCTAAAATTAAGGGTAGTTTACTGAAGGGAAAAAAGAGAAAAAGTCGATTTTCTCAAAATCGGCTCTAACGATTTTGATTAAATTTCATTTATGAACATTAATAAATATTCCAAACAAAATGGCTACTCTCAATATTTCGGGAAAATGGCTTTAAGGGCTCCGGTCTGATGCGTAAATTAACATTTTTTATAATAGCTCCGAAACTATTTGAGATATGAAATTACTTAGCATTACAAATATGTATATATATTTATAATACAAATATTTTATTCGAAACATATTTTTATAAAATCAATAATTTTCAATCTATACGCAATTATATATATATTTTTAGCTTTTTGGACATTAAAGCTTAAGTATTGAGATCGTAAAAAAAACTAACCGGAAATGTTGATGTATTTCGACGTCTCATGACCCCCCGAACCCTAAAAAATAGTCTTTGCAATGCCGTCTGTCTGTGTGTCTATTAAAACTTAAAATTAAGGGTAGTTTACTGAAGGGCAAAAAGAGAAAAAGTCGATTTTCTCAAAATCGGCTATAACGATTTTGATTAAATTTCATTTATAAACATTAATAACTATTACAAACAAAATGGCTACCCTCAATATTTCGGCAAAATGGCTATAAGGGCTCCGGTCTGATGCGTCAATTAACATTTTTTAAAATAGCTCCGAAACTATTTGAGATATGAAATTACTTAGCATTACAAATATGTATATATATTTATAATACAGATATTTTATCCGAAACATATTTTTATAAAATCAATAACTTTCAATATATACACAATTATATGAATTTTTTTTAACTTTTTGGACATTAAAGTTTAAGTATTGCGACCGTTAAAAAAAACTAACCTGAAATGTTGATGGATATCGACGTCTCATGACCCCCCGAACCCTAAAAAATAGTCTTTGCAATGCCGTCTGTCTGTGTGTCTACAAAAACTTAAAATTAAGGGTAGTTTACTGAAGGGCGAAAAGAGAAAAATTTGGTTCTCTCAAAATCTGCTCAAACGATTTTGATTAAAATTCGTATCTAGGCGTTGATTAAGATTATAAATAAACTAGCTATTTTCATTTTCGTATGAAAATGATTTTTAGGGTACATTACAGAAGCGTTAATTTCCGTATCTCCACAACTATTGGAGAAACTAAACAACTTATCATTGCAAAATTGTAGGACTATTAGAAATAAAAAACTTTTATTTGACATATATTTTTATAAAAGCAGAAGTTTCTGAGATATTTGCAAATATAATAATACAATTTTGTGAGCTTTAGTTGTAAACATATACTACTTAAGTCTTAACGTAATAATTCTCCAATTCCATAGAGTAATTAAATATAAGTATCTAAAAAAGTATGTTATTTTTCCTTAAATCTCTTAGGAGAAATGTTTGCATAGCAATGATCTATCTCAATTTTAGACTCAATAGTCAATATTAACATTTTTTATTGGTCAAAATGTATAAATGAATAAATAAATATCAATGCGATGACTTGAAGATCTGCAACACCTTATAAAATGTTAAAATTTTAACCAGAAATCGAAATTTTAATACGAAGTGTTGACCCTTGTGGAAGACATTAAACTGTTTGAAATGCTCTTAGGTGGACAAAGATGCGCCTCTTTTCTCATTGATTATATATCATTGTATATTATTTTATGCGTGTTCTTATGTGGAGTGGTGATGATACAATGTACATTATTCCGTTTAGAAATCTTACGAGTTTATAGAAAGAGAGAGAAAGTCTGTGCGGTGTGCCGTACCATTTATTTTAGATACTTACTTATATTTAATTACTCTATAGCATTGGAGAATTATTGCGTTAAGACTTAAGTAGTATATGTTTACAACCAAAGCTCACAAAATTGTATTAATATATTTGCAAATATCTCAGAAACTGCTGCTTTTATAAAAATATATGTCAAATAAAAGTTTTTTATTTCTTATAGTCCTACAATTTTGCAATGATAAGTTGTTTAGTTTCTCCAATAGTTGTGGAGATACGGAAATTAACGCTTCTGTAATGTACCCTAAAAATCATTTTCATAGGAAAATGAAAATAGCCAGTTTATTTATAATCTTAATCAACGCCTAGATACGAATTTTAATCAAAATCGTTTGAGCAGATTTTGAGAAAACCAAATTTTTCTCTTTTCGCTCTTCAGTAAACTACCCTTAATTTTAAGTTTTTGTAGACACACAGACAGACGGCATTGCAAAGACTATTTTTTAGGGTTCGGGGGGTCATGAGACGTCGAAATCCATCAACATTTCAGGTTAGTTTTTTTTACGATCGCAATACTTAAGCTTTAATATCCAAAAAGCTAAAAATATATATATAATTGCGTTTAGATTGAAAATTATTGATTTTATAAAAGTATGTTTCGAATAAAATATTTGTATTATAAATATATATACATATTTGTAATGCTAAGTAATTTCATATCTCAAATAGTTTCGGAGCTATTATAAAAAATGTTAATTTACGCATCAGACCGGAGCCCTTAAAGCCACTTTGCCGAAATATTGAGAGTAGCCATTTTATTTGGAATATTTATTAATGTTCATAAATGAAATTTAATCAAAATCGTTAGAGCCTATTTTGAGAAAATCGACTTTCTCTTTTTTCCCTTCAGTAAACTACCCTTAATTTTAGGGGTAGATATCCAATTCCAAAAACCCCTCGGGGCAACCCTATGAAAACCCTAGATATCAAGTTTCAGCTCAATCGGTAAAATAGTTTAGGCTCTAGTTCAAGGTACAGATAGACAGACAGACAGACAGACGGAAATTCAAAAACCACTTTTTCGGATTCAGGAAGTCATGAAACGTCAAAATTCATCAAAATCTCGAGTTCGATTTTTTTGACGATCATCATACTTTCTCTACCTTTAAGATAGAGAGAAAGTAAAAAGCTTACCTGCATTATTTTTTAATTTATCTTGACTATTTGACTCGGTTAAGAACCATTTTAACCTGAACCCTATTTTACTATAAAGGTTAATTGCTCAATTTTCTTGTATCCCTTTTATTTAATTTATCTGATCTGGTATTAATGACTTCTAGTACTATTTAAATCTAGGTTCTATTTTGTTTGATTTGCATTTGCGTGGAGGTAGAGTGTAAGACCATCTAGTAAAAACACCCTCAATACACGCGACCGAGATTTAAACCTCAATATCCCCGTCATCAACAGTAGAGACTAATGCGAGAATAACGCCTTAGACCATGTGGTCACTGAAGCGAGTGTTAGCCAGCATTAATATGTAGATATAAAATAACCTATTCTATGGAATTAGTAGCTCTAAGGTACATTAACCCACTTACAAAAGTATGCCACCTATCTCTATCTTTAAATAGTTCTATCCAGTCCACTTCATTATACCCTATCCCTATCTTAAGCTAGTTCCATCCAGTCCCCCTCATTAAAGCCTTTCTCTTTCAAGTATACTCTAAAGCTATCCTCCCATCTGAGTCTAGGTCTTCCCACTGGCCTCTTCCCATTGTGTTTGCCAATCAACACCCTGAACACGGTTATATTATCTCCCAATAGCGTTGCATATCCTGCTGACCGTAATCTTCGAGACTTAATTATCCTAACAATACTATGGTAAAATGTTATCAATGTTGACCGTAAAAAAACATGTTTGTAATTTACTAAAGTTTCTTTCTACCACAATGATAATAATTATTCTTGTTATTATATAATCTGACCAAATATTTTGAGACACTCACGCAAAGTCAAAATGTATTTGTTGTACCAACCTATCAAAATAAAATAATTTTAAGAAAAACAATAAAATAAATTATTTTAGTTAAGTAAAAGAATAATAAAAACTATACAAAATTTCAAAATAACTACGAAAAACCTAGGCTAAGCGCTTATGGTGTTATCACAAAACCATAGAGGACATGTTTGTAATAAGAGCATTGGCACGTTATTTCAAAGGACCCGGAGCTAAGTCTTGTTTCTATGACATATTTTAAGCCTATGTTTGACTAATGTTGTTTTCAAATCTGTGTATTGCGGCAGACGCAACGAGCTCTTTGATTACATTATTTGTGTGTTGCGCAGAGAGTGCTAGTGCCGTATGCTGATGAATTGTTCCAAGTCACACTAGAGCTTGCTGCCAAATCTACTGGGCCCCTCTACAGCGATATTAAACCGAGAGAAAGAACATGACTGTGTTGTAAAGGTTTGTTTTATCTGCAAACTCTAGGGACACAACACTGCTCCAAAGAAACTTGAAACTACCATTAAAAATAAGTTTAATGACTGCTCCAAAGCATTTTGAAATTAACATTTAAAATAAGTTTAATATCTGCTCCAAAATATCTTGAAACAACCATTTAAAATAAGTTTAATGTATGTTCCAAAAATCTTAAAATTACTATTTAAAATAGGTTTAATGATTGCTACAAAGCATCTTGAAATTACCATTTAAATTAAGTTTAATGACTGCTCCAAAACATCTTAAAACTACCATTTAAAATGGGTTTGATGACTGCTCCAAAGCATCTTTAAACTGTCTGCTCCAAAAAATCTTGAAACTACAATTTAAAATAAGTTTAATGACTGCTCCAAAGCATCTTGAAACTACCATTTAAAATAAGTTTAATGACTGCTCCAAAGCCTCTTTAAACTACCATTTAAAATAAGTTTATTGTATGTTCCAAAAAATCTTGAAACTACCATTTAAAATAAGTTTAATATCTGCTCCAAAAAATCTTGAAACTACCATTTAAAATAAGTTTAATGTCTGCTCCAAAGCGTCTTGAAACTACCACATAAAATAAGTTTAGTGACTGCTACAAAGCAACACTAAACTATCGTATTAAATAAGTTTAATTATTATATATCATAATTTATTAGATAATGAAACAGAATTTGACCAGATGAATGCTAAACCATGGCGCACCTAGTCAGTATTGAATCCTTAACTTATGATTGAAATTTCTCTAGAAAGTTCTTACGTATGCTCCATTCATCCTCAAAGCTTACCTTGCTTCATTCCACTATGGTACAGCTTATAAGATAGATCCATGGTGTGGTACATCAAGGTAAGGATGACAACTTTCAGGGTGGATGAAGAGTATGCCTATAAGCTTTTGTTCTACACATTTAAAGTAAGAATAAACTCATAGTGTTGAAATTTAAAATATAAAAACAAAATATGTTGAAAATAATCTAAACGCCCCCACGAAGCCACAAGATAAATAATTCAAATTTTATTTCGAGATATTTTATATTCCTTTCCATTCGTTGAAGTAAAAAAATAATCATTAGATAAAACAAATATAGACCTCAATAGTGAACATACGGACTAAGTAAATGTTTGATCTAGTGGGTCAGTAATGAAGACATTTCCTCCAAAACTCTACCTTCCAAATCCCTAACCCACTGTCGCAATTAAAATTCATATATCTCTGATGTGTATTAAGCTGTTGTGGTAGTAAAAAAAAACGCTATAGCTAAGTAATAATATATCAGAGTAGTGGGTCGTTGCAGAGATGGCTGCAGATTGAACTAAAACGTATTTTCTACTTTTAATTGAAAAAGGATCTATACAATAAGCCCTCACTCACTTTTTAGTTAAAAGTTTACTCGTTAAAGGATATCAACTTTACTTAGATATTTAGTTTTCAGTGTGTAATTTGAATACAAACGTATATTTCCCCCTTCACGCCCCGATGAGAACTTTAAAATTACCCCTCTCCCAGATTTCTATCTATTAGTTGCACAAACTACTCAAGTAACTATTGAGATAATATTATTTTTAAACAAAGACAAATATTGTATTTACCAATATACAGATATACAAAAATTATGGTTTCCATGGTGATGTAAACAAAGAATGATTGTACAGATGAACCACTGTCCACACAGAAGGAAAAGATGGAAAATTCGCTAAGAAAATTGGGTTTTAGTTTTAGGCCACTATTTTTACCGGTATCCTGATTCCCTAATCTTTAAAATAAGTGTTCGTTTGCCAAAATTTGTTAAGTCATTTCCTCGTACTTTCTATTACTGGAAACGGCCTTATCAAATAATATATATTAAATATAATATGATAAAGAGAATGATAAAATGTGATGGTGAAAATGAGAGTGAGAGTGTAAGAGACAAAGAATGAGCAATTGAGAGAGATCAAGTGAGTGTGATAATGAGAGTAAGTATATGTATGATGTTAGAGAGATAACTACTGGGAGAGGATAAAAAAGAGTGTGTATAGGAGGAGAAAGAGTAGTGCAAGAGAAAGAGTGTGCGAGAGAAATTGAGAGAGAGAAATATAATATCTAAGGGAGAATGCGTGATAAGGGTGTGTGTGTGTGTGTGTGTGTGTGGTGTTGGTCGTGAGAGAGAGAGTGTGAGAGAGATTTAAGAGAGAGTAAATTGAAAGAGATATTGTGTGAAAAAGAAAGAAATATGAGGGCGTATGAGAGAGAGTTTAAGAGAGAAAGTTAAAGAGGGAAAGATTAGTTTAGAGAGAGAAATAAGATTTAGAAAGAATAGTTAAAAAGTTATATAAATAGATTAAGAGAGCGAGTTTGAGAGAAAGAGTGGTTTGAAAGAGAATGATTTGAGGGTAGAGAGAGGAGAGAGATAAAGAGAGTTGGAAATAGAGGGAGTTTGAGATAGAGTGTGTTTGTGCGAGAGCGTTCAAGGATAGAACTTCGAGAGCGAGCTTATGAAAGAGTTTATGTGAGGATAGAGTGTGTTTGAGAGAGAGTGATAAAGTGAGAGAGAAAGAATCAGAAAGATTATATTAGTGAGAGAGTTTTATAGAGTGAGTGAGTGTGCGTGAGAGAGTGTGTGTGAGGGAAGAGAGTGTGAGAGTGTGTGTGAGAGCGTGAGAGAGTCTGATAGAGAGAGAAAAAGAGAAAATATAGATGTGGTACACAAAACAATATTTTTAAATATCATATCCTTAAAATTAAGCGGTAAAATGAAAATTAGCTTAACTTACGTATTTGTATTGTGTATAACTATTTGCTAAAATGAAAATCAAAAACCATTATTTGAAAAAATATGAACACCAAAACTCATATTTAGATAGTTAAAATGGTTTTTTTAACATTATTCAAGATCATTTGATTGTTTTTGAGCTTATAATACATACTTAAACATGTTTAAATATCATATTATCTGCTTGAAACAAAACGTAGATAATATTTTCACGAACTTAACAACTTAACCTTTAATTTTCTAATTATGGTCAATATTATTGATTTAAATGCAAATTAACGATAACAACATTCCAACAAAAAATAAATGTTTCCCTAGTTTAGGAATCTCAATTTAGATTTTGGGTTTTCTTGTGGATTTAAACAAAAAATGATAAACTGAAAATTCTCTGTGAAAATCGGGTTTCGTGGAAAACTACTAAACCGTTAAAAATGAGTGTTCGTATGTCAAAATCTGTTCAGTCATTTCCTCGTAATTTCTATTACCGGAAACGGGTTATCAAATTATATATAAGGAAAACCATGTAAAATCATATAATACATTATGAATTTATTTGAGGACAGTAAATATCTCAATTTGTCCTGCCATTAATCTTTGGTCATCAAGAGAGATTGAAAATCGGCTGATATTAACAAGGTTTTAAGATCACATTGGGGAATTGTGCTATTATGTTATATGATCATTGAACGGTATTAGAGATAATATTAAGTTGGGGATGTAGAGAACTCAAGAAAAGCTCAGTGTTTTTGCAGCTTTTAACGCAACACATTATTTTGGCGAGAATAAATAGAATATTGCATCAATAGAAACATAGAATTTAATTTTATTCACGTGGTGATATCAACAGAAAGTTGTTGAATATATGTCATGAGCATAGCGGCATTAAATATCAAACGTTTTAAATGAAAGGAAAAAGTTGTCATTAAGTTTCAGGACAACCTTGATAGATATTCAATAGCAGTTGAGGTCACCATATGAATAAAATTAAACTCTATATTGTACTTAAGCAATGTTTGACTTTATAACAAAAAAAAATGATAAGCAAAAACAATGAACGGACCGAACCCGAACTGCGCCAAGGGCCAATAAGTATTCCCCCCAAGACCAAACCCGAATTGCACCAAAGGCACACTGGAAAACCAAGAGAAACATTAAAAGTGAATCTATTAGCACTCAAACTCCCTAGAACCTTGTCAATCATAAGAATACATAATATATTTAAAAACTATCACTCATAGCAATAAAAAAATATTTAAAAACTAACAAAACAAAATAAAATAGGTCAGGTTATATTAGGTTAAGGTAGGCTTATGGTGGGTGAGAGGTTGTTAAAGTGGGGATGCAAGGAACGTGATAAAAGGTCAGTGTTTTTGCACCTTTTATAATAAAACACTCTTTATTGGTCAAATAAAATTAATCAAACATTGCTCCTATACATAGATAGAGTTTAATTTTCTTTGAATGGTGATAACAACAGTTGTTGAATATTTGTCATGATCATAGTGGCACTATCTAACAACCTTTTTAAATGAAGAGAAAAAGTTGTCATTAAATTCCAGAACACCCTTGATAGATATTCAACAACTGTTGAGGTCAGCATGTGAAGAAAATGAAAATAAGATTCTACTGAAGATAAAAATATTTGGCTATAAAAAATTGCAGTAACAGTGACCTTTTATCGCGTCTCCTGCATCCTCGCCTTGGCATTGGCGTGTGTTTACTTCATGCCTCTTCTTCTTCTAGCTCAACTTCGTGCCTCTCTGCGAGTACTTTTTTTTAAGTTAACAAATTCTTGATCATGCTCTGGTCCCCAATTGAAATCAACAGCATTCCTAGCTGAATCCCTCAAATGAAGAGTGCAATTAGAGAAGGTGGGAATAAAATTGACAAATATTTTGCCATTCCTAAGAATCTTAACAAAGCTTTCTTATTTGTTGGCCTATCCATTTTGGTGACGGCCCTTATTTGGATTGGATCAGGTCGAAAACCCTCGCAACTAATTATAAGTCCCATAAACTTGACATTCGACATTCGTAGCTGCAGTTTGTCAGGATTAAATTTTATTCCACATGTTCTTGCCTTCTCGAGAACTAAAATTAAAATTTTGTCATGAGATTTCAAATCTGCAGTCGATATAATAAGATTATAAAAATAGGGACAAACCCTTTCTATATCCCAAAAAATCTCGATGGTCTTCTTTTGAAAAATTTCAGGCGCGGGAATAATCCCAAAACATAACCGATTCCACCTATAACGACCAAATGGAGAATGAAAAGTGTTCAAGAATGAGGACTATTCATCCAACTCACAGTGCCAAAACCCATTTCTCATGTATAAAACACTGAATACCTTTATTACTTAACCAACAAGTTATATCTACAATTTTAGGGATTACAAATTGGGGGCGTTTAATAGCTACATTAAGATTTTTTTGGTCCAAATATAACCTAATATCACCATTTTGTTTTTCTACCGCAATCAAATTAAACACCCAATCCGTTGGACAGTCAACTTTAGTTATGATACCTTTTTTTTCTAATTCACCCTTTACCCTTTACTCTTAATACCCTTTAGTTTATCCATAACTTTATGGGGAAACCTGCGTCGCCTCTCTACAAATGGCTTAAATGTTGGATCCAAATATAGCTTCATTCTACCAGGTACTTTACCAAGGCCTGTAAAAAATCACTATAAGCCTCAAGAAGATTTACATTGTCTCCAATAGCAAAAGTTTTTTTAATCAACTTCAGTTGTAGAGAGGCATGCAGGCCTACTATACATTCAACGTCTGCCGACATTATTTCAAAATCCAGGATAGTATACACACTGTTACAGAATACCTCTAGTTTCACTCTACCCAGAGGTTTTAAAAGAGTATTATTTCCATAAGATGCTAACAAAGTCCTAGTAGGCAATATTTCAGGATGTGGATTCAATTTTTTTTAGAGTACTCAAGCTGATTCCCATTTGTTTCAGCACCAGTATAAACTTAAGCTTTAACCTGTAATTTGTTTTAATAAAAGATTAACATACCATGCTTACTCGTCATTTGAAGGTTGGGCTGCTTCTTCCACAACATTGACACTACAAGTACGCTTCCCACACATTTTCTAGAAATGATTAGGACCATTACACAAAAAAAATACTCCTGATTGTAAGCAGGACACTTTCTATAAGCATGGTGACGGCCACACTTAGCACAAACAAAAAACGAAGACCTCTGCTGACCTGCTTCTGTGTTATTTTGCTTCACTAACTTCCCTGAATTCGATAGTTTAGAACGATGGGAAGCGTAGCCCGCTTGACCAGGCCCTCACTGCTTGTTGATATTTAGGATCCCGAAGATTAGTTCTTCTGTCAACCGCTTCCAACGCTACAATCTGTTTTGCTTGCTGTCACCATGAATTTCTTCCGTTTGTTTTCGGGACACCTCCGCTACACGGCAAAACTCCTGAGTCTTTTTTAATGTTAAATCTGAATCACTTAACAAACTTTTAACCAGCCCTTTATCCCCAACACCAAAAACATTACGATCTCGAATTAAGTTGTCAGTTTGATCACCATATTCACACAATGTTGCCTGTGTCTTCAACTCTGTTAAAAATTAATCAAACGATAGCCTGTCCTTCTTTAATATTCCATTAAACACGAACCTTTCATACTCTGTATTCTTCCGTGGTGTACAATGTTTGTTAAACGTAGCTATTACCTCGTCATATTTCGCTGACTCCGCCAACTTGAAGTTATTATATATTGCCAGGCCTTTGTCGCCTAACGATGTCATTAAAATGCCGATCTTAACCTCATCTTCTGCTGTCATTAGTCTTTTTCATTGAAGATAGAACTTGAGTTTCTGTTTGTAGGATTTCCATATCGCCGCTAAATTCGGAGCGTCAAAATCTATTGCCTGTGGCACTGTGAAGTTGAGTTCTACTTCAGACACCATTTTAGGTTTTAATATATGACCAATTAGAAATTATGATAAACGTTCCTATTTTATTGTTGGTACATCAATACAGTGCTAGTTACTAACCACGTATCAAATTTAATAAGGGATGCCCTGGTTGAGCATATATCATCTCTATATACGTTGTCAGCGATGCATCATGTGACCATCATGGTCCCATGATGACATCTTGCCAACACAACAATACATAACTATCCTACTGTGGGGAACAACCCAAAACAAGCAGAGGTGCCGGATTCAACTTTTAAAATATTACATTAATTAATAGGACACAATTGAACACTCTTTCTCATATGGTTATGATTTTTAGATATATTTTCAAAGTTCAGTTATCAGAAAACTATCCCTTGTTAAGTTTTCCTAATTAAATCTAGATTATTTGATAAATCAAATGAAACACTCTTCAGATATAGGGTTTAAAAGAAATTTTCCATAGCAATTTTATTTTGAATTACAAATTTATAAAAGTCAGTTATTAATAAACTACTCTTAATTTTAGGGATAAAATATTTATAAAATTAAAACATTATAAAATTAAATATAATTATAAAATTTAGATAAAAATTTTGAACCAAATTCTATCAAACCATTTTGGATGTAGCCCCATATGCAGATATACACATAGACAGGTATACAGAAGAGGAACAGACAGATATTTAAGACCCATATTTTTGGGTTCGGGGGCAAATAATACGTCAATATGCATCATAATCTCGGGGTTGAAAATGTTCGCGATTGCAATACTTCATATATATCTATATATAAAATATATAAAAAATATATATGTATATGTATATATATAAACATGTTTGTATGTGTGTGTGCGCATATATAAATAAAAGTAAATAATCAATCTCATCTTTTTTCACGTGTGCCAGTGAGAAAGCGCCTGCCTCCCACAGGTTGGAAACCTCCGAGTCATATTGCAAGTCCTGGGTGTTTATAGCCTTGTAGTGAGAAAGTGCCCCATTTGAACAAACGCCTCAGCATTAATGGCCTCAAGTAGTTGAGAATTGTCTCGCTGGTTTCTAGAGTGAAATGGACCCGGTATGTAACCCCAACCCCACCGAGTCTCTCTCGCACACCAGATGACGAGAAAATCCATACCAAGCCACCTTTGTCGAGAGCGGCTTTGTGTCGCCCCTGTTCTGTCTGAGGGATTACGCCACACTCGCCAGAAATCACAAGGGAACATCACAAACCTAGCTGCCATAAGTTATCTTCATGGAAATGGCAGACGTATCAACATCACCCATGTGAAACTGAGAGGATTATAACGTGTTAGAATCGTAGACGATCCACTAGACAAAGACATTTACATGCTTATGAATTATTACTAGTAGTTCTGTGAACAGTTGGCCTGGCTTCCTGCGTGTTCTGATCGTTATTATAGTCTTACTAGTAGTTCTGTGAACAGTAGACCTCCCCCCCCCACCCCCACCCATGTTCTTATCGTTACTACAGTCTTACTAGTAGTTGTGTGAACAGTTGGCTAAACACATAAGTGCTAATTATGCTATTATGTTATTGATCTAGGTATGAGTAAGGTTGAATTTAAAATAAGTGTACACACATTTGCATGGAGATAGAGTGGAAAACCATTTTGAAAAATAAAGCCTCAGTACACCCGACTGGGATTCGAAACCCCAATTTTCCTGTCATTGGCACTTTATTGCGAGAGTGATGCCTTAGATCATTCGGCCACCAAAGCAGGTTCAGTCAAAAGTAGTTTGATCCCTAAATTTTGGAAATTTTTAAATCCCCATTACACCAAACTCAACTTAAAGAGATTTATAATATCTTGAAACTATTGGGGTATTTTGGATAATCTTCCTACATTCCTGGAATTTTCAATATATTTGTGCCTCCTAAAAGTATACAGTGGCTTTGTCTGCTTGTTGCTCAAACATGCCTAACAACATTTAATTTGTAAATATTAGTACTACTTAAGCCTTGTAGGTCTCATTGTTTTGAAGTTATAGTGCCTACACACATACCCACAAACACACAGACATCCTATATTATTTATATGATTAATTATTGCTTCCCATAGTTTATGAACTAGAGCTCTGGAAGGCTATAAAATAGTGTTTTATAGCCACATTTTTCAAAATGTCCGTGATGTATAATATCATTATATCTAGAAGCCAAGTTGATCCAATGAAAATCTAATAAGCATAATCTAATAAAAAGGCCAAAAAGAAGTGTTTTGTAACAGCTTTCATGAAACAAAATAGCGGACGTAATTTGTTATTAACCTATTAATGTTAACCGAACGTCCAAGCTATATCCATTCGAAATTTCAGCAGAATACTATGATTATTGATTATTATTATATATCATTCTATCATAATCATCACCGCGTCTTACTACCCGTCCGGGCTATACGCACTTAAGCTAATGAGTAATGGTAGGATTGATTGTGAGAAAGAAATGGAGGACCTACAGTTTAACGTGGGATCCGAACCACGGTGGAGGCCTGGCACTCCACGCATTCACAAGTTGTGATTAATACACGTCTTTTCAGAGGTGAAAGAAGGGTTTGGTAATCAAGTAAATCTGTGCGGGACCGAGGATTGAAACCCCGGATCCCCACACATAGTCTGACACCTTACCCCTAGACCGCTAAGTTACCGAGAATATGTAACTGGTATTTGGGCGTGATGAAAACAAGCAGATATTTATTTTTTATATAATTAGTAGGGTCCAAGCGAAAAAAATCTGAGGTTCACATAAGCTAGTTTCCATAAATAATAATTATACAAAGTTTCAGATTTTCATGACCCTTTGTTTGTCATTCTTCCACACAAGCAATCACACAGTTTAATATTTCAGGCTCACAATATGTGTAGTAATAAAAACTAAGGTTTCCAAAAGAAAATACTAGTATCAAAATTTCGCTTTTTATTGTTCGTGGCAGTCACACTATCTAATGTGTTAGGCTCACTATGGATGTAAAATATAGGCTAAGGAGTATTGTCTTAAGATTTCCCCAACTACTTATCTAAAGTTTGAAATTTCTTATCTAAATGTGTATAAAGATGCACTTCCCAGTTGATCACGCTGTCTGAATTATTAGGCCCAGCATCTTTTGATTTTTTTTTAATACACCCGAGGATTTTCACTAAGTAGAATTGAAAAGTGCTGCCTTTCTATTTTTCTTGGGTTTGTAATTACACACACTGGAGTCACGAGGTTTAAGGCATCACGATACTATTCAGACCACTTCACTTATAGTGAACCACTAATGACCCGGGTATTTGGTTCACAATTTCCTAAGTTTAATAAAACTAAAATGTGTATCCACCTAGTTGTAAGTAAGAGGGGTAAGGATGAAAAAACAAACTACCACATGTTACAATATGTATTGAAATCTGTTTCTTAACATTTAAATACTAGGCTATGTGTTGTTGATTGCTGTTACCATTTTAGTTAGTATGCCCACACCAAATATATTTTCTCTTGGGATTTAAGATTGAAATGTGTTCTGTAAATACTTTAAATTATTTGATTTGATTTGGTGATCAAGTAAGATATTAAATGTGGGAACGTTTCATCCCTCTTCCTCACTTTTAGCCTAGTTATGTAATCTGACATCTAGATATATTTCATGTTTTCATACGTCAAGTCATGTGATCTGCATATGTCACTTTTGATAGATATTATCACTACACACACTAAAATAACAATAATATTGTAAATTACCATCATTTTCATCTGCAACAAAAAGTTTGTATTTTCTATAAGTTAAGAAAATCAAGGTAAGCCCATTCAAATAATAACTAAAACTTGTGTTTATGAAATATTGAAACTAGAGTGTTTTAAAACAAACTTTTTCAAAATAATTTCAAAATGTTACTCTTTGTAGGAACCGGCCAATATTAGGTTGAAATTTATTAGGTTACTTTTATAAGTGAATGCCTTACGTTAGCAAAATATCCACTAGCCCGCACCGCTGGCTCATGGGAAAAATAAGATTTATCTCCAGGACTGGTGAAAATTCCTAAAAAAAAAAGTAGTGCCACACAGCAAAAATGGGCTCAAAATATTTTACAAACTTTTTTAGCGAATACATACTTTTCAGAAATATGTGAGAAGTCATGCATCTCCAAAAATGTAACTATGTAAACAATGATTATTTTAACCGACTTCTGTGGCCGCATGGACTAAGGAGGTGGACTACAAGAGAGATCGAGTTCAAATCTCAGTCGGGTATACTAAGGTTGGTTTTCCTAAATGCTTTTCCACTCTCCCTTGACGCAAATGCTAGTACGTTTTCTATAAAGTCAACCATAACATCCTTAACTCATTATCTTAATTAGTACATATGCGTCTGTATAGCCTGAAAGGTAGTAAGACACAGTGACAAAAAATTATTTTTAGTCTTTTCTTCAAGTGTGTGTAATAATCGAAGATTAATGCCTTATTCCCTTCTTCGTAAAAATCGTGAAATATCGCCGTTTGTGTATTTTCCATAGGTTCTCAAATCCTTCTCACCGCCAATCCTTTTTCTATCCCTCCTCCCTATATAAATGTTGTCACTTACGTAAAGATTATGTTTAAAGACAATAAAGCGCCGCTGGAAAGTAGGTGACAAGGAATTAAACAAATATCACACCCTCATGAAAGTGTATTGATATTTTAAAACCTTAATGGAAATAAATTGTTTGCAATAGATAAAACCAAATATGTGTAAAGCAATAGAATTTTGATACTATCTATTTATATATAAAAAATAATTAGTTTTAATTCATAAAAGATTGACTATAACAATATAAGTAGTTCTGTGAACAGTAGACCTCTCTTCCTCCATATTGTTATACTTAACTAAAGTCAGTACAGTACTTTCGCTTTTATGTGCAAGTAGATCTTTTCGTTGGTGATCAAGTTGGACAGAGAGCAATCATTTTAATACCACATTCAATAATACATTATAATTAATAGATAATTAAGGTTGTTCATGCGGTTCAAGAGGTCAGTCTCGTAATATATGTTTGATTTAAAAAAAATTGTTCTGTAACCATAGGTCGTTCAGCCTAGGTTCAATGAATGTTCCTGACAAATTTTTATAAAATTGGTCCAAATATTTGACAGTAATTACGAAACACACATATGAAATATAAAAGTGTCCAGTTTAAACAAGATCTCGCTACACTCTGTCAATTACCCAGCCAAAAGGTACCTGTACACTACAATCAAATTTAAGCCCGACAAGTCATGGTTCAAAGAAGGTACACGTGTGTGCAGCCTTATAATATACAGTGTGGCACCCTCTCTTCCGATTTGCCTCGAGTGTAACGCATACCCGACCCCGGTGGCGTAGCTAGCTAACGCACTAGTTTCGTGTTGAGATAGACTGCCGAGGACGGGTAAATCGAGGTTTGAATCTCGCTCGGGTGAACTGGGGGGGTTTCTAATTTTTCTACTCTCCCTCCCGCAAATGCGGGTTCACTTCTTATATATTCAACCTTCCTAATTCTTAACCCATTAGCGTAAATAATACTTAAGCATATAGCCCAACGCGTAGTAAGACCCTGGTGCTAAGTATAAGTATGTAAACGCACCTTAACTAAATCTAACCATAAATTATTTGTAAACGCCCAGAGGTTGAAAAACATAAACGGTGAAAATGCACTATTTCGTGATGCGGCGAATAAAGAAGAAGCGACAATATCGAACTTCTCAAAATCTGTTCGGTGCCCCATATATAAAATAAAACGTTTCACTTAAGCAACCGTAGTTACGTGTCACGTGGGTGAAGCAATCGCTAAAGTTTGCAAAAGATCCCGTCGTGACAGAGTGTAGAGCATGTATTCCCCAAACCATTGTAGAAGAGTTAAAGAGAATTTTCCTCGCTTCTTGGGTCGCCATCATCTACCCGCATGTCCCTAGAGAAGTTTTCCCTCTTATCGGTGGTTTCGGGAGCTCGGAGTGCCCCTGGTGTGCTGTAATAGAAACACAAAATCCACGTTCCTGATGACACTTGAAACTTGAAAGTAGTTGCTGCACCATTAAATCTGATCTAAAAGTTCCACCGCCGGACTGGAAAGTAATAGGAAAGACGTGACAAAATACTTGCTAATTATTACATTTAATAAATAGAACGATGGTAAAGAATAGACTTAAATACTAGTTCTACTGGTTCAGGGGCACACACAGAAATTCTTCTTAGGGGGGTTCCAAAGTAAAGAAGTTACAAGCCAACAGTCAATCCAATTCATTACTCGTATACGATTTATACTTTGAACAAACTACCAATTACTTTATGAGACTACATAAAGATAATACAGTATAACCTAAAGCGTTACATCTGTACTGTAATGATACATAATAATTTCAATAGATTATATACATATTCATAACATGAAGGGGATTTAACATTCCTAAATCATCGCTTTGTATTATAATTTTATTTATCTTTTCATGTTCGCCAGGGGGAGGGGTGCTCCGGACCCGGTAGACCCCCCCCCGTATGTGCGCGCCCCTGTACTAGTTTAGTCCTAAGTGGAGTGACTTTGCGTTTAACGATTAAAACTTAATCCCGACGTTCGGTGAAACTAGAGTGCAGAGGAACTGTAGATAAAGGAGGAACATAACAATGAAACGACACTCTGCATATCACCGGACGCTCTCTTAGAGCGTTTATAGATAATAAACTGAACTAGTCGAAACTTTGTGCAATACTGTGCTATGGAGAACACATGCATTACCCCTGTGCTATTTACCTATGGATTTAAAACTTTCTTTAAAATGTCTGTTGCCAATTTATGAGCTATTTAAAAGCTTTAACAATAATGTAAATAAAGTATAACAACTATTTATGTATATTGTTTCTAAATTAATGTTCAAAAATCAAACTATTTAGAGAATCGTTGTACTACTCAAGTGATTATGGAAGTTAAATTAACACAGAATTAAATGAAACATATTTCTAAATAATAATATTAAAATCATAAATAATATACAAAGCGAATGTAGGTTACGTAAAGTTGAGGGCGCTTAAAGAGCTATGAACTGTGATTGTCACATTCCCCGATCCGTGTATTTTGGGAGGTCATCATTGATTATCTAGAAGGTCAAATAGGTGCCAATACATGTCTGTCGAAGTAGTGAAATGGGTGTCAATACATGTGTCAAGTAGTCAAATGGATGTCAATACATGTCTGTCAAGTAGTCAAATGGGTGTAAATAAATGTCTGTCAAGTAGTCAAATGGGTGTAAATACATGTGTCAAGTAGTCAAATGGGTGTAAATACATGTGTCAAGTAGTCAAATGGGTGTCAATACATGTGTCAAGTAGTCAAATGGGTGTCAATACATGTGTCAAGTAGTCAATGGGTGTCAATACATGTGTCAAGTAGTCAAATGGGTGTCAATACATGTGTCAAGTAGTCAAATGGGTGTCAATACATGTGTCAAGTAGTCAAATGGGTGTCAATACATGTGTCAAGTAGTCAAATGGGTGTCAATACATATATCAAGTAGTCAAATGGGTGTCAATACATATGTCAAGTAGTCAAATGGGTGTAAATAAATGTCTGTCAAGTAGTCAAATAGGTGTTAATACATGTCTGTCAAGAAGTCAAATAGGTGTTAATACATGTCTGTTAAAAAGTCAAATAGGTGTTAATACATGTCTGTTAAAAAGTCAAATAGGTGTTAATACACGTCTGTTAAAAAGTCAAATAGGTGTTAATACACGTCTGTTAAAAAGTCGAATAGGTTTAATACATGTCTGTTAAAAAGTCGAATAGGTGTTAATACATGTCTGTTAAAAATTCGAATAGGTGTTAATACATGTCTGTTAAAAAGTCAAATGGGTGTCAATACATGGATCTTTTTTTAAGCGCCAAGTTTTACTAACTGTTAAGGCTGTACACATATTTACTTAATAAGCTAGTGAGGATCAGGGATGAGGAAGGTTGAATTTAGAGGAGGTGTACCTCCATTTGAGTGGAAGGAGAGCGGGAAAACATTTTAGAGAAAACCTACCTCAATACGCCCGACCGTAAGTCGAGCCCCGACCTCCTTGTCATCGGCAGTCAAGTCTATTGTGACAGTGACGACTTATACAATGCTGCCACCAACGCAATTACAAGCTGTTGACTTAATAAAATGGGTCTCGATACATGTCTAATGAATTAGTTCAATTTATTAGCAATTAATTTGAGTACGACCAAAGTCAAAATATATATACAAAATGAATAGTGTATATACACTGCTATCAATTTTATTTTGTATATTTGATTTGTATCTTGAGGGGAACAAAATCCTAACTATTTTAGGTGTTGATAAATAATAATCTATAATATCATATTTAGCACCGCGTCTTACTACCCGTTTGGGTTATACGCTTAAGTACTAATTACGCTAATGGTTTAGGAACTGGGAGGGTTGAATTTAGAGGAAGTGATAAATAAGTTTGACAAACTAAAACCACTCTACAAGAACTGTGTGAAAACTTCATGATCACATAACCACACCTGTGAAAACACGGAGAGAGGCGTCAGTCTCATCTTGTCAAGTTGGGGATATACCAGTAAGGAGTAAGGGTTAGTAGGGGCCGCGGTCTGTCATGACTATTTTCATAGTATCCACACCTTGGAGTCACCGCAAATTGCAGAGCTACATATCTCGTGAGTGTTTTCTTAGTCTCTCTACACCTTGGAGTCACCTCAAATTGCAGAGCCACATATCTCGTGTCTGTTTTCGTAGTCTCTACACCTTTGAGTTTGCTGTTAAGTCGTAATACTGACACGCGACATCTCGTGACTGCCCGCAAAGTATCTACACCTTGGAGTCACCGCAACTCATAGACTGACATGCGAAAACTCGTGACGATTATTAAGGGTCAGTCAGTTCCACCAGTTGCTCATAAACACTCTAGAGCACGAAATAGATCATAATCTGTATAGAAGTTTCTCCTTTAACACAAAATTATTGTATTATCTTTATCATTAAAAGAAAAACAATCAACACGCCAATTGAATTTTTAAATACTCAGACTCTCATGCTCGTATCGATATTACGGCTGTGGCCAAATATAGAATAAAGCCTGACACTGATGTGTCTTATACATCCACATGTTAGCTTCAAGAATACTAAAGTTGATCACATAAATCTAAATCAAACAATATGTTAAAGATATCGAAAAGGTTCATTGCAATGGCCTCTTGTTCAGGCTTGTCAAACTCGCGGCCCTATCACTGATTTTGTGGGGCTCGCGGACCTAATGATGATCCATTAGGCAATGCAACCCTATTCTTTTTTATATATAAATCTCAAGGAAATACAACAATTTGGAATGTTATATTTGGTAATTTGGCATAATCTTGAGATTTCCGACATTCGAGATTGGTATACCAAATCTGAACTCTTTATTAGACAGGGATCAATCCCTAAAGCTTGTTGAATTTTTACACCAAATAATATATGCAATGTCTAGCAGAACAACTTAATGCTAACAGCCGTTTTCCCACAAGAAATCTAACAAAACACCTTGCATACACAACTTTGTCAACATTTATCATACGGACTTTGGCATCAGATTTAAAATTATAAAAAGCGGTCAAATAATGTCTAGTAAGGATCTTGTATTAATTGAGAAGGAAGAGATGATTAAATTTGCTGGTTGGCCAAATTACAATTGTTATAGTTCAAAGTTAAAAATTTAATGTGACAACTAAAAATAATATATATATATATATATATATATATATATATATATATATATATATATACCCGCTTCTGTGAACGCATGGTATAAAGTGATACCATCATGTTAGATCCCGATCGGTAGAACTGAGGATTTTTCCTAAATGGTTTTCCACCCCTCTCTCTCTTTATCCACACAAATGTGGGTGCAATTCCTCTAAATCAAACCTTCCTAATCCCTACCCAGTCTTTTCATACTATCACTTCAGCAGAATTGTTTATGTGTGACATGAATTAAGTAGCGATACCTACGCGAACAGAAAATGTGGCACAATGGATGAGTTTTCGGCTTGCTGTTTATTTTATATGATATTGGCTTATTGGTTGCAATTAAGTGTCTAAGATTTTTAGGCGAGTTTGATGGTGGGATTATAACAGAGAATAATAACCACTACAATCACGGGCCTTATGTAGAGCATACACTAGCACGACAAAAAGTAAATACTGCTGCCAAACGTAAATCCACAAAAAATATTAGTGAACAGCCACTAAAAAGCATTAGATCATGTAGTAATGAAACCTCGGATCAGCCGTTGAACGAAGTAAAAATACTATATATAATATATATATATGTACGTATGTACGTACGTATTCACGTATGCACGTATGTACGTACGTATGTATGTATGTATGTATGTACGCAGGCGCGGATTCAGAGGGGGTTCAAAGGGTCAGTTGACCCCCCTGTGAAAGTGAGAAAATTAATAAAAATAACCAAAATGAAAGTGCAAATTTAAGAAAGAAAAATACAATACAGATAAATTATACAATGTTTTATCTTTTTACGAGCAGACACCTCTTAAGCTGGGTCCACATGGGCGTTATTTGACCACGTTTTTATCAATGTTCGATATGACTCACGCAAGCGTGGAAAAAATATTCGTTTTCGCGTACGAATATTTGTCGTGCATAGCGAGTAACGAACATTGTTCCTCATGGAGATGGTAGACTACCAAACATCAAAGAAGACTAATAATCGCCTGAGAGTAATTCATCCACGAACACCGAATACAGAGTATGTGTGGGCAGCAGGAGCGGCAGAACTGTGGGAGACTCTGCCCACCTGGAAGTAATTTGCCCCTTCCAAAAATAAATCCCCCCTTAGATATATTTCAAATCCTCTGATATTACCGAATATGAAGCTGAAAGTTGGCCTTAAATCAAATTCCAAATGACCTCTAGATGCATTCTATTGTCAAAAATTTGCCGGAGATGACCACTTCAAATAACTTATATACTATAGGTATCTAACTGGAAGAAAATGTCAGGGGAGGAAATCTTTCAACAGCTTCTAAGGTCATCCAAATTTCAAAAATGGCTAGGGGAGGACAATTCTAAAGAGCTCATAGACGCATGTCATTTTGAAGAATTTTCAGACGAGGACCAGACCAAATAGTCTAGTTTCTGAAATAACTCAATTTTAAAAATTTTGTCAGTGGAAGACCACTTCAAAGATTATCTTCTAGAGGTATCTAATCATCGTAAAAAATTAAGGTGAGGATCACTCTAACCAATTTCAAGGAGCATCCAAATTTGAAAAATGTATAGGTGAGGAACACTTTAAATGGCTTATAAAAGAAACTATTTTTAGAAAACAAAACAAGGAGAAGACTTCTTTTAGCTTCTAGAGTGAACAATGTTAAAAAAAAAACTTGAAAAGGGCCACTCCAAATAGTTTATAAAAACTATCTTATTTTAAAAAACAATGATAGGATGACCACGTCTTAAAACATAAGCCTACATAATATCCAATATGAATGAGAAACTATTAAATGGCTTTAAACAAAATCTAACATTGTAAGTAACCATGTTGCTTATAATTATGACCCCACTATGAAAATGATCTGGATCCGCGCCTTATGTACGTATGTTGCAAGAAGAAAGGTTATGCCAAAACATCTGACTACATCAATGAAGTTCACACCGTAGTTGCTCGAATGTATCTGCTAACCAAGAGAGGTTAGAATTGTGTTCTTATGAATAACTCTGTGGATAATGTTGATTTGTGTCACTTCTTATAAACTTAAAATTTTTAACGGATTTACAAACTCTTCGTGGATATTTTAATGGATCGTATATCCCTTTGGTTTTTTGCTTCTTGACAAATAAAGAAGAAGTCATTCCTAGTTGGGGACGAGTAGTGTTCTTGATATTTTCCTGGTTGGAAAACATGGGGACGAGATGGGCTATGATCCCCCTCGTGCCTGAAAGATTTCCTTGAGAGGGATTAAATTGGGGACGATCCGTGTCATCGCTGGAAGTTGTACCTAAAAAAATTTTGATTATTTTTTATAATATAAATTAAAAAATGAATTATTTAAAACATGTTTAAAACTGAGTATAAGACGTAATACCATCGAATGAATAATAATATAACAATTATAAATATACCTTAGGCAGGAACACCACTAAATGGATATTTAATGTGAGTGGATCCTTAGTGGTGTTGGTTTACTTGCGTCATCAAAGGCTAGAAGTTAGACTGAGGGTGGTATGCAAGAACATATAGTGAATGCTTAGTGGACCGATAGTGTGGTCCCGAAACACTATCTCTCCATCTTTTAACATAGGATGAAGCAAGCAAACCCACGCTAGTGTCAATAAATCAGCCACTTAATCAAGTTCCTGCATAAGGCCCTGAGAGAGTGCTTGGAGCCACACTTACGCGTTACCAAGCATTCACTCACACTTAATGGCGTTCTTGCATACCATCCATAGCTCCTATGGTTGTTTATGGAGTCATAAATTATATCACAAAGTTGGAAAAGATATATAAGAATAATTTTACTCGATGTGTATTAAAGTGAAATGTTAGAACATGGTGAAAATAGGATATAGTTCATAAAACCAATGGTAGAATAAATAAATTTAATACAACTAAGGATACACAGCTATTTATTAGAGTAAAACCTTAGGATTGTGAATCTAAAACAATGCGAGGTTAAATTTCTTGAAGTATAATAAAGAACAGTGTTAAATATAAAACTATTTCCTTAGTTTGGATAAGTCCCTGTCTCCTTGGTTACTAGTGAATCTAATCTACAACTTACAAGTATCAGCGGCAATGCACCATCATCAAGATACTCTAAATGAAATAATTAAGAAAGACAATAATTAGCAAATAAAACCTATTGTGGTAATTATTCAAGGATGGAATAAACAGAAACTAACAAAAGTTTAAGTTTGGGGAAAAAAACACTTAATTATTGATAAGCAAAGCCTGGACTAATACCAAAAAAATTGAGAAAAGTGAAAACATCTTTGTCCACCAAAGAGCATGAGAATCAAATTAATTTTCATTAATTTAACTTTCAAAGACCAGAATTGTTTACCTAAAAACGACCTAATAATACCCAGTCACGCCGTTCCCTTACGGGATAGGCAATAAACTGTGCATATAGCTCAAATAAATGGTACGGCGCACCGCACAGACTTTCACTCGCTTTTATCTTAAACTACACATTTCCTGAGAAATCTTAAGATTTTGTGAAATGAAATAATGGGTCAATACATTGTTGTAGAAACAATATACCAAATATTATAAATATATACTTTTACTTACTTACTCCATGAATTAGAAAGTATATAGATTTGATTATAGCTCAGAAACTATAGGTTTTATAAAAATGTATTTCAAATAAAGTATATACTACAATTTTACAATGATAAGATATTTCCTATCCCAAATAGTTGCGGAGAAATTATGAAAATTGGAAATTTTCCCTGATGTAAAATACCCCCAGTCATTTTTATGAGAAAATGAGAACTGCCATCTTGTTTATAATAAACCCCAGATACCAAGTTATAGCCCAATCAGTAAAACAGTTTAGGCTCTAGCCCGAGGTACAGACAAACGGCTGGCATTGCAAAAATAACTTTTTTGTTTCAGGGGGTCATGAAACGTTGATATTTATCAAAATCTCGAGTTCTAATTTTTTGATGATCACAATACTTTACTTCTATGTACTAACTAGGCTCATGATTAAGATGGGGTGCTAGTGAAAGTGGTTTAGGGCAGTATTTTTTAAGTTTTTATAGCAGAAACATTTATTTGGCCAAAATAAATCAAATATTTCTTCTATAGAAACATAGAGTTTAGTTTTCCTCACATGCTAATCTCAACAGTTCTTTAATATCCATCAAGGGTGTCCTGGAATTTAGTGACAACTTTTTCTCTGCATTTAAAAAGTTTGTCACCAAATGCCGCTATGCTCATGAGAGATATTCAAGAACTCTATGTTTCTATAGAAGAAATATTTGATCTATTCTAGCCAAAAAATATTTATGCTATAAAAACTGCAAAATTAATGCACTAAGCTGGTGCTCACTAGCACCCCACCTTAAGGGATAAGGAAGGTTGAATTTAGAGGAACAAACACAAATCTCCCGATCGTTTAGCCACAAGAAACCTCCAAAGTGGCCAGTTGGCTGGACTTAAGAGTCGTTTTTACCAAATGGTTTTCCAAGCAAATTCAGGTACAATTTCTATAAATATAACCTTCCTTAGCCCTACAATCATTAGCCTAACTATTACATAAGCGTATAACCCGATCGCGTAGTATGACCTGGTGCCAAAAAATAAACTGAGAAATATACTCATAAACGAGAGGTATTTTAGTTTCCTAAAGGAAAACCTACTGGATCTATGGCTTTATTAGCTCGAAAGTTAATTATCTCACTTAAAAATTATGCCCTCCATCCCATCTTGAGCTAGTTTCATCCAGTCCACCTCATTACACCCTATATTTATCTTGAGCTAGTTCTATCCAGTTCACATCATTACACCTATCCTTTTCTTGAGCAAGTTCCCTCCGGTCCACCTCATTACACCTTATCTCTATCTTGAGCTAGTTCCATCCAGTTCACCTCACTACACCCTATCTCTTTATTGAGCTAGTTCAATCCAGTCTACCTCATTACACCCTATCTCTATATTGAGCTAGTTCTATTCAGTTCACCTCATTACACCATATCTCTTTCAGGCCAGTTTTAATGTCATCCTCCCATCCTCGTCTATATCTTCACAATGGTCTCTTCCTACCAAGTTTTCCAGTCAATACCATGAACATGGTTTTAATTTCTTCCATTCGCGATGCATGTACTGCTCACCGTAATCGGCTAGATTTGATTACCTTAACAATGTCTGGTGATACGTAGGTTACTGTGTATGTAACTCAACATTATGCACCTCTTAGACTCCTCATTATCTCCATCCCTTTTTGGAACAAACTAAAACTTCAAGTATTTTACTCTACCATTATTACAAATTATTTTCCTACCTTTTTTTTTTTTTTTTTTTTTGTATAGTGAAAAGTAATGTTATTTGTAGAGCTACCCTAAAGTGTAATAAATGATGTAACCTAAGAAAATCCGTGTAGGTCTATATATAATATAGCTTTCATGTAAAGGTGGGCATGAAGACTAAGTGTCAGGCTCATTTAGTATGATTCACCACTAACGGAGGGGTCGGGGTACTAATACCGGCCGGGTGTACTGAGAGTGAGTTTTATAACTAACTGGCTCCCCCTTTACGTAAATACATCAGATATATATCCTCTAATTCTTGCTTTCCTACTTCTACTATAAGCGTTTAACCTGAATTGGTAGTGATATGAGGAGAAAAAAATTAGTAATATATCACATGCTATCCTCTTTAGTGGCCGCATGGTCTAAGGCACTTCTCTAGTAGTGGACTAGACTTCCGATAACAGGGAGATCGGCGTTCGATCACGGTCAGGTGCATTGAGGGAGGTTTTTCCCTAAATAGTTTTCCACTCTCCCTCCAGGCAAATGCGGATGCAATTCCTCTAAATTCAACCTTCCTCATCCCTAACACATTAGCGTAATTAGTACATGAGCGTGTAACCCGAATAGATAGTAGGACGCAGTGCTAAAAAAGGTAAACTGTAAGCACATCCCTTCCTAGTACATAATTATAAGCAACCGATTGCTTTCATACGTGATAGCGTGATATTAGCTGTGGAACAAAATCCAAAACTTTAACTGGGTCAAACATTTGACACAAGAGTGTATTTGTTTATCTTGAACCTTATCAGTTTATTTTACTTACAATTGGAATCTGACGTGCACTTTAAACACAAACTATATCTCAGTTTGTGACTCACCCGCTTCGGTGGTCGCATGATCCAACGCGTCACTTTCGCAATAGACTGGACTGCCAGTGATTGGCGTATCCCGGTTGAGTGTGTTGAATTATTTTTCCTAAATGTTTCCCACTCTACCTTCACGCAAATGCGGCTGCATTTACTCCAAATTCTAACTTTATTATCCCTATTCAATTAGTGTAAATATTCGAATAGTTCAAACGAGTAATAAGACGTGGTCCACACAATAAACGTGAGCGACTCAAAAAGCAACTTAACACTAATAATTACCATCAAATTCAAGTTTAAAGAAAATTAACTTATTGTGACTTGGACCCTTAAGCTTAAATACCTGATGCTTTCTAGCTTTAGGGAATAGAATGGGAAGGTTGAGTTTTAAATAAATGCACCGTCCCATTGATAGATAGATTGGAAAACAATAATCTAGAATTCCCACGCAGCACTCAACCCCCGGTCTCCAGAGTAAAAGTCCACCACCCTATCCGTGCAGCCAACCTTAACAACTCCATCTGGGACCAAAAACAGTGTGTCCCCTCTCCCCCTCCTCATCAGGTAGACACGCTGATAGCGGTCTCCAAATGGAAGTAGATCGATTCGAGTGCTATTTGTTCGAGAAACGGGCAGTTCGAGTATTTCGTGATCCGGCACTTTGCACGACATTGCCCCCAACTCTGTGGGTAGAACGACTGGAGTTCCCTCGCGTCACGCTACTTGCTGTGACCAGCGTCACATGACGTCACGACCTGGAGAGCTGGCCAAACAATAGCAGTCAATCACAACAAGGTAAACACGCTAAGAAACAGGACGGTAACTCCATCTACCTCATGACAAACTAGTTTTTTTAGTTAATTTAAAATTAATTTGGACCTTTCTGAACAAATGTTTCCTCGTGTTCTTGCATAATTTCACACTTATTTTAGGTCAGGTATTTAACCTCACATTCTGAACCGACTAATTATATCAGCAGGCTACTTAATAACTAACTTAAATCTAGAACAGACACAGCACCCATCTGTTAAATCATAAATGCGAAAGGGTAAACCCATATTTCATCAATGATACATTTTTAGTTATGCTTGTATTTGAACCCGGGACTCTTAGCTCAGTAGGCAGACGTGCTAACGATTGAACTAAGGCGTGGATCAATAAGATAGCTGTTCAATAGCCCTCATCTGTGGTTGCATAGTTAAACGCGTAACTCGTGTTTGATTGGTTTGACAGTGATAGTAAGATTGGGGTTTGAATTCCGGTTTGGTTTCCCGAGAGGGCTGTTTCTTAAATGTGTTCCTACTCTTCCACTTTGTGAATGTGTGTACATTTAATATACAATCTTAACCTCCTCACCTCTATCCCATTAGCTTAAAATAAATGTGTATGTGTGTGTGTAACCCAAACTGATACTAAGGCAAAGTGAATACAGCCCTGTGAAATAAATTTATTTGGTGAAAACTCAGTATAAATGACGTGCTTATCTAGTTTGGTTTACGAGAGACAGGGGTGTTGGGGTTTGAATCCCTGATGGGTGTAATGAGGGTGTTTTGAATGATCTACATGGTTCACCATTCTCCCTTCAGGCAAATGAACGTACATTTCCTATATATTCTGATTTCTCTACCAGTTTCAATAGTGTGATTAAGGCCGGCCTCTTGATCTAGTAGTCAGAAATCCTGGCTACTAATCTAGAAGTCTCAGACTATACAAGTCCTACCCACATCGAGGCTCACGTGGTATAATTGGCTCACAATTTATATAAATATATATATATATATATATATATATATATATATATAAATATATATATATGTTTTCTAACTTATTGTGCGTCATCATTTCCCAATGTTCTTAATGAAACGTGAACATCCTCGGCTGAATCTGTGACTGACCCTACGCAACGTCTGGGACATATTATTGCAATTCACGAGTTACATGAGGATAGGTAGGCAATAAAAACACGTACGCTGCCAAATTATACCTGCGTTTTGTTAACATCGCGTCTATTGCATATCCACATATATCCTCATCCCAGAACAGACCAAATATTTAGCATCTAGCTCGGACAATAATTCAGTCGCCTTATAGCGTTCCAATAGAGAAATCATTTACAAAAATTGCAGGAGAGATACGAGGTCAATTTTGCGCCTTGTGGGGATTGCCTTTTAGCGTTCCTCTTTAGAAATGGGGGATGGTAGGAAAATAATCCACAAAGCTTGCAACTACAAAAATAACGTAAACTGGGCGTGATAGGAAAATAATCCCCAAAACTTGCAACTACAAACATAACGTAAGCTGGGCGTGATAGAAAAATAATCCCCAAAGCTTGCAACTACAAACATAACGTAAACTGGGTGTAATATGAAAATAATCCCCAAAACCTGCAACTACAAACATAACGTAAACTGGGACTGATAGGAAAATAATCTGAAGGGAAACTCTAGAAATGGTAGGTCTACTACAAAAGTTTCCCTGGGAGATTGTACAAAAACAGGAATACCAATTAAACTATCGGAACATGTTTCGTAGACACTTTTCTCACTTTATAATGAATAGACAAATATATTTACATAGTGAATTATTTACGAAATGATTGACAAAAATTGTTTTAGGGCACCATTTTTCAAGAT
Source organism: Timema podura (assembly GCA_033556935.1). Lineage (NCBI taxonomy): Eukaryota > Metazoa > Arthropoda > Insecta > Phasmatodea > Timematidae > Timema > Timema podura. The sequence goes on from JAVRXN010000009.1 coordinate 50,346,708, forward strand.
GGAGGATGTAAAACTACTTTTAAGAGTGGTACTATATACGATTTTATTCACGAAATAAAACCATACCAATGAGTCAAATTTCATGTTAGTAACAAAAAGTGAACGTCTGTGATGCTTAGCAGGTTCACTATATATTTATATCATTACGTCTTACTACCCGTTTGGTTTATAGACTTATGCACTAATCACGCTAATGGTTTTAGGGATGAGGAAGGTTATATTTATAGCAAGTGTACCCGCATTTACGTGGAGGGAGAGTGAAAAACCATTTTGAAAAACCATCAATACACCCGACCGAGATTAGAACCTCAATCTCCCCATCATCGGCAGTCTAGTCTACTGCAAGAGTAGCGCATCAGACCACGCGACCAACAAATCGGGTAGGTCCCTTATTACACCCATGCTACGTTAAGCTACTATCCCACGACACTAGCTCGTGCTTGAAATCCTGTGTGCTAGCTAGCACGTCATCATCTAGCGTCGTGTGAATCAGAAAAAGTATACTGGTTCGGCCTCTTGATACTGGCTACCATATAGTTTTGAGGATAGAACAAGTGCTATTTTCGTAATAGTTCCGACATTAGTCTGTGTAATTCGACCAATCAATGCGCGATGAGACTGTGTGTAGAGAAGTAGTGGAAATGGCGCTAATATTGTCATCGGATGTGATTTTGTTGTTGGCAGAAAATTAATACAAACATCCTTGTTTATATATTACCAAATTGCCACAATATGACAGTATATTTAACTAAAAACATATAATCTAAAACCGACAAATTGTGTTCCAGACCCAATTTTAATCTAAATAAACTTTATATCATGTCAACCTTTGGTGTTTTTTTTTAGAATATAAAGTGTGCGTAGGCCTAAAAAGAACATTTGTGTATCAAGGATACTGTACTTTGACACCCATGAGCTTAGGGGCCTCTGACCACATCGTAAATAAATTAATACAAATTTGGGGGGATACTAAACGTTAGTGTCACCCCCAATGTATCTTACCTGACCTCCGAATGTATCATTTTTAGTATCCCGCGACCATTATTTCGTCTTTCCATCCAGTCCCGTGTCCATATTCTTTTCCTACGCTCCCTCTCATAAATTTCAATATCATTGCTAATAATTAATGCAACTGCTGCACCCAAAATTAATCTCTGACGTTCCATAAATATTTGCAGTTTGCACTAGAACCTAGTACCAAACTAGAAGCGTGTGAATACTCTAGTCCCGTTTCTATTATACTAGCTAGTATACAGCTATCTAGGCGCTAGCTAGCACACTTGATTTCTAGTACAAGCAAGTGTCGTGGGATACGGATATTAGATTAGGTTGTTGCCCTGTTTGGCGCCCCCCCCCCCCCTCGAGCTAGTGTCCCGGGCAACTGCCCTGCTAAGATGCTTAGTATGTTCTTATTAGAAACTAATTAATGTAATTTTCGTTACATTTTAATAGCATAATTTCAATTGTATAAAGTGGTATATCTTTGCTTCAGTGTGAAGTGATAAAATTCGTTATTTATATTTTATGGTCTATACAAATTTCAATTGCGCTTGTGGGATAGGGATGATGAGGTAGACTTTAGATTAAATGTTCCCGCATATGAGTTGGAAACAACTTAGTAAGAACCACCCTCAGTACACGCATATGTGCTTCGAACACCGACCTTTCTCCCTATTCCCCCACTCCCTCTCCATCAGCGACAAACCAGACATTTAGTCTGCGAGCCCACCAATGCGAGTTTTTTTTTTGCCACTTGGTAATTAAATATATTTATATACATTCCTAGAATAGCTTAGCGAGTATAATTCAATCACAAAATGTAATTAAAATAAATATAATATTAGTAAAAATAAATCAGTGAATTGGTAAAAAAAAAGTCAAATCATTCATAAAATATATGGGTCATTCTAGAAAAAAGGGACCTTTTCATGTCACAAGAGTATTGTGACAAAATAAACTATTAAAATATGGCTTTTTTTGTGTTTTTTGTAATAGGCAACTGATTTGCTAATATTCTTTAGCCTTTATTAAGGAAAAGTTACATTTATTGTGTTTTTTACGCTGAACGAAGGGATACATTTATCCCTCCGTTACATGTCACAGGCCAGTTATTTTTGTTTCCTCTTACAATTACTATGGTTTAAATAATAAATAAAATTATAAGGATGATAATGTATTAATACTATAACCATTTTGTTTTATGTAGCTATATTTCTGAATTTAAAAATAATTATAATGTGCGATTGTAATTAAGCAAAATTTGTCACAGGGTTGTGTGTATCCTCCGTTCAAAATTAAAATTTCTTTAAATAATACAACCAGGTAGCAGCACTGCTTTCAAACTCAATAGAACATTAGTGAGGAAGCCATTTTGTGGATACCTCATGTGTTATTTATGCTGATAGTTGTGATTTATAAGGATTAATTTTCATTATCTGCAAGATTTATTTCGTTGGTCATATACTTTGTGTATTTTCCGTTCATTATTTAAAAAGGTAATAATTATTCTTAGAAAAATAATTATAGATGCTTCATATTAAAATGCCACACTGTTTGCCATACCAAAGCAGTTAGTTAACCTAACGACAAAATATAATACTTTACACAATTATAAATGTGAAAATGTGTCCTCCATTACAGTCTCCTCCGTTACAAAATAGATGTAACGAAGTATACAAGTAAAATAACGGAGGATACACGTTTTCTAATTATGTTAAAGTTGTGCCTGCAGAATAAATGTAAGCCTGAATTAATTGAAGAACTTTCTATTCATAGGCTAATTTAACTAAACTATAGACCTACATGTATTTGCAACTATTAATATACCATATTTAGATTTCTAAAAGCATTTCCAAAAGCAGGTAAATACATTATTTTTCTTTAGAAGGAAAAATAAAAACAGCCAGTACCATTATGACTGATTGGGAAAGTAGGATACTAAGGAAAAGGTGGAGAGTCAAAACTAGAAAAATTTGAGCCAATGTAAAATTACGAAATCAGTTGGTTGAAAATTTGGAAGCTAATTCACCACCACCTAGCCCAGTTGCTGTGCTGCTTGATGTCCAAATGGAAGATTAAGAAGATAACATTAGTAAAGATGACAAACTGAAGGATAGTGGGGAAAAACGAAGAAGAAAGAATAAGAAACAATTAAAGAAAACTATAAAGGAGTTACAGAATAGATTGAAAATAATGGAGAAGAGAATGACCAGATATCGACCAGCAGCTGCATAGATCAAAAAATAAAACTGTCACAGAGCAGGATAAAACTCCAAGAAAACTTGTTAAAAGCTTACTCGTTGGGCAAAAGGTATCACCTATAGTAAGACATAAATTACTTTTTGGAGCAGTAGTGGAGAAGCAAATAAAGGAGAGTTTTGAAAAGGAATAAAACAGAAAAAAGAAACGGGAATATGTATCGAAAATAGCTGGGTCAGTTGTTAAGAAATACAGATTTATTCACAAACTGAAGGCCTTGACATCTAACAAGGTAATGAAGCCCAACAAAACTAAACAAGATAAATCATTACAACACAGAACTGAAACTAAAAAAAAACTGTACACAACTTCTTACTACAAGATGAAAATAGTAGATTGACAGCGGGTAAAAAAGAAATAGTTACAAGGAAAAAAGTTAAGGAACAGAAAAGGTTTCTAAATGAAACAATGCAACATCTCTACAAAAATTTAAAAATCTGCATCCTGATTTAAAGATATCACATGTTTTGTTCTGTCAGTATAGACCTTTTTGGGTAGTACCTTCTTCTGCTAAAGACAGAGACACCTGTTTGTGTAGCATCCATGAAAACTTTTCCCTACTTACAAAAAAGCTTAAATCTTTAAATATTATAAGTGAAAGTTCTCCTCAAGATATTATTCAAGCCATGGCTTGTGAAGACAAATATGAGGTAACTTGTCTTGAAAGATCATGTAAGAAATGTTGTATGAAAAGTATTGAGTTCCACGAGTATGAAAAGCTTGAGGAAACTATACTTACAAAATGGCATGTGAAAAAATCTCTTATTATAGTTAAAGGAAATGAGAAGATTACCAAAAACAGTAAAATAAAATATTACACGTAAAAAGAAAGATTTAGTTTTAGAATTTGAGAAGTAAATTTTAAAGTTTTTACAGCATAATGCAAACATAAAGCATCAGTATCATGTCTTGGACTCGATAAAGACAAGTTTAAGTTCAGATGATACCTTAGTTAAATCCACATGGATTTTTTTGAGAATTACGGTTGTAAATATGCAAGCGAGGTCCAGGCAGCACATTTTGGCTAATCAAAAGGTCAATTCTCACTGCATACAGTTGTTGCATATATTTTCTCAAATGAAATTCAATTAGTGAAAACAATCTTTTGGGACGGTCGCAGAGAACTTGTGACACGATTCCACTATAATTTATGCTCACTTGCTGCCTGTAATTGAAAAACTGAAGAACTGACATAAAAACAAGTGCATTTTGTAAGTGACGGACCAACGACTCAATACAGAAATCGTATAATGTTTCATCTGATTTGGAACTATCTACCATCTGTGTTGGGTGTGTGTAAAACCATTCATTGGCACTACTCAGAAGCTGGACATGGCAAGGGTGCTCCAGATGGTATTGGAGGCTGTTTGAAGAGAACGGCAGACAGACTTGTTGCTACAGGCACCGACATCCCCAATTTTCAAGTCTGGTTTGAAGTGCTACAGAGAGAGGTTAAGAGTATCTACATAATGACAATGGATGAAAGTCAACTCCAGAAAATAGATGAACACCTTACAAATCAAAAAACAATTCCAGCTTTTAAGGGAACGATGCGTACACATGAAGTTATTTAGAACAAGGGATCAGATGAGCTACAAGTGTATCGTCTTTCCTGCATTCAACAGAGAAGTGTACACATTATGGACTGGGCCCCATTCAGCTAGCTTGTATCCTTTCTAATCTATTTTTATGTTTAAAGGGTTAATGGACACTCCTAGCTGATCTTAAAATTAAGTGTAAATAATTGGTAAGACTGTAAAATTTGATAGTCAAAATCAAGCTCAAAAAGCATTTTCCTTAGCAATTTTGTACAGGTCCAAAGTCAACCAAACTTGTTGTTGACGATATATACTCAGAATCTGAGGCTGAAGAGCCATCAATAGAAAAGGAGTTGGATGTAAATGACTTCGGGGTAGTGGAAGTCAAGGGTGAAAAAGCTATACGCCATTACATTGCTGTTATACAGGCTGTGGACCCACATGAAGAATTCACCGTGTCTTTCTTGAAAAATTATGTCGGGAAAAATTTGTTTTCCGTGAAAAAGAGGACATTTCTGTCATAGATATGAGTGATATTGTTCAAGTGCTAAACCCTCCAACTATAAACAAGCGGGGCCAGCACATGTTTCATAAAATTAAAACACAATTTCCTAAAATCAATTAATATCTTTAGATATTGCTAGTTAATGTACCTAATTTTACATAAATAATATTTATAAATTTGTTTGAAAATATGTAGAATTGTTTAATAACCCACCTTCATTACCATACTACTGCTGTACTTATGCAAAAGTATCCACGTTTCCAGATTGTTCCCCTTGTTTACATGTGGTGTGTCCTCCATTACTCTGTATGTCTTCTCCATTCTCATGTTTTTATATAATTTTGTATAAATCATGTAAAAGGTTAAAAAGATTGTGACCATTAGTATTTCCAATATCAGAACGATATTATTAAACATAATTATCATTTTTAAACTGGTATAAGCATAGTTAAATGTATTGAAATTTTTTATTCCAAAAGGTCCCTTTTTTCTAGAATGACCCATATAATTATAAATCAAATAGGTATGTATTATATTTAGGGATGTAACAAAAAAAGTTAGTATAAAATTGTGAGATTTACATGTATGAATTAAAATTCATTCAAAAGAGAGTAATTTAAGACAAGTTAAAAATAAAATACAGACTTCTAAAAGATTGTACAAATTAAAACAGTTCAAAGATTAAATATTTAAGTCAAATAGAGATTTTAAGACTGAAATACATACAATTTTTTTATAAAGTCTAATGTGTGGCCGATTCTCAAAAAATGTTGGTTGAAAATATAAGAATACGTAAGAATTATCTGGTTAAAGTAAATTAAAAAGGTTGTATGATTAAATTGTCGAGAAATGATATGCGCTTTTATGGTAATCCCTTATTTTTAGGCTGCTTTCTAAGGCAGGAGGCGGTAATAAGGCCCTCCAGAAGATAAGCCCCAGTTGTTGTTTTAAAAATATCCCGCCAAATTTGCTAATGGAAATGTGTGCAGTCATGAAGCTACTATATAGAGTTGTTATCTATCAACAAAACTTGTAGCCTCCATTGTGTTCGGTACAGTGTGTGTCTAAGAATTGGCAGGTGAGTGTTATCAACCTTTTATAATTTTTCATCTCAAACAATGCTATGATTTGATGTTAATTATTTACTATCCATTTCGTTATGATAGAAAGTGTAAGTGTACTAAATAATCAACACCATCATGTGCTGAAAGTCGGTTTCAGATTATTCCTATATTCGTTTCGAGTATAAATAAAAATGTCATACTAACAGGAAATAAGGCCCACCAAAAATAAAAGTGGGTCTTATTACCTGCCATGGATTTTTAAGCACATTACTCCTAACATTTCTGATTTTAATTCTCAAAAGAGCAAATCAGTTTTGATTGCTAGCCTTCAATTCTTTCGAATGTTATTGTATTCTCTAGGCACTGATATCAAGGGGCTAGTTAACCCCTCAGAAAGGCTGTTGGTGAATACATAAACTGTATTGGCTCTTTAGAGAATAATGAAACTATTACTAGAATGTGAAAACTCAAATTCTTATATCATGGCCATGAATTTACAAAATAAAAACTAAGTTTAATTAATAAAATATAATTAATAAATTAAAAACTAAGTTTAATTAATAAAAGAAAAAGTTTGTTTTAATTTTCAATACCAGTTTTCAACATAATCAAACGAAACGGTTTCGGTGGTTTTGCTATACTGCAACAGCAGCAGCATGCTCGCTCTGACGTTGCCTAGCCCAGTAACAACCAACCATATTTTTCTCTTTGGAACATGCGTAGAAAATATCGTTCTGTAAAACAAAGTTACTTATAGTTCCAGAGTATTGGTAAAGATGAGTAAGAAATGCCAAGGTCTGAGAGCGAAGTGGGACCAACCTGCGATGGAAGAAGCCCTGAGGGTAATCAGACGGGGAAAATCCCAAAGGTACCTAAAAAGTAAATTTGGTATCCCACGCAGAACTCTGAGAAATAACTTGAAATCGGGATCATCTGAACGAAAGTTGTGTAAACGAAGCATTCTAATTAATTAACAAGAATGTGACCCAAAATACTGAATAATAAGTTTCTCTAAAATTGGAGACCCACTTACAATGGTAATTCTACGCAGGTATGCATACAAGTTTGTTGAAAAGCATGGCATTGCACATCCATTCAACAAAGAAGAGTAGCTAGCATGTAGGGAATGGTACCGTGCCTTCATGCACCCCTAAACACGTCTTTCCAGGAGGAGAGCACAATAATTAAATTCAGCTAGGGCTAAAAAACGGAATCGTGGGATTGTGGAAGACTATTTCACTAAGCTTGGCGACACTCTTGCTTCATTATAAAAGCCAACCACAAAACATGGACGATACGTTACATCATCAACAGTAAGTTTTAGCAGAAAACGGAACTAGCTCAACTAGTTCATGATCATGCGGAAAATAGTATAGTAGTTGCATGTACAAGTGCTCTAGGTCACGTGATACCACCAATGGTTTTATTCAAGGGTGTAAGAGTACATACAAAGTTTAATATATGGAATGCCCACTGGTTCAGTCGTAGAAATGACAAGCAAAGGCAGTATGACAACTGAAGTTTTTGTAACCTGGATTGACCATTTGGTAAATTCAAACCTCCTGGCCCTACATTGCTCATTCTCGATGGAGCAAAATGTCACCTTGACATTTCAACTATTGACAAAGCCGATGAATATGACATTACTTTGTTTCGCTTGCCGTCCAACACGACTACTAGCTGAAGCCCTTGGATAAGACAGTATTCCGGTCATTTGACAACTACTGGAACCAGCAGCTTTTTTTTCCGGGATGAATCCCGTAAGCCTACTAAGGAGACCTTTTCTAGATTATTCACTCCTGTCTGGAGGGAATTTATGATACTAACCAACATTTACAGTGGCTTTAGGGCAATGGGTATTTGGCCATTTAATATTGATGTGATACCAGATGAAGCCTTCGCTCCCAGTCTTGTAACACATCAAGAAGAGTCAGACGATGGCATGCCACTTTCACTAAGACTTGCAACACTTAAGAAGTCACCATTTCTAGAAATTTCTACACCTCGCATCACACCTAAACATAACACAGCCCCCCCACAAAAGGTCCATTAACTACAGAGCTCAAACCTTGAAAAGGAATATATTTGGAAAAGATTGTGACAAAGCCCTGGAGTGAACTACTTCTAAAACCATGGTTCAACCATCCACATCGAATGATGACAAAGGCCTTATAAAATAGAACAGGTTCTGTGGTGTCTTTCAGGAAGATTTTGTTGCTGACTTACAATCATGTCGTTGATACAATATTCGGTTATATGAGGACTGTGTTAGACTGTCAGTAAATGACGATGAAGATTTTATCTGTCCTGACTGTAATGAGTAATTACTGAAATGTATCGTTTGGCTTGAATTCTGAAATAATAACTATCTATTTTTTGTGTGATGAGCGATCTCAGGAAATAAATTATTTTATTAATTTGTTTCACTTTTATTACGTGTTGAGAACTTCAAGGGATTATTGACATGTTCTTTATGATATCCTATACCATATATTTATATCGTTTTTCTTTAAAAATGGATGCGGGTAAAGGATTTATTTTCAAATTTCTCATTGCTATTTCCATTTTATTGTGTGTTTTGTTAAATTGAGTATCACCAGCAGTGTAAGGCTATGTTTTTAACGGTTTGCTAGTTTAACACATACGGTAAATTTGTCTAAATTCTTTGAATTTATAATTCTCGCCATGTAGGATGTTTACAAAAATTAATTCAAGTTCCATTTTTTTCTTACATTAAGTGTTGCATACACTTAGAATTTTATTTCCATGAATTTTTAAAAAAAACTAGAGGTGATTGATGCTTTTATGATTCTTATTATGTTTTGGTATAAAACCTTTTTACGTATTTTAAGGTTGATATAAGGATTAATTCTGATGTTATTCATATGGGCCCTATTATATGTTTGTACAGATAATATGGCCCAATTACACACATTCGAATTTGTATTTATTTATTTACTGTGATATTTGCTATAGTTACGCCCATACAATATTCATCTAGAAAAATAATAAGCTAATATTTTTCATAAGACCCATTTTTTTCTACCTCTAGTATTAAATATTTTACAAGCAATTATTTTGTAAGCGGGTATTATTCTCCCCCCCTCCCCCTTTTACCTTTTATATATAGAGATATATACAAAATAGTAAGAACAGTTTAGATTATATATTTTATATATACTTTAAACCATTCTTATTATTATGTTTCTTATTAAAATATTAAAAAAATATTTAAAAAATACATTCGTATAGTTTATTTCGAATTCCAGTTTAGAATTGTTGTATTTTCACTCCTTATTCTCTAAGTAAACCTGCTATTGTGGAGTTGAGTTTGATTTAAGAAGGGAGTCCACACTCAGTGGTGGTCATGGAAAAGGGTGATACCCCTCTCCCTCCCCCCTCCAATCCAATCTGATCTAATTGATCCTGTTGACCTCATGTTCAACATATCGTCATCAATCTCAAAACTTGGGAGTTCTAATCTTAGCTCCAGCCAACACGTGGAAAATCTACCGTGACGCACGCAAGCCAACCATTTCTTTTTGTCTTCTTTCTTCAAAGGTCGAATGGAAACACTCAACCATTCCCGCAACCCACTCGCTCCCTTTTAAACATTTTCTCCTTTAGCTCTACTCTATCCCATTCCGACTCTGTGCTCTTTAATTCCCAGCATCTGTGAACATACAAAAGCCGCTTAATTAAAGAAAGCATCGCCGTGTTTGCCATTACATCCGAGAAAACTCGCGCCTTTCCTCATTTTCACACTAGAAAATTGAAGTTAGAAAGCTTAGTATATTATTACTGCAAGCAAGAGGAAGAGAAATTAGAGGGTGTGTTTGCAGAACCATAATTGAGCCATTCAGAAGATCAGTCTAGATAGACCTCCAATTATTCAAGAAATATTATCACTTGTTCTTCTTGGATACAAGAATGGGGATGATTGTAGTAGAGAGAGGAAGTTCATTTAATAATAAATCAACGGCATAAGACTAGATTAACTTTCATACAAACAGGTTTGATGAACATTTTAATATTCTGCAGGTGATTCTACGAAGAAAGGCCAACTAGATGGGTCACACGAGAAACAGAGACTTAGGGCCAGTTTCATTTTCGAATTGAGAAAGTGTGGTGCTAGACTAAAAACAGGACGACACCTACCTAGACCAGAATGGACTGGGCCAGTTTCATATGCGAAACTGACCCATTCCATTAGAGTGTAGGTAGGTGTTGTCTTATATTTAGTAAAGCACCACACTTGAGGCGTACTAATTTTGATTATGAAACTGGCCTTTAGTCTGTAGTATGATTACAAAGCTGTTGAACCATTCAATAAGAGTGTAGGCCCAACTTATTAGTTCTGTCCCTAATGCATTTGCTTAGCAAACTGTTAGTATCCAAAAGGTGACCAAAAGATTCAACCAGATATTCTCAAAATTAAAAATACATGGATAAAGAAACACATACTGTTTTTAACACCACGTCCTACTACTCATTCCAGTCATACACTATACACAATTGCAAATAGGAATTATTGTAAGTCTTGGGATGGCCACCTAATTTACGATGACATTCCTAGAAGTGAGTGCAACAATGGTTTCTGATCTGTGAACATGTAACTTCCAGGTAGAGATGAACGGCCGGTTCATGACCCGGAGCTCATCCAGGGACAAACTAAATGAGTAGCGGTCAGTTGTTTGCTCTAGTTCATCAGAGGATGACATAGCTAGACATAGGACCTCTGAATGGTCTAGGAATATTTTAGAATTAGGGTATCTTACCCGTAGATAGTTACTATGTTTGAATTTTTAGCGTGTGTAAATAGTTGTATATTATATTCCTTGTTACAAAATTAGTCATTATTAGAATAGTGCATCTCTCGTGTTTATTTAAATGCGTGGGTGCTCCCATCCTTAATGATCTGGCGACCGGTCATAACAAACCTGTAGGTAATGGGTTCGATTCTTTGTTTGTATTTCACCGTCCTTATATCTGCCCTATAAATGTAAATATGCTCATGGGTTGAACATACCAGATGCCGTTCTTAGTATGTAACTAAACTACATAGTGTTTCAAACACCGCATCTGCCACGCTATGATAGGACAGATGCATTTATATTTGATAATCTATACCAGTGGTCCTCAAAGGGTGTTCCTCGAAATTCTCGACGTTATGTTTTTGTTGACAGTAAAATAATTAAAAGAAATGTCATCAAATTATAACTTTTATAAAGAAATAAAAGAAAAATGCTTGAAAGATTTAATATATTCATTTAAAATCAATGAGCTAAGTAATTAATGAGAAACTTGTCAATTAATGAGAAGGTTTTCAAAATATCTCACATAATAACGTTTTTAACTATCTTTAGAGGTATATACCACCCTTGATATTTGATATGGACCCTGGGTAGCTTATATCAATCCTAATTCCACCTCAGGAATAAACTGCCGAAGTTTGTTGGAATGTTTTAGATACACGCTGGAATCTCTAGATGATGATAACCGTGAGATCGTGCGTTTGCCGTCCCGACGCAAGAGCTTGACTGTCGGCGTCCACTTGACGACTAAATAGCTCGTCTGGGGGCACTTGGGGGGAGGGGGGGAGACTGGCGTCATGACAACCCAACCCTTCGTGAAGGTGAGCCGATGAAATACTTACCACGCACTTCACTGACTCTGTCTTTCACTACAAACTCAGTTTCAACCTCATGTAGCCTGGTTTGCTGAAGACGGGAAAGCCACGGCTCAAATCCCGGACGGGTGTAACAGCGGTGATATTTTCCTAAACTGTTTCCAGAATTTCCTCCACGCAAATGAAGGCTCATTTCAAATAAATTCTACTTTCCTCATCCTTAGCACTTTACATTGGTTAAATATGTGTTTGTATGGCCCAAACGGATAGAGAGACGCTGGGAGAAAAACCCCAATTAATGATATGCATAGTAAAATGTCAATTAGTTTAGATCATATTGACTGGCAAACCCAGTGAGAAGAAACCATTGAGAAGACATAGACGTTAAGTGGGAGGATAGCATTAGAATGGACCTGAAAGAGATAGGATGTAATGAGGTGGACTGGATAGAGCTAGCCCAGGATAGGTAGGGATAGGTGTCGTGCTTTTGTAAGAGCTGTAATGAACTTAACGAGCTACTAATGGCATGGAGCTACTAAGCAAGAAAATATATATAGAGTAACAAATCATTTGTTTTACGAAACCTAAACACATTTTTTAAGTACAAGCTATAACATTTAAACTAACCCTTTACGCTTCGTCAAGTTTTGGGTAAATTAAATGGAAAGGCTACTTAATTATAGGCAACTATAGTTTATGTTTTGATATTTAGGTCTAAACATTTAATTTAAGACTTCATATAATATTTACTCATTCAAGTCTTGGAATAGAGGTGACCTGTTGGTCTAGGGGTAAGGTGTCAGACTTCTGTGCTGGGGGTCCGGGATTCAACCCTCGGTCCCGGCACAGATTTATCTGATTGCCAAACCCTTCCTTAATCTCTGACAAGACGTGTATTACTCACAATTTGTGAATGTGAGGAATACCAGGCCTCCACCGTGGTTCGGAATGCACGTTAAACGGAAAGTCCTCCATTTCCATCTCACAATCACCCTACCCATAACACATTAGCTTTAGTACGTGTAACCCGAACGGGTAATAAGACGTGATGATGATAATGATAATAATAATAATAGTGTCTTGGAATAAGCATTTTCGTACTGTAGATATCCATACAAGCATTCTAAACTAGTAAGTAAACCTTAACATAAAAGATCTAATACTTTACTACAATAGTTTCATTATTTTAAGCCAAACAACATTTGAATATTACTAAATATGTCCAGATAATATTCATAAGTTGATGTTAGTCTACGTGAGAATTCAGTGACAAACACTTCGTCAAGTAAAGGTAAACTGTGCACTGTGAAGGTATGTATCTATTTGTGCGGCTGACGAGGATTTGTGTGGTTTCTCATTCTCGGTGTATCAGTCATTTCAAACCAAGAAGATTAATAATTTGCTGAATCTAGATGAGCCAATCAACGTCCGGTGAGGTTGGCTGTGAAATGTTCATCAGCAAGTCTAGAAAGGATAAATCAATGGACTAGTATGCTGCATTCTCAACGAGACTACATTCAGTTTGCTCGGAAAATGAGGACTTTAAAGTGTTTACATTACTTGGGAAGAAATACTGGCCTTCAGGTTGATAAACTAGATACAAGACAATGTGCTATGTTTTTGCATTGAAAAAAAAACTATTCTGTATTGGGATAACTTTGAGAAGAAACACTATTCTGTATTGGGATAACTTTGAGAAGAAACACTATTCTGTATTGGGATTTCTTTGAGAAGAAACACTATTCTGTATTGGGATTTCTTTGAGAAGAAACACTATTCTGTATTGGGATTTCTTTGAGAAGAAACACTATTCTGTATTGGGATTTCTTTGTGAAGAAACACTATTCTGTATTGGGATTTCTTTGTGAAGAAACACTATTATGTATTGGGATAACTTTGTGAAGAAACACTATTATGTATTGGGATAACTTTGAGAAGAAACACTATTCTGTATTGGGATAACTTTGAGAAGAAACACTATTCTGTATTGGGATAACTTTGAGAAGAAACACTATTCTGTATTGGGATAACTTTGAGAAGAAACACTATTCTGTATTGGGATAACTTTGAGAAGAAACACTATTCAGTATTTGGATAACTTTGAGAAGAAACACTATTCTGTATTGGGATTTCTTTGAGAAGAAACACTATTCTGTATTGGGATTTCTTTGAGAAGAAACACTATTCTGTATTGGGATTTCTTTGAGAAGAAACACTATTCTGTATTGGGATTTCTTTGAGAAGAAACACTATTCAGTATTTGGATAACTTTGAGAAGAAACACTATTCTGTATTGGGATTTCTTTGAGAAGAAACACTATTCTGTATTGGGATTTCTTTGAGAAGAAACACTATTCTGTATTGGGATTTCTTTGAGAAGAAACACTATTCTGTATTGGGATTTCTTTGTGAAGAAACACTATTCTGTATTGGGATTTCTTTGTGAAGAAACACTATTATGTATTGGGATAACTTTGTGAAGAAACACTATTATGTATTGGGATAACTTTGAGAAGAAACACTATTCTGTATTGGGATAACTTTGAGAAGAAACACTATTCTGTATTGGGATAACTTTGAGAAGAAACACTATTCTGTATTGGGATAACTTTGAGAAGAAACACTATTCTGTATTGGGATAACTTTGAGAAGAAACACTATTCTGTATTGGGATAACTTTGAGAAGAAACACTATTCAGTATTTGGATAACTTTGAGAAGAAACACTATTCTGTGTTGGGATAGCTTTGAGAATAAGCACTTATTTCTATTGTGTGATAGCTTTGAAACGAAACCCTAAAAACCTATATTGTTATCACACAATTAATGTACTTAAGATTTTATTAGATGGTTTTCATGTCTAATTTGGATTGTAAGTTGCTTGTTAATGGGAGAATTAATTTATCCACTTAAATGTTTAGTATGTAAATGTAAGATCAAATCAAATAAAGGTTTTTAAAGTTACACATGAATAAGTTTTATCATGTTAAATAAACACGAATTACCTATTGATATGAATACAAAATAACCAACATATAAGATAGCTTATTTTACTTTCTCTCTATCTTACAGGTAGAGAAAGTATGGTGATCGTCAAAAAAATCGACTCGAGATTTTGATGAATCTTGACGTTTCATGACTCCCTAAATCCGAAAAAGTTGTTTTTGAATTTCCGTCTGTCTGTCTGTCTGTCTGTACCTCCAACTATAGCCTAAACTATTTTACCGATTGAGCTAAAACTTGAAATCTAGGGTTTTCATAGGTTTACCCCGAGGGATTTTTGGAATTGGATATCTACCCCTAAAATTAAGGGTAGTTTACTGATGGGAAAAAAAAGAAAAAGTCGATTTTATCAAAATCGGCTCTAACGATTTTGATTAAATTTCGTTTATGAACATTAATAAATATTCCAAACAAAATGGCTACTCTCAATATTTCGGCAAAATGGCTTTGAGGGCTCCGGTCTGATGCGTAAATTAACATTTTTTATAATAGCTCCGAAACTATTTGAGATATGAAATTACTTAGCATTACAAATATATATATATTTATAATACAAATATTTTATTCGAAACATATTTTTATAAAATCAATAACGTTCAATCTATACGCAATTATATATTTTTTTTTAACTTTTTGGACATTAAAGTTTAAGTATTGCGACCGTTAAAAAAACTAACCTGAAATGTTGATGGATGTCGACGTCTCATGGCCCCCGAACCCTATAAAATAGTCTTTGCAATGCCGTCTATCTGGGTGTGTATTAAAACTTAAAATTAAGCGTAGTTTTATAAAGGGCGAAATGAGAAAAAATAGGTTTTCTCAAAATCTGCTCAAAAGATTTTGATTAAAATTTGTATCTAGGCGTTGATTAAGATTAAAAATAAACTGGCTATTTTCATTTTCCTATTAAAATGATGTTTAGGGTACTTTACAGAAGCGTTAATTTCCGTATCTCCACAACTATTTGAGAAACTAAACAGCTTAACATTGCAAAATTGTAGGACTATTAGAAATAAAAAACTTTTATTTGACATATATTTTTATAAAAGCAACCGTTTCTGAGATATTTGCAAATATATTAATACAATTTTGTGAGCTTTAGTTGTAAACATATACTGCTTAAGTCTTAACGCAATAATTCTCCAATGCCATAGAGTAATTAAATATAAGTAAATATCTAAAAATGTATGTTATTTTTCCTTAAAGCTCTTAGGAGAAATGTTTGCACAGCAATGATATATCTCCATTTTAGATTCAATAGTCAATATTTACATTTTTTTATTGGTCAAAATGTATAAATGAATAATTAAATATCAATGCGATGACTTGAAGATGTGCAACACCTTATAAAATGTTAAAACTTTAACCAGAAATCGAAATTTTAATACGAAGTGTTGACCCTTGTGGAAGACATTAAACTGTTTGAAATGTTCTTAGGTGGACAAAGATGCGCCTCTTTTCTCATTGATTCTATATCATTGTATATTATTTTATGCGTGTTCTTATGTGGAGTGGTGATGATACAATGTACATTATTCCGTTCAGAAATCTTACGAGTTTATAGAAAGAGAGAGAAAGTCTGTGCGGTGCGCCGTACCATTTATTTTAAATTGTATTAGTAAAAATACAGCCTAGTAAAAATATCCTAGTTAAATAGCTAATTAAAAATGTATACATTTGACTTTGAGGCGCAATAAGACCCCCTTCCGTCCACCTATGTTAAAAATTTCAGATCTCTGCGTGCCGTAGATTTGGCTGGGCATTGCACACAGACAAACACTTCCTTTTATTATTATAGATTTTTGTGCACCACATCTTACTATTATTTCGGGTTAACCACATATTTACAATAATTGAGTAGGCATGAGGAAAGTGGAGTTAGAGAAAATATACCTGGGTTTAGTTCAAGGAGAATGGGAAACCCCTTAAAAATAATGAGTACACTGGGCTCAGGTTTGAACTCCGAGATCTTGGTCACCGGTAATAAATTATATTGAGAAAGTGAAGGATTATAGCATCAGACTACCAATCATATAGTTTTCTTTAGCACCACGTCTTACTACCCGTTTGGATTGTACACACTTATGTCCTAAATTACTCTAAAGGCCAGTACACACAGAACGCTAAGTCAAGCTATGCTCAGATTTGCTCCGCTAACTGTTTGGAAAAATAGCGGACCATATATTTAAATATGTTAGTTCACACAGAAAGCTAAGCTATGCTATGCCTTGCTACGCCGCACTATGTTTTTTTCCGATTGCTGTTCGGGCAATTTTTCCATCTTCCATCTTGAGCCATCTTACGTTTCTCATGCGCATAACGCAACTTGGGCTCCATGTCGAACAGACGCAGTGCTGGTTTGGTGAAAATAACTAAAGAAGTTTTGAAGTTTGGTTTTCAGTTTGTTTCACTTGTATTTAAGTAATATTCTATTTAGGTTTTATATTTAATAAATTTTAATATAAAATGGAACCGTTAATTAAACAAGTCTAAACCTCCACCTCCTAAATTTTCATCTTACAAAACAGTGCAACAGCTTCTCTTCTTCATTACTATCATTGACTCAAATAAGACATTTTGGGGAATGCCATAACTAAACTTCACTAAGAGGGACCATTGCTTAGCTTAGATTAACATTATGTGTGTACCGGCCTTTATGGTTTTAATGATTAAGTTGTAACTATAGGAAGTGTAGCGTGAAGGGGGCAGTGGATAACCAATCTCAGCTTCACCCGACTGAGATTCGAACCTTGCTCTCCCCATCATCGGCAGTCTAGTCTATTGCACGAGTAACGCCTTAGACCACGCGGCCACTGAAGCGAGTACCATATAGTTTCTCACTCTGTAAAATTACTTGGGCTTGTGTAAAATCACAAAGTTGTTTGTACTTTGTTTTGGTTCGGTCTAAGTCGAAAAAGCTCATGTGTCGTGGAGTTCCTTCAGCTTAACCGACTCTCTTGGAAAGTGTTCAACGCAAAAGTTATCGGTGTTTGATATAATTTTTTTTTTACAGTTTTAAAGTGATGACCAGGGTACGTTCTTTGATGACCTAAAAGTTATTTAAAAATTACCTACCAAATTACCTTAAAGTTAAAAAAATTATATAAATTTACAAATATGCCCTAAGGAGTAAGAATAAAGACTTGTAATAAATGCACACCTCCAAATAAACAAGTCCCTTTACAAATGGAAGATATGACATACATATGTAATACAAATACGTTTAACAACTACACTTGCATCCTGCTGAATATAACATTGATAAATAAATGGCCGGGGACTGGTTGTTGTGCTTGTCCTAGTCTTAAGTTATATTATAAGGCATATAAAGCTATGACAGATCTATCCAACCAGTAGTAGAAAATATATGGCTTGAATAAAAAAAAACTGACCCAGGCAAAGGCTGGAAATAGTAATGGATGTAAAAAAAACATGATATTATCAAAAACGGGTCCTAGTGATGTCATAAATCAAAACTTTTTTTAGTGATCCAAACTCTCCTCGAGAAGACTCTTTTGTCTGTTTGTTTTTTTAACATTTTTTAATAGTAACATTGTTTCTTGACAATCCGCCCTCGAGCATTGTTGTGCCCTCTCATTCCTCTCGAAATCTTAAAATATTTTACAATACTAACTCTTACAAGCTTAGCCCTCTTGGACGTTGTAGTAGCGATAACACAAGATTTCAAAATTTGTATTTCTATCATAAATTAGGAACCAAAATTTAAGAGATATCTAAGGAACAACCTTATCATTAATAATTATTTTACTTTGGGTTAATGTATTGTTTACTAAATGTTATTTTATACTGAACCATAGATTTTTAGCTTCTCGCCATCTTCAGGTAGGGAAAGTATTGTGATCATTAAAAAATCGAGCTCAAGTTTTTGATGAATTTCGACGTTTCATGACCCCCTCCCGAACTCGAAAAGGTGTGTCAGCCAGCCAGCAGCCAGTCAGCCAGCCCAGCCAGCCAGCTCAGCCAGCAGTCAGCCAGCCAGTCAGCCAGCCAGTCAGCCAGTCAGCCCACCCGTCAGTTCATTCGTATCTCGGAGTAGAGCCTAAACAATTTTACCAATCGTGCTAAAACTTGGAATCTAGGGCCCCGAGGGGCTCTAACGATTTTGATTAATCTTATTTATAGGCATTGATCAAAATTACAGACAAAATGGCTACTCACATATTTTCGTCAAAATTACTTTAAGGGTTCCGGTCTGATGCGTAAGTTCTCATTTATTACCATATATCCATAACTCTTTGAGATATGAAATCACTTATCATTGCAAATAAGTAGGTCTATTTATAATAAAAATCTTTTATTTGAAACATATTTTTTAAAAAAAAAATTTCAAGCTATACGCAACTATATAATATATTTTTTAATTTTTTTAATAATTAAGGTAAAGTATTGTAACCGTCAAAATAAATCTTAACAGCTATGTTGATGGATATCGACTTTTCATGACCCCCCGAATCCTAAAAAGTTGTTTTTGCAATGCCATCTGTGTGTGTCTGTCTATCCCTAAAATTAAGAGTAGTTTACTAAAGTGCGAAAATAGAAAAGATCGTCTTTCTCAGAATCGGCTCTAACGATTTTGATTAAAATTAGTATATAGGCATTGATTAAGATTATAAACAAAATGGCTATTTTCATTTTCCCGTAAAAATGACTTTTAGGGTACTTGCAAAAGTGGAAATTTCTATATCTCTGAAACTATTTGGGATACTAAATAACATATCATTGCAAAATTGTAGTACTATTAAAAAAACTTTTATTTGAAATTTATCTTTATAAAACCAATAGTTTCGGAGATATTGGCAAATATATAAATACAATTTTGTGAGCTTTAGTTGTAAAGGGATACTATTTAAGTCTTAACGCAATAATTCTCTAATTCCATAGAGTAAGTAGATAAGTCTCTCAAAAAGTTTGTTCTTTTTCCTTTAACTTCTTAGTGTAAATGTTTGTACAGCAATGATCGATCTAAATAATTTTAGACTCCATAGTCAATATTTAAACATTTATTGGACAAAATATATAAATAAGGAATTTAGAGCAATGAGATGACCTGAAGCTGTAAAACACCTAATTAAATGTTGAAAGTTTTAACCGGAAATCGAAATTTTAATACGAAGTGAAGATCCTTGTGAACCCAATATTGATCTTTTTTTATTGATCCAAATATACAAATGAGGACATTATTTCTTTAAAAATAAAATTATATAATCTTAAACCGGGAGTAAAAATGTTTTATGAAAGTATAACGAAATTTGTGTTTGGGTTTGCTAGTGTATTTTATTTAGTTTCATATATATTACGAACTTTGAGTAAATATTTCCATTTTTAAACAATAGAGCGAGAAAGTCCGTGCGGAGTTCCGTATCATTTATTTTTTTTTATTGTGATTTAACTATTAAATTTGAAATGTGTTTCATGTTGTATGTGCACAAAGATGGTGTATTTCTTATTTTGCAGGCCATGTGTTTTTTTGTATTTTTTTTAGTGCTAGCCTGTTAACTAGAATTTCACTAAGTGTCAGTGAAATTAAAAATGAATTAATATTATATTATTAATTTTATAATAGGTAATTTACGTGATCTTTTTGAGCGTAATGATTATTTCAGAATTATGACTTACAAACTAAGTAAACTGTATAACAGACACAGCACCAAGAAGCTCAACATTCCTTCATCATTGTAAAAGAAGTAGCGCCAATTCTACCAATGATACATTTTTCGGCCACACTGGGAATACAACTATGACCTTTAGTTCAGCAGGCCGACACTCTACCAACTGAGCAGGTGTCTGATTGTAGATATCCAGGTAAGATTCAATTTGTAACTCTCAATTTGTGAGTGAAACTAGTTCTCCGCCCCCCCTCCCCCCAATTGTTGGACCAACCAGAGGTAGATAGAAATCGCGAGGTTTCTTGCGACGTTATTACCATCCAAGTTGATGTGGCAGTTCCAATCTCTATTCATGACGGGACGTGAATATCAATCTGCTTTAAGTGGGAAGTGAAGGGGAAGGGGGGTGGGGGGGAATATGAGGCGGAAGCCCCGGGAGATTGTTCCGGGAATAAAGACCCGTGGCTTGTTCCCATACACCCGGAAACATTTTTTAAAGACGCTTCGCTTTGCTTTGCATCCTTCGCCTGACTTTGTGGGAAAAGTTTAGGTTGAGGACGAATACTGATTTTATTAGAGAAACTTTTTTTTAACATGCCATTAGATAAGATACTATATGTATTTTTTTAGCACCACGTCTTACTACACGTTCGGGTTATACGTTTATGTACTTATTACGCTAATGGTTTTAAAGATTAGGCAGGTTATATTAACAGTAAGTGTACCCGAATTTTCGTGGAGGAGTGGAAAACCATTTTGTGAAATTAGCCCTCAGCACACCCGACCGAGATTCGTTAGACGACCACCACCACCGAAGCAGGTAAATTTTATATTAAAAATGTGATTTCAAACGTAATCAATAAACTTTATAGCTACATAAGTGAACGTTTGATCTGTTTTATTCACCAGTTTGGTTAGACGCAAATGTACTAGCTATGCTAAATTGAATAGGGATAAGCACTATTTATATTTAGAAGAGTGAAACCACATTTTTATGGAGAAAGAGGGGAAACCCCATTTACGAAAAATAAACACTCTCAGTACAACCGACTGAGATTCAAGACTTGTGACCTCTTTGTCACAGGATATCCCGTATATTTCGAGTCTTACGCCTTGAGCCCCGTGACCACTGGTTCAGGTAATTCACAGATGATAAATCTACTATATTAGGGTTCTGGTAGGAAGAAACCTATAGAAAATAAAAACTTTTTAGTTAACATTGATAACATTTTACTATTAGTGCTATTTTATATTTATTGATAATATTCATCAAAGGTGGTACAACCTAAGATCACGTGACTTGATAGATAAATACGTGAATGTACATCAAGTAGCTTTTCCTGCTGTTAGATAAGGTTCTTCCTAAGAAAACAGGACTGTAATTAAGATCGATCAGATTATTTAGAGGAAAAAACACAACTTGTCTTGATCGTCAAGTCGAGTATCACAATCAGACTATTTCAAAGTTCTCTGATAATTACATACTTTTCTAACTAACTAATCAAATAACTTAGAAGTTACATTCATTCTAAATAAGTTCGTCGTCGTCTAATCCAAGACGCGGCTCGTTAAAGCGAGTTGCTTGCCTTTCAAACGAACTGACATTTCGTGGCATATTTCCAACATAATTTCAATTACGCGTCTCTCTTCTTTCTCCTTTGAGAGTGCGAGTTTTCAAAATGGGAAGTGAAGTCCTAACAGAAATTCAATAATATGGTTTCCTTGAAGACCCTCTTGAATATGGTAGTCAATTCATTCAAAAGTAAAAAAGTGGAGGAGGGACTTGCTAGGTCAGCATCATTTCCGCGAGAAAGGTCACCCCCCAATTCCCCTCCCTCACAAATTCACTGGTGTTTGATCTTACCTCACACATAGTGGGGGCATAATTATGCAGGGCTAAAACGCGCTCATTAAGTCCAGGTTGTTCAGACATTACCCTAGAGCTTGTTCACACTAGGATACCTGTGAATATCTCCGGTGACTGGTCTCAAAATACATTAGTTTGAATTGCAGCTTTTCACACTGGGACACTACAGTGTCTGACCCAGTCACAGTGACTACAGTGTCAGAGCTACGTCACATGTTACGGACAAGGTCACAGTGACTACAGTGTAGAAGCTACGTCACATGTTACGTACAAGGTCACAGTGACTACAGTGTCGAGCTTATCACATGTACGGACAAGGTCACAGTGACTACAGTGTTCGAGCTTTATCACATGTTACGGACAAGGTCACAGTGACTACAGTGTCGAGACGTCACATGTACGTACAAGGTCACAGTGACTACAGTGTCCGAGCTTTATCAAGTTACGGACAAGGTTACAGTGACTACAGTGTCCGAGCTTTGTCACATGTTACGGACAAGGTCACAGTGACTACAGTGTCCGAGCTTTATCACATGTTACGTACAAGGTTACAGTGACTACAGTGTCCAAGCTTTATCACATGTTACGTACAAGGTCACAGTGACTACAGTGTCCAAGCTACGTCACATGTTACGTACAAGGTCACAGTGACTACAGTGTCCAAGCTACGTCACATGTTACGTACAAGGTCACAGTGACTACAGTGTCCGAGCTTATCACATGTTACGTACAAGTCACAGTGACTACAGTGTCCGAGCTTTATCACATGTTACGTACAAGGTCACAGTGACTACAGTGTCCGAGCTTTATCACATGTTACGTACAAGGTCACTGTGACTACAGTGTCCAAGCTACGTCACATGTTACGTACAAGGTTACAGTGACTACAGTGTCCAAGCTTTATCACATGTTACGTACAAGGTCACTGTGTTCGGGCTAGTCACCACTTGAGAGACATCACACAGATTTAAACTGGGACATCAGGGACGAACACTGTGTGTAGTTCTGACAACTAAAAGCAAGTAGTCACTACTTTTTTCTAGTTCTAGCCATGAGTTTAGTTTTGACTGACATCAGAGATTTTGTAGGTGATGTAGAAGGTCGTCCTTCCATAAGGGCTATCTCAGATCGTCAAATAGTGTGTAGAACAAGAAAAACAGCAATGACTGCTTGCTGCTAGTTGTCAGGACTACAAACAGTGTTAATCCCTATTTTATTTGAAACATATTCAACTAGCTGAAGTAAGAATAGATTAACCTTCTCTTTGTACGCGTCTTTCACAAGAAAGGCATAAACAGCTAGAAAAGTTACTTAATCTACTTTCATGCATTCATACGTTAGGTCATGTGATCTAAAGCTGTCAGTTCATTTTTCATTTATTTGAGGTAGTTAATGTGTACTTTATGAACCTACTGACTATATCAACACACGAATTATAAACTAACTGAAATCTAGAACAGACACCTCACCCAGCCCCCGGCCGTTAATTCATCACCATGAAAGGGGAGGTCCACATTTCATCAATTATTAATTTTTCGGCCATGCCGGGAATCGAACCGGGACCCTTAGTTCAGTGTACAGACACGCTACCTACTGAGCTAAGGTGTTGGACTCTTAAGGGGTTGCCTTTGCTACTTATTAAAAATACCTATAAAATAAAACTAATAAAATAGTAAAATGTTCCATTTTGGCCGCAAAAAAAAATAGTATTTTATGAAATGCACTTCCTATAAAAAAATACTCTGTACACTCATTTGGAATTCGTACCCAAACATTTATACTGTGGGTTATCCAATTAGAAAAAATTTCAAAAGGACTATATTCTGAAAAAAGACAAAATATTTGGCTTGATTTATTTCAAATTCTTTCAATTGAAAAATGACATCTGGACATGGGAATCGAGCCCGGGACCTTATTTCAATCAGTTACATACATACATAATGCATACATATATACATACACACACATACACATACACAGACACACTCACGAAGTGTTTAACTTCTTACGGGATGGCGTTCCGGTACCTCTATTAAGACAAACACGAAATTCAGAAAAAATCTCTTTCGAAAGACGTGATTAGCAAATCATTTACATATATAAGCGCGGTGTTTTATTTAAAAACTAGCTAGTTATGTGAACAATATTTTATGTGCCCAACAATGACAGATACGTTCTTTAACCCTAACACGCAGTCTTGTTTTATTTCACCACAAGGTGTATATCAGTGGCAGAGAAGTGACCTTGAGAGTTTTGGTGGTGGGTAGGGGTGGATGAAGTCGATGTCTGGTGGCGCGAATTCCTATGACTCATCCTACCTTTCCCCCTTCCGTGTTATTTTTGAACACACTAGTAGAAAAACAGTTGTCAAACCGAACCGAACAGCCGTACTGGTCAGTCACATATATTTTGGTTGTGTGATGCTTTCTGTGCTGAGTAAGCTATATGTGAGTTAAGATGAAAAATTTAACTAGTTATTATTCACAAGCAAATAAAAAATCTATACTTAGTGAAGATGACAGCAATTGTGAGACAGTGTGTGATAGTGACTATCAAAATGATGCATTAGTCCAACGACCTTCCACCATTTCATCAATAGATGCAACGCCTTCAACTTCAAAGGTAAATAGTTCTGATTTGATCAAAGACTCGTTTATTAATAGTGATGAAAAACAAAATGAAACAAGTGATTAAAACAACCAAAAAGATTTGTCAATTTGTTGGACATACGAACAAAAGAATGCATTTGTAAAATAAATTATTGGTTATTCGTTAAAAACTCAAAAATAGGTGTGTGAAATATGCAAAAAAGGTGGAAGTGGTGAGATTTGCCACTATGGGAATACAAAAAAAAAAACTTCTTTAAGAAAGAAAATCTTTGACCACAAAGAAAGTGCAGGACAAAAAGGAGCACAGAATATGTTTTACAAGGGGGGAGAGGGGGGGGTTTGAGAAGGTTACTAAAACAGCATTCTCACGAAAAATAAATTACTGGAAAGATTTTTTGTACCGCATATAAGGTTTCATAAGGTCAGTCCTTTCATCATTTCGAAACAGAAATTGATCTACTGGTTTTAAACGGCCTTGACATGAGACGTATTTTACATTAGAATAAAGCTTGTGCTAATATTGTTGAGTACGTTAGACATGAGATGAGGAAAACACTTGTAAATTAAATCATTCAATCTGATAACAAAATTGGATTAATTACTGAGAATCTATTCCATTAATTAATGGATTCAGTCTCATTGTGTACATTCGTGTTTTTATAGGTGTTGGTGCTCCAATTAATTCATTTTTATATCTGGTTGAGCTTAACAGAGTTACTGCCAAGGGTGAGTTTGATTTTGTTATAAACTGCCTTCACTCTTCTGGAATGACAGACTCATTTTTGAACAAAAACTTAGTAAGCTAAACGTGTAATGGTGCAGCAGTGATGATTGGGAGGAACAATGTAGTTGGGGCATTGTTTAAGGAGAAATTTCCATCCCTTGTTGTTTGCTGTGTGCTAATCACAGGCTTTCTGTTTCTGATGTAGTTAAATATGTTCCATGAGTCAACAGGTTTAAAGCCTTGATTTACAAGTTGTATGTTTTATACCACGCTTCCCCTCAAAACAGCGGGGAATTAAGTTGTTTGTTTTTTTCAAAATTACTATAAGTTAAACCATTGAAAGTTGTTAGAATATTGAGTACACGATGGGTTGCATCTAGTTTCAGGTACGTTTCAGCTGTATGGACAACCTATGAAGCTTTAGTAAACCATTTTAAAGAGGAAAAAGAAGATCCAACAGGAGATAACAATGAAAAGTCCGTTTTTAGTTGCCTTCTGAATAAAATTACCTAAGCAAACTTCATTTTAGATTTTGGCTTGATGTGCGATGCATTACAGAAACTGAGTTGAGCGAGACTTTGCAGCATCTAAATGTTTGCCTAGGCCACAGACAAGGAAATAAGCTTTGCAAATGAAAAATTGAAATTAACAGTCTCTGTATTTTAAAGTATAAAATCAGTACCAGGTACTTATTGCAAACGAAAAATTGAAATTAACAATCTCTGTATTTGAAAGTATAAAATCAGTACCAGGTACTTATTGGCCCTAGAAGCAGTACAACATTTTAATTTTGTTAGAGTTCCTCTTCATCAAAGGGAAGGACGCAAGAGCAATGATCCTTTAGATCTTGAGAAGTTCTACGAAGCATTAAAACAACAAATGAGAAGAGACTGCTCAATGAACAAGATTAGGAGATTGTTAACTTGACAAAAGCAAGACATGAAAAACTGGCCCAAAAATGTGCAAATAACGTATGGGGAAAATTAAATGAAACAGCTTGCTGCCAAGTTCAAACTAAATAATAAACAATTAATTGGGAGTTTCCGTGAATATAATATATAAGTAAGACGTTTCCGGTCAGTCTTGTTGTGTTGAAGAACATAATGTCATTTGCTATATCGTCCAGTGAATGCGAGAGGGGTTTCTCCCAGATGAATTTGATTATGACATCACTAAGAACATCTTTTAAGACAACAACCGTCTCTAGTATTTTATTTATAAGAATCAATGGACCCCCTCTTCGTTTATTTAATCCCTCCAATTATGTTGACTCGTGGCTTGTTTCAGGACGGCATTCTGCTATAGACACTCAGAGTAAGGAAAATTCTAGAGGCATTGAATATGATTAAAACCTGGAAAGACTGTGGAGTTGTTTCTAAAATGGACAGGTTTTTTTTTTTAATTATGTACATAATAGCTTATGTGTATTTTTAATTCAAAATACGTATGTAGAAATTAAAACCATTGGTTTTGTGTAATCTACGACTTTAAATTTCTAATCGCTCCAATCATTCCCGTTTGTATAGTAAAACTAGTAGTAAAAATATTAAAATTAAACTAAACATCTGGTGAGCATTTGCATTAAATTCAATTGAAAAACATTCAAACACAATCACATTATTATAAGTTTTAAAACATTTTCTTCTGTTTTTAGAAGAAAATAATGGCTTAAAAACACGTCTTTTAAAGATTAAATTCTTAAATAAATTCTGGAGGGGGGGAGGAGGAATTCCGGCACCTAAAATTTTAGAAATCAATCACTGCATAGACAGACAGACATACACACACACACATCGTACAGACCAACGGACAACTGTACAGGGACCACCTAGGTGGCTGTATGGTCTAAGGCGCTACTCTTTCATTAAACTAAACTGCCGACAAGAGAGATTGAGGTTCGAATCTCAGTCGGGTGTACTGAGGATTGTTTTCCCAAAATAGATTTCCACTCTTCCTTCACGCACATGGGGGAACACTTTCTCTAAATATTACCTTCCTAATCCTTAAAACCATTATCGTGATTAGTGTATAGCCCAAACAGGAAGTTAGACGCGGTGCTAAAAAAAAACTGCACAGGGAATACTTCTTTTACGTTTTTAAAGTTCAAATCTTAAATATAATATGTAGATCTCAGTCTTCAATTTTAGGAAATATAATATTTATTTTGGTTTCAAGAGAAGTTCCCGCTGACGCACATCGTCGTAAGTGGACTTAGGGTTCGGCCATACTGAAAAGCGCGTGAGCGACTGGGTGGCCAAACTGGCTAGCGAGCGCGTGATTAGCAGATAGTTCTCGATAGTTGTTGACGGGGAGGCAAAGGTTCGAATCTTGGCTCAGTGAACTGAGGGTTTTAACCTATGATGACGCAAGCAAACCCACGTTAGTGTCCACAAAGCATTCACATAGTCAAGTTCTTGCATACGTCCCTTAGTGATCACAGAGCACATTCCTCTTGAACTTCGACTAAGCGTAGTGTTAAGGGTGGAACTACTCGAATCAAATGAGTATTTATTAATATGTGTCAACGGAAGTGTATTTAAGAAACAACTTGTTTCAACATTACTGTCAGATTAAAACGCAACAACTAAAATAATAAATAAATGTTCTTAAGCCTGTATGTGGGCAAGAAGGGGGGGGGGGGGAGGGACTGGGTTTATTATAGAGCTGGGCCGATTAGCTATTTTGCCGATTAGTCCGATGCCGATTACTTGTTGCCGATTAGGCCGATCACCGATGCCGATTATTTTTGTTTTTAATTTAAATAAGTGTATAAAGTAAAATGACCCTTAAAGCAAAAAAAAATGTTACTTTTACCAGATTTATAATGTCCAATATAGTTTTGTTTTAGTAACATTTAAATAGAAACTTTTAAAATGTAATGTTTGTTTAATTATTATTTTATATTGTTATTGTTAGTACAAGTGAACCTGTCATTTAACAAAAACAAATCACATTAATAAATAGCCAATATACCGGTACATGTTAGATAATTAAAATATGATTTCACATTTATGATTAAATATGACTACTGACCCTTTCATTAGACAAAGACAAATCATAATCAGTAAATTTAAATTTAATTTTAATGATAAAAAATAATCAAGGCACACATATTTTTGCACACAAAGAGAATAGGCCTACATCTATTTTGTTTTTATATGAAATAGCAATTTTTACATCCAATGTCTATTAAAATATGGTTTCAATATTAAACAATTTTTAACAATCGTAATATTTTTGTGAATTGTGATTTAGATATATCATAACATAAGTTTTTGTGATTCTACAAAGCATTCCATCATAATTTAACTACTAAATATTAATATCGTATAGAAATAAGTGGTTTCTTTAAAAAAAAAGTATATTAAAAAGGCATCACCATTTTTAAACAGTAATCCGATCTTTTTATTAACAATTTAAATAATCTTAATGAAAAATAACATTGTTTTAACTACATTTAAATAAAAACTACCTTTAGAAAATTGAATGAACGGTGAACGGATCAAAATGAACGGATC
This sequence comes from Timema podura, assembly GCA_033556935.1. NCBI lineage: Eukaryota > Metazoa > Arthropoda > Insecta > Phasmatodea > Timematidae > Timema > Timema podura. The sequence continues at coordinate 50,376,049 of JAVRXN010000009.1, forward strand.
ATTGAACTGAACCAGATACAATGAATCGTTCATTTAAAAGAACGATTTTGCCCATTTCTACTTCAATATGATAAAATAAATAATAAATAACATAATGTGCAACGAAAGTTATTTTTCGTGTTTTTTTAAAGAAATACTTTAAAACTTATTTTAATTTATTATTAAAGAAAATATAAAATTTAAATATTGATAAATATTAATTCAATTCATGTTGAAATATGAGCGAAACAAATTCCCTGCCAGTGGAAAGTTTTGTACTTGCATTAAAAGAAAAACTGTTTCCATTTAAAACAAAATGTGCGTATGTGCGAGATTATTACGTCCGATGTTTCATTTTTTAGGCATCTTTAACAAATCGAAGTAAAACAACAACAATCTGCTAATATTTTATTTTATGATTATTAGATTTGTTACTTGTGAGTATTTTTATTTCTAATAACGTGCACAAATTGGAAAAAGACCTATGGTAAATATATTTATTTTGATATATTTTGTTTGGAATGTTGGACGTGCTGTTTATTTCAAACTTAAGTCGTTAAGAACAAGCTAATTATTCAAAGATCTCATACGAGAGAGCAGAGATAAAATATTATTTTTTTAGGACTTAAAATATACCCACACATTTTGAATAATCGGCATAAATAATCGGAGATTCAAACACCGATCATCGGAATCGCCGGTTATGCGATAATCGGCCGATGATCGGATTAATAATCGGCATCGGCCCAGCCCTAGTTTATTACCCTTACTCCATCAATCATATAACGATATGACAACACAATGTCACTCGAGGGTAAACAGGGGTAAGAGGCAGACATTAGGGCGACTCCCATCAAACTGAATTAGTCCTCATAAAACATCATGGGGTAAGGGGAAATGCGGGGGGAGCGGGGGATAAAGGAAAGAGCTATAAAAACAAAGCTAAACCGGCGCGGGTGGGCTGTGACCCGTAAACAGCGCCGTCTCTCGTCATCTATAAACAGGGGGAAGAAAGGGGGTTATAATACACAAGACTATTTTAGATGAAAATTTACTAGCGGCAATATATTTTTTTCTCATCTTTTTTTTTTCAGTCAATAGAAGTAATATTCTATAATAGGACAAGAAAAGAGTACAATACAGTAAAAGTTGGCAAAACAAGCGAAAATGTATGTAATATAATGTGTTAAAACCTTTAATAAAATTAATAACGGATGATTTAATTAATAAAGTTCTGCTTTGATGGTTGAATGGTCTAAGACGTCACTTTCTTAATATACTGGACTGTCGATAACGGAGAGATCGGGGTAAAAATCCCGGTCGGTTGTACTGAGGGTGTTTTTTTCCCGAAATTGTTCTCCACGCAGATGTGACTACACTTAATCTCGATTCAACCTTCCTTATTCCTAACGCATTACCTTAATTAGTACTTAAGCATATAGCCTGAACGGGTAGAAAAACGGGATATAAAATAAAAATATAGTTTTTGTTGTGTTTTGTACAGCGCAACTTACAGCCCGCTCAGACTATCAACATATTTTCACCAACAGGCGAGGAAAGAGGAAGGTAGAGTTTAAATACAAATATTCGCATTTGTGTGGAGGCAGGGTGGGAAACCATTTTATTGAAATCAGCCAGGCCAGCTGAGATTTGAACCCCGACCTCCCCTTATCCAGCAATCCAGTCCGTTGCAAAAGTAATCACTGATACGAATCTGACAAAGCTATACACTCACTACGTTCTGATATTATACTCACATTTTGCTTTCCGTGCCAATTTATTAACTGTGATACAAAATTGTTTTATCTCAAGCTCTATTGAAACTTTATTTATTTTAAATTCAAAATAAATTTAACATTTTTAAATATCTTTCTCCTTCGATATTAAAATTATTACCATTAAGAAGTGTTTATTTAATTAAATAATATTATTGTTATACTTGGGTGTTGCCATGATTTTTCAATCAAATATATTATTTTAGTCGATAGATGAAAACCGTGTAATGAGGTGGACTGGATGGAACTAGCTAAAAATAGAGAGATAGGGTGTAATGAGGTGGACTGGATAAAACTAGCTCAAGATAGAGGGATAGGGTGTAATGAGGTGGACTGGATAGAACTAACTCAAAATAATGATAGGTTGTAATGAGGTGGACTGGATAAAACTAGCTCAAAATAGATAGGATGCAATGAGGTGGATTGGATATAACTAATTCATGATAGGGATAGGTGGCGTCCTTGCAGCAATGAACTTTCGAGCTCCTAATGCCAGAGTAACTAAGTAATTTAATGAAAACCTGGTCACGATAGTAGATCCCATCCATTAGTGCGCAGATAAAAGTGTGCCTGGTTCCTGTTTTCACGATACTTTTAATGTGTTTCAACATAAATTATATTTAGATAACTTATTACAGCAAATCATATAAAATATTAATTGCCATCATTAATATTAGAAGTAATATTTTATTGTACATTTGAACACCTTTGGTATGTTTCATGATATCTAAATATTGTCTTGAATAAGCGTAGCAAGGTCATGTTTTAACTTGACCATTTGGCATTTCGTCTGTCTGTCCGTATGTTTATCCCACGATAACTGTTAAATGCTTGGACCAATTTTAACCAAATTCAGCAGGAAGATTTTTTGAACTGAGCCCGAAAGATGTCTGTATATATTTTTTCAATCTGGCTACACGTTTTAATATTGTGGCCATTCAAATGGTTTTACATTTAAAATCGTATCTCAAGTGCATATTTCTTTAAAAATTATATTGAGAGACTGACGTCTTAAATGGTGTGAACAAAGGTTACTCTCCTTAAGTAAGCCTATAATTTACTATTGAATGTAGTATTAATTTGCTTTCTAGCTAACTATCACTAAGAGAAAATATTAATTCCAAAGATAAACTTTGAGAATGTAGTAACGATTACAACATGACCTTCTCCACAATTTTTGACTTGAGGGAGCGAGGCTTACTGTTCACAAAACTACTAGTTTATCAATTTAGTTTACAAGGTAAAAAATCAAATAATATAATTCATGGTTCAATTTGACAAAAGTAAAGAGCTTATAAAATACCTATTTATTACTTTTTACTTTTTTACTAGTTTTAAATAAAATAATACCACTAATCATTTTATTATATATGATTACTTTTAAAATGTTATTCTTAATATTTCATGTAAAGTAATTTTCATGCAAATTGCCAACCATACCTTTCAGTAGATTATGTCAGCAAACACTTTCATTCAGCGTTTCAACGAACTCTGCCACTTACCTGAAATAAAATAAATAGTTATTAAGCAATGCATTCTCACGAAATTTATTATTTTTTTTATTGTATGGGATGGAATTAAAGAGTATTTTTTTCAGTGGTGCGACAAATTTAATTCAAAAATGTTAAATATTGTCTATAACCGTTCAATCTCGCCATGGGGTATTTCAACTTTTCCTTACCATACAAAATTTTACAATTATATCACTACCAAGAACTAGTTGATGGGGTTTTTTCTATTAGTTTTGAAATTTTGACGAGTCACCCTCTTCCCCCATTCCTCAAAACACATTTTTAATTTTAGAATTACAGACTTCTCTGGCTACTATGGTGGTGCCTCTACGGTCTACACGATTGCCAAAATCCTGAATTACTATCACATATAAAAGTTGTTTTTCCTTTTATTTTGGGAATTTTAGCCCGATATTTTTAATTGTGAAATTTTCAGTCTTTATTTTTATGTGGGGTGGTGCTTCTAACCAATTTCCATTTTGTTAAACAATATTATTTGTTATATAGGTATGTGATATAAATTAAAATATTATTATATTATAGTATCACTAATCCTATTTACCTGAATAAGATAATTAGAGAAAACGGGGCTAGGGGTATAGAACCTTATTTCTACACTTTCCACCACCTATAAAAGGCCTCAACCATGCTTAGATTGAAAAAATGGCATTTGTACACGGACAAGGGTCGCGGGTTCAATTCCCTGATAGGCCAATACTCTAACCACTGAGTTATCCAGGAGTAGCCGTGCCAGGGTAATTCTTCATTCATATTTTAAGGCAGTCTGTGATGGACGTGCGGAAATCATCGGTTACAAATGTGTGATTTATTAAGATTACGATTTACAGATCAACGCAGCCACCTTGACTCAATTTTATGCTGCCAATAGTAAATAATTATTACTATTGTACAAATGCGCATATCAAGATGCATTAATATCAAAATAATATAACATAATAATAATATAAATACCTCAACCCCCATAGCTATATCCTGGTTGCACCCCTGATGGAATGAAACATCGTTCGTGACTTTATTTTCAAAAGTAAAATATGCGTCGACCAATTCCTCGTGTATCGGTGTTTGGACGTTAACAATACTGTTTAAAGCCTTTATCGGAAATGTGTCTAAATTAGTGGTCATGAAAAAATAAATAATATAAACAAAAATATCCTCTTGTTGCGCTGAATCCTTCTATCCATCCAGGTTATCAGAACTTAATTATTTTATTGGGGTACGGAAGAATGTACAGGTTAATCAAAAGAAACGCAACCCATGAGTGTACACAACGAATCGTGTTATCAAACACTATACGTCTCATTTGATACAATTTCTACTGTTTTCTGAATGTTGGTTGACCCCTGTAGCTTTACAGAGTAGCAGGTTGATTTGAATACAGTGTTAAAAATCTCAATTAAAATAAATTACTAAGGGTCCTTGAATTTTAAAGGAAATTTTTATTTTGTATTAATACAGCAATTTAATTCTTACCATATAAATGAAGTAATCGGGCCATTGTACGGCTTTCACCTTTCCTTCCAGCCAATAATACAACTTTATGCGTTGATTTTTTAAATTATTATATAATTAGTAAAAATAAAGTTTAAACTTGATAGATATTAACAAAAGAGTTTAAATTAAATTATATACTTTTAAATGTTTTTAAAATAAAAGTTTCCCAATAAAAGATCATGTATATTGGAGCAGGAAGATTTGATGCAAGGTCCTGGTTGTATTGTGGATGATCGTCTGGAACTATCATTATTTGGTAGAATGTTGAAAAAAGGTGAAGAAGTCTTGGTAGGATGGAATCAATTGAGTCTGTCCATAAATAAATGTTGGAACATAATATTATACTGGCCATAGTTATTCGTGGAAAACGTGAAAACTTAATCCCAATCTGATGCGTCATTTGGAGACTGTGAAATTTCACGAAACATGTCTGTTACCAATTATTACTTACAACATTAAAATGCCTATACAAACTAAAATAAACTCCATACACTAAACCAACAATCGAGCCATGCTAACCAAGCGCCGACGTCTATTGGGGAAGATAGTTCCAACATAGCGGATGAAAGGTGTCATGTGATCACCAAAATGAACCATCCAGCCATTAATCTCAGTTTTTTATACCGCAGCCACTACTTATTTATTCAAGTCGTTCCTCATTTTTTCTCACAAGGCTGAGTTGACCCGCTCTAGAATCAGTGCTTCAAATAAAATTGGACTTGTTGAAGATTGAACCTGGGACTTCTGGATTTGTATCCAGAAACTCTGAACACTAGACCATAGAGGCAGTCCAATGGTTATAAAAGGCTATTTAAAATTAGTTTGAATATTTTTGAATTAAAATACATTCGTGAAATGAAATTCAATAAAAAGTATTTCCACGAAAATACCTACTTGACATTTTAAAATGTTAATTATGGCAAATGTTTTGATTTAGACTCGATTAATGACAACAACATTACAATGACAAATAAAAGGTTCCTTCAGTCTAAAAATTTACATTTCTTTATTTTCTTTTATCACCGCGTCTCACTACCTGTTAGGTTAAATTATATATGATAATTACTCTAATGTTCAGTATCGGGAAGGAAGCATTTTAGAGGTAAGCTACCCGCATTTTAATGGAAGGAGAGTGGGAAACTATTTTAGGAAAAACTACCCTCATTATACCGGATCAGAATTCTAGCCTGATCTACCCATATCCAACAGGCCAGTCGAACACGATAGTGACGCCTTAGACCATTCAGCCACTGAAGGGATATTTAATCCCCTAGAGCAAAATACATTGGTAAGCTATGTGATTGAACCAGCTATTATAACGGCCAAATTGTGATCAAAGGCAAACATTTCTAGGTAAGGAATAGTAAGAAGATGTCCAAACAATCTAAATTTTATATTTTTAACCTCCTATCTGCATTTTTTTATTTATTTACTAATTTTGGTCGTAATGTATTTATTTTTTGCACCAGAGACTTAGGCTAAGAGTTGATTTGCTACCATTTTTAACCAAAAGTAAATATTTTATGTTAAACTTTTTATACCGAAATACAACTTTTTATTCAATGAAAATTTAATCTTTTATTTTTCACAAATCAGGAAAGTATGACACGTTGTTTCCCTTTAAAACACCTTACCATCCTACTTCCAGAAAATGCTAGCGTAGTAACATTTTAACAGCCCTTATTTCCTTGCGATTTGTCTTTTTACTAAATAAGTATTTTTAGTTAAACACATTAAAAAAGTATGTGAAAATGTTACACCTTATCTCACAGCTAGAAAAACTACTAGATCTACTTACATGTATTCATACGCCAGGTCATGTAATATGCAACTGTCACATTTGATATATATTAGCAATACCTATAACATTACACTAATAAATAGTAAAATGTATATTTTTGCCACGAAGAAATGTGTTTATATTTTTCTAAAAACACTTTTATGGAAAATTAACTGTATATAAAAATAGAACCATCCTTTCCTAAACAAATGTAGTCACTTGATGCTATGGCTTCATTAAAATATTCTGAGTTATTTAAGTTTTTTTAGCGATATAAAAGCGTTTGCGATGTAATTTCAATAAGAAACGTTTCAATGTGATAAATTTACCCTTCTCGAAAACGGCAGCCTTAAGGAATAGCTATCGTTGTGGTTGAAGATCCAGTGCTGGGTGTAGACCTCTTCACTGTCAATCTCGGTTGGGAGACATGGCGGACTGCTTGTATATCAGGCGCACAAACCTCCCAAGCTCACTTAATCGTGTAGTACATACTACAGAGCCATCCGTGGAGGCAATTAAACCCCCATCAACACGGTAATCGCCTGAAATGTGGGCACCCCGCCAAACCGACCTGGCTCTCCCCCACACCCTTCTCTCAAGATTCACGTTCAGGTTTCACCCCCCAATGAAATACGTATGTTTTGCTCAGTCCTCAATGTAAATCATTGCCAGAGTCTAAAGATAGCAAGAAAACAATGAGCAACCGGAATGTATTTTACTCAAATATTTGTGATAGTTGCTACTTTATAGACAGTAGGCATGAACTGCTTAAAATAAACGTTCAGCAATGTTTAAATTGATTGTTCTGGTTTGGTTACAATTCCTCATGGTGACCTGGTGGTCTAGGGGTAAGGTGTCAGACTTCTGTGCTGAGGGTCCGGGGTTCAAACCTAGGTCCCGGCACAGATTTATCTGATTGCCAAACCCTTCCTTCACCTCTGACAAGATGTGTATTAATCACATCCTATGAATGTGAGGAATGCCAGGCCTCTACCGTGGTTCGGATCCCACGTTAAACTGTAGGTCCTCCATTTCATCTCACAATCACCCTACCATTGTACATTAGCGTAAGTGCGTATAACCCGAACGGGTAGTAAGACGCGGTGCTAATAATAATAATACAAATCCTCATGCATTGGTACATGCAAAATTCACGTTTGCAATAACGCGAATTTGTACACGAATTCTGTTTTCATGCGGATAACACGAATTTAAGTGGGTTTTTTTTTAAATAAACAATTTCTTCGTAACTTGGACCATTACCACGACATCCAATATAATTGTCAACGTGGTAACGCTGGCGATAGTGCTACGCCAGGGCTTCCGTTTGTACGGATAGTATTCGTTTTTGCTGATTTTAAAGTTATAAAAGGGATCACAGGATCTCCAAGTATTTTCATGGGGTTAGGTGAAGGGTTTTTTAAGGTTAACATTAAAAATCACGATTTCTACTTTTACACATTTCACTACTTAAATTTCGATTTCAATAGATTGATTCTTTGTTTTAAGCTTTTGAAAGATTTCATACTAGGTCCAAGCAAGGACATTATATATATATGATCCTTGATACAGGCAATCATGTTTAGCAAAATTATATCTTCCTTATTTTTATTCTCTTATTCTTATTTGATAGTTTTTTAATCTTCTATGACTATATGCTTCGATGTTGTTATTGTTTGGTCTAAACATAAATTGATAATCCATTATTCTGATACTGCCATATGTTAAACTGGAAGCTAATGTAGTGCGATATCGAGTTTTGACATTACTAAGCGTGAAATGATTTGTGCTTATTTATATTTGATTTTTCTCTGAATATGTATATAAATAGATAATACACAATATGAACGAAAAATGTAGACAGTTATATCATAGTTTTTTTTACCAAGTACTAATTTTACTCGTATTTACGTAAATAATAACATTGCTTTCAGCATATAATAGCATCGCTTTTTGAGAAAAATAAACCTCACCTTTTGCATGTCTCTACTCATACGGCATACCAAAACCTTTACTTAGAAAACATTAGGATCATAAGATATGGAACATTTTGTTAGAAAACATTCTAGATTTAAATACATAACTAAATGTTTTAAGTAATATTTATATATATTATATAATAGCTCATATCTGACAAAAAATTATAAACGTCGTTACACATTTAATTAATTAAATTAATGGTCGCTTGGGCGTATTACAGTTGGGCCACGTATACATGTTATGCGGCCAGTTTAAAAGGGTATCGTTAATCCCACGTTTCATTTGGGCCATGGGCTCCTCCTTGGGATGTAAACCAGGCGTACTGATGTACTACTTGGCCCCGGCTGTTGTGGCGCTCCATTTAGGAGTGTTTAAATGTTTTCGTCAAGATGATCGAAAAACAACAAGTGATGGATAGTAGGACACAACAACATGCCAATCCAACCTAGTCTAATCAACCAAACCTAACCCAATTAATATAAGGCAAAAAGATTGGTAGGTCTATTAAGAAGCACGCCCAACCATCTACCTGCTCGCATCTGTGTTTGTGTGTGTGCGTACGAGTCAGAGACCTATGATGTACCAGAAATGTGTGCAGTGCATTCGTATTTGAATTATTACTCAAAATTTTCCGACGGTGACGATGGGGGACAAAGTGACAGGGTTTCTTGTTAACAACTACAGTATATCTCTCTGACGACAGAATGAAGTTTTGTGCACACTGCCTATCTGTGAAGCCATTCTAAAACGGTCAAAAACAGTATTTTCAATGCAAGTCTTTATCCAAATATCATTTAATATTTCAACATTGTGCATTATTAGGAACTTTTATTACCTCTCTATCTCCATTAAGGTGAGGCCGAAGGGAGCGTGAGTAATTTCACAATTTTTATAGCATTACTTTTTTTTTTTGCCAAAATAAATCAAATATTTCTCCAGTAGAAAAAAGAGTTTAGTTTTCTTCATATGCTTATATCAACAATCTTTAATATCTATCAAGGGTATCCTGAATTTGTCAAAACTTTCTCTTTTTATTTATTTTGGCCGCACCTGTCCAATCAGAAATGATCCATATGCTACAGTTTCGTGTAAATCTATGATTTTGAGCCGACTTTATCACCGAGTTGATTGGCATGTGATGCACGCTCTTAACTAACTTATTATAGTCCTCCTGGTCAGTGATCGTGACCCAACTAAGCTATGAACTTTTGGGACAAGGAGCCCATGGCACAACTGTTAAGTGACGAAATTTAAAAAAATATATGCATATGCAAGGTGGGCTATTAATAACCAAAACATTTCAATTGTAGATAACTATACAATTAAGTGAAAAAAGGCGAACCAGGATGGCTTAGTGTAGAGCATTTGCGCTCAAAGCTATATGACCTGTGTTCAATTCTCATGTACAAAGTTGTTGTTTTTCATTTAATTGAATGGTTATTTACAATTGAAATATTTCAGTTCTTAATGACCCATCCCACACACTTCGTGTGTACTTAATTGAACGTAGGTTCTTCCTTCCTTTTTAAATAACTTTTTAAAAAGAGGTATTTTATTAATATCTTTCGGAGCTCGTATTTACTTTTGGCGATTTAAACCAATTACATTGATGAATTACTTGATATGAATGAGTTTTTAAGGCCTGCAGCCGAATCTTCCACGAAGGATTGTTGGGAGTGTACATCGTTGGAAACTTCCCTTCCACCTTTCAGTGAACCTAATGTAGATATCGATCTACGGCCGCTTGTCAGAGTCAATTACGATAACGAAGTGGAATGGATATATTATTGAATCAGTATTATATTAGAGTTTCATAAGCATTGCTTTACGAATATAATGTTGCAGCAGAAAAATAATTTTCAAATACGATAAATTTGCTACTGCAAAACTTTTATAATTAAAAAAAATAATAATGTTTTCATTAAATCACCAGATTTTAGCTTGTGTTTTTTTGTTTTTTTTGGATATACATGTTAATTATTTTAATTTTGAGAACTATACAGCTCTAGAACATGAGTTTGCAAAGTTTGAATGAATAGTAAGCTTCTCTTGCGTTTTTTTAATTCCTTGCCTTAAAAAGAACACGGTAAATTTAAAAACGAATGCATTAATATAGGGTTTTAAATAATTAAAAGTTATTTGCTCAAAAGGAGACTTTCATAAACTCTACATTAATTATATTATGAATAAAAATTATAGCTTGGATGTAAGATAGTTTAAAAATTCATAAACATTTCTTTTTTAAAGGTTTGACCTATGCAGTTTAGGTTCTATTAGAAAATATATACGTCATAGCTAGTTTAAAATACAATGGCATTTATTGTTCAACAGGCTAGTCACAGATTACCACATAAAAATACATCGAAAAGCAAAATTTATTTAAATCCAACCCGTTTATATTTAGTATGCAACCATTCACCAAAAAGCAATCAACATAAATGTCTATGTGACTTGTACATATCTAAACATAAAACAAAGGATTAATGACTTTTCACGGTCGAAAAGGATAACTGACCTGTTTAATTTAAGTTTGACTAGAGATGCATGTTTGAAACCCAGTTGGTATATTAGGGCGCTAATATAAACCAACAAAATAAGCTCAGATACCTAGACTTGAGTATCCTAGTGATTTATTAAACAACTGAATGTTTGGAAATTGATGGAATAGAACCTGTCATCAACAAATTCAGCTTAAACATCTAAAAGCTGGGAACTAATTATTTGTGAAATTTTGTAATTTTACAATCAGCCTTTTCAAGTAGCGCATAGCTATGGAAGCAGTGTGAACATATTAAGCTAATTAGGCACAGCAAGAACATAAAAGAGACAAGATATAATATGCCATCTCATTACGCCTAAACATGGGAAATTAAATATAGAAATAACAATTTACTAAAATAATCTCTTATTTCATTTTTGAAAGTATTAGCATATATTTTTTAAAGATCCTGAATTTTAAATAATTTTATAAAAAATAAAAGTAGAAATATTTGCGTTAAACAATATTCTATATAGACAGTATAATTAACCTACTTTATTACATACCTATTTTAGCACCACTACCCATTCGTTTACTAAATATTAAGAAGAACTTTACTCAAAATATGTTCTAGCTTATACGATCGTTCAGAGGTCTCGTGAGAAATTTCATGGTCAGATCATATAGCAGGTGGAGTTCATTTGTTATTTGCTTGCAGTTCGTGTATTTGGAATATTTTAAAGTGGTATACGAATACCATATCTCTAGATATGTTAATATATTGCCAATAACATTAGGAAAAAACCTGTAAACTAATTTTCAAGTTTTATAAAAAGACAAAGCATAGTACTTATCGTACTAATACGTTTATTAATTACTATCTGCAAGTGCCTTGCATTAATTACCCAGGTAAAGCTAGCAGTCTCGCCAAGTTTCTTTGAGCTTAAGGTTGATATCCTTGATAATAAATTTCAACAGCACGTCATGCAGAAGTGAGCAGCCATTTGATACATTATTTACATTACAAACTGGTGGCCATGTAGTTTAAATCGTCACACTCGTAAAATATGTAAATGTAAAAAAAATATTCCAAGTTTAAAACCCATAACTAAGTACGTATGCTAAGTTTCATCTTTCTATGTTACTTGGTTTTTAGCTTCTGAATAAGTGGTCAAGCAGTTTAAGTGGTCGGGCTTACGATGGATGTATTAGTTTAACAAAGTAAGCTTGAAGTAAAAACCTTAAGGTTTATTTGACTACGAGCTCAAAGCTTAAGCTTTCCGTGTTTCTTGTCTGTTAAGTTAGCCAGACAGGTGGCCACATGGTCTAAGGAATAATAATGATTTCAATCAATATTAAAAGTAAAAAATAATCCTCATATTTCATAAGTTAACTATACAGAGTTCAGGCTGCCTATATTTATTGGTTTTGGAGCTACCTATGACGGTGGTCAAATGGTACAAGCATCAAGTTCAGAATATATATATATATATGAAAGTTTAAAAAATATGCACATCATCAGGTTTCTTTGTGCACTTGTGGGAAGTTTCTTGGTCTAAAAATTACAGCGTTAACACACAAATCAAAAATACACTGTATTTTATTTAGATAATTCTTTGTATAAAATTAGCACATTCAAGTGTGTAACTCTATACATTTAAAATGTACAGAAAATGTTCCAGTAAGATGAGAGAATAAAATACGAACCCTCAGTTTACCCTCAAAAGTAGGAAGCTTACCTTAACTGATTACACATTGGTGTAACTAACAAGATAAGCCATAGTGGGATCCGTAAAGGTTAAGACTGTCACAACTCGCTACGGTGAATGCATTGTCTAAGGCGTCACTCTATCAATAGATCGGACTGCCATTTACGGTGATTTAGGGATTCAAACACCAGTATGGTGTACTAATGTTTTTTTTTAAATAATTGTCCAATTTCCTGCATGAAAATTCCATGAGAATGTCCTCTTTCTCAATGTTTCTGTAACAGGATTTATTATTTCATTAATACTCTTTGGTGGAATTCTTATGTAAGAATGTATATTATTTTGTATCAAAAATCTTACGAATTTTTAGTTAATGTATATTATAAGATAAAAAATAAATTTCGTATGGTGCACTCTTCAATTTATTTTACCTTGTTTGAACAAATTCCTTTTTTAAACAATTTTTATTTACGTAGCGTCTTAACACCCACGTGGAGGGCGAGTGGAAAAAAATTTAGGGTAAAACCACCCTCAGTACACCCAGCCGGGACTCGAGACTCAACCTCACAGTCACAGCCACACCAGACTAGATTAACCCAACCCCGTTCACACCGATGCGGGTAAATTAAATATTGAAACAAATATTTTCATTTTGTTAATGTTTTCTTAACACTCTCGTAACTTAATGAAATGGTAAAAAGGTGACCCCATTCGCAATAGACTTGACATCCCGAGACGAGGGTGTCGAGGTTTGAATCCCAGTTGGGCGCACTAAAGGTGGTTTTCTTGAATGGTTTCCCACTCTCCTTCCAAGTAAATGTGGTTACACTTCCTCTAATATTAGCCTTCCTCATTCCTAAAACACTAGCGTAACTAATAAATATGGTTATAGCCCTAATGAGTAGTGATACACGGCGCATAAAAAAGGTGAAAAGGTTTATAAATAACTCTCTAGGACACTAGACGAACCAATATATTGATAATATTTAATTATGTTATGCATCGTGCAGGAATGAACCAAGGTCTCTTTACCAAACAGTTGCCCTTCCCTCTAGTGAATCACGAGGACAGCGCTTACTTCTCTTCTTCATCGTGTGGATTCAAGTGTACCCCACTAGGGGTGACAGTGACGTCTTGGCACGGTGCCAGTCCAACGTTTTGGTAATGTACCGGGCTGAGTGCCACGCCGGCAACTCTCCCCTCCCCCCCTCCCCCCGAACAAACACATTCCACCCGTCCCTCCCATACTGTGTACACATCGCAAGACAGGGTTTCTCACAGTCACTACACTGGCAGACACGCCTCACAGACACATCTCACAGTCACTACACTGGCAGACACGCCTCACAGACACGTCTCACAGTCACTACACTGGCTGACACGTCTCACAGTCATTACACTAGCAGACACATTATAATAATATTTAGCACCGCGTCTTACTACCCGTTCGGGTTATACGCTTAAGTACTAATTACACTAATGGATAAGGAATTGGGAGGGTTGAATTTTAGAGGAAGTGAACCCGCATTTGCGTGGAGGTAGAGTGGAAAACCATTTAGGAAAAACCACCCCCAGTTCACCCGACCGAGATTCGAACCTCGATCTCCCCGTCCTCGGCGCAGACACATTATAACTAACTCACTAAGCTATACGTTGCATCCTACCAGAATAAATCTGTTTTACTCCAAATAAATATTACAAGGTTATTTAATAAGTTGGTAATAATCATTATATAGATTAATTAATGTACTAATTGATGTTATATTAATGTCGCCTACCCCTATCCATGGGCTGGAACTGTCAGGATAGCTTGCGGGGAAGGGTGGGTACAGTGGCAAGGTAGTTGTTTGGGTTCGAAATGATACCTGAGGTTTCGTTTTTTGGGTTTATTAGTAGCACTAAGAGTTAATACAAAAATGTGATGTTAAAAGGTGTTATAAAGAAATGTAAGAACTTAAAAGTATGCGTTCGTGAGAGAACTGCCTTGGTCAGGAATACTTAAATTGTTGGCTCGATTGACACATCTCGCGACCCCCTACAGACTCGAACCCGGTACCCTTGACACAACGGTTGCCCTCTAGTACAAGTATCACTGATGACTCAATGTTCTAATCCGTATGGTCCTAAGATGGGCTGAGTAACTGCCTCCGAATATATATTAATGTGTAAGTACCGATAGACATAAAACAGAAGCTCTTAAAGCCCAATCCGGCCTAGTTACTGTACAACTGCGACAATCCTGTTGTGAGTAGTCAGCATTCTTTCTTAAGAATGAGGTTTACTTGCAAATAACATTGAAATGACCTTCAAATTTAAAGGCAACTTGTAAATGGTGGTTAGGTAGTTTCTGCCTTGAAAGGTCTCAGACACCCTAGGTTTGTGGACAACTGAAAAGAAAGAGAGTAAATGAGTTGGGTGGGGATGTTGAACTTTGGCATTGTGCTACAGCTTATTAGTTTCGCGGAAATACCTGAAATATATTTCCTTTTCTTGAGGATAGTAATTCTACCTACTTTTCAACTTCCCGTAAAAGAAAAGAGTAATATTTATTTTAGATATTCATTCATTTAAATTTCTCCAAATATAATCCATATTTAAAATAATGTAATGACAATAGGTAGGTATCAAAAAATTAAAAAAATTGGCGTGGTTACGGAACTAGTGATGCATTTATTCATTAAAGTATTGAATTTAATGTAACAAACATGAATAATACATTTTTATTTGATACATTTTGCTATGCATTTAAATAACTTCCAAAACTAACCACAAACACACATGTTTGTTTATAAAGTACAAATAATTCTAAACGCACTATTAAAGTAGCATATTGCTTATAATTAATTAATTAAAAATATATACTTCTTTTTTGTTTAATATTTCAAGTGACAGGTTCACTTTGACATGTTTATATTCCAGTTTGATACTTTACCAAAAGTAAAATTCCGCTAAAATTGAATGAGCAACCGTATTTTTGTGTTTTTCTTCCAAATTTGTACTCAATAGTTCGAACCTTTTTGAACTCAAAATATCCATAAAATCTAATGGTTACATTTTAATATTGATTGCACACAATTTTTTTTAAACAAACAGTTTGGTCCTATAAATTAGTAGCTTTTCCCTATGAACGCCTAAACATAGCAAAAATAGCCGTTAACACTTGAATTGTAACCACTATTGAATTGATGAACCAAATTTAGTTTTGACAAGAGACACCTTTTATTTGATTAAAATAATTGATCATATTGGACCAAAAACAGCCTGTTTGGTCGAGTCACTTTAAATGTACCATATGTATATAATTTATACTCCGATCAATAGGCATGTGGACTAAATATCGGGTTCTGGTTTTCTGGTGACAGTGAGGTCAAGGTTCGAATTCCAGATAGGTGCAATGAGAGTGTTTCCAAAATTGTTTCCCACTTTCCCTCCACGCAAATGTAAGTACATTTAATTTAAATTTCACCTTTATCTCCAGTTACTCAACTAGCGATATTAAATTCGGATAACCTGAGCGGATGTTATCTAGGTGTTTTGTACACTTTAAAATGTACATTACATTTTATTTAGATTTTTGTTTAGCACAAGGTCTTACTACCCGCCCAGGTTATACACATTATGTACTAATTACGCTAGTGTGTTAGTTATGAGGAAGGTTGAATATGGATGAAGTGACCAGCATTTGCGCTAAGGGAAAGTTGGAAACTACTTGAGAAAATACACCCTCAGTATAGCCATTCAAGGATTCGAGCCCCATTCTCTCCGTCATTGGCACTCTAGTATATTGTTACCCCTAGACCTTTCGATGACCGAATTGGATTAGGGTAGTTTGAGTGCATTGTAACAGGGATGAGGTGAGAGGTTTATGTAAATATAACAGTAAAATTTGCAGGATGATAATTATTCCCAGCGCAACTGGCTAAGTTTTGAACCTTGACCTCTTTGTTAACGCTGACCAATTCAAACCAAGACTGATGTATTAGACCTCACGGGGATAATATTTACTGTGTTGTTTTTAATTTCAAATTCAGGCTTTTGGCATAGGTACGAGTACAATCTATTGTGGTTGTGTCTTGACTTGTAAAGTTGAACGTTCTGGAACCTTTAAGTCATTGATTAACATTATGGCCTAATACAAAAAAATAATATTGTGTGTTATGATTATTTTATATTTATTTTATAATTTCAGGATTAAAATAACAATTTTAAACCTAATCCAGTCTATTTTACATTGTATTATTTCACCATCCCTTGCCACTCGCATTATTTTTGCGACCAAAATTAACAAATATTGTATTATAAGCTATCATTAGTGTTATTTAATAAGTATTGATAATATCTATTAATTTTTATAGTGCCTTCTTATGAAAACTTGACTCTAGTATCCAATAATTTTTGGAGGAATGACATCTAGAAGGCCTTTTTTTATTACTACATACCACTATATAGTAGAATTCTTGATAGGATTGTCTCAGACAATAATTCATACAAAACTCGGTGGAGCGCTTTAGTTTACATTGAGAATTTCATACTACAACCAAAACCTCTAAGAAATTAAACTTTTTTTTAATGTTATGTTGTATATTAATATAAATTGAGAAGATTTAGACCTTAAATTTTTTAAACTTTGGCCACCATTTTCATTAGAGCATATTATTTTTCCGGCTAAAATATTAGCATATCTAATATTATAAATTAAGAATAAATAATTATTGTTGTTCATTGTTTTATCTGAGGTTGAATCAGATATATTTTTAACTGATTTCATATTAATTACGATCATTGATGTATTATTTTCCGAGTCCATGTAATGATTGGTTTAAAAACAAATGTGAATGGTTATTACTATTAATCATAGTAACTAAAAATTCTCTTGGATTATATAAGATTCGATAAAATGTAATATAATATAATTCACATTATGGATCATACACCGGTTACGAAATACCTCAAACTTGGAACATACACTGTACACCGTCAAAGTATACTAATGATCAGGAGGACAAAGGTGTCAGTTCCATCTTGCCTGAGTTATAGCTCAGAGGTACAGCAGTCTTTTCACCCTAGGAGTGAGTGGTGGTAACTGACATCTAGCAGAAGTTTTGTTTTTGTGCAAACATTGATTGAAAGTCCCTCATATTAATTAACCTATGTGTAAATATTTATTATTTGCTTAATAATTGATGTAAAGTAGTTTTATTAAACGCTTCCAATTAATACTTCCCTTGGAATTATTGAATTAAAAAACTACTGCTAGCTGTCATTTACCACTCTTCCTATGTTGAGTCGACTGTATCAGGAATGTCAGTACTCGAATCCTAGTCTGATTTAGCAAGTGTGGGTATCTGACATTGTATCCCACAAACTCTCCCTCCTTCCAAATGCTAGTACCCTTCCTTTAAATTCTACCTTTCCTAAATTATAACCACGCCATTTGTGAAAGAAACAGATAAATATAAATTTTATTTCATAAATGGCTCTCTACCAAAATGTGGGTACACTTCCTCAAATAATAACCATCCTCATCCTTGACCCAACAGAGTAATTAGTACATATGCGTACAACCCAAACGGGTAGTAATACCCGGTGTTAATAAATAAAATAAATATAAAGAGTATTTGGGTGAGTATCATATGATAAGGAAATAGGTAAAAACTATGTTGCCTAAGCAACTTAAATAAAAAAAAAACACAACTTTTATGTGACATTATTAAATTTTAAAGTCTAATATGTTCAAATTTACTTTAAGATAGTTTAATTTTTTTAGATAACGTCATTTGAGTTGTTTTTTTAAAATGGAAATATCCAAATATCAAGGAATTACTAGATGGCATAGATTAGAATGTTAGGTATTTTTTTTTATAAACCTGTAGGATTGTTGCATGTGTTTCCACTCCTAGGAAGAAATGTGACTTGGTTTGACCCTCAATATAGTTCAGTTAGGGCAGATATCATTTACAAACAATGCATATTACTACCCTTTCGGAATACCCGCACATGTACACTAATAGAATAGAGATGATAAAGATAGAATTTAGAGAAAGTTTACTTGAATTTTTGTAGAGGAAGAGTGGGAAATCATTTATGACTAGCTACCTCAATACAACCGCTGGAATTCAAAACCCATCCTCTCTGTTAACGGCAAGCCAGCCAAGAGGAGACTGACACTTTTTACCACGCGATAAGTGGTGTGAATTGTAAGGGCCATTCTTAATTGTTTTTAATTTTCTTAAAAATTATTTGCTTGTGTATTTTCTCTAATCTTCCCTCCTCTACGGACATTATCTTTTGAGTTTCTCGACACTTTTTAAAATTCAAACCTCTCTGCTTTTTTTTTTTTTTTTTTTTTTTTGTGATCAGAAGGATGGTTTCTCCCATTCTTTTTCACCATTTTGAAAAAAAAATCAAAACAAATTATATTATTATTATTATTATTATTATTATTATTATTATTATTATTATCACCACGTCTTACTACCCGTTCGGGTTATACGCACTTACGCTAATGTGTAATGGTAGGGTGATTGTGAGATGAAATGGAGGACCTACAGTTTAACGTGGAATCCGAACCACGGTGGAGGCCTGGTATTCCTCACATTCACCAGTTGTGATTAATACACGTCTTGTCAGAGGTGAAGGAAGAGTTTGGCAATCAGATAAATCTGTGCCGGGACCGAGGATTGAACCTCGGACCCTCAGCACAGAAGTCTGACACCTTACCTCTAGACAACCAGGTCACCGTAACCAATTATAGTACTACCCATTCCAACCAATACAGCACTAGCACCTGACGAACTTTGTGTTGGTGTTGGCTTGTTAGAAACTTTTCAGGTCTTAGAAGAGTATTGAAAGATAACCGAGCCCTCCCCCTTCTCCCCTTCTGTAACCAACTAAGCGTACTTAATGGGGTTTTGACAAGAAAAGAATGGAGGTAAAGTGACCTATCTCCAATGTAATATTAAATCGAAAAGGCATGAAAATGGTATTTTTGGGTTTATTCAGTTTTTTCATATATAA
The DNA here is from genome assembly GCA_033556935.1 of Timema podura. Classification (NCBI taxonomy): domain Eukaryota; kingdom Metazoa; phylum Arthropoda; class Insecta; order Phasmatodea; family Timematidae; genus Timema; species Timema podura. The sequence continues at coordinate 50,395,791 of JAVRXN010000009.1, forward strand.
ACACCCAATTATAATGGTACTGTTGCAAGCGTAAACTAGTTGCGATAATAAATGCCTAGTTAAAAAATTTAATTTTTTTCTCAATTAATAGTTTGAAGCTCAAACACATTTATTCATTTATATCTAATTTTTTATCTAATTATTCCATGGTTTTATTAAAATTTGAGTCTGGCATTATCGTTTTACATATTGATACCTTAAATTTGACACAATAAATATTTTATTATCATTCATGATAGTTGAGATATCATCAGAATAAGAATAACCTTTGGGTAAATGGGTGAAATGCAGGTTGCGGACTGCCCCTTCAACTGTAAAGCTCCTTCTTAATGTTTACTAATTCACTACAACGAGTTTGCGTGGCCAGTTCTTTCAGTCACTTAGAGTTATCAAATTTGTGCAAATTAAAATAAACATCCCAATCTAGCTCAGGGTTGTGACAGTTTATATTATACTATATTATACTATGCTATATTATATTATATATTAATTTATATTATAATGTAAATTAATTAGTGCTTTAATTTATAGTATATTATATTAACTTATTAAATACCCTTTAACATCTATTAGCAGTGAAACAGATTCCTTCTGGTAGGATGCAAAGAGTATAGAAGCTTAGTGAGTGTATGAAGACCAACATTAGTGGACATGCAGACTAAAAGTCAGGCTTATCTTGTCAAGTTTGCCTCGTATTTGGGTGTTGGGTTTCGAATCACTGCTGAGTTTACGAAGGTAAATGGTTTCCCACTCTCACTAAACAAATGTGGATACATTTTATCCAGACCATTTTCATCCCTAACCTATTAGTAATATAAAACTCTGATAGCCAAATGGGTATGTAAGGTCTGATACTAACGAAAAATATTAAAAGAACGAAAGAAAATGAAAATACTAACTCATCGTTTAACATGTTAATCTTGAAAAATATTAAACACTTTAATCAAGTATCCATTTTATTAACTTACATATATATATTTACAAACCCGAGAAAATCCACTTTAATAAGTGTTCAAAAAGGCAATATTTTCGAGGGTATTACCGTTGGGTCCCGTGTATTTATGACCTGCGTTTAAAAGGGTATCGTTAATCCTATTCTATAGTTGGGCTATGAGTTCCTTCTTGGGTATTGTAAACAAGGCGGACTGATGTGTTAACTCGGCCCCGGCTGTTATGGCACTTCTTTTAGGATGGGTGTGAATGTTTAATTAAGCAGAGCGAAAATGGCAATTGATATATAGTGAGACACAACAAAATGCTAATTTAATCTAACCCAACCTAGTTTAGTCTAGCATAACCAAACCTAACCTAACTAATATAAGGCAAAAAGATTGGTGGGGCCGAATTCATATATAGTTTCCTGGTCAGTGAAAGTAGCCCAACTAAGCTATGACAATAATCCTCCTGGTCAGTGAACGTAGCCCAACTAAGCTATGACGATAATCCTCCTGGTCAGTGAACATAGCCCAACTAAGCTATGACGATAATCCTCCTAGTCAGTAAACGTGGCCCAACTAAGCTATTAACTTTTGGGACAAGGCGTCCTGTGGCCCAAATGCTGTGCGCCGACATTTTCTTATGTAATTGTTTATATATTTATTCACCACATCTTACTAACTCTCCAGATTACACGCTTATATAATAATTACAATAGTGAGTAGGAATTAAGAAGGTTCAGAGGAGGAGGTGCAGCTGAGGATGACAGACGCAGGCAACGTATTCACAAGTAGGTCCAGGTTAATATGCCGTTAACAATTTCATAAAAGTGAATGAAGTTTTAAAAAATATTATATCTGCAGCAGCAATTGATAGAGACTGAAAAATACTCTCGAGTAGAGACGTCATGTTTAAATAACATTGACTACCTTCACATTAACAACTTGTCATCGGGCTTACTACTGGATAGAAATGATCTCACTCATATGACAGGGTCGCAACGCACCAGTGTGGAGGCCTCCACGCGGTAATGCAATATTGCAATATTGTTATCTAACCACCCACGCAAAATGTGTTCAGTATCGCGCCTGTCTATGGGATCCTTTACTATGTCAAGTAAAGTCACTTAGAATGCATCAGTGTTGCAAACTGTACGATCTGGATACTACTTTTTATATAATTTCACCACTTGTACAATCCAATTTTAGGATATTTTCTAAGAGTAATAGTACATGGGCCTGAAATGGATTGTATTTATACCAGTAGGATACTTACTACTTTCTGACATTATATTGATAAATCCACCGATTTTCATAACCAATAATAATTTATATAAAATTTGTTACTTTATAGCAGGGTCACAAAATATCGCTAGAGAATATATAGTTGGCAACACTGAATGCATAGTTCAAACTAAGGAAGAGTGTACTGAACCGGGCTTCTCCTTTAGGGTTTTCATCTCTCCCTCCATCGCGTAAATGCAGGTACACTGGCTCAAATATGTTACCTTCCTAATCAGCTCAATGACATCTCATATTTTTTATTATCAAACTCATTTTTCTGTTGAATAGGATATAAAAAGGCTTTGAGCTTCCCTGATTATTATTGGTTATTATTATTTGTCACATTATGATTGCATAATTAGGTATTTTCCGTTTTAAGGAATATTTAAATAGATATTTCTTACAATAAACAATATATATATATATATATATATATATATATATATATATATATATATATATATATATATATATATATATATATATATATATATAGTGATCATATACAACGTGTTTCTAAAACATTGCATCAAACTTTGGCAGGATCCTTGGGTGAAATTAGAATAATTCTCATAAGCAACCTAGGGTCCATCTTCAATATTAAGGGCGGTATACACCCCTAAAGACAGAGCTAAAAACGACTGTTGTGTGAAATATTATGAAAACTGCTTAGGGTATTATAATGAATCTTTGTATACTACTTATTGAAACCTTGATCATTAATAAACTAAATGTGCTGTTACCGTTACCCATCCCCCCCCCCATGTAAAAAAGGGGGGGTTGTAACACATTTTTTCTAAAATAAAATACGTCAGAGTAAGTATTACCAATTTTTACTTTCTCTCTATCTTACAGGTAGAGAAAGTATTGTGATCGTCAAAAAAATCGAACTCGAGATTTTGATGAATTTTGACGTTTCATGACTTCCTGAATCCGAAAAAGTGGTTTTTGAATTTCCGTCTGTCTGTCTGTCTGTCTGTCTCTGTCTGTCTGTCTGTCTCTGTCTGTCTGTCTGTCTGTCTGTCTGTCTGTACCTCCAACTAGAGCCTAAACTATTTTACCGATTGAGCTGAAACTTGATATCTAGGGTTTTCATAGGGTTGCCCCGAGGGGTTTTTGGAATTGGATATCTACCCCTAAAATTAAGGGTAGTTTACTGAGGGGCAAAAAGAGAAAAAGTCGATTTTCTCAAAATCGGCTCTAACGATTTTGATTAAATTTCATTTATGAACATAAATAAATATTCCAAACAAAATGGCTACTCTCAATATTTCGGCAAAATCGTTTTAAGGGCTCCGGTCTGATGCGTAAATTAACATTTTTTATAATAGCTCCGAAACTATTTGAGATATGAAATTACTTAGCATTACAAATATGTATATATATTTATAATACAAATATTTTATTCGAAACATATTTTTATAAAATCAATAACTTTCAATATATACGCAATTATATATATATTTTTAACTTTTTGGGCATTAAAGCTTAAGTATTGCGACCGTAAGAAAAACTAACCTGATATGTTGATGGATGTCGACGTCTCATGACCCCCCGAACCCTTAAAAATAGTCTTTGCAATGCCGTCTGTCTGTGTGTCTATTAAAACTTAAAATTAAGGGTAGTTTACTGAATGGCAAAAAGAGAAAAAGTCGATTTTCTCAAAATCGGCTCCAACGATTTTGATTAAATTTCATTTATAAACATTAATAAATATTCCAAACAAAATGGCTACCCTCAATATTTCGGCAAAATGGCTTTAAGGGCTCCGGTCTGATGCGTAAATTAACATTTTTTTAAATAGCTCCGAAACTATTTGAGATATGAAATTATTTAGCATTACAAATATGTATATATATTTATAATACAGATATTTTATCCGAAACATATTTTTATAAAATCAATAACTTTCAATATATACGCAATTTAATGAATTTTTTTAACTTTTTGGACATTAAAGTTTAAGTATTGCGACCGTAAAAAAAAAAACTAACCTGAAATGTTGATGGATGTCGACGTCTCATGACCCCCACAACCCTAAAAAATAGTCTTTGCAATGCCGTCTGTCTGTGTGTCTATAAAAACTTAAAATTAAGGGTAGTTTACTGAAGGACGAAAAGAGAAAAATTTGGTTTTCTCAAAATCTGCTTAAACAATTTTGATTAAAATTCGTATCTAGGCGTTGATTAAGATTATAAATAAACTGGCTATTTTCATTTTCCTATGAAAATGATTTTTAGGGTACATTACAGAAGCTTTAATTTCCGTATCTCCACAACTATTGGAGAAACTAAACAACTTATCATTGCAAAATTGTAGGACTATTAGAAATAAAAAACTTTTATTTGACATATATTTTTATAAAAACAGCAGTTTCTGAGATATTTGCAAATATATTAATACAATTTTGTGAGCTTTAGTTGTAAACATATACTACTTAAGTCTTAACGCAATAATACTCCAATGCCATAGAGTAATTAAATATAAGTATCTAAAAAAGTATGTTATTTTTCCTTAAATCTCTTAGGAGAAATGTTTGCATAGCAATGATCTATCTCCATTTTAGACTCAATAGTCAATATTTACATTTTTTATTGGTCAAAATGTATAAATGAATAATTAAATATCAATGCGATGACTTGAAGATCTGCAACACCTTTTAAAATGTTAAAATTTTAACCAAAAATCGAAATTTTAATACGAAGTGTTGACCCTTGTGGAAGACATTAAACTGTTTGAAATGCTCTTAGGTGGACAAAGATGCGCCTCTTTTCTCATTGATTCTATATCATTGTATATTATTTTATGCGTGTTCTTATGTGGAGTGGTGATGATACAATGTACATTATTCCGTTCAGAAATCTTACGAGTTTATAGAAAGAGAGAGAAAGTCTGTGCGGTGTGCCGTACCATTTATTACTTAAGATTACAAAACAGGGAATAAAAATTAACAAAAAAGGTGTCTTGGAGAAACTGCCTAGCTTTCCCCGTTTCTGAGATAATCACACAAGTTTGAGATCAGAGCCAAGTGCAAATGCCTGCCAGAATCGCAGTTTTATTTCGCAATGCAGTCGTTTAACCATTTTTACCGGCACGTGTGACTATGTATCACGTACATTTGGTAAACAAGGCTGGTTTGTGTGTTATGATGGAGAAACTCTGATACTTTTCCTTCTTCATAAGCTCCAATGTGTTGCTATTTATTACATTAGTGAGTTATGCTTACACAGTTCACACTTGGGTGGGATTTTATTCATTACACTCACTGGAATATTGAAAGCTACATTAAGAAATACAAATTGTAGTTATTTCATGTTTTAGTTCCGAGCTTCAAAAGCAGATCCATAGCAAGTGTTCAAAATGGTGGCCCCTAACGTTATTGCAATAATTGAGGCGACGTATCAATGACTGGCGTACTCTTTCAAAAACACGTTGAGTTTCTTGAACCTTATCACATGCAGCAACTATCCTGGCTAACAGGTCTTCCTCAGATTCAACAGCTGTCTCGTACATCAAAGCTTTGACAAAGCCCCACAGAAAGAAGTCTAACGGATTTAGGTCAGGAGAGCGTGGTGGCCACGCAACAGGCCCACCTCTTCCTATCCATCGGGCAGGAAATGCAGTGTTGAGGTAGTGACGCACAGCTCTTGTGAAATGAGGTGGGGCACCGTCATGTTGTAGCCACATGCACATTGTAGCCACATTGTCTAACGGAGAGCGGTACATTCTCGAGGAACTGTGGCAATGCAAATTTCAGAAATTGGTAGTAGATGTGGCCAGTCAAACGTCGTGGCATCAGGTAAGGGCCAATGAGATGGTTACCCACAATGCCTTCCCAGATGTTGACAGAAAATCTATGCTGGTTGCCCATGATGATAGTTGCATGAGGGTTCACGTCATTCCAAATGTGACTATTTGTACTATTAAAATAGTCGTCTCTGGTGAATGTTGCCTCATCGGAAAACAATATTATAGTGGAGAAATCAGGAACCACTCCGCACTGCTGCAGAAACCAGTCGGAGAATTCATGTCGAGGAACATAATCTGTTGGCCCCAATGCCTGCACCTTGCGCGTGTGGTACGAATGCAGCAGCTGATCATGCATGACACGCTATACTGTGGTATTGGACACATTCGTTTGATGCGCAATGGCACGTGTGCTTGTTGACGCGTTTTCATCCACATAATTCAGTACCTCTTCTTCAACAATTGGAGTGCGAACATTCCTCGGGTGACCAGCTCCCCCTCGTAGCTGAAATGTACCTGTTTCACGAAGTCGCTGAGTGACATCGATGAATGTCCGGTGATAAGGTTGACGTCGTGCAGGATATCTATCGTGGTACAACAGTGCAGCTGCTCTTGCGTTTCCTCTAGCTTCACCGTACAGCATGACCATGTCTGTCATTTCTGCGTTTGTGTACTTTGCCATTTGACTAGTAATACGCGCAACATGCAGTGAAGTTGTGTGGACTGATGCAGTCTGCTCGTAGAGGGAGGGGAAGATAGTGATAATAAGAGTGGTGGAAAGGAGGGGGGTGAAGCAACACAGCTTTATTGGCTCCCTACCTGGCAGGAATTAACACTTTTCTCTGAAATTAAACATGCATGATTATCTCAGAAACGGGGAAAGCTAGACAGTTTCTCCAAGACACCTTTTTTGTTAATTTTGATTCCCTGTTTTGTAATATTAAGTAAAAATTGGTAATACTTACTCTGACATATTTTGTTTTAGAAAAAATGTGTTACAACCCCCCCTTTTTTACATGATGGGGGTGGGTAACGGTAACAGCACATTTAGTTTATTAATGATCAAGGTTTCAATAAGTAGTATACAAAGATTCGTTGTAATACCCTAAGCCGTTTTCATAATATTTCACACAACAGTCGTTTTTAGCTCTGTCTTTAGGGTTGTATACCGCCCTTAATATTGAAGATGGACCCTAGGTTGCTTATGAGAATTATTCTAATTTCACCCAAGGAGTATCCTGCCGAAGTTTGATGCAATGTTTTAGAAACACGTTGTATATTACTCAACCATAGATGAGAATTTATAATCAATACTTAATCCAATAAAGTGTTTAAAAAGCCATAACTATATTTTTAGAACATATTTTAACTTTAAAGGGCATATTTGTTTGAATATTCTCTTTATTTTAAGGTCTTAACAACCGAGCCCTACTACTCACTAACTTATTTGTGTAAATACATGCGGCGGTAAATTCTGAACGGGGTGCGATGCAATAAAATACGCAATTACATTTAAATCTTACAAACGTTCCCCACTTTTAATAGAGTTACACTATAAAAGGTGATAGGCATGGACACGAACTGCAGCTGGTGATTTATCATCTTCTTTTGCTGTTCTGCCGGAAAGCAGTCTCCATGTAGGGCCTATAGATAATTTAAACTAATCTGAAATTAAAACAAAATTTACCGAGTGTAATATGGACTACGTTTTAATATTTCTTTAAAATTTTGTACAGAATATATTTAACTAGAATCATATTTTTTGGCACAAAAATAAAGTTCAAGAAGGAAAAACCGATATAAATTACTGTGGCATACAATAAAATATTCCGTATATTTAATATATACTCAATTTGACTGCACCTTTGTATTGGTAGACCCCCAAAACCTAGGCAAAGACACCAAAATTATCATCCTAGCTTACAATATACCAAAGCTAACAGCAAAAACACTATTTACATTAGAAGAAACACGGAAATAGCAGTTCCACTCACTATTTTGTTTGACGTCCCTGAAATTTCAACCGATTTCTAAATAATTTACATTAATCTGCTCCTGACAACCTCACGCCCAATTTGAGGGTGTGTTCATGTAAATAAGATAATATCACCTTTTTTTTGCCCTCTCTACTTTTAATAAAATAAGTTGCTGAACAAATTATATAAACAAACTATAAAGTATTGTTTGAAACCTGGACAGTGGTCTAGAAACTAAATCTGATTAATACAAGTATAATGAGTTAGATAAATACTGTCGGTAAATAATATTTATGTTTTTTTTTTCAATGCTCGATTTACAACATTACTGCATTTTTCCAAATCTCAATATTTTAATGTAGATTACTTTCTACTATCGTAAAAAAATAAAATCAATACTATAAATTTGCATTTAAATTATAGCCATGCAATCATGTTTTTAAAATTATATAACTATTGTAACATTTTTATTTTTAAAGGTGTATTTGACCCAATTTTGTCAAGTAAGAAACGCTAGGATAGGGTTTAAAGGATTTACTATATCCAATATTTTGATTGTCTATCTTATTTTTAAAATGCAAGGGAGATATAATACGTTTCAGACACTTTGCTGTATATAAATGTAAACTACTATATAAAAGCATCGAAGAGGAAACAATATTTGAAATAAACGCACGACATAGACGTATATTATCAAGAAGTTGCTTCTATTCGCAGTAGTTCACCCTGGATTTGTGAGCACATTTATATTGATAGTGTCTTTAAAGCTTTGACTTGGCAGTTTTAAGTGGAGGGGAAAAAAACCAGATGAGTCACGCATGAATGCAAAAGCAAGTCCCATAAATATGCAGCAGTTTTATTGTAAACATACTACTAAAGTCTGAATCATCTCTTTGATGTTTAGTCTCAACTTCCTTAGATAGAAAACAAGGCAATTATAAAAGGTCTTCTTGCCTTTGATGAAATATCTTTCAAAGATTGGTAAATAAATCGTGACTTTTTAATTTTGTTTCTTTTAATGAAAGTTCCACAGCCTGTTTCAATAAATTCTAGGACGTGTGGAAGAAAGCTAACGCTTGTACAATTAATTAGTTCAATCGAAATGATCAATAAGTTACGAAAATGACTGCCTCCGTATCATATAAGTGAATTTGAAAAATGACATCTGAACTCGAGAATAGAACTCAAAACCCATTGTTCTACCACTGCGAAGATAGATCAGTGGTTGAGCATTGGCAAGCAACTCAAGTCTCTCGGGTTCAATTCCATATCCAGGGGTGTAATTAATCAAATCCACTTATAATTCTGAAAAATGCAATGACGTTTATAATTAAAAATAGCTCAGTTTGAATAGTTGGGTATAGTATGAGAAATAAAAGCAGGTCTAGTTAAATTAATTTTATGAACATTTTTCAAGGTTTGCCTTAGTTTGATTTGTAAGAGGGTGGGCAAACATCTCTTAAAAAGAATGGCAAGATTAGCGTACCCGATTCTTACTTACCATCATGCTACCTTTAAAATGACTTTAATTGAGTAATTAATGACTAAGGCGGATATATAGGGAATGTACCAACATATGCAAATATTTTTGGCCAAAATAATAAAATATTGCTTCAATATATAGTTAATTTAATTTTAACCTCGAGTAGCTCCAGTTATTGAATATCTTTCTTGAGCATATTCGCATTTGATGAGAAAACTTTTAAATGAAGAGGAAAAGTTGTCATTAAATTCTAGGGCGTTCTATATATTCAAGAACTTTCAAGATTATCATGCGAAGAATATTAAACTTTATGTTTCTACTGGAGCAATATTTGATTTATTTTGACCGAAAACTTTGCTATAATAATTGTAAGCATACCGAACTTAACTTAAATCTACCATCCATCTTAAGGACCCCACATGTCCAACAAACAAAAACATGAACCATTCTATTAAATTCTCATTAATGAACCTAAAGTTTTCTAGTCTGTCATGTTTGGAGCGAAACAGAAGCAAGGACAATAAATAGACGCCACTCCAAACCAAGCAAGCAGCCCTTGGGCCGCCAGAGCGGAAATCCAATCAGACGGCTTGTTGTGAGTGAAGAGGTGAGAAGAGTGGTAGTCTAGCACCACGTGACCTGTGTAGGTCAGAGAGATAATCAACTTACAGGGCCCGGTGACGTCAGCTCACCACCCCCTCTTCAACTCACGGTCGTGACAGTGACAAGGATTGCATTTGGAAAATAAACGCTTTCACTTGCTTTTAAAATGTAATTCGTTTATATTTTATAATGGGTTTAAAAACATAGTTGCTTTTCGAAATGGGTGACTAAATACTCGAAAACGTAATAATAAATGAAGTCTAGAGGTAGAATGAATTTTCATTTCATGCTAAAGTTTTGAAAGGGATAATTATATTCCTTGAATACAAGTTGAATTTTAACAAGATTCTCAGAATGTATTCGCCCTAGTCAATGAAAGTACTTTGGAAAAAAAAATCATTTTTTGATAAAAGGATAGTTTTATATGTATAGAGTGCAAATATCCTTGGAAAAAATATAGGCCTACTTAAGTTTTACGAGGGATTGTGGGAAATAAAGTTTGAGAATTGTGTATGTGTGTGTATATAGAGTGTGTGGTGTGTGTGTGTTGGTGGGTGAGAGAGGAGAGATTGTGTAGTGGGTGAGAGAAAGTGTGTGGTGAGGTAAGAGTGTGTGAGAGTAAAGAGTGTGAGAGAGTGAGAGATGTGAGAGAGATGAGAGTGTGAAGAGTGTGAGAGATGTGAGAGAGTGTGAGAGAGTGGTGAGAGAGTAGTGTGAGAGTGTTGAGAGAGTGAGAGTGTGAGATGGTGTGTGAGAGAGTTGAGAGTGTGTGAGAGTGTGTGGAATGTGAGAGAGTGTGTGAGAGATGTGAGAGAGTGTGGAGAGTGTAGAGAGTGTGAGAGAGTGTGAGAGAGAGTGTGGAGAGAGTGTGAGAAGAGTGTGAGAGAGTGTGAGAGAGTGTGTGAGAGAGAGTGTGTGAGAGAGAGTGTGTGAGAGTGTGAGAGAGTGTGTGAGAGAGTGTGAGAGATGTGTGAGAGGGTGTGAGATGGAGGGTGAGAGTGAAAGAATATATGAGAGTGAAAATATGAGAAAGTAGTGAATGTCGAGAAAGTAAGAGAATGTGTGAGAGAGTGAAAGATTGTGCGAGATAGTGAGTGAATGTGTGAAAGAATTAAAGGATGTTTGAGACAGAGAACGTGTGAAGAATGAGAGAACGTGTGTGAAAGAAAGGTGAACATACAAAGGTGGACGTTAAATGACGTGATTGCAAAATGAATATGATAAAAAGAACATGATAAAACTAGGTAGGATTAGAGAGTTTAATTAAACCGTGAAATAAAAAGAGAGAATGCATAAGAGTGAAAGAGAACAATAATTTAGGTATAAGAATAGTGAGAGGATTTGAGAGTGAACTTGAGTGAGAATTTGTGTTTGTTATATCAATTATTAATATTGTAACGAGAGCGCGCCTTCTCGTTGCTTCTCTAACTGCGCTTTCTGTTCTCTCTAGCTCCCTCCTTGTTTAGCAGGTATGCAGCCGGTCTCACTGCCAGGGTAATTAAAGGGGACAGTGAGGAGTAAAAGGCACATATCTGGAAGAGTCTGGGATTATTTTATTCTAAAGTCTTAACTGTGAACCCTATACAGTATTTTCACGGTCGGTGATAGCCAGAGTTAAGGATAGTCAAGTGAATGAACCACCGTATCCGGGCTAGCGTGCCCGGGAGTGGGCAGCGTAATCAGCTAATGGGCCAGCGTGGTCGGTGTATGGGCCAGAGTGTCCAACGAATGGATCGGCGTGCCGGAAGATGATTGATTATTATTTTGAACTGTTCAAATAATTAACATTTTTCGTGACTGTCTTAAATGTTTGAGTAGTTATTATGTGTTATATAGTTATTAATTTGTTAATTTAATTTAGTTACATTTTGTGTGTTCTCATTCTCTTAAAACTTTATATCTTTAATCAAGTAAGGGCTGGTCTTATGACTACCGCATAAATATTGCTATCAGGAGGTTAAAGTTAGCGACCAGATAAAGGTTATCAGCCACTTTAATATTTTACGCGTATTATGAACTGAATTTATCACCCGGATAGCTATCTGTAGGATAAATATATTATTATGCAGAAAACGCAAGGTTGGTACTGTTTTAACTGGTGCGCGCATGCGTATAAACCCTAGCGCTACCGCTACTACCTGGCAAGTGGCTACAACACTCAACATTCGTTTAATAATGGCGGCCAAACGAGTGTGAGGTACAAATTACTCCGCTGAAGAATGCCTTCACATGTCCAACTATTATTAAACAAATTTCCAAATATAATTGAAAATAAGAAAATAAATGTACTGTTTTTACTGGTGCGCGCATGCGTAGGCCTATAAGACCTACTGCTACTGCTACTACCTGGAAAGTGACTACAACGCTCAACATTTGTTAAATAAGTTAAGTAAGATGTTTTGCAAGTACTCATTTCGGTGTCTGCCAAATTTTGGTCAATAGTTGGGTACAATGTTTACAGAATTTCATTTATTGTACTCACATTTTGATAATTTGTTCTTATATAAATATAACTCTACAAATAGCTTGTTATTTTATATAAAAGTGTTAATTAAATGTCCAACTTTATATAGCTAAGCCGGGCCTGTGCTTACTAAACACGTGAACCAAGATTTTAACCTAAAAAACAGATTCTGATAGGCGAAACCTCATTGAAAAACAACGCGTCACTATGGCAACAACATTTTAACTTTCAGATAAAAGTTATCAGGTACTTAAACCTCCCGATAAAATTGTGATGGATAAATTAATTTTATCTGGCAGATAAATGCTATAAGACGCACTTTTAACTTATCGACCATATGGAAATATTTATCTGCCAGATTAATATTTATCCAGGAGTCATAAGACCGGCCCTAAGTCCTAAAAACTAACCTAACGTAACAAATCTGCTTGTAAACTCAGCAGGGACAAAGCACCCAACCTGTTTTGTCCGTAGTTTTTCTGTTGGGATTTTTAATTATATTTCAACTGAGAAAACGAAAGCTCAGGTGTGCAATTTGTGACCGTTAATGTTGAAAATATAATCAAGCCAATGTCTACATTTAGAAACTCACACTCGAGCTTGTCTTCCACAATTATTTTATAAAGCTCCGCATAACTGAATCTTGTTTTTACAATTTTTGTGCACTGAACTTATGGCACACAAATGAGTGAGACTGATAAAGCTCGCAGAGAAATAGTCCTCTGGCCGATCATCAATCAGGTTTTTAGCACTGAGAGAACCTTTTAAATTCAGTGGATGATGAAGTGATATTATTTGGCACGTCACTTAGTAAATAAAATCTGTCCACCATTTCTTTGTACAATTTTTTTCCTCTCAATTGAAATTATAATTTGTAAATAACTCTATAAAAAGTAGTGATACCAAATTTATCTCTGGTATTCAGATATATTTCTGGTGCATCTCCGTCATTGGGCACCATTTTTCATATACGTTTACAAATTTGAGTTGTATTGTAATCAACATCTGGTAGTATTTCTTTTAAAATTGCTTTAAATCTTTCAAAGTAATCTCTTGAAGTGCGCAGTTGGTCAGCTAATGATCCATACAGATCCGTACATGTTTTTAAGTTCACACCCTCATTTTACAAAACTTGACTTGCTTTATTAAAAGTTGAAAAATCTCATCCCAAAGGCTCAACATAAAAACAAATTCTAGCTTATGCATTTTATTTTCAATCTTGTCTGCTTTTCTTCTAGTATCTCCCTTTTGTGATCGGTTTACAGCTAGACAAAATTCCTTCGCAAAATATATAATTATGTGTGGACTGAAAACAATAATATTAAATGTATTATAGTAATTTATTGTATTATTATTATATTACTAACAGAGTTGTTGTACATGGGTTTTTTTAGCACTTATTGTGGGAAAGGGGGGCCTTTTTGTGTACCTTATTTCAGCTGCATCACTTGCAATTGGCACTGGAAAATCCCACACCCTGATGTCCCACTTACCCGTGACGCCCTAAACAGGTGTTTATATTGTTTAATAATTAGTCCATTCCTGGTAAAAAAAAACATTAGATTTGGTGAGTGTAACAACCAATAGAGTTGATGAATGGAACAACCAATAGATTTGGTGAGTGTAACAACCAATAGAGTTGATGAATGGAAACAACCAATAGATTTGGTGAGTGTAACAACCAATAGAGTTGATGAATGGAACAACCAATAGATTTGGTGAGTGGAACCACCTAATAGATTTGGTAAGGGTACAAACTAATAGATTTGTTAAGGGTACAAACTAATAAATTTGTTAAGGGTACAAACTAATAAATTTGGTATGAGTACAAACTAATAAATTTGGTAAGGGTACAAACTAATAGATTAGGTGAGTGGACAAACCAATAGAGCTAAAGGTCCAAGCCTTATTTGACATATACAAAAATATATAGTCTAAAACCAAACAATAAACGTGTGATGCAACTTTAAATCGATTCCAAAATTAAAATTGCAGTCCCATATAATCCTTCATTGTAAAACCAGTTCAGGAAACTAAACCAACATGTTCCCTGACCTTATTGAAGAGAGATCTAAACTTTGAAAAGTAAACAAGAAACGAAGTTAATTACGGTCTCATTGTTGGGGTCCCCTTCAAGGTGGCGTGGACCGGGAGAGGATCGTCGGCGCAAGAGCCCTCTTTAGGGGATGGCGGGGGGATTAAAGGGGGTTACCTTTATCCCTCCTCCTCCAACCTCAAACCACTCAATCTCCGTGACCTTCATTATACGGCGCAGTCGTCGGAAGCTTCGGGAACCCTTTGCAAGAAGGATGGAACTACTTTGTGATGGGAAGAGGGGAGGGGGTGTATTCATCGAAGTATGAGATAATCTCCAAGTACGGAAATTGTCAGGACAAGCATCTCTGTGACTAAACGCGGCACCTCCAAGTACGGAAATTGATAGGACAAGCATCTCTGTGATCAAACGCTTTGGTTGCCGTGGAGTGCATATAACTTAGGGTTCGGCCAGACTGACAAGCGTGCGAGCATGTGATTAGAAGATGGCTCTCGATAGTTGTTGACGAGGAGGCAAAGGTTCGAATCTTGGCTCAGTGAACTGAGGGTGGTTTTTGACAAGTGATTTATGGTCATGGTTTTCTCACCCTCTCTCCACGCTAATGGTGATTCTTATTTGTAAAGGCCTACTTCGATTATAATATTGAAGTATTTTAACATATCAGTTATACATAAATATAGGTATGGTTTATGATTTTAGCAATTAAATTAGACCGCTAGTAGCAAGTTTGCTAAACCTATCGATAGTAATAAAAAATGTCAAGATGAGAAGTTTTCCTAGCACTCAATGAACCAACATACAATAATATTGCCTAGCGCCTGTAAACTAGACTGTACCGGTCAAGCGCGCGCTCTCGTCGCTCAAGTCTGGCCACCTCTCATTACAACCAGTGTATTATATTTTATATTTCAGTCACTCACCCAGTCTGGCCACCTCTCATTACAACCAATGTGTTCTATTTTATATTTCAGTCGCTCGCCTAGTCTGGCCACCTCTCATTACAACAATGTGTTCTATTATATTCAGTCGCTCGCCAGTCTGGCACCTCTCATTACAACCAATGTGTTCTATTTTATATTTCAGTCGCTCGCCCAGTCTGGCCACCTCTCATTACAACCAATGTGTTCTATTTATATTTTAGTCGCTCGCCCAGTCTGGCCGTTCCTTTACACTGGCTGAAGATAAGAGCAACCTAATTCCCGTTATATTATTTATGTGTTAGTTTTATTAATTCAAGTACTTAAAACACTTTCTGAACCGACTGATTATATCAGCATATGACATAAAAACTAACTTATATCCACAGTAGCCCCATGGCTTCTTTGGTGCTGACTGACAGCTGACAGCTTTGAAAAGTTACCAGACCAAATTATGTATCCGTACGCCGAACCATATGATCTGCAAAAACATGTGTTATAGCAGCTGTCACTTCTGACAGTCAAAATGTAGGTATAATATATGACTGTTTTCTTTATTTTGTATTTATTGTTGACCTTGATATGTTGATGTTAGGCCTAGTATTAGTTATTATTTTTTCTACAATATTAAACATTTTAAAATGTTAAGCATTTAATCCCATATTAGTTATTATTATTAATAATAATAATAATTAATCATTTTTAATATTACATTTTTATTTTATAAATAATTATTTGTTAATAGTATTATTAATAACATTATAAATGTGATAAATCTGAATGTGTAGTATTACACAGAGAAAAAAACCACTGTTATAAACCTTTTTAACACTATTACAACAAAAAAGTCATTCGTTAATAACTGCCTTGTACCTTTTAAGTGTTGTCCAACGGGGTCGCAAGAACTTCTTCTACATCATCATATTCACCGTCGTCCTCTTTAAAGTCTTGATACACAGACTTAAATGTTCGAATAATGTATATTGTTCACTAAGAAACACTTGTTTTTTAATCACACGCTTTAATGTTATATTAGATAAATAATTACTATAAGATCACTAAAAAAACGTTTATTTTCCAAGGATAACACGCTCATACACCGAACACACTGAACTAATTTTCACAAAAGAACACACGAATTACTAAGTAGCCGAATTAATATTCAAAAACGACACTGTATTATTAAAATTTGTAATAAAATTATTAACGGTAGCATAGACACGCCTAAATACTCAACTATAAAATATTTTGTTCACTTAAACTTGTCGACACACGCACGTGGTTTTATTAACTGTATTTTATACGATAATTCACTGTTATAATGTAAATTTAAAATTGTTAGATTTTGGTTATGAGAATAATCGTTTGGTTGTTTGTTTAGTTTTGAAGTTTGCTTTTGCTATTTAATTCAAATTAATTATTAAAAGCAAGATATCGTTAAAAGTTGCCTTAGATGCTAAAAACAAATATGGCCACTGGATAGAAGCTGTGCTGCCTGTTGGTGACGTAGGGGACCTTGTTGCCTGTTAGACGTCGAATTGTATTATACTCGTGTTAACAAAATTTAAACTTTATAGTATCTCACAAACATTTTGTATATTTTTTCCTCTTCATTATCAAAAACCATTTAATAATGTTAAGGATATGCGAGGCCAGTTATAAAAATATTAATAACTGAATATAATACCATTAAATGTAAAATTTCACGCTCTATTTAACCTGTAATTGCCACAAGAGATAAATGAAAAACTAGAATGAATTTTCTAGACTTTTTTTTCTTAAATTTGACTATGGAAAATAAAATTATACTGTAATCCTTGGGGAAGTAGTGTTAAAAGTGATTGATAATATTTTTAGTGATAATAATAGTAATACTTAGCAAATAATAATTATTTCCAAATATGTTGACAAAAGTTACTTTCAGACAATGTTGGCATTACTGATAGCATCTGCTAGCTGTCATGTAAAACCAAAGGAGTGGTAACGGCAATGTAGAGCAAACACAACAATCCTTCTCTCCCTCACCCCCCCCCCCCCCCCGGGCCGTTAAATCCATCGGTGTGAAAGGGGAAACCCACATTTCACCAATGAAACTTTTTCGGTCTTGCCGGGAATCGAGCCCAGATACCCTTAACTTAGTGAGCATATAGGCTAATGACTGAGCTTATGGGTCGTGTTTGTTGTTATTATTATTATTATTATCGATTGACTTTTGTTTTATGCTGCACTTGTAATTGATTTGTAACCATTAATACATGGTTTGCCTTTGAACCACCTGAAGGAAACATCAAAGAGGTATTTAACGTGCACTTTCTGAATTAACTGAACATATCAGCTCACGAATTACAAACTAAATTAACTTTATAATGTACGCATAACACAACAACCAGTCCTACACCCCCAGTTTCATCACCGTGAAAGAGGGAGCCTCAATTTCAATAATGAAAGGAATCGAACAATAAACCCTTAGGCCTAGAAAATATAGGCTACTCTTTTTTCAAGCTTAGTTAAGTAATCTCGTATAAGTGTGTTAATGTTGTTAATGTTGTTGATGTTGTTGATGTTGTTGATGTTGTTGATGTTGTTGATGTTGTTGATGTTGTTGATGTTGTTGATGTTGTTGATGTTGTTGATGTTGTTGATGTTGTTGATGTTGATGATGTTGTTGATGTTGTTGATGTTGTTGATGTTGATGATGTTGATGATGTTGATGTTGTTGATGTTGTTGATTTTGTTTGATGTTGTTAATGTTGTTAATGTTGTTAATGGACGTGGACGTGGTAGTGGACGTGGTAGTGGACGTGGTAGTGGACGTGGTAGTGGACGTGGTAGTGGTAGTATTTAAAAATATATTAAACTTTTTAAAATTATATGACACAATGTTAAGAGGAAGAAGAAGAAGAAGAAGAATTTGTTTTCTTGGAACAGTAGGATTAATAGCGATCAATTCATTACTAACCTTTTGTGACTGGTGCTGTTGCATTTTTGCAACAACTGTTACTTTATTATATTTCTTAGCTTGTTTGAAAATTAAAGGTAATTAGCTTGGATCTCCAAGTATTTCTAAATTAGTTCCTGCTATATGATGTCATCAAGCATAAAAAATGTTTATTTACTTAGAGGTGAAAGTTTTAACTGGCACCATGCAGGAATGTTGTGAACACGCAACGGCGCCAGTCGTGATGTCATATGTCTGGCTCATTGCCAAATGTTTAAAATAAAACCATCAGTAGTAATGAATAAGTAATCAATAATTTTGTAATACAATAAAATATAAAATAATGCCTTACAATATTTTGTTAAATATATTTTTCCAATATGTTTTGCAACATTTTAACATTATTCTAATTTTCTTTTTTATTAATAAAATTTACAAAAATACAATATCATTCAAATATTTATTTAATAATGTTGCTTCAATAATAAGATTATGTATTAAAATATACGTTTTTGATTATTATTTAGAACATTATAGGATTATGCAAAAAAATGCAACAGTGCCAGTCCTCATGTTATTTTTTATGCGCTAGTCACCAAAGGTTAAGGTGGGAGTGTAAGAAATATGAGTTAAGTCAGTGTTTTAGCAGTTTTTATATCTACACACCCACCTCGGTGGCGTAGCTAGCTAACGCGCTAATTTCGTTTTTAGCTAGACTGCCGAGGACAGGGAGATCGAGTTTCGAGTCTCATTCGGGTGAACTGGGGGTGGTTTTTCCTAGATGGTTTTACACCCTCCCCCCACGCAAATGCGGGTTCACTTCTTCTAAAATTCATCCTTCCCATTTCCTAATCCATTAGCGTACTTAGTACTTAAGCGTGTAACCTGAATGGGTAGTAAGATGCGGTGCTAAATAAATATATCAATAATTATTTTGGTCCAGATAAATAAAGTATTTCTCCGCTAGAAACAAAGAATATATATTTATTCCCGTGATGATACCAACAGTTGTTGAATATCTGTCATGAGCATGGCGGCACTAGATGAGAAACATTTTAAACATAGAGAAAAAATTGTCATTACATTCCAGAACACTCTTAACAAATATTCAACAACTGTTGATATCGAGGAATGCCAGGTCTCCACCGTGGTTCGGATTCCACGTTAAACTGTAGGTCCTCCATTTCATCTCACAATCACCCTACCATTACACATTAGCGTAAGTGCATATAACCCGAACGGGTAGTAAGATGCGGTGCTAATAATAATAATAATAATAACTGTTGATATCACTATGTGAAGAAAAATTTAAATAAGATTCTACTGAAGATTAAAATATTTTATTTATCATGACCAAAAATGTTTTGCTTAAAAAATTGCAAAAACAAGTACCTTAACTCGCGTTCCCTACACTCCCACCTTAACTCGCGTTCCCTACACTCCCACCTTAACTGTTTTTACCATCAAAATTCTACCAGATACCTGACATAATTTTTTTTAAAGTAATTTTCTAACTTTGATGCAAAGATACAATTTCTCACTGAACAACCAATTAGTGCCAATTACAAACTTGCACACAATATCTAATAGAGCACCTCATTAGCATACTTACTGTCAAACTAGGTTACCTCCCTCCCCCTACCATCCCACTATTCAGAACTCGCTGTAGTACCGGGCAGCCCCTGCAAGAGTTTGTATAGATAACTCATCCATTACTTGTGCTCGGCAAGTAGCATGATGGGAGCATCTCCAGGGGCAAGCGGCACCGTCACTTGAACAAGACGGGATACCCTTCCTGCGCCGACAGTTTCTGGACCTATTATGGCTATCAAAATAGTTTCGAGTCTAAAGATATGACCATAACGTTTAATTAATGTGCCATTTTAAATTAAATATTATATTCTTAAGCGCTTATTACTAAGAAATTGTTCTAAATGTAAAAGTATTCATCAAAAATGAAAATACCTAACGATGTTTTTCAACATTTTCAATTTTATTTTTAAGGATAATAGTAATAATGAGTTTCTCAATAGCTTGTTATGAGATATTTTAATTATTGGAGAGCAACTTTTCAAAATTCATAAGCTAAATACAGTAGTTTGGGTTGAAATATAAATATTTCAATTTAAATATACTTTAAAGATCAACAATTTTAGTCAAAAATAATATGTACAATGCAAAAGGTTTTTGTATTTAGTGAAGTTCCCACAAGAAGTGAAATTATATAAATACAAGCAGGAATGTACAATGATCTAGGAATTATTTTAACCTTAGGACAACGTGAATAGCCCTATACAGGGAGGAACACATGGTCTTGACAGAAACATCGCCAGCGGGGTTTCAAAGCAAATTTAGGTTGAATTTAGAGGTTGTGTACCTGCATTTGTGTGGAGGGAACGTGTAAAATCCTTTTTGAAACCAACTCTCAGTACATCCAACCGAGATTTGAACCCTGATCTCTCTGTCATCAACAGTCTAGTCACCCGCCTCGGTGGCGTAGTTGGCTAACGCGCCAGTCGTGTTGAGTCCGACCGCCGAGGACGGGGAGATCGAGGTTCGAATCTCGGTCGGGTGAACTGGGGGTGGTTTTTCCTAAATGGTTTTCCACTCTCCTTCCACGCAAATGCGGGTTCACTTCCTCTAAATTCAACCTTCCTAATTCCTAATCCATTAGTGTAATTAGTACTTAAGCGTATAACCCGAACGGGTAGTAAGACGCGGTGCTAAAAAAAAAAAAAAACAGTCTAGTCTGCTATAATAGTGACGCCTTAGACCATGCAGCCGCCGAAGCAGAATGCTACAATTTTGCACTGCGTCTTACTACCCGTTCGGGCTATACGCCTATGTAATAATTACCCTAATGGGTTTGGAATTGGGAAGGCGTGATTTAGAGAGAAAATGCACCCAAATTTGCATGGAGGGAGAGTGGAAAACCATTTAGGAAAATCGCCCTCAGTGCACCCGACTGGAATCTAGCCCCAATCTACCCGTCCTCGGCAGTCCAGTCCAACACGAGATTAACGCGTTAGACCACGCAGCCCCAGAAGTGGGTTTACAATTTTATTGTAGCTACACTCAGTCAATTAATTAAATGTTATTTCAATAAATTTATAATATTCTGTTAAATATGTTTAGTTACTTGGCACTCACCTGAAAGGTAGTGGTCTTACCTTGATGTATTACACTATGGCCCTCTCTTACACGTCACACCATAATTGAACCTTACTAATTAAGCTTGCCAACTTTTTGGGTAAGTGAAGGGCATAGGTATATAAAACTAGATTAAACTTAAAGCTAAGGATTGATATTTTCTAACGGTTAAAGCCGTTGAAAGAATACTAAAATAAAATGTTAGGTCAGAGTAAATGAAGATATCGCCAATAAAGTTTAGATCTACTTGATTTAGTTTTGATAAATTAAGGAGTAATAAAATTAGGTCTTAGCTACTTTGTTTTTCATCAAGTAATGAATGGGTTTATGAAATCAAATATTGTGTTCTTAGAGTCTTTTAGGGCTAATTTCGCATAAAAAAGGGCTGGATACCAAACCCAGTTCCACCAGGCCCATCTTTTTGGCGGATTTCCAAGAAAATCTTGAACGTAAGACAAGAGTTGCATGTTACTACAGAAACATATTTCTTTGTCAGATATTTAAAACATTCTGGTGACAACTCGAGCTCTAACTTGGACCGGTGCTAGTACCAACGTCACCAAGGCGCGGGCTGTTGGACCGGTACTAGTGTAGCGGGCTAACCAGTCCAGCCCCGTACTACCTAAATCGGCTACACGGGAACCTCGCTGAACAAGAACGGCTCCATTGGAAGAGTTAACATTTTCTTGCGCTCGATTAAACACTGGACTTGACTCTCCCGAGCTATCTAATCAACTGACTGGAGTTCGGCGTGGGCTGTTGGAACGATGCTAGTACCAGCGTCACCAAGGCGCGGGCTGTTGGAACGGTGCTAGTACCAGCGTCACCAAGGCGCGGGCTGTTGGAACGATGCTAGTACCAGCGTCACCAAGGCGCGGGCTGTTGGAACGGTGCTAGTACCAGCGTCACCAAGGCACGGGCTGTTGGAACGATGCTAGTACCAGCGTCACCAAGGTGCGGGCTGTTGGAACGATGCTAGTACCAGCGTCACCAAGGCGCAGGCTGTTGGAATGGTGCTAGTACCAGCGTCGCCAAGGCGTGGGCTGTTGGAACGGTGCTAGTACCAGCGTCGCCAAGGCGTGGGCCGTTGGAACGGTGCTAGTATCAGCGTCGCCAAGGCGTGGGCCGTTGGAACGGTGCTAGTACCAGCGTCGCCAAGGCGTGGGCCGTTGGAACGGTGCTAGTACCAGCGTCGCCAAGGCGTGGGCCGTTGGAACGGTGCTAGTACCAGCGTCGCCAAGGCGCGGGCCGTTGGAATGGTGCTAGTACCAGCGTCGTCAAGGCGCGGGCTGTTGGAACGGTGCTAGTACAAGCGTCGTCAAGGCGCGGGCTGTTGGAACGGTGCTAGTACAAGCGTCGTCAAGGCGCGGGCCGTTGGAACGGTGCTAGTACCAGCGTCGTCAAGGCGTGGGCTGTTGGAACGGTGCTAGTACCGGCGTCACCAAGGCGCGGGCTGTTGGAACGGTGCTAGTACCGGCGTCACCAAGGCGCGGGCTGTTGGAACGGTGCTAGTACCGGCGTGACCAAGGCGCGGGCCGTTGGAACGGTGCTAGTACCAACGTGACCAAGGCGCGGGCCGTTGTAACGGTGCTAGTACCAGCGTGACCAAGGTAGGGGCCGTTGGAACGGTGCTAGTACCAGCGTGACCAAGGTAGGGGCCGTTGGAACGGTGCTAGTACCAGCGTGACCAAGGTAGGGGCCGTTGGAACGGTGCTAGTACCAGCGTGACCAAGGTAGGGGCCGTTGGAACGGTGCTAGTACCAGCGTCACCAAGGCGCGGCATGTTGGAACGGTGCTAGTACCAGCGTCACCAAGATGTGGGCTGTTGGAACGGTGCTAGTACCGGCGTCACCAAGGCAAAAATCTCCACTTTTAAACTGTGTTTACAAGTATAGGATCACAGAATATTGTTTTATGTTCATTCCAGAAAACACCAAACTCGTATAGTGTTAAAAGTTTTGTCACTATTTAATCTAAGTACATCTGAATGGCCTTAGCTACCTATGCAGCCTTCTTAAGGTCAAGGTCACATGGCATATTTATAACATTGTGTGTTACAAAAGGTAGTGAGGGGTGGGGGGTCAAAACGTATATTTCGCCTTTGTAAACATGGTCTGTAAGTAGTGGAAAATGATAATCATTGGATTTTTTTTATTTATAGAAATCAAATGATGTAATTAAAATTAAAATTAAATGATGTAATTACTGGGTAACAATGACTGACAAGAATTGAGACCCTTCAAAAGACCTCGAAACAGCCAAAACTCTGATTAAATTTACCATTACTTTCTATATCCAGTTCTATAATATTCCATAAACCCGGAAAAAATAATTCCCATCTCATAAATTAAAATTATAATTCTTAAGAGCAGTTAGAAAACACTTTAAATATTTTTTTCAGCAAATTATAGGATCCTAATGCAAGTTTTAATTTTTCATATAAAGGGGATAAGGCTTTGCGAAAGCCACATGCAACTCTAAATAAAATCAGACAAAACACTTTTACGCTGTATTTTGACTCAAATAACAAGTTGGGAAATAATAAAACGGGGGAAAATAAAATTTAAAAATTTCGTATTTTGCATATGTTTATCTAAATATTACTATAAAAATAATTAGGTGAAATATATTTAAAGTGATAAATTAACTCCTCAAAATAAGATTGAATTTAAATCTGAGCAACAATACTTAGCAAAAATAAAAGCTTTCTAAACAAAACAATAATAATACAAAATTATATTTAAATCTAATAGCTACCATAAATATACTCTCCTGTGTGGGGGTTTTGTTTTTCTTGCTTGTATTCAAGAATAAGTCAGCCTCGTTAGGGAAATTAAAGATTCTAATATCAAATTATTGGCAACTTTGCGAGTGTTAAAAAAGTTTAGTTAGTAAAATAGCATTGGGTTGTGGCAGCAAATGGAAAAAATTACTTTTTGTCTGTTTAGTGATTTACAATAATTTGGTTTTAAGGAATGGAACGCGAGAAAATGCCAGTGTTTTTGCACTTTTAATAGCAAAACTTTTTTTGGCCAAAGCAAATAAAATATTTCTTCAGTAGAAAGAGAGTTTAATTTTCTTCGCGTGGTTAAATCAACAGTTGTTGAATATGGATCAAGGGTGTCTTGGAATATAATGAAAACTTTTCCCCTTCATTTATAAATTTGTCATCTAATGCTGCTAAGTTTATAACAGATATTAAAGAACTGTTGATATCACAATATTGATAAAATTAAACTATGTTTTTACCGAAGCAATATTTGATTTATTTTGGCCAAAAAAGTTTGGCTGTAAAAACTGAAATAAACATTGGCCTTTTCTTGCGTCCCCTTCATCCCCACCTCAAAAGTATCTCGTAAATGTACGAGACTTGTTACGTTAACAGTAGACCTTACTCTCACTATTCAAAAATGTCAAGCCCTTAATGTTTAGAATTATGTCATGTTCTTATCGTTATTACAGTCTTAATGTTTTTCTAAGGAAAAATGCATCTCTGGATGTAAATAATAAATCTTGTAATGATTCTGTTTTGTACTCCTCTAATATATTCAAAGAGTCATGGATGAAATGTATTTTTCTTTAAAGAACTGTATGTAAAGTTTCCTTTTAGTACTTCATCCATGGAGCATCATGCGTTTTAAGAAGTAATTTCAATACAAAACCTTTTAAAACTTTATTTCTTAAAAAAACTCCCTTCGTTCTATTTGAAAATCATGTAATATTCTGGCTGCCTTTACCCAATGGGAAAATAGCCTTCACAACATCAGGCTGTCAGGAGTTCTCCTATTAGTTAGTTTTAACACTGTCGACAAGGGGTCCAAGAAGCAAGGGGTAGGTCATATATAAGCAGCTTGTGTGTATGAATCCGCAAAAAAACCTAGTAATATAAAAGAGAACATTGTATTAATTCAGAGAAAATCTCAGTCTGTAACAGCAATAGCTCTGGTTCTTCACGTTAGTTCGTAAATGAACAAAAACTGTATCATTTTGACGTCACTTTTATAATATTGAAAGTGAAATCAACAAAATAAATCGTGTACAGTGTTAAATTTCTACTAATTTCAACAAATCACCAATAAGTAATCCTACAGTGAGAAATACATACAATCAGATCACAGTAAGGCATGCACGCGTCGTCATCATAAAACCGGTCGCGTTATAATTTGCTGACCAACCGTAAGGCATACACAGGTCCACATCATCATCATCATCATCCGGAATCACTATAATCTCCTATTTATCTCTGGATTTAAAATTGATATTTTTGAATTTGTGACCAAGTTGGACATAAAACAAATTAAATACTATTATTCAATAGTAGGCCCTATCTTATATTCGTAGAGAATAATCGCTGTTTATGCGGCTAAAGAACTCAGTCCTGTAATAGTTTTTTTTAACGTCTTGTGTACGCGATTGATTGCTTAAAATTTTAAATTCAAATGAATTGATATGAGCTAGTAAATGAAAAACTTTTGAGCTACCACCATATTGAAATGGAAAATCAGATCAATAAACCATGTGCATACGTTGTTCGGCCTACATTCAAAGAACGTCCCTGCAAAATGTCACTAAGATTTGTAAACAAATTTGAAAGCTATCGCAGGACAAGTGTCTGGACAGACAGGCTAAATGCCAAATGATCAAGTTAAAACTAGACCTCACTTTGCTTTGTCAATATATACATATGTGCTTGTGTACATGTGTGCGTGACCATTTACTGTTTGCGATGGAGACGAATGAAAAGAAAAGGGGCGAGAAAATTGTGGATTTATCAGCCTTTATAAACCCTTATAGACCTTTATACTATGCACGAGGTGTGGATATGAGCGTGACATTACTAAACGATTTGATAAGTTTAAACTATATGGTGCAATAACATTTTTTCCTTTGACATTTTGTAAACACCCTAGTTTTAACGACATGAGTAATTGTCACTAGTATTATGTTTACCACTCACCAGTATTTAACGAATTATTGGATACCTTGAAGTAAAAAGTTATTTTTACTTTATTGTTTTGAAACGAAGGCCGACGAGCTGAGAATACATTTTTTTAATGTGAAAATTGCTAGTTCCACGCAGGTTAATTTGGGGGCTATCTACAAGTAAATTTTCGAAGCGACTTTAACCACAGTCGTCACAAATAATGGATACAGAGCAACTGGCTAAGTTGGATCAACTTGTGAATCTTGGTGAGCTGCTTAGGTCAAAATTGACTGACATCGTAGTAAATAAAAGGTATTTGATAGATAAATCAAAGACCACATAGGACAATAATAAAAGAAACACCCACTTCGGGGACCGCTTGGTCTAACACGCTAGTCTCATGTTGGACTAGACTGGCGAATACAGGGAGATCTGGTTTCGATCACGGTCGGGTGAACTGAGGGGTTTACCTAAATGGTTTCCCATCCTCCCTCCACGCAAGTGCGAGTGCACTTCCTCTAAATTAAGCCTTCCTCATCCCTAACCCATTAGTGTTATTAGTACATAGGCGTATAACCTGAACGGTTGGTAAGACGCGGTGCTAAAAAAAAGAGGCTTTAATGCAAACCTTGATGCCAAATCGAGTATGTTTTTACACCCGGTTTTAAATGATAACTGACAAATACGTAGCTGAATTAAGTTCTTATAAGTTATCGTTCACCTGTGACAGAATAAAAATTGGCAGTAAAATATATGTGATTTAAGAAGTTGTTTAATTGGTTACTCCAGAAAATAAGGCGATTACACAAGTCCTCGCGCACATTAGCAGATAGTACCAGCCAGCATCGTCATTATACCGAGGAAGTGCTTACAACATGTTTAATAGCAACTGTACTCATCTGATACCCAATTAGTGCATATTGAAGGTTGTCGAGTAAAATAATAAAACACATGAAATCTAAGACAGTGACATCGACATTTTGGGTGGCTGCATCCTATACACTTTGGGCATCTGGCATCACAATGGTGAATAAATGAACTAAGGAAAACATATACTTATCTTTTAACGGGAATACTCACTATATATATCGTTATAGCCTTCTCCAAAGAAGCTAATACTGCTACTATGATGAACGATTGACGTACAGCTACAAGTACTTGGTGTATAGTAGTTATTATATTTGTTATAGGTGACCTGGTGGTCTAGGGGTAAGGTGTCAGACTTCTGTGCTGAGGGTCCGGGGTTCAAACCTCGCTCCTAGCACAGATTTATCTGATTGCCGAACCCTTCCTTCACCTCTGACAAGACGTGTATTAATCACAACTTGTGAATGTGAGGAATGCCAGGCCTCCACCGTGGTTCGGATTCCACGTTAAACTGTAGGTCCTCCATTTCATCTCGCAATCACCCTACCATTACACATTAGCGTAAGTTCGTATAACCCGAACGGGTAGTAAGACGCGGTGCTAATAATAATAATAATAATAATAATAATAATAATAATATATTTGTTGTCGGTAGCATTGTATTAAAAATAGAAAAGTAGCGCTACTTCGAGGAATTTATTACGTCATTGCTTACGTCACCCAGTACACAGCAGTTATATTTTAACAGGAAAACATAAGACAACTAAACATACATATTTCTTAATAAATAGAGTAATGACGTTAATTGGACATTGGTATGGATTTAAAGGTTATTTACTATTTAAAAATCCAAAATGTGACATTATTTCTAACAATTTAGTTTTTCTTCTATATAGTTGTGTGTATGAAACGTGCAGGCTTGTGTACCTAGTGACGTCACAAGCTCAGCCAATCAGATGTATTTTTCCAACTGGCGCTCCTTTTATTCTCTTTACATTGGTTGGTGGTAGACCGACCTTTTTTTTTCTTCATAATGATAAAGTGGGTAGAAGGCCTTATTGCAAATAAACGTTGTTTATTACCTTGTCATAGAAGATTTTGAAATCCTTAAACATGCTCAACTAAGCTGTTTATTGTTTATTAAAATTTCTCTTAAAGAATTATAGGTGTTGTCGTAAATTATATGGGTTTGATAATTAGCATATTGACTTTTATAGCGGATAGCCTTTTTTTTAAAAAAATTGTATATACATAATCCGAAGAGCATTTGCTCACTTGGGGACTATGAGTTTTACATCAACATTTATAATACGGTTTTTTAATTACTTCATAATTATTCTATACCTATTATGAATAATATATTTTTTTAATATTGTAGAGTGAAAAATTAGAAACTATAAAGAATGCTTAAAAAATAGATAAGTTGATTAATGGCAAAATAAGAGTGAAACCATGTACTAATTAAAACATAAATTTCCCTGTAAATTAATTATAAATTAATACAATAATACTGTTTTGCGAAATTATATTGAAAAGGAAAGAAATACACTGTCAATCCTTTATAAGAAACCTAACCAGCTGGAGCTATGTCCAAAATATATCTGATACACACGTATACTTACACAAAGATACAAATGTATACATACATACACATAGACATATATATATATACACACACAAAACACTAGAGAGAGAGGATAAATCCTATCAGTTGTGTTAACAAAACATGCTGGAACAAAATCTTAACAACAGATGATATAAAAGGAGAAAAGTCTAATTAGTAATATGAAATACAACAGATAGAAACTATATTTAAACTGTTTGATTATTAATGTATAATTTGTAATGTTTTTTAAAGTTTGACTATTCTGGTATGTTGGAAACTTCTGTTGGTATGGCGTCATACAGTAAGATTATGTTATTTTGTATCTAGTTAGTACCATATTTGACTGTATTAAAAGACCTATGATATAATTTCCTTGTATTTCTAGTGTTATAACCAGAGCTTGAGAATTCCAGTATGAATGTAGATTTTAGCTTGTTTGTATTCATTTAATAAACATGGATACCTGTATGATAAATAATCAATTTTTCGAGTGGCATTAACTCCAGATCTGTATAAATCTCTAGAGAATTATGTGTATTAAATGGCAAGAGATAAAGAGCTCTAATTATTCTAGTTTGGAGAGCTGACAATCTCTTTAGTCTTGAATTTGTTGCATGGCCCCAGATATTGTTCATATAAATTAAATGCGAGTGAACCATTGAGTAATATAGGGAAAGTTTAACGGAATTGGTTAATAGAAATGCACACCTACTTTAGCTCCAGCGACTGGGATTAGTATTTTATAACGTTGCTAATGTGTGTTTCCCATAGCAGATACTTGTTGATAGTTAAACCCAGATATGTGATGGAATCAACAAATTCACGCATTTAATTTCCCATAAATATTTTATTACTTTCAAAGAGGATGGAAATTTGATTTGGAAACTAAGATTAGTTTTGTTTTTTAAATGTTAATCGAGAGTTTGTTTGTATACATCCAGTCTAGCAAAGGATGGATGTCAGCTCTAACATTATTTATTAAATCATTTTTAAGTTTTCCTCTTCGTAGTATAAACATTTGTCATCCGTAAAAAGTTGTATGTGACCTTTCAGTGCAGTCTCCTGTATATCATTTATGTAAATTAAAAACAGAATGAGTCCAAGAACTGATTCTTGTGGACACCACATATTATTGGCTTAAACTCGCTAAAGTATTTATCACCTTCTCTATTTTTGATGATGACTCTTTGATATCTGGTATTTGAATAATTTTTAAACCACGTTAACACTGCTTAATCTATTTGAAAACTCTCCAATTTATTGATAACTATTTGATGATTGACAGTGTCAAAAGCTTTAGTCAACTCAATAAACAGACCTAGTCCCAGTTTCCCCTATCCATTGAGTTTTTAATCTTAATTATTAGATCTGTAGCTGCTGTTTGCGTACTAAAACCTCACAAAAACCCATATGGGCTTTCAAAGAAGAAATTATTGTTGTTTAGGTATTCCATGATTCTAATTTTTACGGCCTTTTCTATAATTTTAGAGAGATTGGATATGAGGCTTATAGGCCTATAGTTATTACAATGTTTCTTAGCGGTGTAGATCGGTTCATCGCATCCTTTTGTTTGGGAGGTGGGTATTTCAAATCGACTCATCACACATCATGAGGTCTTGAGGAGGTCAAAATACATCGATTCATCGCACCTGTCTCTTTGCCTGTTGTTTACAAATACATGTTTACCTTTGACTGATTAACCAGCCCGTACGATGTCGTCGATCAAGATTGTTTCAACCAAACGCTATACACCAATAATTGTTGACAAATATAGATTCTGTAAAATGCGGTTCTAAAATCCGGTGAAATAGTGTGGCGATGTGCTATAAGTGGCCAAAATTGTGGTATTTATGTAACAACCGATAGAAAAATGTCTACTGTTGCGAGAATTTCCGGAGATCAGACATGAACCAATAACAAACAACGAAATTGAAATCGAAGAGGTAAGCTATATTTAGTAGCAATACTGGCTGTAAAGACAACATAATGTATATATTATTTGTTATTCTA
Source organism: Timema podura (assembly GCA_033556935.1). Lineage (NCBI taxonomy): Eukaryota > Metazoa > Arthropoda > Insecta > Phasmatodea > Timematidae > Timema > Timema podura. The sequence goes on from JAVRXN010000009.1 coordinate 50,426,751, forward strand.
TAACAAATATTTCCTAATTTATTATTATTTATATATTGCTTTTATTTATTCTTTCAAATCCGTTCATCGGTTAAAAGAAAATTGTTGGGGCTGTGACGCTATACAACATCAGCACATTGACAACTTACATCAAGTAATTTATCGTAAGAGACGTTCGGTTATGGAAAAAATCGCCTAAAAACCTCGATTAAGCCATTGCAATGGTGAGAAACAAGCATCACTAACATCGGGAAGGCAAGAAAGGTTCGTTTTCGTGCATGAGAGGACGGTCTATTTGTCTTGTAAAATAAATTTCGAAATTCTCTGTGATCCAGATGTTGTATTATTTGCCGAGGGATCTTTCAAGTACGCTCCCTAGTTGTTCTACCAAATGTACACAGTGCATGGCTACAGAAATGGAAATTAATTGCCATTGGCTTTTTTTTTGTGTGGAAAGAATCAACAACATTACGTCGGTGCGTTCACATTTTTCAGACGTTTGTGTTTAGATCAAGGCTTGCAGCTCACACCAAAAATTGTGACTTGACTTTTAGGTCGGTGCTCACAACGCCATACGCCAAGTTTTTCTTACTTGTGAAATCCGAGGATCCAGATTCAATTTAGGGCAGGCATGGTTCCAGAAGATAAATGGTATGGCGCAACTGAGAATTGAGTATAAGAAATCAAGCGAATTGAGGTACTGGTTAAGATCATTTTTCGGACTATCCTGCAGATGTCGAGGACATATTTGTGGATCTTGTTAGTAAGGCTCCAAATTCTGAGTTTTTCAAATTTGCTGATTACGTTTTTGACAATTATATTTCTGAGAACGCCAATTTCCCTTCAGTTATATGGGCGTTGAGGCAAACAAGTGACCCACAAGCTACGAATGGGCCTTAGTTGTTCCAGTCACATTACAACTCAAAATTTTATACTACGCATCCTTGCTTATGGCTAGTCATTGAGGTCCTTAAGGAGATTTAAGTGGAAGCTCGCATCAAAATCAATAGTGATGCGCGTGAACATAGGTCGGTGACACAAAAGGAGAAGGCACATCATACTCAAATTGTAGAATTGTGGAGTCAGTACGATTCAGGCACCATATCGCTCACTCAATTGGTTATGAAAATCGGCAAAAAGAAGAAAACTGTAGCTTTAAAATTATTTCACAATGTTGGACATTTTGTATTGACTATGATTTTGATCAAATGGAAATGATTTTTATAAATTTAAATAAAGATTAGTGTGTATCTATAAGCATTTGATGTGAACATATAAATTGAATTTACTAAATTAATTATTGAAAAAAATTGTTTACTCAAAACTCAATAAATCTGTTCTACCTGAGGTTGGGCGCGATGAGTCAATACAAGTGTTAGGTACGATGAATTGATATGTACGATGAAACGATAAATGCGATGAATCGATTGAAGCCAGTTTCTTATAACCCTTTTTAAAGATGGGCACAACCAAAGATTCTTCTTCTGTTCTGGTACTATACATGTTTCAAATGATAGGCTAATAATTCGTAACAGTATAATGGATAGGCTTTCCTTTACATTCTTAATGACTTTTCCTGTTGTATTGCCATTTCCAGGAGAACATTTACTTGAAAGGGAGATAATGATAGTATTCAATTCAAAATAAGTGACTTTTTTTTTAACTCACTTAGTCCTTCATTTTTTCAGTCTACTTTTTTATTGCTCATATTTGGTGCCATTCTATCATTTAAAATTGTACTCTCCAATCCGGACCAATGTCCACAAAATAATCATTAAAGGTATTAGCTGTTTTATCAGTCTTTTCAACAATAACGTTGTCCCTATTCTTAATTAATTTTATAATCTGTTGTTCAGTTTTGTTCGTTTTTCTGAGTGCATTATTGATAACATTCTATTTTTTCCTCATATTACCTGATGCTCTTTCAAGCTCTTTCAAGCCTCATCACTGTAAATCCATACTTTAGTGGGTTTTTTTTGTAGCAACCTTCTCAAAGATGTTATCCTATTTCTTGGTAGAATGAAACTTTGTTTATAATATAAGTTACCCTCTGGCTTTTTCAATTTATGAAAGTATTTATCACGATTGGATATTAAATTCAGTAGCTCAATTGTAAACCACGGGGGAGAGGTTTTTTTTACTCCAGGAAGGATTATTTATTTGAAAGCAATTATCTTTAGATGATAGAAGTGCAATATTAAACACTTCAGTTAATTGGCCGTATAAGAAATTTATATCCGTGTTATATAGATCTATATTTGTTATATTATTGTCAAAATGCTGTTTAAACTTAATCAAAGTTGTTTTAGTTTTCTCAAGAGTATTGCTGTCTACCTTAGCAGCATAACTATTTAAATTGTTAGGAGATGCAGTGATTACTACAAACACAAAATTATCTATAATAGTTTCAGTTTGATTGTTAGTTCTAGTTGGAAACGTGCTGTTAATACATAACTATTTAAAATTAATTTATATTAGTGTTCATTGGCCATAGTGTTTGTAGGTTCAATTTATCTTCCATAAAAGTTAGAAACGCCTGGGTATTATAATTGGAAGGCCAATAGACTATAAGAATGTGTCCGACCTTGATAAGGGGTATATTGTTAATTGTTAGGGTTATATATGACAGATCCTCTGTTATTTCACTGTTGGATAGATTTGTAACTCTTAAATTATTCCTGGCATAGCATGCAATACCTCCACCTTTTTTTATGGTCTCTACAGGCAAAATATGCGTTATGGTCTGCGATGTTAAAAAAAATTGTCATCACTATAAATCCATAATTCAGTTAATATTATTAAGTCAACACTAACTTTGATCTATGAGAGTACATATAACAACTCGTCAAATTTATGTTTAGTATTCCTAATGTTTAAATATAGGCCTAGTATTTTCAAATGGTCATTTGTTCTAGCTATGGAATCAAAGTTAATTTTAGATATACTGTCAAAGGAGAATTCTTCTATGCTGTTATTTTTAGCAGCTATCAACTATTGAAACAAAAATAATTTAAGATCTGTCATTATAGAATTGAGTCTAGTCTATGGTTTTTAGTGTTAATTAACCCTGCATTTGTAACATAAAAGTAAACATATATACCTTGGGATGGAGTAACAAACTATTGTAAAACATCTTTTGAATGTGGCTAGGATAAGCATGTACGTCACTACTCATTGCATATGAATATACAAAATATAACGAATTATTACAATCCCAGGTCATTAGGTTCCTCTTCCTTCTTTATTGTAATAATATTACTTGAAGCAGATTTCCGAAGGAGTATGTCTGTGTCTCTGACCCAACAAAATTGGTAACCTTTTTCCTTTTGGAATCTTCTCGACATAAGGAAGAGTCTTTTCAGTTGAGGAGCTAAATGCGGGTTCACATAAATTGTAGCTGCAGGCCCTTGAAAATTTGTGGCGTAGTAAATTTAGCAGTGCTGGAATGCAAGGTCGTAGCAACCCCAAAGTTAAAGGGGGTTTTGGGGGGGCACTGCCCCAACCACCATAGGTGAAAAAATCTCACAAACATAAAAGCCTCTAGAAGCTATTTGGAGCATTTTTTAATCATTACTAAGGCAGAAACTTACTTAACGCACTTCCCCTAAAATTCCAGGAATTCACATAGAGAACAGTAAATTTCTTCAGAATTCATTGATTCATAGTATGAAAAAGTTTTAACATAATATTGATATAAAATCAATTAGTTAACTTGGAATTGCAAAGTTTAAAACTTTACTAAAAAAAATTAATACTTTACCCAAATAAATTAATATTTTACCACAAAAAGCAGTGCCGGAACGTCGCTCCCCCGTGTTCCCGCTCCACTACACCCCTACTTAAGATCAATCATTTCTGTTTTAATTGTTTTTCTTATTTATAGGGCGTCATTTAGTTACTTTTTCTTGTGCCGATTTACAAACTTAACAATGATGGTTCTTGGACTCAGAGAGAGCTGTTGCCATCTCTAGCTCTTTTTACTCGAGCTACTTTGTGGCAAGCATCATTGTCCTCCGGTAATATATTTACCCCCACTTTATCTGCAAGTTTGGTAATGACAGTCAAAATAGTTTCACAACTTGTTTCCATGACACTATCTATTTCAACACTGTATATTCTGGTGTATTTCTGCAGTGATAACAATTCTCTTCGAACGTGATCCCTTCTCTTTTTCAGTGCTACTACCTCTTCTTTGAGCTTGATTACCTCTTCGTCGACATAATCCATCCTAACCGAGAGTGAGTTCGGCGTTTCCTTATTTCTCCAATATCACTTGAAATAATCTTAATTATTTCATTATCTTTAGTTGAGACAGTTGTTGGTTTTTCCATTGTTGTTTTGGGTGTGGCTTATAGGTTAGAGTTGAGCAGTTTGATACAAAATGAAAATGACCATGGGATATTTACATCCGTTTGATTACGTAATCTATACTGTCCATCCGATAAGTTTTAGCACTTTTTAGGACATAATTCATTACAGTTTTCACATGACAAAGACATGGATTTCACACAAATTACGTTACTATACACTTCGCCCAATGTGTTTGGTGAATCAGTCAACATCTTGAATACAGTGAGAGATTTGACACGATTGTTATATTCATAATAGTTAATAATTCTTTTCACTACATTTATTTTTAAATTACATTATTTATTCACTAGGATTTACGAGTAGTTTGCAACTTTACGCGCACATTGTCGCTGAAACACACATCTAAAATGGCCATTTTTTTCAACAACTTGTAAATAAATAATTTATTTGATAACCTCTATTGGGTGGTACTCCTGGTAGGCTCTTGAATCCCGATAACTCACAAGGAATTAATATAGGCCTATAGTTTTAATGCTTTGTAGATTATATCCCTTAAATGATATTCTCCCTATAAATAAAATTAAAATGAGTTTTTTTTAACAAATAAAGAGATGGATATATTCATATATATATTATATATATATATATATATTATATATATATATATACCTTTTAAACCATACGTTGTAAGAGTGGCTAGTGAAATTGTCAAAAATGAGATTTTCTGCATAGGGAATCTACCAATAAAAGCATCAAAATTTCATTTCTCGGGAATAATATTAAAAGAGAATTGTGTATTTCGTATTCGGCTCTCCCCATAGTGAACGTATTTACTTCCATTTTGTTGACTACATTGTTTAAGTTTGGATAATTGTAATACACAATTTTTTTTATTCAATTTGTGGCATAGTAGCTATAAAGTTTGCTCGTCTACAGTCCGGCAACCGTTGAACCTCCAGACCACAAGTTTTAGTGCTTGCGGTCAGTGGACCCCACTGAGAGAAGCTGCCCCCTCCTCCCCACTTCAGTCCCAACCTCGAGTTTTGGGTCAGAGTACCCTCGTACATCTCTGACCAATCCAATCCAACGCGGCGGCTGTTTGTGTTCGTTTGTTTCGGAGCGCATGAGCTCTCAGCGAGTATACGAGTTTAGCAAAGTGGAATTCTGTTTGGAAAAACATCATCTGACAGATACAAAGGTTAATAAAACTACTTTGATATTTTTATAGGTCTATTCCTAGTTCAAGATATGCTTTTGATTGGTTGTATCAAGGCCCATAAACTAATAATAATAATAATAATATTTTCCATTTCATTTATTATAGTGCTGGCCAATAGTCGGGAAACCATTGACAGGCCTGCACTGAAAAGTACACATGTACGTATAGGTAACAAGATAAAATAAAATAAACAATCATAACTAAATAATTATACCTACTGATGAATAGTTACAAAAAAACTAGGACATATCAATGATAAAAATAATAGGTAGCTCTAGAGAAGTAAAAGCATAAGTATTTAAAAAGCAGTAACAATAAGCAAACAAATAAAACAGAATAGTGTAAATTTAAATATTCGAGGCAGAACCTCTACACTCTACAGTTAATAAGGGAGTTCCTTAAATAATTCTCCTAGTTTGGATTTTATTTTATGATAAAAGTCGAATTCGACATATCTGGAATTAACGCTGTAGATACAACGGCTTATAGAGCTACCCTTGTAAGAGTTGTTGAGAAAAAATAATTTTGGATAACGTGAGGCCAGAGAATGAACATGTATACCTACCTAAATGATCAAGGGCAAATTTACAAGAAATTTTGCTATTGGAAATATTAAAAACAATAATAATATACATAGAAAAGTGAAGTTCTGTTTTAACATGATCAATTCGCATTTCATCTGTCTGTCTGTCCGAATATTTGCTATGCGACAACTGTCAAATGCGTGAACAACATCGAAATTTGGCAAGGATATTCTTTGAATTTTTGGCCAAACGATGTAGGTACATACATTTTCAATCTTTTTATGTGTTTCAATATGGTGGCTGATCAAAAGGTTTTTCGTTCATTAGCTCATCTCAAGTGATTTTGTAATTTACAATTCTAAGCAATCAATGGATTAACTCAAGAGTATTTTTAATGTAGACATATATTGAGAAACTGGTGTCTTGAGCCGTGTGAACCATGGTTGTTCTCTATGAATATAATGTACTATTGACTATAATATTAATTTATTTTTTGTCTAACTTTATGATCAAGGGAAAATATAAACTTCAAATCCAAGGATAGATTACAGCAGATATTTCAACCTTAAATCCAAAGAGAAATGTTAAAACTGTAGTAACGATAAGAACAACACTTAATTATTCTCAACATGATGTACTTAGCATTTTTTAAATAGAGGGATCAAGGAATACTGTTCACATACCTACTTGTAATAGTAGTCTAATAGTAATGCTAATAATAATAGTAGTAATAACATAATAACAAAATAATGTCATAAGCTACATTATGAATAACTTCATGGTTTGCATGCATCCTCAAACATATTAAGGTGTGAATGTAGGGGACGCGAGAAAAGGTCAGTGTTTTGGCAGTTTTTACACCAAAACATATGTTCGCTCAAAATAAATCAAATATTGCTTCAGTACAAACAAAAAATAATTATTTTCTTCACATGATAATATCAAAAGTGTTGTTGAATATATGACAAGGATATCCTGGAATTTAATGATATATTTTTCTCTTCGTGTAAAATGTTTCTCATCTAATGCCCCAATGCTCATGACAGATATTCAACAACTGTTGATATCACCAAGTGAAGGAAATTAAACTCGAGTTTCTACTGATGCAATATTTTATTTATTTTGGCCAAAAAATGTTTTACAATAAAAACTGCATAGACTTAAAATTTCTCGCGTTCCCACACTCCCATCTTAAGTATACCTCAGTTTAGCTTATGTGGTGCTGACTGACAGCTCACAGCTAACTTCTGACAGCTTTGAAAAGCTATCAGACCAATTATGTATCCCTACGCCGCACCATATGATCTGCAAAAAACATGTCTTTAGCAGTTGTCACTTCTGACATTCAAAATTTAGGTATATACCTAAATGTTGACTGTCGGAAGTCAGCTGTGAACTGTCAGCCAGCACCACATAAGCTAAAACTGAGGTATACAAACAAGAGAGGCAGGCTAGGTGGGTGGTCATGTGACACCTATAGGCAATGATAGGCGTGTACACAATATTTCCGTAGATAAACTTTAAGAAACAAACCCGTTGGTAGGCCGAGACGTCGATGGGAGGATAATGTGAAGATGGTTTTAAAAAAGGTTGGCTGTCAAGATAAAGAGTTCAAGTTCTGGCGGCCATGCACTTTCGAGTTTCTTAAGAACAGAGAGCTAGTTCGTTAATTAGCTATAGCAAAATTGTATCAACTTGGTCCTTAAAAATATATTTGTTATTGTTTAACTACTCTTCCTACCAGTATCCTACTATACTTACAACTAACACAAATGTTTCAATTAGAGCCTGGACAAAAAGCTATGGCAAAATGGGGTGGACTAAAGATCTATTGCGTATGTTTTTGTTTTTTGACACTTTGACATTAGAATCTATTTGAGTTTATCAGAACAAAGCACTATTTATGTATTAAAGATCAACCAACCAAATTTACGGAAGAATTGCTAGTTTCACTCCATAACGCATATTTATGAACCCTTGTTTATTCATTAAATGTTGTTTTAGCTTGAGATAAAATGTTATTTAGTACAAAGGTAAGTTATACCTCACACGTGCTGGTGGGATCACGGTCTTGATTTCAAACTCAATCTGGTTTTCCATTGACAGGGAGGTCTATTTTCAATTCTAGCTAGATGTACTGAGGGGTTTTTTCCCTAACAAGTATCTCACACTACCTTTGACGCAAATGCGGGTAAATTGCCTCTAAAATCTACCTTTCTACAGTAGCCCCATGGTTTCTTTGGTGCTGACTGACAGTTCACAGCTGACTTCTGACAGTCAACATTTAGGTATATACCTAAATTTTGACTGACAGAAGTGACAGCTGCTAAACACATGTTTTTTGCAGATCATATGGTTCGGTGTAGGCAAGGCCGTAGCCAGGGGGAGGTTTTGGGGGTTTAAACCCCCCCTGAAATTTTATGGAAAAAAATATATGGCTTTATTTATGACTCAAATAATATCAAAATTAAGATACAAGTACAATTTAGGCCGCTTTATTATCATAAAAAGCATTTCAGATAACTTCTAGAGGTGTTTAATATTTGGAAATTTTCCTATTCTTCGGTAGCTAGGGGGCTATGTTGCCATAAAAACAACTCAAATATCTTCTAGAATCCTTTATCATATAGAATTTTTTTCTATCTTCCGGCAATTGAGGGATGTGCCCACCAAACCCCCCCTGAAATTATTGGCTGGCTACGGCCTTGGGTGTAGGGATACATAATTTGGTCTGGTAGCTTTTCAAAGCCGTGAGCTGTCAGTCAGCACCAAAGAAGCCATGGGGCTACTGTAATTACTAATTTACTAGATTAATTAGTATGTATAATATATATTATATATACTAGATTAATTAGTATGTATAATATATATTATATATTTTTTCACATCCCCCTTTTATGTATGTTCTACGTGTACGTATGTGTGCACCTGGAGATATGGCAGGATGTCTTTGGCAGAGTATAAGGGAGGGATGATATGATTACTCTCGTGGGTTCGTGATTGACATTAGACCTGCCTTTAAAAGGTTTATTATTATTAGTAGTAGTAGTAGTATTTAGAGGCCCATCAACACAATGAGGTCACTAGGGCCTTAACATAATATGAATACATAATAAAATCTCTATAGGAGAGAGTAATCCTATTCACCTGTCTCTATAAAAGGGTGAAAACACAATGTACAAATACGAATGTAAAAACAATACTCTCAATATGAGAGAATACCCATTTGAGATACTCCATAGGAATGTTCAAATGGGTTCATAATACAAATTGAGTGAAACACCTGCTTAAACAACCACAGGTGTATCATTCCTGTTTGTTAAAAAGACAAAACAAACATATTAAAATATAAAATGATAAAAAGACAAAACAGACATGTTAAAGCATACTAAAAAATTTAAAAATCTCAATATGAGAAAAAATCCAAAATGAGCCACTTTATAAAGTGACTCAGATGGCATTAAAAAAATCCGCATGGCGTATAAAACGGAGTAAACAAATAACTCCATCCGCGCTATCGCGTAGTAAAAAAGTAGATCACCTTTAAAATCAAGAGCCAGACGGATAGGGGCATATTTACGACACTCCACCAAAATGTGGTACACACTAAGGGGAGCATCGCAAAACTCACACACTGGAGGTGGATCCCCTCTCAATAAAAATCCATGAGTCATTGATGTGTGTCCGACGCGGAGCCTTGTCACGATGACCTCCTCTCTTCTAGACTTTCGTATAGAAGAGGGCCACCGCGACACACCGTCCCTTATCGACCTCAGCTTGTTCTGAGCAGGGGTTGAAGCCCACTGCTCGTGCCAGGTGCGTAAGACCCCACGCCGAACATAGCCCTTCAGGTATAAAAACATGACACCCAAACTCGCCTCAGGAGGGAGATGAACCACCTCCTTGGCTGCCTGGTCCGCTAGTTCATTTCCTGAAAGACCAGCGTGACCAGGAATCCAGCAAAAGGCAAGCCGGTTGCTTAATGAATCCATTTTTAAAATTTGCTCATGTATCATCTGCACGAGGGGATTCCAGGAGTAGAGAGTGGACAATGCCAATAGAGCACTCAAGGAATCCGTGCAGATGAGAACAGTACGGTGACACGATAAACAAAACATAAAATATTTTAAAATGTCGTATAATTCCGCCGCAAAAACACTGGATTCACCAGGTAAGCCAAATTTAAAATTATTCCCCTCTACAACAAAGGCGCATCCCACAGAGTCCCCACACTTAGAACCATCCGTGTAGATGCACTGAAAGCCCTGAAAGCGAGTGGAAAGGAGCTCGTAAAATGTCCTCTCATATATAACATGTGGGGTGGTCGCTTTGGGAAACTTGGCAAGATAAAAATGGCATTTCGGAAGGCGTATCTTCCAAGGATAAACTTGACCTGGAGATGTAGGGATAGCCGTTGTCAGGACTATCCCACACGTGTCGAAAACCGATAGCATCCGGATCCCAACCGGCCTTGCACTACTCCATTTGGTTTCATACAAGACTCTATTGGGTGGATGGAACATGCTTTGGCATGCAATGCAGTTTTGACACGTAAGATGCCAGAAGATAGGACCGCCGGTAAGAGAGAGGGGGCTCACCGGCGTCAGCACAGATGCTGACGACTGGACTAGTACGAAAAGCACCAGTAGCCAGTCGTATGCCAGCATGGTGGACACTATCTAGCATCTTTAATGCCGAAGGTCTAGCTGAGCCATAAACAAAACTGACATAATCAAGTTTTGATATCACCAAGGCCCTATAGAGGCGCATTAAGGTTTCTCTATCTGCACCCCAAGAGCGACCACTAACCACTTTGAGCAGATTCAATGCTTTGACACATCTCGCTTTCAGGTCTTTGATGTGGGGGATCAAAGTTAGTTTAAAATCAAATAAAAGTCCCAAGAACCTTACAGTTTCTGAGACAGGTAAAACAATCTTATTCATTAAAATGTTTGGGGCTGGCTGTATGCCGCGCAATCCATGGAAGTGGACAATCGTCATCTTGGCTGCAGAGAAGCGAAAGCCATTACGCGATGCCCACGACCACAGACTGTTGACAGAGAGTTGAATCTGCCGTTCAGCCCTGTGGAGACTTGACGAACTGCGATAAATTGCGTAGTCATCCACAAAAAGGCATGAACGAACAGGTAAGCGCACGCTGTCCACAATGCTATTTATCGCAATAGCGAACAACGTACAGCTCAAAGTACTACCCTGAGGCATCCCGTTTTCTAAAAGATTTATTAATACTACTATTCTAATACAAATGTGATGTTATAAGTGAAGTTACAGTGAATAACTTAGTGAATATAAAGAAGCGAGTGACAAAACGAGGTGTTATGAGGTTTTACCTACGGCCTGGTTGACAGCTGGGTGGTCCCTGCACGGACGTCGACCCTTGTTCCCTGGCTCGAACGATGACTTAGTCCCCGTGGCCTCGTGACCAGTAGCGCGACCCCTTAGCTACGATCTTCCGTAATCAATCAGCCACTAGGGGCTCCAAACCCTGCTCTTTAAAGCCGCGTTCAGCCTGGTTTCACGCAATGGCTTGTAGACACCTCTCTTTCGTGTGAACGCTTCTAGTTTGCTTGTTTACTGATTCATCACAAAAAAACTCATCCCTTTCGTTATGTCACTCACTACCCACAATATCAGATGTTTATACTAACACGCCTTCCAATTGAGGCCGTTGGTGACAATATCTTTCCCGGAAGAATTGGTAGGCCCTTTCGCGCTCACTCATAGAAATTTTCATATGCTGTTTTTTTAGGTATACAACGTGCACCTCCTGAACCAACTGATTATATCAACGCACGAGAAATTCTACGATAGCGCGTGAAAGGCCTACCAATTTTGCTGGGAAAGTATTTTCACATACCTTCCAGGTTTATTTTACATGCCACAATCGACATGGGACCAACGACTTTACTCTCCCTACAAAGGAAGTTGTGCTACGTAATCTTATCGCTCAAGAATAATACGTTGAGTCTGCTGGGTTTGAACCCACAAACATTGGATCCTGAAGCTAGCACTTTACCCCAAGAGACTAAGATTGACGATCTACCGTAGGAAAAGACGTACCTCGCACGAGATTTCTCCCTTCTAGAGATTTGCACAATGCATTGCACACTACCCCTATTCCAAACCCTTGTTTACTTTTAAAGAAGACTCCAGCCGTTCCAGGCAAGGGAGAGAAGGAACGGTGATTAAATACTCTGCAATTCTACAGATACATTAGAAAATATTAAAATATAGTATATTTTTGAATATCATAGCGTATTATATTTACTATGTATGAATTTAAGTGGCGGATAAAACAATTTATTACATTACTCCCCAAAGATTGATTCCCATAAATGGTTAAATTTGTTCACCAAATATATGCAATGTTTGGCAGCACATAACTGTGTGAACATTCTTTTCTCTCACTAAACCAACATCAGAGATATCACAGCTTAAGACACATTCTTTTTCACCAACTATGAAAATGACTTCAACACAAGATTCAAAACCTACCGCTCACACACTCGCTGCATATAAAAGGTCGAAAATTGCTGGTTAAAAATAGAGGTTAAATATTGCTGGTTAAAAATAGAGGTTAATATTGCTGGGTAAAAATAGAGGTTAAATATTGCTGGTTATAAATAGAGGTTAAATATTGCTGGGTAAAAATAGAGGTTAAATATTGCTGGTTATAAATAGGGTTAAATATTGCTGGTTATAAATAGAGGTTAAATATTGCTGGTTATAAATAGAGGTTAAATATTGCTGGTTATAAATAGAGGTTAAATATTGCTGGGTAAAAATAGAGGTTAAATATTGCTGGGTAAAAATAGAGGTTAAATCATAAAATATGTAATGTTTATATAATTTAAATTTTCTCTTTGTAATAGTAATTATTTTAAAATTAACATATTTTAACTTCGGATGGTGACTATTGGTTTTTTTAAATTGCGGCCGCTCAGTAGCCTAATGTACAATTCAATTTGTCCCTGATGATCGAACAACACGTTTGGCTTGGGCCGTTCAACCACAGAAATGGGTTGAGACTTTAATTATTCAAAGAATAGGCTATTCGTGATTTTTATATTAAATGTTTTAAAATGTTCCCAAAAGTTTTTTTGTAATGCTCTAGACTAGAGTTGGATTGAATCCACTATTTTACGAATCAAAATCTCTAATCAGAATCCAAATCTTGGGGGGGAAAATGATTAACTTATATTAAGAGTAAATATAAATAAAATAGAATTGTAGAAACTATAAGTAATTAAACGTTAACATTCCCCATACATTATAACATTCATACATTCAGCTAAGTGTTAAATTACTGGTCTGAGGCCTGGTTGTTGAGCTAATTTTATAATTATAAATGGGTATAAGCCACCCATAAACAGTAGTAGAGCTCTAAAACAAATTTCACTTGAAAAATTGAAAACTTTTTTTTTATTTGAGTCTCAAAACAGAAATTGTCTCGAATTCTCAAATTTCGAATAGCCTTAAGAATTCGAGGGTTCGAGGGCCTATGCCTACTCTAGACATGATATTGAAATGAGAGTGCGATGAAACTCGTTATCACAGCCCGTATCGGATTGAGGTCGTGTCAGCAGAAGGGTGAGATTCATCGTTAGGACGAGACGAAGCTGTGTGTGACCACACCATCGACTGTTTAGTATTTCCAATAACTCACCCTCCCGACCCGATGTAATCCCTCCCCCTCAATTCCATCAACAGGGCGAATGCTCGTTTTGGATTAATTACAGATCCACGTACTACAGTACAGAGATGTATCAAAATGGATTTGAGATATAAGGTGAGGATAAAGAAGGTGGTTTTAAATATTCAAACAGAGTTTTAGTTTAGATTGATTTATTTTTTTAAACATGTAGACGTTATAAAAAAAAATCAAAAGTGATAGAACAAAAATAAAATACAAATTTTGTGGTTTTAACTATTAAATCATTTTTCAGATACACTCTAAAATATGTTTATTTCAAAATATATGTACTCTTAGTTTAGTTTATTTTAGTTTAGTTTAGCAAGGTTATCTTGAATTGTTCCACTATGTTGGCGTTTATAAAATAAGGCCATAGAATAGTTCATAAAGGTAAGACTGCCGCCATTCAGGGTGAACAAATGGATGTAATATAATTATAGCAATGTTTGTTATAATTATAATATAGGGTATACCCCTGTACATAGGGATATTCGTACAGGGATATGTTAGAATCTTGGTATTGGTATATAACTCCCTAAACCCAACCTCAAAAACCCAAACATCCTCTTTTCCCCTAGCCCTCACACCACACACACATATAGTTATCGACATATTACGTCAACTTTCTAGTGGACTTTCCCTAAAAAATGGCCCCTCTACGCGCTTGTAACTAGATGCTGTAAATAGGTAATCACAATGAGCTTGGATCTTAGACTGTTAAGTGTAAGAGCGACATTAATGATAAAAGTTGAGTTCTGAAATAATAAAATGAGGACTTGGTAGAGATTTGAGAAAGATATATAAAACAGTAATAATACAGTGACGAAGCAGTATATTGTTAATTACCCGTTGGCCTAATTTAGAAACCCAGGTGCCTAATACGGCTTGTAGGTTCACTTGGTATGGGTAAGTCAACATAATCTGGTATCTTGGGACTTGTGGTTGTATTGTAAGGGGCTAAAAGGGAACTTTGTTAGAAAAGGGTACCTTACCTTGGTAACGCTAGAAATATATTTGGTAACACACCCTCAACAATACACATGACAACATCAATACTATTACCTACCAATGAACATATTAACAAAAACTCTTAACAATACAAGCGTACTACACAATACAAATATATAAAGTACTAATACCGTCATTTTATAATAGTTAAAATTGATTTAAGAAATGAAAAAGGAAAAATAAACTACTAAGTGTTAATTTAATTAAAAAGCCCACCTAGGGAACGAGGGAATTTCATCACACAACCCTTTCTGAAGATATTCGGGTAAGTGCATCAATAAGATCACAAATGAGAACGATATAATTAATATGAATATTTATTAATTGACGTTTATGTCATATACAAACTAGCTAAATTTAGATATATTCTGAAAATTGAAAAATGACACCTGGACACGGGAATCGAACCCGGGACCTCTGGCTTAGTACGCCAATGCTCTAACCACTGAGCTATCCAGGATTCATCCTGTGTCCAGGGTCATTCTTCACTCATATTTTAAGGCAGAGTCTATGATGGACTTAGCGGAAATCGTCGGCTACAAATATGTGATTATATTAATATCACCAACTATCGAGTCGCAGATGGCTGCGTTATCCGATGGCTCGTGATATTAATATAATCACATATTTGTAGCCGACGATTTCCGCTAAGTCCATCATAGACTCTGCCTTAAAATATGAGTGAAGAATGACCCAGGGCACGGGACGAATCCTGGATAGCTCAGTGGTTAGAGCATTGGCGTACTAAGCCAGAGGTCCCGGGTTCGATTCCCGTGTCCAGATGTCATTTTTTCAATTTTCAGAATATGATATCTAGATGGAGTAATTCCCACCAATAAGCATAAATAAAAGCTCTGGCTATTAATTCTTAGCTAAATTTAGAGTTACAATTTATCATTTTTAGGCCATAGGGGTTCAAAGATAAGTTTCTTTAGTTGTGTAAAATAATTAACAATATTTATTAGGTAAGATAATATCCTTAAATAAATAAAGATTGTCTTGAGCAGAAAAAATACATAGGCCTCCTATATAATCAATTTAATAGATGACATTCCTGAGAGAGTATAATTGTTTCTAAAGGTGGATGATTGAAATAAATTTACATAAAAATATAAATTGGTTGGGTCTCACCTGGAAAACGGAAAAATGGCTACGATTATTCATCAACAAATATTTTTTGAACATAGTTTCTTCTTTAAAGTTGAAATAATTAATCTGACTCAGTAAAAATTTACACTCTGGCTGTGCGACAGACATCTAGCTCATTTTGGAGATATTTAATTTTTATGGTGAAATGAATTTAAACCGTTTCTTTCAATATTTTGTTGAGGACGCACACAGATTTCGTTCTCAAAATTTTAGACGTCAAGAAGAAGACCCTATTTTTATGTTCTACAGCCCTTTATTCTAGAACATTTAAAAAATGTGTTCTATTAACACAGTCCATGGAGAATGGTCAACAAAGTTTTACCTTTAATGAAAATAAATTTAAACGAACTAAATGTTATGAAAAAATCATAAATCCGTATTAATAAAAATATAATGGCATCTGAATAAATATATGTAGAATATTTATCCAGATAATTTTTAGTAATTTCCAATGAGAGAGAAAAATGAAATTTGGTGTAATTGTAGAGGAACCAATCAAGAGGTGCGCAAATTTTTCAAACTTGAAAACTGATCAAAAAAGTTATAAAAAATCAAAATGTGATGTATCCAATTATTTTAATTCAAATTTATGCATTTTAAAAGCAAGGAGAACCTAGAATAATAATTCCAATCTCAAATCCAAAGAGAAATTGAAGATTATAAAAATTATATCGAGTGACCTGTGTTCATGGTTTGGTTGATTTGTACTCATATTAGTTGGCAACAAGTGTATCTTTAGTCAATGAACACCCAACCGAGATTCGAACCTGTAGCTACCAGTAATCGGCAGTCTAGTCTACTGCGAGAGTAGCACCTTAGACTATATGAGGCCACCAAAAGGAGTACTACTACTCTAATTAAAATATAGCTAACCCTGCAGACTAACAAATGACATAATCTTATAAAATAAATAAAACTAATGTTTGATTGTTGGTTTGTGTGTATATGACGTGTTTATGCTAGCACTACAACACCTAACAAGAAATATTTCTTTTTTTTCTTTAAGCACCGCGTTCTACCACCTGTTCGGGTTGTATGTCTATATACTAATCACGGTAATGTGTTAGGGATTAGTATAGTTGAATTTTAGAGGGAGTGTTCCCACATTTGTGTGGGGGGGAGAGAGATAAAGGTAGAGATAGGGGGAGAAAGAGAGAGGTAGAGATAGGGGAGAGAGAGGGGGGAGAGAGAGAGGGGGGAGAGAGAGAGGGGGGGAGAGAGCGAGGGGGGAGAGAGCGATGGGGACATAGAGAGATGGGGACATAGAGAGATGGGGACAGAGATAGATGGGGACAGAGAGAGATGGGGACAGAGAGATGGGGAGAGAGGGGGGATAGAGAGGGGGAGAGAGGGGGAGAGAGAGGGGGAGAGAGAGTGGAAATCCATTTAGGAAAAATCATCCTTAATAAACCCGAACGGGATTTGAATCCCGATCTGTCCGTCATTGGCAGTCCAGTCTATTACGAGAGTGGAGCCTTAGAATATGCAGTCACAGAAGCGAATAAATTCAAATATAAATCCAAATATAAATTACAGAAAATGTACATGATCACCTAATTTAAAAGTTTATTTAAAGGAAATATTTTGATTTTTTTAATTAGTTAATTCTCACTTTAGCCACTCACTTATTATAATTAAGTTACAGAAATATTTTATAATAAGCTAGCCCAACCTAACAAAACCTAACCTTTCATGCATCTACAAATTGAAGGTTTGGTTTTGTTGGGTTGGGTAGTATTGACATCATTCAGTCATAGACAAGCTTAAAAACTAGTAATAAATAAAAATATTAGAGATAAAAATCATATTTAAATTCTCTATTTGCATTACTGTCAAATTCAAACATCGAGAACTTAGAAGAACACAATCTCCAATGAGCCTTTGCGCAGATTTCCTTCGTGTGGGATTATCTCTGCCCAAATATCTCGCAGGGTTGATTAGTTCCTAAGATGGACACTCAAGTCACGCTAGTTGTCTGCCTTGAGTAGCGATGGCCGACCATGAAAGTTAACAATAAGAAATCAACAGACGATTTCAAAGGATGAATATGTTTGATAAAGAAGTAGGTGTTGTCAAATACTTCAAAATCATTTTTATTCTTATTTTCCTTCCAACAATGCTCGACGATCTTCATTCCGTATTATTGTTAACGAAAATAAAGTGTGTCTGAGTACCGTGGATGAACGTCGAAACATATTTTAATTGTAAGAATTTTTTACTGATTAGAAAAACAAAAAGGAAAAGCAAACCAGTTTGGCTAATATAATTATAGTGTTCAAACAAAACCATTAGTTAAACAGAGTGTAAATAGAAATCAAATCTCGAGAACAATGTTAGTAAAAAAATGTCATTTAATAATTCTACTAAATGACGTTGAAATACATTAATTTGTGTAAATGTGTTTCACTTCATCAATTAATATATACCCTAATATATAAAGAAATGTTATAGAGTCAATAAACACAACCGCGCTGACATTAAAATATCATATTTTTAGAGCAAGACAGAGGCAGTTTTCTTACTTTTTCCAAAGATAGTATTTTTTTAAATGTAATAATTATTGACTATATTACCATATACATTAAGTTAAATATAATTAAATTATCTAAAATAGATCAAAACCCCGTCTTCATTGTTTTTAGCAAACTAGCGACCAAGCAAACTACGGAGAGGTAGAACGCCCCTAAACTTCTACAAAATTAAAATCTACGAGAGGAGTAACTAGGGAATAAATCTCGTCCCGTGATAAAAAGTCACTATTCTTTACCATTCTCTGGAGTTTCGTTCTCGTGAAAGATTTATTATGTTTTGCACAACCTCCACAACTTTGTCTTTGTCGTTTTTTACTCAAAGATTAATTAAACAAATGGAAATTGATCCACCTTTTAAGGATAGTTTCGCATTTGTTAAGGGAGGGTTGTGTCGGATTTTGTATCCGGTGCTCGAAATTCAAAAAGATACACCACTATTCCCGGATTTCTCGGGCAGTCCCGTTTCAGTAAATGTCTCGGAAAATGCCAGGTATTTATAAAAACATCTAGTTTTTTCTTATTTCAAATTTGTCGTGAGGAGTCTGAACAAAATTCATTCTGTCAATAAAAATAACTAAAAATGTGTATTGTGGTTTATTATTTATCAGATTTTGGGTTCCTAAATATATTTAAATTATCTTAATTGTATTTTAAACTTTCTTGTCAAAAATATAAATCCATGCTGTGATTATTTATTTATGATTATGAATTAAACTAACAAAAGTAAAAAAAGTTACAATTTCACGTATGTTGAATTTTGGCTTTGTGTCCTGGATTGGCACGAGTGAGAAATGGTTGGCTTAACTTAATGGCAACTATTAACTACACAACAGTTCAACAGAAATTATTGCCTGCACTTTTAAATACAACTTTGTAATTTGATTATTTTTTTACCTATTGATTCATAAGCTTCATAACGCGCATTCGTTACACTAATAAAATAGCTTGAAAACAAATTCCAAGGTCATCCCGTTTTCAAAAATATAAAATTAGAGGCTCACTCCTAATATATTATACTGGAGGCATCTCATTTTAAAAAATCGCTCTAAATAGATTCTAAAGGCATCGAGTTTTCAAAAAAAAAAAACGCTGGAAGGAGCCTACAGCAAAATACCATCTAGGGACATTTTATTTTTAAAAAAGCACATGAGAATTTATATGAGCGAGAGTGAAAGGGCCTACCAATTTTTCCGGGAAGATATTTTCATATATCTTCTAGGGTTCTGTTACATGCATCGACCCCGGTTGGGTATGAACCTACGAATATCGGGTCCTGAGGCGAGAACTTTACCCCAAGACCGCTTAAGTTGACCTGAGCTATATTAAATTGCTATTATGTCAATTAAATGTTTGAGAGTTTTCTCATATTGATTGACATGAATACTTATTCACTACAATATCTTAGCAATATTTTGTTTATTAATTATAATCAACCTGAAATATATCAGAATGTGATTCGCATAGTATTCAATAAAAGAATAAAGAATGTATTGCCTTGTGGTGGAAGTAGATCACCTTGTGAGTCTCCCCCTCCCCATTTATCTCTCGGCAAATAGTAATATAATTAATTATTTCAAGATTGCAATACTCCTTTTATATTTATTCAAAACATATGCATTGAAATTGTCCCCCGAGTGGCTATTTCCAAACAGCACGGCGCAGCAAACATGGTACTTCCCATTAAAACCATGCGTATCGCAAACACAACCAATCGTACTTTTGATTGATTTGGTGAGAGAATAACAGTTGTTTGGTAATTGTTTTTTTGTTTTTTGTGCACCGCGACGTGCTACGCGTTAAACCCACTTCGGTGGCTCAACGGTTTCTAAGGCAGGAATGTGAAATTTGCAGTCCAACCCATTATTTTGTGCGGCCCATGGACATTCACAATGAATCAACATATAATACGGCCATATTTTAATTTTTATCATAGCTAAAGACAAAACATTTGGGAATGTCAAACTTTGTAACATTTAATTTCATTAAATTCAAAGAAGGTCAGTTTTTAAAGGACAGTTGAGATAAACCACAAAGTTCTTGGGGGGAAAAAAAAGTCAGTTATACAATTTTATATTTTAATAATTTTCTTTTTATTGTGAAAAAGTGCTAAGTTGCATCAATTGGCCCTCTCCCTTTTAAAAATAAAATAAATGTGGCCCTCTCTTTATGTTTAATTCTCCATGTGACCCTTAAGAGCAGACTAGTCTGACACGTTCGGTCCAAGGTGTTAATCTCGCAATAGAATGGACGGTCATTTACGGGAGATCAGGGTTTGAATCTTAGTCGGGAATACTGAGGGTGCTTTATCCTATATAGTGTTCAACTTTCCGTCCACTAAAATTTTGGTAAAAACACTTCCTCTAAATTGAACCTCCCTCACACTTAATACATTAGCGTAATTAGTACATAGGCGTATAATCCGAACGGGTAGTAAGACGCGCTGCCAAACAAACTACAATTCCCGCTATACACATATTTACACTACAGGGTTGGATATGATGATAAAATTTCTTTGGAATGTGCTCGCATTTGCGTGTTGTGAATTAGAAACCGTTTAGAAAACAACACCTCAGTGCAGATTGCTTGTATTAGAACACTGACTCTGCTATCAGCGGTAAAACCAGACCAGACGGTAAAAGATCAGTTTATACAAATATGTCTTGATTAAAAATAAGATATTTTGATTAAGTTTATCAAGTTATTTGTATATATTAACAAGATGTGACTCGATTTTATGGGAATTTATCTTAGGAAAGAGATTAAATCTAAAAATTTCGAGGAATTTGGTCAAATACTTTCATGAAAATTATAACTGAATTTAAGGATGTGCAAGCTGGTGGCAGAAATCAACCTTGGTGACAAGGTCATTTATACCAATACAAATATTAAATATTTATATTTAAGAAAAAGTTAGTAAAAAAAGCTCCATGAGATCAGCCCGCAATCTAGCTATAACGACCGAGCGGCCACCATTTGTTGGCGAAGATATTGCCAACTTCAGCAGTTAAAGGGTGTCATATGATCAGCACAACGCCGTTAACCTTAGTTTTCTATACCGAAGCCGCTACTTTTTAACTCGAGTAGTTCCTCAAATTGTACTCATGAGGCCGAGTTTGATCTTATTCGAGACCCAATGCTTCACGGAAAATCTGAAATTTCCAGGGATTAAACCCAGTACCTTTAGATATGCTGCCATAAACTCTGACCTATAGACTACAAAGGCGGGCTATACGTTAATAGATTTTAAAAAACAAAATATTCATAAGAGGCTTGTACAGTAAAAATATACTATTGAAGGTATACAAATGTTAGGATGGGGTTAAGTTGCTAAGAGAGGGAGGTTAGAAGTATCAGAGGTTCGGAGGGACAAGCAGGTCAACATCCTTCCTCTATCGATATCAGATAACTATCCAAAATACTACTAACGTCGATTAAAACGATTCAAGACTACAAATGTATGTTGTTGTCGAGTGTAAACCTGCGTCCCGTTACACTTCTCTCTCTCTCTCTCTCTTTGAATCGTGCCGCCCAATAAAGGAAATAAGGTTACAATGAAGTCCAGATCAGTGGAAACCTAAGGGCGCCTTTTATTGGAGTATTTAAAACTTTATAAATATACAACTGATCACAGAATTTACTAAGTACACCCTAATTTTTGTTGGAAGAACAGTTTAGAAAAATCAAACATAAATATCTACGACCAACATTAATAACATTTTAATTAATTATTTGTGTTATCTTATAGGTATTGACAGCTATCAAAGGTGACAGCTGCAAATCCCATGACTTGGATGTATGAATATGTTTTATTTGTTTTAGAGACTTTAGAAACTAACTTCTACGGTTCTTCCTACCAACATCATAATTTAGCTAAACCTAAGCCTTATAAAAAGAGATCCATCCCTAGCGCTTGGATATCTAAGTTCTACTAATTGAAGAGATATATATACATTTGGATACAAATGGTAAATATCTCTGTCAACAACACTCGAAATTAAAACCAAGTTTCCTCGGCTTAGGGTTGATCCCTCTAACCATTAATGCCCTTTCGCTCTTCACCTACATCCACACTTTGTCATGTCAATAAGAAAGAGGGGAAATAAAACTACGAAACTTCTTATTCCAAGGTAAAGAGGAAAGTTAGCTGCTAGTTCTCAAATATCTTAACATTTTCTGTTGTGAGCCTATTAAAAAAATAAAATATTGCTCCAGTACAAACAAAGAGTTAAATTTTGTTCAAAGGGTGATATCAACAGTTGTTGAATATCCACCATGAGCATGGCGGCTTTAGATAAGAAACGTTTTAAATGTAAGAAAAAAGTTGTCATTAAATTCGAGGACATCCTTGAAGATATTCAAGAAATGTTGAGGTCACCGTGTGAAGAAAATTAAATTCCATGTTGGTACTGGAGTAATTTTTTTTTTCCCCAAAAAAATGTTTGATATAAAAACTACAAAAACACTGGCGTTTGCTCGCGTCCCCTTAAGGCTGAGAATGTTCTGTACTCTCCGCTAACATTTGACTTGGACGGGTTACACTATGAGGTAGCAGCTATGGAGCATAGTGTTATCAGCAGAGCCCTACGTTTGTGGAGATCGCGATAATTCGCGAATGTTAGATATGGCATTTTTTCTTTCAGATGTTCACATTTCAAGTTACCCTGATTGCAAACATATGCTCAAAATTGTCGCGATAATTCGCGAAATCGGCGTTTAGCGCGATATTCGCGATTTTAAACGATGTCCGCGATAATCGCGATTTAGTATTTTTCTAACCTAAATTGAGATTTAAAAATATAGTCACAATTTTTGTGAAGTAACAAGATGATTTTTGTGTAATATTTTGTCTTTGTGATCTGTACATACTTTTCCCGGACCAGCTGCCGCTAAATCTTACTTTTTTAATAAGTTGACAGCACATTTTTTTGCGGACTAGTGTTTTTTACCGTTTTGTCCAAACAAAATGTAATTTTTTGTTTTCACTACAATATGTTTAGTTTACCTGTTTCAAACATTGTCCTGGGAGTCTAGTTTTAACCCAACAAAGTCACCTTAATCATAAAAGTTTGGTAAAAACCACTTTTTTAACACTTTTGTCTTAATTCGATAATTTCGTCGCAAAAATGGGATTTTTGTTATTCATCGCTTTTGGGAATCTTAAAAACGAAATTGGGCTTTTTTATTCACCATAAAAGCAGGGCTCTGGTTATCAGTAAAGGTGGGGTTGCTACGTTTCAGTGTAATCCAATCTGTACGTCCTATCGTTACTGTCATTAAGTTTTTCTTAGCACCGCGTCTTATTACCCGTTTGGGTTAAACGCTTATGTACTAATTACGCTAATGGTTTTAAGAATTAGGGAGGTTATATTTAGAGGAAGTGTATCCGCATTTGCGTGGAGAAAGAATGGAATACACTTTTGGGGAAACAACTCTCAGTACACCCGACCGAGATTCGAACCTTGATCTCCCCGCTATCGGCA
This sequence comes from Timema podura, assembly GCA_033556935.1. Lineage (NCBI taxonomy): Eukaryota > Metazoa > Arthropoda > Insecta > Phasmatodea > Timematidae > Timema > Timema podura. Next base: position 50,450,666 of record JAVRXN010000009.1, read on the forward strand.
GTTTAGTCTACTGTGAGAGTAGCGCGTTAGACCATGCGACCATCGAAGTGGGTGTGGTTAAGTTGAGTGCACAAAAAAAAAAGAGTGGTTTTTTAATCACTGCCTGGTATATTTTACATCATAAATCGTGAGTAATATGATGGAGTTTTGTTGCAAATGCATGAATAATTTCACTGTATAATCCCTCTATAACCTCACTGTTATCTCTCTATAACCTCACTGTTATCTCTCTATAACCTCACTGTTATCTCTCTATAACCTCACTGTTATCTCTCTATAACCTCACTGTTATCTCTCTATAACCTCACTGTTATCTCTCTATAACCTCACTGTTATCTCTCTATAACCTCACTGTTATCTCTCTATAACCTCACTGTTATCTCTCTATAACCTCACTGTTATCTCTCTATAACCTCACTGTTATCTCTCTATAACCTCACTGTTATCTCTCTATAACCTCACTGTTATCTCTCTATAACCTCACTGTTATCTCTCTATAACCTCACTGTTATCTCTCTATAACCTCACTGTTATCTCTCTATAACCTCACTGTTATCTCTCTATAACCTCACTTATCTCTCTATAACCTCACTGTTATCTCTCTATAACCTCACTGTTATCTCTCTATAACCTCACTGTTATCTCTTTATAACCTCACTGTTATCTCTCTATAACCTCACTGTTATCTCTCTATAACCTCACTGTTATCTTTCTATAACCTCACTGTTATCTCTCTATAACCTCACTGTTATCTCACTGTAATCTCTTTATAATCTCACTGTAATCTCTTTATAATCTCACTGTAATCCCTTTATAATCTCACTGTAATCCCTCTATAATCCCTCTATAATCCCTCTATAATCCCTCTGTAATCCCTCTGTAATCCCTCTGTAATCCCTCTGTAATCCCTCTGTAATCCCTCTGTAATCCCTCTGTAATCCCTCTGTAATCCCTCTGTAATCCCTCTGTAATCCCTCTGTAATCCCTCTGTAATCCCTCTGTAATCCCTCTGTAATCCCTCTGTAATCCCTCTGTAATCCCTCTGTAATCCCTCTGTAATCCCTCTGTAATCCCTCTGTAATCCCTCTGTAATCCCTCTATAATCCCTCTATAATCCCTCTATAATCCCTCTATAATCCCTCTATAATCCCTCTATAATCCCTCTATAATCCCTCTATAATCCCTCTATAATCCCTCTATAATCCCTCTGTAATCCCCTATAATCTCCCTATAATTTCCCTGTAATCCCTTTATAATCTACCTATAATCCCTCTAAAATGTCTCTATAATCCCTCTGTAATCTCTCTATAATCTGTTGTGAATAACAACACAGCCACGTGTGTTCCAGCTTTTATATATTGATGGTTAAATAACGCCTTTGTATCTGGTAAATAAAAAACATGGTAATATAGTAGGGGAACGAACAAATCTACATATTTTAGACACTTTCTATTTTTATTAAAGTTCACACCATATAAAGTGCCACTTATATTGCATTTTCTCCGTATCAATGAATTAAATGTAAGCTCATTCTGTCTGGTTTAACAGGAACGGGAAAGTAAAGGTTCGAATCCTGAATATCATGAGGGTACCCAAGGAGGATTTAGAACTTAGATAGGAGGGGGTAGTAATTAGTATTAAGTATTTATTTCTGGTGACAGTAATTTAATTTAAATACATGAAAATGAAAAATTAAAGTAAAAGAATATTAAAAATAAAGTGTGTAACATAATACGAACCATCTTACAATACAAGATATCAATGGAAATTGAAACTGTGGTTAGGGTAGTTGTTCCTAAATGGTTTACCATTCTCGTGCCACACAAATGTTGTACATTTCCTCTAAATTCTACCGCTATCACTCCCACCTTAAAGTCATGAAAATACATATAGCTCGGACGGGTATAAGGATACGGTGGTAATAAATCTATAAAATAGAGGTGGACCTTTAAACAATACAGGTCATAGTTACCTCGTCATCATTAAATTTATAAATTTAATTACTTGTTCAAATGTTTGTTTTAGTTAAGCTCTAGCAGACAAGGTATAGAACCTAAAGGAACAGTATTATAAAAAGAGTATGTTAAATCGAATAAATCATAACCCTCCCGGATAAAAGATAAGAAACTCCCAGTCCCCCCTGTTGGGAATAAACCCCAGACTTTCAGTTCAGGGTCTAAAGCACTTTGTGAGGCTGATGGTTAACTTAATGAGGTTAGTAAAATACAAACCATAGTAACCAAATACTTGTAATTGTATTTAACTCTGATCACTTGTATAACTAACTGCTCCGAATAATAGAATTATTGAGAGTAGATTTAATGTTCTTCACGCCACTTATTGAGAGTAGATTTAGTGTTATCTTCGCTATTTAGTGAGATTAGGTTTAGTTTTATCTACGTCACTTATTGAGATTATGTTTCCTAAATGTTTTTCCAATCTTTGTTCGCGACATTCGGGTACACTTCCTCTAAATTCGACCATCTTCATCGCTAATAGATCAACATAATTAGATCATATGCGTATTTTTTTATTTTTTAACACCGCGTCTTGCTACCCGTTCTGGCTGTAGGCAAATGCACTAATTACTCTAATGTGTAAGGGAAGAGGAAAGTTGAAATTAGGAGTAAATGTATCTGAATTTGCGTGGAGGGAAAGTGAAAATGCATTTATGAAAACCACCCTCAGTACACCCAAATGGTTTTCCAGCCCCCATCTCCCCGTCATCGGCAGTCTAGACTACTGCGAGAGTGAAGCCTTAAACCAGGGGGGGCCATACCTTTAGGGCCCTGATCGACTTAAAAATTTATCAAAGATCCCAAGGTCACCCAGAGTTTAGCCACTAAACTTTATATTATTTATTTTGATCCATACATTTTATATTTACTTATAACATTAAATATTTTCGTATATAGACTACTTGTGTCTCTTTTTCAGGGAAAAAAAATTAACTTAACGTACATTTTCATATTAAATTTCTCATAACATAACCGATTATAACCGATCAAATTTATTTTGATCACATTCAAATATTATTGAAAGTACTCAAGGTATTTGCAGAGTTTAGAAGACTCGAAAATAGACTTTTAATTACGTTGTAGTTAAAGGTGAGTCCACTTTTTCAACTCGAAGCAAACTAGAATCAAATATATGAAATATTCTCGAAGCCAAATTGAAGTTCAAATATTATTTGGTTTGCTTGTTTAATTCTTGAAAAAATATATATTTTGATAATATATTTAACTTTATTATTAAAATTACTTGAAAAATGTTTTTATTGCACAATCGTTTCGAATATTAATTTAATTCTGATAAATCCAGTTATCATGACAACCTACAATTCAATTATTTTAGATTTTTTTCATATGAATATTGTCTCGTTGTTGGGTAATACAATGACTTAAAAGACGATCTAGCAGAACGAAACAACGACTACAAAACATGTGTCCGATACATATTTAACTTGAAACGGCATGACCATATTTTTCTAAGTATTTTAAAAAACTGGGTTGGTTAAGAATAAATAAAGGCGAAGGCTACACTTATTAGTATTGTTTCACAAAATATTATCAACATCTCAGCTCATTTACCTCTCCTCATGGTTCTTATTTCTGAAGGATAAACACACCCGTGCTACTAGATCAGAATCCACTATATACAGGTGTATATTCCCAAACATAGATCTCAAACTTATGGTCGTTCTTTTCACTGTCCTGGCATCCAGGCTTGGAACAAACTAGATATCTCGACTCTCACCTGACATCTAAAATTCCCTTCAAGCGTGTGGTTCACGCAATATATCTTGTCTAACAAGCTAAACTGAGTTCTTGAAACTACTTGAGCTTTAAATGAGTGTATGAATAAGCGAGTGAATGTTTTTTTCTTATTGAATATTCCTTTATTAAATTGTTTTTTCAATAAATGTAATAGTGTATGTTGTATTCAACACTAGTTAAGTGGAAGAGAAGGCTAACGCCTTAACTTCGCCAGATTAAATAAAGGCCACTATTATTATTATTATCAATATGATTTATTATTACTATTATTATTGGGTTCCTTCCCCCCCCCCCCCCCCCCCCCGTCCGACTGAGTCCCCACGACCTTGCTCCCCCCACTTTTATAAGACTGGGCGATACAAATACACAGATGTAGGTAAAACAGTTTATACAAACAAGTAGTGGTACTGCTTCTTCAGCCATCTCGTCCTTATCTTCAGGCTCCTCTTTTGAATCCTCCTCCTCTGCCTCGGGGTTGGCTCGTTCGGTCCCGGTAAACCACCTGGATCTGAGGAGGTCCAAGCTTCAAAGCTTTTCACACCCCTACGCTTTCTCACGTGGTCGACTAAGGCCCATTTCCCATACTATTCGGACGTTGAAAACACCGCGTTCATGACGCTAACGCGCTACTCTCGTGGTAGACAAGACTACCGATGACCGGGAGATTGAGATTCGAATCTTGGTTGGGTGTACTGAGGGTGGTTTTTCAAAATAAAAATATTCCACTCTCCCTTCACGCAAATTCGGGTACACTTCCTTAAATATAACCTTCCTAATCAGAAAAAAAATTTAGCGTGTTATTACATAAACGTTTAACCCGAACGGTTAGTAAGACGCGGTGCTTGAAAAACATTGCTGCAAGATAGACCTTACAACGCTGCGTTAGACCCTTCGACCCTTGACGACCATTCGGGTAACCAGACAGTTGACAACCCGTAACCATTCGACACTGAACCGACCATATCAGGGTAACCCGGACCAGTTGCCAACCCCGCGTTACCTCGACCACTAACGACCAATCAGTAACCAGACAAGTTGACACCCACTTGACCATTCGACACTGAACCGACCATATCAGGTACCAGACATTGCAACCATAGACATCACACTACGACAATCAGGAACCAGACATTGCCAACCCACTTAGACCTCACCACCTTTACAGACATCGGAACCCAGACATTGCCAACCACGTTAGACCTTCACCCTGATCGACCAATCAGGTAACCAACAATAAAATGTGTACAAATAAACTCTAAACCAATTTTGTGGAAATGTGTAACTGACTCTTTATTAGTGAAGAAACGCGGCGTGTACCAAGTTAAATGATGTCTCTCAATTCAGCTTCGGAAATGATTCCTAAACGTGCTCTAGATTCCAAGGAAGTTAATGAACTAAACAGCACATACCTGTGGACACAATTTATCGGCACTGGTAGGAATCAGTTTCATCTAGACTGGTTTTCCGGTTATGTTAAGGTCAAGTTTCGAATTTCAATCCGCTATACTTATTTATCCCTTTCCAAAGAATTATAATTCACTATTCTTCCGGGCAGACCCGATAAATTTCCTCAAAAGTCTAACTTCCTCATCTCTACCCTATTAGCTTAGCAAATATCCCGGATTGGTAGCAAAAACCTGTTCACACAAAAAAGTGCTTTCTAGCTTTGTTTGTTGATTCTATTTTTTGTTTTTGTACTTTACAACTTACCTCTAAGATTAAAACACTCCTTAACTTTTAAAAAAGCGCAGTTTAATTGCTATTCTTTATCACTAAAAGATATCAAAACTCCGTAGAGAAACGTTATTTTGTTAGATTTCGGTCAAGGATTTATCAACGAGGAAATACCCTCCCCCCCTATTTAGTTACTGATTATTAACTCCATAATAATGGACAATAAGTTGATAACACAAACTTTAAAAAAAATTAATATACCTAAATTATGGTCTATACAGTTAAAATTGTGTTCCTATCTTAACAGATTCCAATATAATAAATGTATGGTCGAATGGGTAAGCACAAACATCTAGTAACCTATTTGACTGCAACTATACACGAAGAAGTATTGTTCCTTTATTATTAACGGCTGTTTTAGAATTAAATAAATCTGAAACATTATTTTTAAAATTTATATGTTAAAATGATTTTTACAAATCCAAACTGACAGGAAATCGTAATCTTATATTTTTATTGTTAGCCTCCTAGGAGACAGACCCATAGTCAAAATGAACAGAAACATTAAATGAATATTTTAAAAATAATGGCCAGCCCACATACAAGGAAAATAAGTTTGTCTGTGGGTCGGACTATGTTTGTAATAAGTTTAGTGACAATAATATAATGCAACTAATTTATTTTGTTTAACTTGATACGTATTTATTTAGTCACTCAAAACTTGTTCAATATAAAACAAAATTTAAGGGACCAGTTTAGTTAGGCATATTTTAAATTGGTAGGTAGGCCTACATGTGGTGATTAAATGACAAGCCAAAGGTAGGCCTACCTACGAATTTAAAATAACTTATTTATAGGTTTGGATGTTTAGGTTTAGAGGTTTAGAAATCACAGCTTAATTTTGTGTTGTGAATTTTTCACGAGATAGTAACGAAATTGATATAAGTGAAATATTTATATTTTTCATTTTAAAGGTGTTTTTTTATTATTGTTTTTAATGTGGTTTAGTTAATTTACTCGCCCCCAATTAATAATTTGTACTTTAGTAAAGACTTCAGAAAAACATAACATGACAAGACCAGGGCCATTTAAAGGCGAGGCCTCCAATTTTTTTGCCCCGGGCCTCACATTTTCTTAAAACGGCCTTGATCAAACAAGTGTGACTATGTAATCAAATGGGGTCCAAACAGTTGCGTACTTTGGAGGGTCTTACAATCAAAGCTAGAGCCATAGTGAAATATCTCTTTGGGGAGAGGGGGGCTGGGTACCTTAACCACATGAGGCCCTGAAAATGTATCACTATTAAATGATTCTACAGCAAGTAATTCCAAAGCTGCTTGTGGGTTACGAAAAGTTTTTGAAGTGTGAAAATGTTGTAATTATTTGAAAAAATAAGAAGAAGAAATGGGAGCGCGTTGAAACCGAGAAAAAGATTAATTTAAATATAATATACGGATACGGTTATCAAGTTCCAAGTTCGTGCCTGTGACGTGGACGTCCAAGACGTCAACACAAACTGCACACGCCTCAATTTAATAAATAAGCGTATAACCCGAACGGATAGTTAGACGCGGTGCTAAATAGAAACATTAATAAATACATTTTTTGTAAAACTATATACAATATTAAACAATTAATTTTTTAAAGAGTAGTAAAAAATAATTCAATTACTACCCCCTACCCCCGACTTTTCCTCCCTTTTGTCAATTAAAGCTAGGTGGGTTGCTAAAGTTTGTCGCTATAAAAGGTTTGGGGATCACCACTCTAGACAGTATTTAATACAATGTAGGACAGTTGAGTGTGCATTGTAGGACAGGGGATTGTTCATTGTAGGACAGGGGATTGTTCATTGTAGGACAGGGGATTGTTCATTGTAGGACAGGGGATTGTTCATTGTAGGACAGGGGAGTGTGCATTGTAGGACAGGGGAGTGTGCATTGTAAGACAGGGGAGTGTGCATTGTAAGACAGGGGATTGTTCATTGTAGGACAGGGGATTGTTCATTGTAGGACAGGGGATTGTTCATTGTAGGACAGGGGATTGTTCATTGTAGGACAGGGGAGTGTGCATTGTAGGACAGGGGAGTGTGCATTGTAGGACAGGGGAGTGTGCATTGTAGGACAGGGGAGTGTGCATTGTAGGACAGGGGAGTGTGCATTGTAGGACAGGGGAGTGTGCATTGTAAGACAGGGAGTGTGCATTGTAAGACAGGGGAGTGTGCATTGTAAGACAGGGGAGTGTGCATTGTAAGACAGGGGAGTGTGCATTGTAGGACAGGGGAGTGTGCATTGTAGGACAGGGGAGTGTGCATTGTAAGACAGGGGAGTGTGCATTGTAAGACAGGGGAGTGTGCATTGTTTAAAACAGGGGAGTGTGCATTGTAAGACAGGGGAGTGTGCATTGTAGGACAGGGGATTGTTCATTGTAGGACAGGGATTGTTCATTGTAGGACAGGGGAGTGTGCATTGTAGGACAGGGGAGTGTGCATTGTAGGACAGGGGAGTGTGCATTGTAGGACAGGGGAGTGTGCATTGTAAGACAGGGGAGTGTGCATTGTAAGACAGGGGAGTGTGCATTGTAAGACAGGGGAGTGTGCATTGTAAGACAGGGGATTGTTCATTGTAGGACAGGGGATTGTTCATTGTAGGACAGGGGAGTGTGCATTGTAGGACAGGGGAGTGTGCATTGTAGGACAGGGGATTGTTCATTGTAGGACAGGGGAGTGTGCATTGTAGGACAGGGGAGTGTTCATTGTAGGACAGGGGAGTGTGCATTGTAGGACAGGGGAGTGTGCATTGTAGGACAGGGGAGTGTGCATTGTAGGGCAGGGAAATGTGCATTGTAGGACAGGGGAGGGTGCATTGTAGGACAGGGGAGGGTGCATTGTAGGACAGGGGAGGGTGCATTGTAGGACAGGGGAGTGTGCATTGTAGGACAGGGGAGTGTGCATTGTAGGGTAGGGAAATGTGCATTGTAGGACAGGGGAGGGTGCATTGTAGGACAGGGGAGGGTGCATTGTAGGACAGGGGAGTGTGCATTGTAGGACAGGGGAGTGTTCATTGTAACAGGTGAGAGTGTGCATTGTAGGATGTGTTTTATTTTGACCCCCTCCGCGTCTTTTAACCAATCTGGGGCTTTTAAGTATTTTACATGCACTAATAGCTTAGGAATGAAAAGGATAAAATTTAGAAAGAAAATGTAGCCACCCTTACATGGAGTAGGGAGTGTAAAACCATTAAGGAAAACTAAGACCAGTATTAGGAAGCCATTTAGGCCAATCTTATCTAATTTGATAGCGTCCCTTGGGCTATCATTGTCAACATCGGCACAAGGGCATGGATCGAAATAAAACTCTGAAAACGAGCTGTACCTAGAGACATGAGTAGGATTAGTAGAGCTCACCTAGAGACATGAGTAGGATTAATAGGGCTCACCTAGAGACATGAATAGGAGTAATAGAGCTCACCTAGAGACATGAATAGGAGTAATAGAGCTCACCTAGAGACATGAGTAGGAGTAATAGAGCTCACCTAGAGACCTAAGTAGGAGTAATAGAGCTCACCTAGAGACATGAGTAAGAGTAATAGAGCTCACCTAGAGACATGAGTAGGAGTAATAGAGCTCACCTAGAGACCTAAGTAGGAGTAATAGAGCTCACCTAGAGACATGAGTAGGATTAATAGAGCTCACCTAGAGACATGAGTAGGAGTAATAGAGCTCACCTAGAGACCTAAGTAGGAGTAATAGAGCTCACCTAGAGACATGAATAGGAGTAATAGAGCTCACCTAGAGACCTAAGTAGGAGTAATAGAGCTCACCTAGAGACATGAATAGGAGTAATAGAGCTCACCTAGAGACATGAGTAGGAGTAATAGAGCTCACCTAGAGACCTAAGTAGGAGTAATAGAGCTCACCTAGAGACATGAGTAGGATTAATAGGGCTCACCTAGAGACATGAGTAGGAGTAATAGAGCTCACCTAGAGACATGAGTAGGAGTAATAGAGCTCACCTAGAGACATGAGTAGGAGTAATAGAGCTCACCTAGAAACATGAGTAGGAGTAATAGAGCTCACCTAGAGACCTAAGTAGGAGTAATAGAGCTCACCTAGAGACATGAGTAGGAGTAATAGAGCTCACCTAGAAACATGAGTAGGAGTAATAGAGCTCACCTAGAAACATGAGTAGGAGTAATAGAGCTCACCTAGAAACATGAGTAGGAGTAATAGAGCTCTCCTAGAGACATAAGTAGGAGTAATAGAGCTCACCTAGAGACATGAGTAAGAGTAATAGAGCTCACCTAGAGACATGAGTAGGAGTAATAGAGCTCACCTAGAAACATGAGTAGGAGTAATAGAGCTCACCTAGAGACCTAAGTAGGAGTAATAGAGCTCACCTAGAGACATGAGTAGGAGTAATAGAGCTCACCTAGAAACATGAGTAGGAGTAATAGAGCTCACCTAGAAACATGAGTAGGAGTAATAGAGCTCACCTAGAAACATGAGTAGGAGTAATAGAGCTCTCCTAGAGACATAAGTAGGAGTAATAGAGCTCACCTAGAGACATGAGTAAGAGTAATAGAGCTCACCTAGAGACATGAGTAGGAGTAATAGAGCTCACCTAGAAACATGAGTAGGAGTAATAGAGCTCACCTAGAGACATGAGTAGGAGTAATAGAGCTCACCTAGAGACATGAGTAAGAGTAATAGAGCTCACCTAGAGACATGAGTAGGAGTAATAGAGCTCACCTAGAGACATGAGTAGGAGTAATAGAGCTCACCTAGAGACATGAGTAGGAGTAATAGAGCTCACCTAGAGACATGAGTAGGAGTAATAGAGCTCACCTAGAGACCTAAGTAGGAGTAATAGAGCTCACCTAGAGACATGAGTAGGAGTAATAGAGCTCACCTAGAGACATGAGACCGCTGTTGAGCATGGACAGTCGAATGGTGTTGGGTATGGACACGAGAGAACTACTCCCGCCCCCTTGTGACCTCTTCTTCTTTGGTTTCTCGAGGTCGGCGAACCTTGTGGTGGATCGAGAGCGGTGCCTGCGGTGACGGTGGTGGCTACTGGCGGCGGCGCTGCTGGCGCCACCACCTCCAACCACCGCCGAACTACTGGTAGTTCGAGCAGACGACAGCTTGACGCCGATTATTAACACTTAAAGTAACAATCCCAAATGACACTGAAACAACCGCTAGAGGGGTGTTCCTTACCCCCTCCCTTCTCGCTTTCACGTAAAAAGGAAAACAAACAACAGAACTGTGTTTCCTCCGGAGCGCGAGGCGTCGTTCGAACCTGACTCGAGTCTTGTCCGCGCGCAACCACGGCCCAACTGACGAGTTGATGCTGGGCTAGAGGTCCGTGACGGGGCGGGGCGCTTCCATTGGTTCGCGAGGCCCGGGCACACGCGCACGCGCGCCAAGTATACACCACGTCCTCTCTAGAGTGAAAATAACAAGGTGCGTACACTATTTTCACAGACCAGACCGTCGATCGTCGCTCTTGTGATGAGGTGAAAAAACCTCAGCGCAATTTTACCTTTTGATCTTTTTTTTTTCCTATTTTTTAGAGCCTCGTCTTACTACCCGTTCGGGTTATACGCTTATGTACTAATTACACTAATGGGTTAGGGATTAGTAAGGCTTAATTTAAATGAAATATACCCACATTTGCGTGGAGGGAGAGTAGAAAACGATTTAGGAAAAACTACCCTCAGTACACCAGACCGGGATTGAACTCTGATCTCCACATCCTCAGCAGTCTAGTCCAACACGAGATTAACGCATTAGTCCACACGGACGCCGAAGCGGGTTTGTTCATATTGAATTATTATAAATAATAAGGGTCTTGCCAAGGTCGTAGCTAGCCAAACTTTTCAAGGAGGGTTTTGGGGGGCACAGAGACCAAATTGCCGAAGGCTAGAAAAAAAAAATCACAAACGTCTATAGCAGTGGTTCCCAACCTGGGGACGATCGCCCCCAAGTGGGCGATTTGGGTTATCAGGGGGGCAATAAATAAGTGGGGGGCGATTTGGGGGCGATGAGTATTCAAAGGGGGAAAAATTAAAATACAGTAAAACCTTGGATTGCGAGTAACTTGGTCTGCGAGTGTTTTGTAAGATGAGCAAAAATTTTCAATAAATTTTAACTTGATAAACGAGCAATGTCTTGCAATACGAGTAGTACTAAGTCTACGTCGACGATTTGTAAAGTATTAAAGAAGAAAGAAGAAATAAGGGGGCTAGATTCAGCAAAAGGAGTCACTAGAGTACCAAAGCAACGGCCATGTGTTCTCTAAGATGTAGAAAAGTTGCTTCTCGTATGGTTAAACGAGAAGCAACTAGCAGGTGATACTGTGACCAAGAACTTTATCTGCGAGAAGGCAAAGACTTTGTACGCGGACCTCGTAATTAAACTGCCAGGTACGTCGACAGAAAATGAAGAAGGCTTCAAGGCAAGCAGGGGATGGTTTGATAACTTTAAGATAAGAAGTGGTATCCATAGTGTTTTGAGGCACGTAGTGGCTGCGAGTTCGGACGCTAAGGTAGCTGAGGCGTTTGTTGCCAAGTTCCAGAAGCTCATGGTTTCCGAGTGCTATCTGCCACAGCAAGTTTTTTACTGAAATGAGACAGGGCTATTTCAGAAAAAGATGCCAAAGAGGACCTACATTACAGCAGAAGAGAGTGCAATGCCCGGTCACAAGCCCACGAAAGACCATTTCACTCTCTTGTGTGCTCATACAAGCGATGATTTCAAAGTCAAGCCCCTTCTCGTGTATCATTTCGAGAATCCACGAGCCTTCAAGAAATTCAAGGTGCAGAAAAGCCAGTTAAACGTTATTTAGAGGTCCAACAGAAAGGCTTGTGTCACCTGTTTCTTGTTGAGTGGATCAACGAGGTACTTGGTCTTGCAGTGAAAAAAAACCCTTTTAGAAAAGAGTTGGCCACTCACAGTCTTGCGGGTTATGGATAATGCTCCTGCTCATCCTCCAGGCCTTAAGGACGACTAACTGGAGGAATTAAAGTTTATTAAGGTCAAATTCCTTCATCCTAACACCATTCCATTACTCAAGCCCATGGATAAGCAGGTAATTTTGAACTTTAAACAGCTTTACACCAAAGCACTATTTCAGCGATGCTTCGAGGTGACCGAAGGAGCAACACCTTACCCTCCGAGAGTTTTGGAAAAAGCATTTTCACATCGTAAACTGCCTCAAGATCATTGATAAAGCCTGGGATGGGGTCACCAATAAAAACCTCAATTCTGCTTGGAGAAAACTGTGGTCTGATTGCGTCAAGGTGATTTCTCATGAACAGGAGCCACCAGTGGCGAGCAACTGCAAGAAGTTATGGAGATCTCATTTGAGGAGGAGTAGGAGGAGGAGAAAAATATTAAGGAATCCCTCACTTCAAATGAGATTAGGAAGATGTGTAAAATGTGGGAAACAGTGCAAAATTTTGTAGAAAAGCACTGCCTGAATAAGGCTGTAGCAGTGCAAGCGATGAATCTGTTTAACGACAATGCAATGTTACACTTCCACGAAATCCTCAAAAGCAATTGTCATTGGATAGGTTCCTTGTTAAAGTCACACAAAAAGAAAAAGATTCCAGTGAGCCAACATATACCAGTGATTTCGTTAGTGACAGTAAAAGTCGTCCTAAGCAATAACACACCTCCTTTTCTCCACTCTCTCTTCTACCTCACACCAGCCACGATTAAATTTAATTAATAAATTTGATTACAGTACAGTTAAATTTAAATAACGAAAATAAAAAAAGTAATTTTTTTGTTATTAATCATTTTTAGAATAAATATTTTTGGGTTGTGGGACGAATCATCTGGGTTTCCATTATTTCTTATGGGGGAGATTCGCTTTGATATACGAGTGCTTTGCATTACGAACACGCTTACGAAACGAATTATGCTCGCAATCCAAGGTTTTACTGTAGTACTGTACAGTAGAAGTTACTGTCAACTTAATTTTTTCCAGATTCCAATTTTAAAATGAAAACATGTACTCCTGTTTTTTAAATGTACATCATTGATCTTAGTTAATTATTTCACTTCTTTGTTCTTAAAAAAATCTGTAAAAAATGTACATTTTAATTATTTTTTTTATTTAAGAGTGACCGAATAAAACTGCTTTGGTTGTTTTTATATACGGTGGTAAAATTGTTTGAAATAATAAAACTGCTTTATTATTTACAATTTACTTCAAATTAAAATTAGGCATACAATGAAAATGAAAAGGGGGCGATAGGTGTTAGTCAACCTCCAGAAAGGGGAAATGGGCCACAAAAGGTTGGGAACCACTGGTCTATAGAATCTGTTTGGAATTTTTTTATATAGTAAATTAGCGCAGGGATTTAAACACTATAAATGCTAGGCATGTATTTTTGTATAGCTTAGAAATTTACATAGCGCCCTCTCCCTTAAAGCACGAAAATTTCTCATGAACACTTCTTAATTAATTAAATTTAATTTTAGCACCGCGTTTTACTACCCGTTCGGGTTATACGCTTAAGTACTAATTACACTAATGGATTAGGAATTGGGAAGGTTGAATATAGGGGAAGTGAACCCGCATTTGCATGGAGGGAGAGTGGAAAACCATTTAGGAAAAACCACCCCAGTTCACCCGACCGAGATTCGAACCTCGATCTCCCCACCCTCGGTGGTCTGACTCAACACGACTGGCACATTAGCCAACTACGCCACCGAGGCGGGTAAAACACTTCTTAAGTTGGGGGTATGTCTAGTCTCGGTGATTTTAGAGCTGATCTAGCCGGGAGTTTAAAAAATAGTGCTTGGTGAAAAGATAAGACCACCCCAGACTACACAGTCAAAAAATTAACTTTACAATGATGTATTTTCAACCTGACCTAGTATTATATCTATGATATACATATACAGGTGTTCGGAAACTAATATTCCAAACTGTACATTAAGCTTGTATGAACCAAAATTAATACAAAAACCCTTTACAATTACATCTGGAAAACTATGCTAATACAATTTTCAAAGTTTCGGCGTTTACCATCGCGAGAGCATAGCTATTCAAGCATCCATGTACAACAAGTTGCATAGGAGTTAGGCGCGTGGTACTGCACACCTTGACATCTTGGAGCACGGTAGCATTATATCACAATTAATAGTAAACAACATACCAGTCCATCTATAAATGTGAATAGTTTCTGAGTGTCATCATTAACGGTCCTACATCACAAAAAGTGCTTGCCATTATTACATGTGCAGTGCCGTGCGCCTAGCTCCTATACAACTTGTTGTACACGCATGCTCGACAGCTTTGCTTTCCCAGTGCTGTACACCGAAACTTTGAACACAATTTAGTGGTATTAGCATAGCTTTCCGGATATAAGTGTATAGGGATTTTGTATTAATTTTGGTTTAAACAAGCTATATATACAGTTTGGTCTATGAGTTTCTGAACACTCTGTATATTGGCAAGGGTGTCTAATGGTGGTGGGGGAAGGGGGAGGGTCGGGGGCTGTTTGTACCCTCATTAGTTGACCAGCCCTTCCAACTACCCTGTATATTGTCACATTCAGATAGGAAGAAACTTATTTTTAAGGTTACAAAAGTTACTAAAACTATTTTAATGTAATCATACGTCAAGTCACATGATCTGTAGATGTCACTTTTAATAGACACTATCAATACCAATCAAATAACAATAGAGTAAAAGTTATCTATTGTAAGCACAATAAAATATGTTTGTGTTTGCTAAAAAGGTTTTTTCTTCCAAAAAGAAATTTAGAATAGATGGTTTTGTTCAACTACTGGAATTCATATTGATAGTTTATCAATTTGTAATTTAGCATTTGGGATAAGTATATAAATATTAACTAATCATTAATCTACAATCAGACATCTTATCTTAGTCGGTAGCTTGTGTCTACTGAGCTATGGGTCCCGGATTGGATTCCCAGCCTGGCCGAAAATGTTATCATTGGAGAAATATGGGTTTACCCTTTCATAGTGATAAATTAACGGTTGGTGACTGGATGTTGTGCTTGGCTTCATCTTAATTTAGATTATAAGGGAGACCTGGTGGTCTAGGGGTAAGCTGTCAGACTTCTGTGCTGAGGGTCCGGGGTTCAATCCTCGGTCCCGGCACAGATTTATCTGATTGCCAAACCCTTCCTTCACCTCTGACAAGAAGTGTATTAATCACAACTTGTGAATGTGAGGAATGCCAGGCCTCTACCGTGGTTCGGATTCCACGTTAAACTGTAGGTCCTCAATTTCATCTCACAATCACCCTACCATTGCACATTAGCGTAAGTGCGTATAAACCGAACGGGTAGTAAGACGCGGTGCTAATAATAATAATAATAGATTATAAGGCATATGAAGCTACGACAGGCCCAGCAAGCTGGTAGTAGAAAATATATGACTTGAATAAAAAACTTACCCAGGTCATAGGCTGGTAATGGATGTAAAACAAATCACTAATCTACACTACACATTAAACTAACAAAACTTTGAATTTACACTTCACGCCATTAGTATTCGGAACTTCGATTCAAAGAGTTTCAAGTTTTTTTTAGCCCTGCGTCTCACAATCCGTTTGGGCTATACGCTTATGTTAGTGGTTTTAGGGATGAAGAATGTTATATTTAAAGGAAGTGTACCCGCATTTGCTTGGAGGCAGAGTGAAAAACAATATTTGAAGAAACACCACACTCAGTGCGCCCGACCAAGATTCTAACTTCAATCTCCCAGTCATCGGCAGTCTAGTCTACTGCAAGAGTAGCACCTTAGACCATGCGGCCACCGGAGGGTATTTTCAAGTTGAAAGATTTTTGCTGTTTCTTGATTTCAAAGACCCTTTCTCCCCCCCTCTCTCTTTCTCTCTCTCTCTCTCTCTCTCTCTCTCTCTCTCTCTCTCTCTCTCTCTCTCTCTCTCTCTCTCTCTCTCTCTCTCCTCTCTCTCTCTCTACACTCACTGATACTTCCTATTTTGTTTGTATACATTTCATCTTATTATAGCCAGCTTGGGGGTGACCTGGCGATCTAAAGGTAAGGTGTCATACTTCTGTGTTGGAGTCCGGGGTTCAATCCTCGGTCCCGGCACAGATTTATCTGATTGCCAAACCCTTCCTTCACCTCTGACAAGACGTGTATTAATCACAACTTGTGAATGTGAGGAATGCCAGGCCTCCGCCGTGGTTCGGATTCCACGTTAAACTGTAGGTCCTCCATTTCATCTCACAATCACCCTACCATTACACATTAGCATAAGTGCGTACAACCCGAACGGGTAGTTAGACGTGGTGTTAATAATAATAATAATAATAATAATAATAATAATAATAATAATAATAATCTTAATAATAATAATACAGCCAGCTTTGTTGTCTGGCCAAAGTACAGAATCTCAAGATTTATTTTAACATAAGAATGATAGCAGGTATTAGTTTTACATCTTTTTTTGTACCTTTATTTTGATATGGTTTAAGCCATTAATAATAAAAAAGATGTCAACTTTCGGGAAGGGGGGGCGGGTTGAACCCCCTAAACTACCTATTGACTACAGCCTTGGGTATCACCTCTTAAAAAGGATTAATCTTTCAATATATAACTCTATGTAGCATCCAATGACATTATTGTCCTCTTATTTGTTTGTTCTAACACTTCAACTGTCCTTATATCCTTTCATATTTTTAGTTTCGTTTGACCTGAAGTGTTCCTGTAGAATGAAACAACTGTACGGACTATGTTCCTCTTTATACTATGTAATTATACTGTTTTGGGCCCCTCTAATTTATTTGAAAAGTCATGGATGAAGTATATTTTTCTTTAAAGAACTGTATGTAAATTTCCTTTTAATACTTCATCCATGGATGACCAGGCAAAATTGAACGATTTAATTTTAATACAATATTCTAAATTCAAATTATATCTTTATTTCTAGTATCATTTTAATTAATTATTATTTATTTTTGCAAAACATTTTTAATAATTAGTAAGGAACTATCGTTTATATATAAAAGAATTCAATTTTAATTAAGGTGAAAAATATATTCTGTTTAAATTAAGTTTTGTTATAATCTTAAAGTGAAAAACAATATGTATGATTTAAAGCTTCATATGAAAAATTAGTAAATAATAGTATAAGTCAAATTACAAAGACTTAAATGTAATACCATATAATGCACTTAACAATACAATTAGTTAACATATTGGAAAGCACGTTAATATAATAATTAAACATAAAAATACTAAAACTCCATAGATTAAAAGTTCATAAAAGAAATCAAATTTACTCTGTATATTGTAACATATTGTAAGACTTAAAGCTTGATTTGGAACGTTTTTGTGAATGTTACACAAGTTAATTACAAAGACTTATTTATCGTGATATAAAATGCACCAAACCATATAATTAGTTAACAAAATAGAAAACATGTTAAAATTAATAATTATATGTAAAAATTAAAAATTCAATAGGTTAAATCCTCATCAAGTTGGTTGGTTTATCAAATGTAGAAAGTTTTTTAGTTGTAAAACTAATAAATATTTGTCAAAACATGTTTTGATGAGGATTTAACCTATTGAATTTTTAATTTTTACATATAATTATTAATTTTAACGTGTTTTCTATTTTGTTAACTAATTATATGGTTTGGTGCATTTTATATCACGATAAATAAGTCTTTGTAATTAACTTGTGTAACATTCACAAAAACGTTCCAAATCAAGCTTTAAGTCTTACAATATGTTACAATATACAGAGTAAATTTGATTTCTTTTATGAACTTTTAATCTATGGAGTTTTAATATGTTTATGTTTAATTATTATATTAACGTGTTTTCCAATATGTTAACTAATTGTATTGTTAAGTGCATTATATGGTATGACATTTAAGTCTGTGTAATTTGACTTATACTATTATTTACTAATTTTTCATATGAAGCTTTAAATCATACATATTGTTTTTCACTTTAAGATTATAACAAAACTTAATTTAAACAGAATATATTTTTCACCTTAATTAAAATTGAATTCTTTTATATATAATTATTATTTAGTTTACTGAGTTTCAAGCCGATAAGGCATTTTCATAAGTAAATTCAAATATATTACTTATTAAACTTTTCTTTGTTTAAAGACTTCTTCCGTTCCATTTAAAATTGTGGTGATGAGCTGGCCACCTTTTTGGTCAAACAGTGTTAGACAACCAATAAGAAGCTAGCCTTCCTAACATCAGACTGCCAAGAGCTCTCTTATTGGTTAGTTTTAACAATAAAGACAAGGGGTCCAAGAAGCAGGGGTAGGTCATATACAAGGGACGGGAGCAGCTTCTGCATTACTCTGGATCTCCGTGTCAGTTGGTTGTATTGGAACTGTAATCCAATGCGTTCGTTCTTCTTGCGCCAGTAGCGCTGTATTACAAAATGTTTAGTTTATTTATATTTAATGTTTAGAACTGCTGACAATCTCTTGTTGGTCTTATCTATTGTTGTTCATAAATATATGAAAACGTTTGTTACAATGTTTTACAATTACTCATGTATTAATCCAAGAAATTATTATATTTCTATCAGGTTATGGGCCCAGGACGTGATTTAATTTTGTGATTGAGTAATTTTTAGAGTGAACGACGTTTGTTTAAGTTCGCAAGTAAACATTTTTCATCTAAAATTTGCTAACCTAGCACAGCGTATAGTATACAAAATACAAAAAGGACTCTTTCATTTAAATTTGTCTAAATCTCGAGTGCAAGTTAAAATTAAACACGATGGGAGACAGAGATTCAAGTTGACCAACTGTTGAAATGCTTGAAGGTATGTCAAATTATAATAATTGGAAATTTGTGATGGAAATGTGTTTGATTCACGAAGATGTATGGTGTTGTATACAACCTGAAATCGTCACAGAAGGGAATTTAAAACAACTATATGAAAAAAATATGTATGAAGCAAGAGTTAAAATTTGTTTAATGGTAAAACCGTCTTGTTATTCTTATGCTAGAAACGCCAAAACTGCTAAAGATGCTTGGGATAATCTTCAAAAAGCCTACGAGGAAAAAGACTAATAAGGGCCTCAGACTTCTCAAAATCCTTTTTGGCTTTAAATTAGAGAATTTTAAGTCGATGGAAGGTTACGTAGCTAGATTTTCTACTGCCCAACAACTCGCTGATATAAGTAGCCCTATAGAGGATGAATTTCTTGCAGTTAATATGTTGAGTTGTCTGCCTAGTTCTTTTGATCCCAATGGCTATGGCGTTAGAAAGTTCAGGAACAAAAATAAGTAGTGAACTTATAAAAGCAAAACTTCAAAAGATCATTCGGGTTCTGATACTGCTTTCTTTACCAAAATAAATAGTAACAAAGAAAAGATGAAATATGTTTTTAAGTGTTTTAAATGTCACGAACTTGGACATAAAGCTTCTGAATGCTCAAAACACGAGAAAAACGCATCCACCAGTCGAAATCTAGTGGCAACCAAAATAAAAAGGGTCGAAATAATTGGTGTTTATTTACTGATATGACCACTAAGACAAGTTCTGAACATTGGTATGTAGACTATGCAGCTAATGCACACATGACAATGCGCTAAGATTGGATTTCTGATTTTAATGATGAATCAACAGGTCTAGAAGTTACAATATAGTAAACAATTAGAAGCTTAAAAGTGAAGGCCATGGAGATGTTATGATAAGTATTAATAGTCAGAAACGAAAAATATCTGATGTAGGCTGAACTTGAGATTGAACTTGCTATCAGTCAATTACAGTGAATGGTGAAAAAAGATCTATTTGTTATTTTTTCATCAAAAGAGTGTAAATTTAACCAGGATCACGAGTGTACAATTAATGGTAGAGCAATAGCTAGTACTAGGAACACAGATGTTCTTTATAGCCTAGACATAGATGGTGAGCTGTCTTCTAAAACTATTTTTGATTTGAATATGATCGAAAGTGCTAATGTGGTGTCAAGAAATAATTCACAAGAACTCTGGCACCGTCGACTTGGGACACTTGAATAAAGTATCGATGAATTTGTGAAAAATGGCATGGCCATTTGGGTCAATTTTACAGGAGAAGCGTCCACTTATATCCTATGTATTGAGGTAAAACAATTGAGAGAGCCCTTTCCAAGAAGCAAGAAGCCTAACCATGCCACCGAACTCCTTCAGCTCGTCCATTCTGATCTGTGTGACCCATGAGTCAGAAAACTCATGGGGGCACAAGATACATGTCCACGATTATTGATGATTTTTTCAGAGAGACTTTTGGTTATTTTTAAAAAACAAAAGAGGAAGTCCTTCCAAAGTTCAAAGAATGGAAAGCTTTTGTCGAAAATCAGATAGGAGAGCGATTGAAGAGTATTCATATCGACAATGGAGGGGAATACGTTAGTAAAGGCTTCCATGATTTTTTTTAGCAGTAAATGGTACTAGGCATTAGAGAACGGTACCACACTGCTCAGAACAAAATGGCATCACAGAACGTGTCAATAGAACCATAATAGAGTAGACACGATCTCTACTTCAAGATGCTCATTTAGACAAATATTATTGGGCTGAAGCTGTATATACTGCGATTTATCTGAAAAAGAGATTACCCACAAAAGCTGTGAAGGGTATCACACCTGAAGAAGCGTAGACTGGCAAAAAGGCTGAGGCTAGTTATTTAAGAGTTTTGGTTGCATAGCATATGCCCATGTATTAAAACAATTTCGAAAGAAATTAATCACAAAAGTAAGCGTCTAATTTTTGTGGGTACAGCTATCACACAAGAGGCTACAGACTAATTGACCCTGAAAATCCAAAAAGGGTGGTTACTTCCGTGTTGTGATTTTATTTGAAGATAAGCCTGGGGAATGGAAAATGGAAATCAGCTGACTGAAACCAATGAGGAAAAGAGAGTTTCTTTTCCAATACAACTTCAAGTCTCAGTTTCGGAGGAAGAATCAATAGAAACTCCTGATTTGGATTCAACGGAGGAGACGTCTGACGAGTACGAGGAAACTGCAACTGCAGAGGTTGAAAGTTTGACTTTAGAGTCTAGACGATATCCATTAAGGGAGAGGAGACCAAAGGAATATCAGGATTATAAAGATTATAGTGTCATCTGTGACAGAAACATTCCACAAAGTGTCAGCTAGGCCATATCTGGAGATGATAGAGATTTATGGCAGGACGCTATGACAAAGGAATATTTATCTTTTAAAGAAAATGATGCATGATCATTAGTAGATATGCCAAAAGATAAAAAGGCAATCAAAAGCAAATGGGTATTCAAAATTAAGGGTGGTCCTGTAGTTGAAAAAATGGACTTACTATAAATTCAATTTTAAGTAATCAATTATGATAGAGTCGGGTGAACTAACCTCCCCTTCAACCTCTCTAAAATCGAATAAACCCGGTGACAGGTAATATTATTGTCATTGCGAGTAAGTTTTCTTTAGAGGGAGTGTTTTAGTTCCGCCTTTAGATGTTTATCCGTACTAAGAAATGTGTACATAGATCCTTGTTCCTGACTGATCTGCAATAAGTGACAGTTGTGACGGCTAGCTTACAGCATTCTCTCTCTAGGTTTAGTTTCTCCCTTCGAATGCTACCCTTCAGCTTTTCTCTGGTAGGATGGGGGGAGGAGGGAGTTAACTCAAGGGCCATAGTGACAAGATATAGCTTGTCTGGGTTAGATGAATCGTGTAGTTCGGGAATTTCCTCTTTATGAAAATAAAAGCTAATTGAAGGCATTTTATATTATTTCTTACATTTTCAACTTATTAAAACGTGCACTTTATTAACTGACTAATTATATCAGAGTATGAATTACAAACTAGCTTACTCCATAACAGTCACAACAGACCCCAGCTGTCAAATCGTCACTGCGAGAGGAAAATCCAATTTTGTCAATAATAATTTTATCGAACGTGCAGGGAATCGAACCAAATACTCTTGGTTCAGAATAAGACCAAATAAGACACTTATTATCAAATTATTTAAAGGAAGCTATCTACTTTAGTACACATAATATATTGTTTAATGAAGACATAGAAAACTAAAATATATTTTACTTTTTTCACTAACAGTGAGGTTGAAATTCAAATCGTATTCGAATTAATTAGGAGAGGTTTTAATCCTACCTATATATTAAATCGTTAAAACGCCCTTGTACTAAATTATGATCAAATAAAATCTGTCAACAAAATATGTGTATTCCCATGTTAATTTTGTATTGGTTGGGCCATGAGCCCTCACTTTTTAAGGCACCTCTTTTTTTGTAGTGTACCTGTTTTTAAAACTTTTTTATGGACTGAAACTTTTAAAATTGTTAAATTAGCTATTTAGAGGTGGGTAATTGAGGTTATAAAGAACTAGTTGATTAAATAAAATAGCGTAAACTCGCGATTTTATAAAAAATGTGAGAATACATCAAACAATTTTTAGTGTTATTTTGTTTTCTCTCATTGTAAGTACACGTTAAGTTTAAATTTTTGTTCTTACCAGTTACAGAATATTTAAGGGTGTCGAAGAGGTTAAAAAATCAACTTCTTAAAAATTCATTACAAATGATCAATTATGAATGATGATAGATTGGGGTAAAATAACCCCTTCACTCCTTCTCAGATAGAATTAG
Source organism: Timema podura (assembly GCA_033556935.1). NCBI lineage: Eukaryota > Metazoa > Arthropoda > Insecta > Phasmatodea > Timematidae > Timema > Timema podura. The sequence goes on from JAVRXN010000009.1 coordinate 50,473,738, forward strand.
CATAGTGGAAGGTAATTTGTTGGCGTTCTGGATTTTTTCAAAGCAAGGGTGTATTATCTTCATTATAAATGAGTATCAAATTATCTATAGGAAGTTACTCTAGTAAATATATTTTTAATATGGACTAAAACGTATTTTAAGTATCTGCAAATAATATAATTGAAAACTAAAATGTAGGCAGATATTACATTTTTCGGTGACAGTGAAGTTGAGATTCAAATCTTGTTTAGAATCATTGGGGGGCGGAAGGGGGGCTAGCTCTAGATTAAATTTTTAAATAGACCTGTGTTAAAACTTATGGACTAATTTTTTATCAACAATCAGTATATTTGAGCCTGATCATATATTGTCCCCCAATGGTCAGTTGAATCCTTAGAAACAGGTGTCTCGTCTCGTATTTTCTATTTTTAATGTAAATAAATAATTATTGAATATAAAGTTAGTCAAGCAAGGCTATATATTTCAGTAGTCTTTTTTATGATGGTTTATAGCAGCATAGAGAAAGGATATAGGCCTAGTATAATAGTGATCATTTTCTCTATGATAACAGTGATTTACACATTTTCTATAATGTTGGCCAAATTAACTTTTATTTTGGACTTGCATTATGTAAACGTGAATATCGCATCGTTATTTCTATGAACTATACTCAAGGGTCGGGAACGTGAGGCATCAGAGTCAAATGCGGCTCCTAGCCAGAAAAATGGCGGCTCTTTTCATGAAATGAAGTCCTTAAATATACAAATATAAGCTGTTCTTATATAATTATTTCCAACATACCCTTCAAGGTGACATTCGTAGCAGTGACTCATTCATTCTATTACTACTGTTATAGCTTGGTGCATAACAATGGACTCATATACTTAAAATCATCCAAAATCAAATTTGGTACCTATAATAAACATGCATAAATTATACTCTAGCCTTATGCTTTTCGAGATATTTTTAGCTGGGCAGAGGATCTCAACTGACAATTATTATTTTAGGGGGATTCATAAAATAAACGACATATTGACCTATTTTTAATTTTACTATTTTATTACATAGAAATGTTTAACCAACTGTAACAATGATCACGTAATGTAAAAATAGTGTTGCAGGACAAAATTGTAAGACGCCTAATCTGCAAAATTAACACTGTAAAATCTAAATCAAGAAAATACTAGATTTAGAACTCATTCCAGAAATATTGCTTATTTAACTCCGACTTAGGAATGTTAGATTTTAAGGTAAAAAAGGATTCAATCAAACAAAGAGTTTTCACCAATAATAAATAGATAAAAACCTAAATTATTATGATGATAATAATAAACATTAATCACCAAGTAGCAATGTTTGTCATTTGTTTAGTAGGCCCTATTTGTCATTGACAGTGTCCGATTCGTGATTTTACTATTATGATAAATAGTCCTACATTATTAAAATAATGAATGCAAAGGAAGTTTCAAACACTATACAAATCAATACAAATATTTTACTAAGCCACATTAAATATTAAAAGTTTTAAAAGCATGGCTATATTTTTCTATTGACCCCACTAGGTAAACACCACGGAGGGGGTGCATTGTGTGGAGGAGCAAAGACATAATTTATGGCACAACGAATCTCTGCCTAGGCAAAACAAGTAAAGTAACAATAATAACAGAGCTGATAAAGAATAATTTTAAAAAACAGGGCCTACCTTGTTGTCCTATATTGATCGCTAACAGAATATAATTAGAAAAATTAGCAAACATTAAAATAAATGTTTTATATATTAAAAATCATTATAACTTAGTGAAAAATATTAAATATCAACAAAGTTTGAATTTTCTATATGGATCATAGCTTTATTTAAAACCACATCAGTACTACCTACTATACACGTCAAGTCGTCGGTTTGGACTATTACATGCTGGATTGTGAACTAAAAACAGTTTTACTAACACATCTAAGCGAACTGTAGAAAAACGTATGAACGAATATATGCACCATTCCTGTAAAAGTGTATAATAAATATTATTTATGTCTGTGAAAACTTTCATTTATAATAAATATGTGTTTGTAATATTGTGTTTTATTCACGAAAAACCTCTTTGTCTTTTACCTTATCCCAACACGTAGGGTAGCCAGATACGAGTCTCGACTTGTCGAGCCGCCAAACTGATACATCCCCACATGTCGACGGTAGGTACCAAACAGCCAATTTTAGTAGACTTTCGTGGGGAGATAGCGGCCCCTAACTGAGAATAATAAATCACTGTGAGGTTTACATCTGGAGAGAGAGGCCCCTGATTGTGTCTGATAAGAGCTGTGTCAACGGTCCCGCCATTCTTGTTTCGACTTGTCTTATCAACCCGCCAAACTGGCACCAGGATTGCGATGACGTCACCGGTAAAACCCATTACCACATAGATGGGGAGGGTTACGACATCATTCAAAGTCGGGCTATATTCTGTCTTGACTTGTCTTATCTAAGCCGCCAAACTGGCACTAGGTATGAGTCATCAGGGAAAACCATTGCCACATATAAGGGGAATGTTGTGACATCACACGCAATGATGACGTCACACAGATCGAGGCGACTTGTCTTGTCGAGCCACCGAACTGGCGACAGGTATGAGCATCAGGGAAAACCCATTGCCACAAAAAAGACCTACGGAAAAAACTCCAGAAATAAACCTTTGCGACATTGAATGAGGACAACAGGTCGCTAACCCCATGTCGTCATGGAAATAACCAAAGGGGAAATGGAGGGGAAATTTCTCACGGATGTAGGAAAAGGGGTCAAACTTGTAGGAGGAGGGGAAAAAACTGTACTCAGCTAGTGCTATAAATAACAGCCAATCACAGCGCTGTACTGAGCCAGTGCTATAAATAGCAGCCAATCACAGTGCTGTTCCCATATGCCACACACACTACTTAGGTTAAAACTTGGTGTCTAGGGTTTTCTTAAGTTCTCCCCAAGAAGTTTTTGGAATTATATAGCTTACCCTAAAATTAATTAGTAGTTTATTGAAGGGCAAAAAGAGACAAAATTTATTTTCTCAAAATACGCTCTAAGGATTTAGATTAAACTCACTACACCCTATCTCTCTCGTGTCCATTCTAATGTTATCCTTCCATCGAAAGAAAAAAAACTCATTCCTTACTTCAAAGTTTTGTTCGAGCATAACTAAACAAAATAGTTTCTAGATTATATCACGTTCATCTTCAATAGAATAACCTCGCAAATCTTGGGGATATGTCCAATGAAAGCAGTTTCTATCTGACTGAGGGGTGTTTTGTGCGTGAGATAAGGACGACGCTGATAATACAAACCATTAATAGCACAAAAAAGAACCAGAAGACAATATCGTGCGTGGAGGACTCAGTTATGTCCGAGTTTCAAAGATATAAATCAATATAATGGCAGTGATTTGATGGCTGGATTACCACTAAACCTGTATTCGAGTGCAGCAACGGGTTTAAAAACTTCCAGTGGTTTCAAAGAGTTCCTAAGCATGCTCAGCCCGAAAATTGGTATCAATTTTACCATTTACCAACCAAAGAATTGAGGTGTATGGCTAGTGGTGACTTGTTTCGTTTTTCGTCTACACTTCAGTTATCCTTAAGGATCATAATCCATAAGAATAAATCAACTCCACAGTAACAGATTGCTCTGTTCGGTGCTCAAAGAGTACCGATCTGTAAGTCCTTAGCACTCGTAGAAGTTGGAGAGCGTCGTTACAGATGGCCGTGGATGTCCAGCTCACAGGTAGGCAAACAAATGAGCATCGATGTGCGAATCGAAATGAAACCTCACTATTTTCTAAACACGTCGTTTTTTCATTTATTTACCTTTAGTAGCAATTCATAGAAAGCCTAACATATGAAGGGTATCGGTATTTTAACTATATATTTTGCTCGTCTGTACCACATCATTCGTAGCCCAGTTTGTGAAAAGATCAGTCAGTACTAATGTACCTTGGCCAGGGGACCCTCAGATGTACTAATTGTACATCCTTTCCGTGGAGGCTCTTTACATGTCCCTATCAGGTCAGGTGATGGTGATAGTGAGTATGAGGGTGTGGAACCAGTGGAAACACTTAACCCTAGGTGGCCTGGTGGTCTCGGGGTAAGGTATCGGACTCTGTGCTGGGGATCCGGGGTTCAATCCTTGGTCCCGGCACATATTTATCTGATTGCAAACCCTTCCTTCAACTTTGACAAGAAGAGTATTAATCACAACTTGTGAATGTGCTAAGTGCCAGGCCTCCACTTTGGTTCGGATCCCATGTTAAACTGTAAGTCCTCCATTTCATCTCAGAATCACCCTACCATTACCCATTAGCGTAAGTGCGTATAGATCGAACGGGTAGTAAGACTAGGTGATAATAATAAGAAACAACTTAAACTTAAACCTAGCTTATGCCTAGCTATAGCCGGGATCACGATCAACTTAACTTTATCTTAACGTAACGTTCATTTGAAGTTAACTTAATAAAAATAGATGTGTGATCACGATTCATGTAATTAACGTAACAACTCGAACCAAACATCTCCATTCTAGAGTATGTGTTTTTATCTGTGATTTGTACCATTTGTATTAGTGTTTATGATCTGTGAATGTTTACGGTTTTCTACCAATATATCATAGATATTTATCATTAAACTTTTTTTGAGCCGATTTTAATGCTTTTACAATCATGATTATGTTAGTTGATTTATATTTTAATAACAAGGATCTTTTTTGAAAGCAAAACATTATTCCATTTTATATAATAAAACCTTCGTGGTTTTAACTTCTGTGCAATATTTGAATTAAGTCTGTTCTATAACATTCTATAATGATACGATAGTAGCGCTTATTTTAATTGAACGTCCGATCTCTAGAACTAAAGCTAAAGAGTAGACCTTGGTCATAAAACCAACAAATGAGTTAATAAATAGCCCTGTTGACGTCACTCGCATAATTATTGGCTGGCTAGATCCCGTGATACCCTTCAAGTAACGTTCACTTAAAGCAAAAGACCTCCCAGGACATCTCTTACGTTAAGTTAACTGCATCGTGAGCGCTTCCATTTAAAAACACGTTAAGTTAACGTTAAGTTGATCGTGTTACCGGCATTAACTAAACCCTGGGGACCGTTGGAGTAGTTCCCCTTAAGGGGAAAATACATGAGGTACCAGCCAGGAATTGAACCCGGGACCGCTAGGCCCTCAGCCAGGTGCACCGACCACTACATCACGGGGCCGGTTCTCTGACTAAAATGGTCTTGATTATAAATAAAATTATAAATTAGCAAACAACATATATTAGATAAACGTAAAACACTTAGAAAGGACACAAAAAAACATAAAACATCAATTGTAAACTACAGTAAAACCTTGGATTGCGAGTAACTTGGTCTGCGAGTGTTTTGTAAAACGAGCAAAAATTTTCAATAAATTTTAACTTGATAAACGAGCGATATCTTGCAATACGAGTAATACTATGGTTATGCATTGTCTGCCGAGCAGTGTCATTGGATAGGTTCTTTGTTAAAGTCGCACAAAAAGAAAAATATTCTAGTGAGCCAACATATAGCAGTGATTCCGTTAGTGACAGTGAAAGTTGTCCTAAACAATAACCCACCTCCTCCTCTCCTCTCTCTCGTCTACCTCACACCAGCCACAATTAAATTTAATAAATAAGTTTGATTACAGTACAGTTACATTTAAATAACAAAAATAAATAGGTATTAATCATTTTTAGATTAAATATTTTTGGGTTGGGGGACGAATCATCTGAGTTTCCATTATTTCTTATGGGGGAAATTCGCTTTGATATACGAGTGCTTCGTATTACGAACACGTTTACGAAACGAATTATGCTCGCAATCCAAGGTTTTACTGTACTAATATTACACGATACACGTGTGCCCCTTCGCTTCGTTGAACCGACGGTTGTAGAGCGCGAATATGTCGTAGTTACAATTCTTTTCCCCGGTTGCAACTAGTCCCTCTCTCCCCTTACGAATGTGCTAGGCCGAAGTCGGTTGAATTTAAAGTACACCGGAATTTGCGTGGAGAGAGAGAGAGAGAGAGATAGAAATACAGAGAGAGGTGAACAGCTTTGTAAAACTCATGAGTACAGCCAGCCGGAATTCAAACACCGATCACCGCTTAATTGACAGCCCAGTGATTAGTTGATTGCGAAGAAGTCAAATATTGATTTGTGTAACATGGCCCGAGAAACTATGCCGTCCCAACTAATTGGCTGACAAAAGTGATTACATGCTTGTAAGCATCATCGCGCTCTCTCTCTCTCTCTCTCTCTCAACAACAAACACACACCTCTCCACTCATTCATGGCGGAGAGACGACTCTCCAGACTGCTGACGTCACGAGATGGAAGGGTAGGAGAGAAGATCCGGCAATGAAGGCCGGCCAGAAGTCTATTTCTGTCCGAACCAACACACGAGGTTAGTCAAGTGGACCTCAATCTACGTCATGTGGCCCCCCGCTGAGGTTGTCAGGGGCTGCATTCCTGGGACAAGAGCAACACGGTGTTCTCTGTGGACATTAGTATGTTCACTGTGTAGATACTGCTCTGTTCACTGTGTAGATACTGCTCTATTCACTGTGTGGATACTGCTGTTCACTGGGCAGATACTGCTCTGTTAACTGAGAGGATACTGGTCTGTTCACTGTGTGGATACTGCTCTGTTCACTATGTGGATACTGATATGCTCCCTGTGTGGATACTGATATGCTCCCTGTGTGGATACTGATCTGTTCACTGTGTGGATACTGCTCTGTTCACTGTGTGGATACTGCTGTTCACTGTGTGAATACTGCTCTGTTCACTGTGTAGATACTGCTCTGTTCACTGTGTGGATACTGCTCTGTTTACTGTGTGGATACTGCTCTGTTTACTGTGTGGATACTGCTCTGTTCACTGTGTGGATACTGCTCTGTTCACTGTGTGGATACTGCTCTGTTCACTGTGTGGATACTACTGTTCACTAGGCAGATACTGCTCTGTTCACTGTGTGGATACTGCTGTTCACTGTGTGGATACTGCTCTGTTCACTATGTGGATACTGCTATGCTCCCTGTGTGGATACTGCTCTGTTCACTGTGTGGATACTGATCTGTTCACTGTGTGGATAATGCTCTGTTCACTGTGTGGACACTGATCTGTTTACTGTGTGGATACTGCTCTGTTCACTGCGTGGATACTGCTCTGTTCACTGTGTGGATACTGCTAAGCTCCCTGTGTGGATACTGCTCTGTTCACTGTGTGGATACTGCTCTGTTCACTTGTGGATACTGCTCTGTTCACTGTGTGGATACTGCTATGCTCCCTGTGTGGATACTGCTCTGTTCACTGTGTGGACACTGCTCTGTTCACTTGTGGATACTGCTAAGCTCCCTGTGTGGATACTGCTCTGTTCACTGCGTGGATACTGCTCTGTTCACTGTGTGGATACTGCTAAGCTCCCTGTGTGGATACTGCTCTGTTCACTGTGTGGATACTGCTAAGCTCCCTGTGTGGATACTGCTCTGTTCACTGTGTGGATACTGCTATGCTCCCTGTGTGGATACTGCTTTGTTCACTGTGTGGATACTGCTAAGCTCCATGTGTGGTTACTTCTTTGCTTAGTTCACTTTGTTTAATTTCATTCACATAGAGATACTAACAGTAACTGTTGAATACCTGTCATAAGCTTAGCGGCATTAGATGACAAACTTTTTAAATAAAGATAAAATTTGTCATTAAGATCTTGAACATCCTTAACAGATATTCGTGAACTGTTAATGTCACCATGTGATAAAAATTAAACTCTGTACTTAACCAGTTTTTTTTTAACCCTCATTAAATGGGACCAATAATAAATAAATATCCAAAATAAGACTATATAAAGAAATACAAACTTACCAAAGATGTCTAAAAATACTATAAAGTTAAGCAAAAAAAAATATTTTTTTTCAGAACTCATCCTCAAAAATTCCTCTCAAGGTAACGCAGCTTTTATACCTCAGATGTATCTCGTACTTACCTATCCAAACCTGCCTTTTGTACTTGGCTGCCAATAGTTCCCAGTTCAACTTGTATTTTCCACGAAAACTAATAAGTCCCAGGGCGAAACCTTTGACAGAGTTGGTGTCTATCTTCTCACTCCAGTGTTCAGCCATGGCCAGCTATGTGTAGTCTTCTTAAGAGTTGGTGTTTCTTACCTTACTACTCCGGTACTCAGCCATGGACAGCTATTTGTAGTCTTCTTAAGAGTTGGTGTCTTACCTTACTACGGTACTCAGCCATGGCCACCTATATGTAGTCTTCTTAAGAGTTGGTGTCTACCTTCCTACTCCAGTACTCAGCCATGGCCAGCTATATGTAGTCTTCTTAAGAGTTGGTGTCTTACCTTCCTACTCAGTGGCGCAGGAACGGTTTTATTGGGGGTGGGGGGGAGGGGTTAAAAATAATCATGTGCTTTTATAGGAGATAAAATTTTTGAGATTAAAAAAAGACCAGAGAAATGTAATACAGCTGTCCCTAGCACTACGTGGGTGATTGGTTCTGATAAATAATTGCGTAATATGAAAACGCAAAAAGAATTGATTTTAACATGGGTGAGATAGGGATTACTCCAAAGAAAGAAAGTAAATAAAAACCTAAAACTTGTAAATGAATGCAATTTTTATTAATTTATCTAACTAGATTTACTAGTACAATATTATAAGTAACCTACACCTTTTGTCAATCTTCAATCCCCTGAAATTTGTAAACAAATGCAATTTTTAATAAATTTATCTAATTATTTTAACGCTACAGGTACACTTACTGTTAATCTTCATTCGCATGATAAATTAACTGGATCTGGGAAATCTGGATTATCACTCTCTTGCACTCTTGACGGCCCTTGGACTGTAGGCTCTTGAAGGACCTGGGACTGTTAAGCTCTTGCTCTCTAGAAGGCCCTGGGACAGTAGGCTCCTGCTCTCCCGAAGGCTCTGAAACGGTTAGCTCTTGCTCTCTTAACGGCCCTTGAACAGTAGGTTCTTGGTCTATTGAAGGCCCTGATAAGGTAAGCTCTTGCTCTCTTGAAGGCTTGGGATGGTAGGCTCTTGCTCTCTTGAAGGCCCTGGGAATGGTAGGCTCTTGCTCTCTTGAAGGCCCTGGGATGGTGTAGGCTCTTGCTTCTTGAAGGCCCTGGGACGGTAGACTCTTGCTATCTTGATGGCCCTTGCACGGTAGGCTCTTGCTTTCTTGACGCCCTTGGACGTAGGCTCTTGCTCTCTTGACGGCCCTTGGACGGTAGGCTCTTGCTCTTGGAAGACCCAGCTGGGATGGTAAGCTCCTGGTCTATTGGAAGACTCTTGCTTGACAGCTCTTGCTGTCGTGAATGCCCTGGGTCATTAGACTGAAGATTTTCAACTTTTTTGATGAAATGGTCAAGACTCAGCTGACGGGCAGCATTCGTCCTCTCTCTATAGAGTGCTTTGTAATAGCAAGCCAAATAACTCAATCTCTCTGGCAACTTTGGTGTTCCTACCCATGTTAGGGTCATTCTCTTCAATGATTCTAATTGCACTGTCAATGTGCTTTAAAAAAATTTCAGCAATTTGTTTTGGTGAAGTTGTTTGATAAGCTCAATAACAAAGAGCTCTTCCTCTTCATCCTTTATGCCGTTCTCCATTTCCTGAAGATCTTCAATGGCGAGTTCTATTGAGTGGAATTGGAGCAATTCAACCACATTTGCCTGGTATCCGTCCTCAAATCAAACATCTTACTTTGTCAACGATGTCATGTCTTGAATTTGAAAGCTCATGTTCAGGATCAAAATCATTATAATCAGAAACTTCAGGCCAAATATTTTTCCAAACTCCCTTCATACAGGACTGTTTGACTTCTGCACATGCATCTCCAATGTTGTCAATCCCCCCCCCCCCTTAACACCAAACTGTACAGTAAAAGATCTTTGTCCTCATTGGAATGTGCTTGCACAAGGTCACTCCACCACCGCACAGGGTGACTGACAACCATGCTGACCATGCATTTTTTTATTATTTCTTAATCATGTTATGGCGAAAACGCGTAAAGTTATATTGTGTATAATGAGGGATACCTATATTTAACGGTCCCATTGTGCATATTCTCATTTATTTTAGTCATGCCAATATTAGAATTAATACACACAAAACAAATTAAGAAAAATTATATCTGATGTGGCTTAATTAAAAATTATGAAACACTGAAAATTAAAATAGGTTTCCATACACCTTTGCCCTATATTCACTACTATCTATAAAACCACTAACTAATTTTGCAATTTTTAAGTTTGTTGAGCCTCTCAGGGTATGTATTCAGCAGACACAGGTGATTTAATCTAAGTTGCCTTATTGTGGAGTGAAGATAGTTTTTTTTTTTTGTACAAGCATTGATAAACTTCTTTCTGCAGTAGCTGATATCACTATCAGAGCTTTCAAACAGTGTGTGCTCCAAGCACATTTTATTTTTATTATGTTACCTTAGTGTGAAATTTGTATCGTGATTCAACAAGACCTTTACATTATCTAAAAGTTTTATTATATTATTTTGGGGGAAGGGGGGGAGTAAAAATGTTACTTTTTATCCCCCTCTATTTTTTTTGGGGGGGAGGGGGGGTAAAATTTACCCCCGTATCCTCCAGTTCATGCGCCACTGTTCATACTCCAGTACTTAACCATGGCCAATTATAGTAGTCTTCTTAAGAGTTGGTGTCTTACTTACTACTCCGGTACTCAGCCATGGCCAGCTATATGTAGTCTTCTTAAGAGTTGGTGTCTACCTTCCTACTCCAGTACTCAGCCATGGACAGCTATATGTAGTCTTCTTAAGAGTTGGTGTCTACCTTCCTACTCCAGTACTCAGCCATGGCCAGCTATATGTAGTCTTCTTAAGAGTTGGTGTCTACCTTCCTACTCCAGTACTCAGCCATGGCCAGCTATATGTAGTCTTCTTAAGAGTTGGTGTCTACCTTCCTACTCCAGTACTCAGCCATGGACAGCTATATGTAGTCTTCTTAAGAGTGTGCCCTATGCAGACATTTAAATGTAGGCAGGTCAAAGTAATTGCCAAGGTGTCCTTGTAAATGAAGAGCCCAGAGTCCATACAAAAAATGTAGAGTATTGAGAATTGTTTAAAATTAATATTTGATTTAAAATGAATAAAAGAATCTGTTCATTGAACTGCTCTCCTACACTGCCACAAGGCAGGAGTAGAATCTTCATCACATAATTAGGTTAGAATGACCCCAAATGCTGGTGCATAGTTAGGCTGAGAGCAGAATTCCATTGCAAAATGTTGGCATCGATCTACAATTCCCATATTGAGTGTGCTTCGAGGCATGGCTTTCATAAAGCCTGATAACTTGGCAGCCATGGACACAAATCGCCTTATCTTCTGTTTTGGAAAATCTAAAAATATATCAAAACAAAGAACAGGCTTTGCATGAAATCCAAAATTGTGTCTGTCGGTAAGGCCTGTCCATAGAATGGAATAAAAAAGTTATGCACTAACATGCATATTAACACTCTAAGTGTAAATCACAAATATAAACCACAAATTGTAAAGTTAGTGTTTGTATATATATTTTTTTTTTAACCCCGGTACAGTACATAAAATGGTTCACCTGTTTTTGGTCAGTCTGCCAGTCCCCCAGTGATGCAAATGAAATCAATATGACGGTTGAAATTGGAGGCACTAGACTTTCCCTTTCATTATTGCTACAAATTTATGTACAGCCTTTCAGTAGCTTGGTCAATCTACTCAAATTGGAGGTAATGGCCACCCATATCCAAATACCATCATGTAATAGAGCTGTGTGAACAACAAGTTTTTTAGTATTAAGTTAACAGCCACAATATTTGTTATGTTATAATTGAAAGTACTTCAATATTTAAATAATTGGTATGGTGTTGCAGTATTGGCTCCAATACCAAAACAGAGTATTAGTAAAAACAATGAGACTAGTATTGGTTATGTAACGGGGGAGAAAGTAGGAAGCACGAGTTAAATTTGGTGTTTGTACAGTTTTTATAACATTTTTTTAGCCAAAATAAAAAAAATATTTCTCCAATACAAACATAAGTTTAATTTTCTTCATATGAATCAATTTTGAACCAGTAAAATCTAAGAGAGAAATAAACTTTAATTTGCTTTAATATAACAAAGCTTCACACAGTTCTATTATATATAAGTATATTTTATGGGCTGTTTAAATTAGGCTTGATTTTTTTTATATTTATAAAATGTATTGTATGAAAATGTTGATATTCCTAGATCCCTCGTATTATGAATAAGAATGTTCAGTATTTTAAAAAAACATTTTCCATTTGAGTAGGCTCTAAATTATAAAATTAGTTAATAAAATATATATATAAAAAGAACTAAACAAACAAAAATTCCACTTTTATTAATTTGTTATAGTTTAGTACAGTTAAAAGTGGAATAGAACAAATATCTTTTTTTATAAAAATAACTATGTAAATTATTACTTATTGATACTTAAAAACACAAACAATATTATTACAATTTTTACTTGTCAAACAAACATTATTCATAAAATAAAACTATAACAAAGTTTTGAAGTACCTAGGCTATGTAATATTTCATTTGTAGCATTTAAATAACTGACCAACAATAAAAAAAATAATCAGTTCTTAATAAACAAAGTGTTTCAAATTATAAAAATTTTACTTCACAAATGCACACTACCCGATTCTTTGAAATAATTTGATACTCTTTTATCATGTACATACTAAAAATTTAAAGGCAATTTAATTTTAATACTTAGCTAAACTTAACTACAAATTAATGTATACCAAATTACTTCTTAAGTAAATGGTTTTAATATCGAGACTGGCTACTAAAGGAATAGCTGCCTAATCCTGGAAGTTTATACTTCCCTACACACACACACCAAATATAACAAAGTAAACAGTGACAACAAATCTAGTTTAAATGTGTCAATAAGTTACAAGGGATTATTTCATAACTACATCAATATAACAAGGGATGGTTAACTTATTGGGTCATTTACTAACATGCTATAATTCTAAACTAAAGGGTTTAATATTAGCTGTACATAACAGTTCTTGGCTACTGATTGCCACAAAAAATTATAATAAATATATAGTTTAAATAATAAGTACCATTTAAAAAAATAATTAAAGAAACATAATTTCAAAAAAACCTACAAAGTTAGTTTTTAAAAAGCTGTTCAAGTAGTTTCCGCCAACTTACAAAACCCCACAAAGCTACCGAAACATTAATATAACAATGTCAACAATATCAATAAACGCTATTTCACAGACATTCTAAAGCAATTTAATGTAAATTATCACTCTCTCATTCATACTCTTATACACTTTACAACATGGATGACATTTGGACGACGAATAAATGACAACCTTTGATGACTTTGGTACGAACCTATTCACTAATGGGGACGGCTGTTCCGCTTCGAATGGCTCGGAAACTGGAGAGTTCAAAGATGGACAACCGGTTCGGAACAGTGGGGAAGATACCAGTTAAAACATAATGGACAGGATTAGCACACAAAGAAGTGCCCACTAAACAAGATTAATTCCAGAGTGGAATATGGAATCCTAACAGTTGATGAGCAATGGATACCACATATCAACTAATTATTTATTTGTATTACTCACACTCATGATGATAGTTTTATGTAAAGTACCACACACAACCAACATGACTAACCTCATATGTTAAATATCACTAATATGGACAAGTCTTAAACTAAATATGTTCCCATGGTTAATAATTATATCTAAAAAATTATTAAATTTAATTTATCAAAACAACACACAAATATAACTTTTAAAAAGTTAAAATGTCTGTACGAATTATGGTAAAACGAAGGTTTACCATAGCTTTTAGTTAGACAACGTAATTTGGTAAGTATGATAATTTTAAAATTGCTGTGTATTTTTAGGCTAGATAGCTTAATTAAAATAGATTTAAAAATTACACCTGAAATGAATGAGCCTACGTGTCATTTTTCAATTTATTCAAATACGATTCAGATAAACTAATTTCTGAAATTATAATCTTTCATCCCCTAAGCTTCACTTTTCATGCCTACTTAAATGTATATATAGCATTGTTTTATTCCATCTAGATAACTTGAATTTCTTTTCTTTCTTTTTTTTTTTTCGTAGCCTCTGAATAGTAAAAGAATTGTTGCATATATGAAAAGTGCGAACCATTATTTACTTAAGAAAATATTATTTTCTAAAAAAAATCATTTTCATTTATTTTTTCAATATATAATTTATAATATATTTTATGTTTATTAATATTAAGTTATAGTTATTGGTGCCAGATTTAATTTTAATTTTTTTAAAGTAAAAACCCTGTGTGTTGTATTGATTTAAGCTAAAAAACAATTTTATCAAAAATTTCATTCTTTCACCTAAATGGTAGGACCTAAGAGATAAATACAATTTCACATATGGGTTTTGAAAATGTAGCACTAAAATCTATTTTTATTATAAAAGGGAGTTAAAAAAATTATATCTAGTATTTTACCCTTATATAATAAAACCAACGAAGTCGTCACACATAGTTGCTAAGAAAAATTCATTTATTTACAAATAATAAAATTTGTGTAAAAAAATAAAATAATATTAAAGATATGAGAATGTTTTGTTTATTTTTTATCATACCGTCATGTGGTGGGAAAAAACGGGTGTATTTTTAAAAAAATACTTAAACACAATGGCCATGTATGATTTGCGCAAGGTTGCTTGAAAACACAGGTCATGTTGAGTACATTTACAATTTGTTGGTACTATAGTAAAATGGCAAAATAATAATGGTCACAATGAAATATTAACCCATGTTTAATATTGCCATTTCGTTTAAATACTAGAACTTTTATTTACAGGGATTTTAGAAATAATGATCGAGGTGTCGATTCTCAATTCTTTCGATGCCAGTAAGAATCAAGGATGTTGAGGAATTGAGTTTGACATTCTTAAATTATATCCATAAAAGTTGTATGCAAAACATTGCAGCAAGTCATGATATGAACCCATCACACACACACACACACAAACATGTTAGATAAACTTTTTTAAATCTACATTAATGTAATTATTATATGTTGAATTAGTTAAAAAATATTTTTATGGTGAACGTTACATAAAACATAATGTTTCCTTATTGAATAAAAATATAAATTGTTTCGTCATTGCAAAAATTACCTTACAGAAAGGTAAGCTGCATTTAAAATAATTGAATAGCAAATGTTAACGAAAAACATTTGCTACAACATGGTGTAATAGCCACCCAACAATATAGCAACAATTTTTGCTAATATGTGTTAAAGCGCACAAGTAGGCAAGGCTAGGAGGCAACACGACTTCATGAAATGAATGAAAGTAGTGCTAACACACAAGCTAAGAGTCGTCCCGGTCGCTGTGGCTAGAAATAGTCTCTGCCCGTGTGTGAACGTCCAGGTTGCTGAGGAAAGCGAGTCTTTGCCCCACGACCCCCTGCGATAGGGGGATGCCTTCTAGCATTGCGCATTTCTCGGTCCATCTCTATTTCTTCTAGTCGCTGGGTCAGGGAAAGTTTCTGTTGCACGGCTAGACGAAGTAGTTGGTTCAAAGTTTTCTTCTCCTCCTCAGCTGCTCCCAACTGCCTCTGCAGCTCATCGACCTGGGTCACATACTCCTCACAGCGTGCCGCAAACATCGCTCGCAAACCTGTTTCAAAAACAAATTATTAATAAACAAACATGGCAAAATTTGACAGATCGTTGCAGTGTGTAGAAACATAGTTTGCAGGACTGTTATAATTGATATATTATTCATAAAAACCGTGGAAAATTAACACACAACACATAATCTGTAATTAAAATGATACAATACTACCCGCTTCTTTGGCCGCATGGTCTAAGGCGCTACTCTCACAGTAGACTAGACTGTGAATGACAGGGAGATTGAGGTTTGAATCTCGGTCGAGTGTATTGAGGGTAGTTTAAAAAAAAATGTTTTCCACTCTCCCTCCACACAAATTCGGGTACACTTCCTATTAATAAAACCTCTCTAATCCTTAAAACCATTAGCGTCATTAGGAAATAAGGAAATATATATAACCTGGACGAGTAGTAATACATGGTGCTAAAAAAACAATATTATGGTTAAATGATTCTTAATCTTGTCTAGGGGTGTGGGCAATAGCTATTATTGATTTGTCTCAGGATCAGGAAATTATATAATACTTTGGGAAGGACAGAAAATGGGCAATTTCAATGTTCTAGCTTCGATAATTTAAATTATCATTTCTTTTTTGTGGTATTATTACATTCCTTTTCCTATCAAAGAAAATATATTAAGTATCAAAGCTGAATTTATAAAATTCATTTAAAGTATGGATATATTGTGTTTATACCTGAATACGAGCAATATTAATTATCAATACATAAACTCTCAAATAGTCTGTTTAGGAATTGGCTTTGTAGGTAAGTATTCCTCAATTTCTATTTTGTTCATACAGCATATGAAAGGTATGCAATAACTTAACCAAATTAATATATAAGTACATATTAAGTATTAATTATATATTAATTTGGTTTAGCAACTTTTTATCAACAGCTAACAATGGCAATTAAATATTAAGGATTAAATTTTGCTGTTGTTTTTAAGTCAGTACAATATTTTGATTAAATGTTTATTTTAGGGCTGGGCCGATGCCGATTATTAATCCGATCGTCGGCCGATTATCGCATAACCGGCGATTCCGATGATCGGTGTTTGAGTCTCTGATTATTTATGCCGATTATTCAAAATGTGTGGGTATATTATAAGTCCTAAAAAAATATATATTTTATCTCTGCTCTCTCGTATGTGATCTTTGAATAATTAGCTTGTTCTTAGCGACTTAGGTTTGAAATAAACAGCACATCCAACATTCCAAACAAAATATATCAAAATAAATATATTTACCATAGGTCTTTTTCCAATTTATGCACGTTATTAGAAATAAAGATACTCACAAGTAACAAATCTAATAATCATAAAATAAAATATTAGCAGATTAGTGTTGTTTTATTTCGATTTGTTAAAGATGCCCAAAAAATGAAACATCGGACGTAATAATCTCGCACATGCGCACATTTTGTTTTAAATGGAAACCGTGTTTCTTTTAATGAAAGTAGAAAACTTTCCACTGGCAGGGAATTTGTTTCGCTCATATTTCAATATGAATTTAATTAATATATATTAATATTTAAATTTTACACTTTCTTTAATAGTTAAAAGTAAATTAAAATAAGTTTTAAAGTATTTCTTAAAAAAAAACACGATAAATAACTTTCGTTGCACATTATGTTATTTATTATTTATTTTATCATATTGAAGTAGAGATGGGCAAAATCGTTCTTTTAAATGAACGATTCATTGTATCTGGTTGAGTTCAATGATCCGTTCATTTTGACCCGTTCACCGTTCATTCGATTTTCTAAAGGTAGTTTTTATTTAAATGTAGTTAATACAATGTTATTTTTCATTAAGATTATTTAAATTGTTAATAAAAAGATCGTATTACTGTTTAAAAATGGTGATGCCTTTTTATTATACTTTTTTTTAAGAAACCACTTATTTCTATACGATATTAATATTTAGAAGTTAAATTATGATGGAATGCTTTGTAGAATCACAAAAACCTATGTTATGATATATCTAAATCACAATTCACAAAAATATTACGATCGTTAAAATTTGTTTAATAATGAAGCCATATTTTAATAAACATTGGATGTAAAAAATCCTATTTCATCTAAAAACAAAATAGATGTAGGCCTATTCTCCTTATGTGCAAAAATATGTGTGCCTTGATTATTTTTTATCATTAAAATTAAATTTAAATTTGCTGATTATGATTTTTCTTTGTCTAATGAAAGGGTCAGTAGGCCTATTTAATCATAAATGTGAAATCATATTTTAATTATCTAACATGTACCGGTATATTTGCTATTCATTATTGTGATTTGTTTTTGTTTAGTGACAGGTTCACTTGTCCTAACAATAACAATATAAAATAATAATAAAACAACCTTTTCATTTTAAAATTTTCTATTTAAATGTTATTAAAACAAAACTATATTGGACATTATAAAACTAGTAAAAGTAACTTTTTTTTTCTTTAAGGGTCATTTTACTTTATACACTTATTAAAATTGAAAACAAAAATAATCGGCATCGGTGATCGGCATAATCGGCAACAAATGATCGGCATCGGACTAATCGGCAAAATAGCTGATCGGCCCAGCTCTAGTTTATTTACTTACTTTCTTTCCTTACTTAAACTATAACATTAGGAATTTGAAAGTTCATTGCCACACTTACATAAGTATGCTACATATCCTTATTTTGAGCTAGTTGTTCTATCCAGTCCCCCTCATTACACCCAATCTCTTTCAGGTCCATTCCCATTTTATCCCTCTATCTGTGTTTAGGCATTCCCAATGGTTTCTTCCCATTGTGTTTGCCAGTAAATACCCTGAATAAAGTTTCATTCTTTCCTAAGTCTTCCTGCCAATTTATTCCTGACCATTTCCATTACCATTACCATTACAAATAGCAGTGGTGAGAGGCTGCTTCACCCCAGTTTTTATTTGGAACCACTCCATCCTTACATTCTCCGTCTTAACACAACTCTTGTTATCCTCATACATACTCTCTTTACTCTCATTACAACTCATTTTTCCTTTCCAGACTTCTTCATTACAAATGATATTATGTGAAAATAGTTTTCAAAAAAAACCTTTCATCACCTTTAAGTTCATTAAACAGTATATAAAAACAGCAATTTTCCATCCTTGAAAAAAAAAATTATTTAGCCATTGGGCCACCTCATTTTTATACATTTATCCATCCTTGAAATTATTATAGAGTGTACCCACAATTTTCTATTTCGTATTTCCTTTATAATCTGTACTGCAAGTGTTAAAATGATAGCCTCTTATGGTTCAAGCATTGTAAATTAGTGACAAGCTGCTGTGTTTTCTTACAAACTTAAGTGTGTTGCATTGTGGCTCTAGTGAGCTTAATAGCGACTCTCATGAACCAGCTCACGTGCACTCGTCTGAAAGAGTCCTTAGTGTTTTATCTCAACAATTTCTACTCCAGTTATCACTCAGGTAAGTGTGCTGGCTATTCCTTCTAATTTAAATCATGATTTAGCCTAGTGCTCTATTCCAAATAACCTTTAGACTATTTGACAGTTAAATAAATGTTTAAAAGAATATAATTTTACAACAGTTCATTATGAGTGGACATTAGAATCTTGATAGTTCTCAATAGTGGTAGGCTCATTTCAAACTATCTAAAACTTCAATGACACAGAATAACTAAAAAAAAATTTTAAAAAATGAAAGTATCTACATGTTTTTATGTTTAAAAAGTACTTAATATATTTTATTTTATTTCATAATGGAGAATTGGGGGGACAGTGAGTGGAAGGAGCATTGAGGAAGGAACAATATGACTTTAGGTCAGAAAGGTCCACAGTGAATCTCATATTTGCGGTAGGACACTGATTATGGGAAGGACCTGCTGAGAATCTTCCTGGATTTTGAAAAAGCCTATGACAGTCTGTGCAGATAGAAAGTGTCGGAATCAATGACGAAGAAGGGAGTGAGAGATAAGACTGTAAGGAAGGAGTGAGGAATATGTACAGTACAAAGGGAGTGTGAGCTGTGTGAAAGTGGGAGGTGAGAGAGAGGACAGAGGGGTTTGAGTCGAGAAATGGCCTGAAACAAGGTAGTGCGCTATCACCACCACTGTTCAATGTAGTGATGGGCGAAATAATGAGGGAAAGGGTATGAAAGCAATGGTGTTTGCGGATAATCTGATGGTATGGGCCAATGAAGAGAAATACGTTCAGCAGGTGGATGCGTGGGATAAAATGATGGAGCGGTGTGGAATGAGGTTTATTATTATTATTATTAGCACCGCGTCTTACTACCCGTTCGGGTTATACACACTTACGCTAATGTGCAATGGTAGGGTGATTGTGAGATGAAATGGAGGACCTACAGTTTAACGTGGAATCCGAACCACGGTAGAGGCCTGGCATTCCTCACATTCACAAGTTGTGATTAATACACATCTTGTCAGAGGTGAAGGAAGGGTTTGGCAATCAGATAAATCTGTGCCGGGACCGAGGATTGAACCCCGGACCCTCAGCACAAAAGTCTGACACCTTACCCCTAGACCACCAGGTCACCGCGGAATGAGGTTTAATGTAAGGAAGAGTGAAATGCTGATTACAAAAAGGAAAAGAGAAAGGTGCACAACTGGTGTGACAGTAAGAGGGAAACAGTTAAAGGTGCATGTCCATCACCTTAGCTCAGTCAGTAGGGTGTCTGTCTATTGAACTAAGGGTCTTGGGTTTGATTCTCAGCAAGGCCGAAAAATTTATTATTGGTGAAATGTGAATTTATCCTTTCAAAGTGATGAATTAAATACCGGGGAACTGGATGTTGTACCTTTCCTAGTCTTGATAGTTTATAAGACATTTGAAGCTACAACAGGCCTAGCAAGCCGGTAGTGGAAAATATATGGCTTGGATAGAAAGTTTAACCAAGCCACAGGCTGGAAACAGTAATACATGTAAAAAAAGTTAAAGATAATGGAAAGCTTTAGATATCTGAGGGATGTGAAGGGAGGAAAGTGGAAGTAACCAAAGAGAAGTCAGTAATAGATGAAGGCAGTTTTTCAGAAGTGTGAGATGTATAATTTTGAGCAGGGATGTGCCGAGGAAGTGTAGAGGAGTAATATACAGGACGTACTATGTACCAATATTGATAAACGCAGAAGAAACATGGGTAATGAAGGAACAAGATAGAAGCAGAATTCAAACCTGTGAAATTAAATTTATGAGAATTACTAAATGAGTGAAAATATTATATATGAAAAAAGTGCATTGAGCAAAAACATTTAGTGATAAATAAAATGATAGAATATTAGGAAAATGGTAGAGCACAAATAAAAGTAACAACACTGACACATATTTACACACACTTCAATATTTCGATGCTATTGTAGCATCTTCCTCAGGAAGTAGTAATTAGACTGGACAGGATGTTGTCCAGTCTAATTACTACTTCCTGAGGAAGATGCTACAATAGCATCGAAATATTGAAGTGTGTGTAAATATGTGTCAGTGTTGTTACTTTTATTTGTGCTCTACCATTTTCCTAATATTCTATCATTTTATTTATCACTAAATGAGTGAAAAGAATTGATAAAATGAGAGTGATAATGATAGTTAAGGAAGAGCAAGTGCAGGACCAGATATAGAAGGCACGACTAAAGTGGTATGTACTGTGAGGAGAATAGAGAAGATACTAGGGATGAGACACTCGAATCATTAAGGATATTCGAGATTCGAGGCTTCCAGCACATTTCGAATTCGAGCATCAAATCCTAAAAAAAAGAGTTTTTTTTTATATTTTCCAAGTGAAATTTGTTTTAGAACTTTAATAATGCTTGATGATGATTCATTACAAATTATAATTATAGTATGAACTTAACAACCAGGCCCCAGACCAGTAATTTTTCACGTAACTGAATGTATGATTGGTATAAGAAAGAATGTTAACATTTAGTTACTATTTGTATTTTCTAATATTCTATTATATTTATATTTCCTCTGGTGTTCATAATTTTTTTTCCAAGATTAGAAATTCAAAGGTAAATCAGAGATTAGGATTGGAGATTTGAATTTGTAAATAGTGGATTCGACCTAGCTCTAGAAGATACCAAAGAATGTGGTCGATATAGAAGTGGGGAACAGGAGTCCAAGAGGAATACTAAGGGACAGATGGCTGTAGGGAGTGTAGAGAAGTGTGGAGGAGCGAGGAGAAGACTTGGTCATTGTGGAGGAGTAGAGGTGGTGAAAAAGGATGTGTTGGAGAGGTTTATATTTCAAAGAGACCTTGCCAGTGGCTGGAAACTGTCCATAATAATGATGATGATGATGATGATGAATAAAAAAGTAATTTCATAAATCGAGACATACATACATATTATTTGAATGTGAAAAAAAACTATCTATTGTTTTATGACCTAATTGTTTTCTGTTTTTTATTTGTGATTGTTACTACGCCGTGTTGCCCCTCAAATGGTTCATTCTATGTAAAAGGATGTGCACCAGGCATATTCGTACCTCGAACTATAAATAACTTTGTACTATCAAGAGGCAAAGTGGTTAGTTTCTTGATTCATGCGCATCAACTCATATAACAAACAATTTGAATAAACATTCCAACATAACCTCCGATGAAACCAAGGTGACAGCTGTTGACAATTCTGATTTGGTTACAGATTGTGTTGGGGAGCATTAATTTAGAATTCATCATAAATGACATTAATGAAGAAGTAGAAGCAAGAAATGCGTTGTGCATTTTTAACTCGGCAATAAATTTATTACCAGTTAATAAAATAGTCCAGAAAGGTCATATTTGTTTTAAATTTTGTCCACGCCGAAGGTTTTGACCCTCAAATAAACTTGACCCAAAATTATTGAGCTCATCTATATGTAGGATAAAACCAACTATTTTATAAATAGTAATTTATATTGTTTGTGAACTTACTTGAGAAGGTGGCTGCGTCCTCTTTAAGAAGACGCAGTTCATTACGGAGCTTCATCATGGTGTCACTGACAATGGCCTTTTCATTCTCATACTTCGACTTGAGGTTAGTCAGAGCCACTTCAGCCGTGTTCTTGTTTGATTTAAGTACAGTGCGCAAAGTTGCAATCTGTTCTCGTTTCGTCGATAGCAGAGACTTCAGCTTGATCACTTGTTCTTGTAGTTCACTCAGCTCTGCTTCCTTAGAGTCATTATTCAGAGCTGAAAGAAAAATGTTAGACATTAATAAAACAACAACATCAACATAGTTAACAATCGTTCAGAACCTAAAGCCTTCAGACTAATGTGAACATACTATTTTGAGTTGTATTAAGGTGGATTGCAACTAATTGGAATCTATAAACTTTTTTTTACATCTATTTATGTTTCCAGCAGTTTTTTATTCATGTCATATATTTTCCACTACAAGCTTGCTAGGCCTGCCGTAGCTTCATAAGGCTTATGATCTAACTTAAGACTAGGATAGGCATAACATCCAGTCCCCGAACATTAATTCATCAATGTGAAAGGGTAAACCCACATTTCACTAATGATAAAGTTTTTAGCCATGCCAGGAATCGAACTCGGGACCCTCGACTCAGTAAACAGGCACGCTGCCATTTGAGCTAGGGTGTTAGTTAATCTATAAACAATGGCTGCATCAAAAATTATTTGAAGTGACAATTTGAACAGCTATTCTTACTTTTTTTTACACAAATAAAGTTCAAATTTTGATAAATATCAAATGTATGGCAAATATGCACTGTCGGAGTGTGAAAAGTAAATTTTTTTTTCAATTTGAAGCAAAGTCGAATCTAATATATTAAATATTTTCCGTGCTAAATTGGTGTTTGAGTAGTTTATAAAAATTGTTTTATGGTGAA
This sequence comes from Timema podura, assembly GCA_033556935.1. NCBI lineage: Eukaryota > Metazoa > Arthropoda > Insecta > Phasmatodea > Timematidae > Timema > Timema podura. The sequence continues at coordinate 50,497,277 of JAVRXN010000009.1, forward strand.
AATGATAATATATTGTGCATACTTATAAAACTTTAGACACTAAATATTATATAAAAGTGTAGTTGATTATTCCCTCATATTCTAAGATTAAAGATGACTGTCTGAGAATTCTACATGTGTTATTTTCATGCAAAGACCTATCTTCAATATCTGGATTAAAATCTGATATCAAAAGACTCTAATTTGTGGTGAATAAATGTTGAGATAGTAAATTCATAACTCTTATGGGTGTACTTATTCCTAGGTATACCTCAGTTTTAGCTTATGTGGTGCTGACTGACAGTTCACAGCTGACTTCTGACAGTCAACATTTAGGTATATACCTAAATTTTGAATGTCAGAAGTGACAACTGCTAAAGACATGTTTTTTGCAGATCATATGGTTCGGCGTAGGGATACATAATTTGGTCTGGTAGCTTTTCAAAGCTGTCAGAAGTCAGCTGTGAGCTGTCAGTCAGCACCACATAAGCTAAAACTGAGGTATATGTATATCAAACTTCTTTTGTTTAGTTATTCTTCTTCAACCCTCTTATGTGTGTTCTTTTTTGATTATGAGTAAAGCTATTTCCCAGTTATCCTGTTTTTATTTAATGTACCCAACAAAGGTTATGGGCCCAGTCAAAGTTTTACACTGTGCAAGTGACATAATGAAGTGAAAAAGATAAGAAATAAGTAATTCCAGTATTTATGTTTAATTTAGGGATAAGCATGTTTACAAACTTAAAGTTTTTCAAAAGTTTTACACAGCAAATTGTAAAAATGAATGCATTTTCATCTGGATTGCAAATAGTAGGGGGAAAAAATCAGTAGAGAAAACAACTCCAGCTGGAAATTTGCAATGAAAGCTTACGTGGAGAACAAAGATCTTTTTAAGTGATAGAGACTGTGGCAAAATACCCATCTAAGATGGATTATTGAAAGAATTAGGCCAGGAAAACCCTATCGAGAAGAATTTTGTTGGTTGAGAAAAAAAATATTATTCTCACATAAAGAATGCCAAGACAGCAGCTGAAGCATAGAATGCATTGGAAAAAGCATTCAAAACTCCGGCCTGACTAGGATAGTGGGGCTACTAAGAAAACTACTTACTACAAACCTTCGCAACTGTAATCTGTGTTTATTGTGGTTCTTGGTTCAACAGAAGTCAGTCAAAAGGACTAATTTTCTATCCCAGAAAATGTTGCCATTAGCTTTTTGTTTGAAAAGGTTTGTTTGGTGAATATGTATGTAGCCACTGCTTTGACTGCTCTTTGTTTTCGACATTCACAAATTGAACCCACATCTTTCACTGTACTCATTCTTCATGAAATTCAGCAGCAAATTTGCCCTTAGTGTGAAAAAATTAGATGACAGCGCAAATTTCACAGATGGCAACAGCAGCAATTGCAGCTCACATGTTTAATCATTCCTCTAAGACAATTATAACTGACAAAAGATGGCCAAACCCGTGACGTGGAAAGAGACAACTCATTACGTGATGTAATTGCGCATATGAGCTCTTTGCTCCACTTTCTTTGAGACACTTTCTTAGCGAGGTAAATTTAAACAGAGGTTGAAATGCGAATAGCCCTCGCACTAACATTATAAATTAATATTTAATTTAAAAAATCTTAAGTAAATAAATTGCGTGTTGGGTGTAACTTTTTTATCAGCTTTTATTGCTTTTATCAGCATCTATCAGCTTATATTGAAATATTACAAACAATTGTGTATTCTGCATTTTCTAAAATGTTTTAGTGTATAAAATTATATAAATAAACACAATATCAGAGTTCTTCATGCATAAAACTAACAAACAATATTAAGATCTTAGATTTGGCTATGAGAATATTTAATTGATTTGAATCAAATCCCTTCAAATTGAAAAAGTGGGCTTGGCATCTTCCTAAAACTGTGAATATATATCAATCACCCACCTTCAGACATGCTTGCTCTCAGTCCCTTCATCTTGGACAGGTCGATAGTGTTCTCCACAGCTGTGCGGAGGTACTTGATCTGGTCCAGTATTGTTTCAACATGTTTCGCCATGCCCGCTGCATCATTCAAGCTCTCCAAGTCCTTGAGAGGAACGTCAGTCTTGAGCTGAGCTCTCAGCAATTCAATCTTGGACAGTGTGAAGCCGTCCTGTGGTGGCATTATCATGTCACCAGCTGAAACACAGAGGACCTCTAATTTAAGTAGTCAACAAAACCACCAATGCAAAAAAAAAAAAAAATCTTTAAGTACATGTTATGACTATAGTTTATTTTGTAAAGTGATCCTCACACCTGAATTATTGACACTTAGAACATCACCTCAATAGAACTGTATTAACACACAAATGATTTTTTTTAACAAACTCACTCGGTGGTCAAATGATCTAAGGTAGTGTTTCACAAACTTTTCTCAATAGTTGACCACTTGATATGCGTTTGATATTGGCTACTTCTTACGTTTAAGGTGCTAAACCTCTCGCAATAAGTGCTGTTAGACTTCAAAAATATAAGGTTACCCAACTATTACTACCCAATATACAAAATTAATGAATGAAGATATATTTCATGCATTATTTGATATTTAAAAGCCACTTTTATCATATTTTTTTTTTCCAAACACAGATTTTCCTTCTTTAAATCTATTCAGGGATAAATATTACCATCAAGTAGCCTAGCGTAGTTGTTATTTAAGGGTGCTTAGAAATTGTGTTGACAAGTAGATAACTGTTATATATGAAAAAAGTGCATTGAGCAAAAACATTTAGTGATAAATAAAATGATAGAATATTAGGAAAATGGTAGAGCACAAAATAAAAAGTAACAACATTATCGATATTTAACCACTTTGACATGGTTTTGTGTAAAATGGTCAGTGTTTTACTTTTTATTTGTGCATTCTACCATTTTCCTAATATTTCTATCATTTAATTTATCACTAAGTAGATAACTGTGAAATAAAAGTAGCTGAAATTTTGGGTATCCATCTGATTCATCATTATTAGGGACGTGCGAGACTTGAAAATATCTTGAAAATTCAAGAAAAAAATAATCTTGATCTTGTCTCAAAAGTTAAAAGATGAATCTCGAAATTTGAGAAATTAAAAAAAAAGCAAATAATGGCCCTAAGAACAAGTAACCAAGCCAACCAAGCCGAGAATTTATTATTCCCAATAATACCTCAAAAATAGGCTGCATTTCTCCCCCAAAAACGGCCTTTATTAAGAAATGTTTTGGTTATATAATTGTTTTTCAATTTCAAACTCTGACAATATAAGCTTTTACCTTAAAAAATTAAATTATAAATGATGTTCATTTATCTATCACTATTTTACTAATTATATTTAAAATGTGTATGAGTTATATCTCGAGTGTTTGAATGAACTATTCAATTAATCATCAAACTGTTTCACAGTTTGTCGGTAATTGGCAAATGTAATTTGAAGAGGGAGAAGGAGAGGATGCCAAATAAAATGCCTCCATATTCCTCTATTCTTCTCCTCTCACTTGCACACTTTCTGTTATCTGCTCCTCCCATCTCTTTCTTGGCCTCCCTTGCAGCCTTTATCTGACATACTTCATTTCCATCATTTTATTTGGCATCCTCTCCTTCTCCCTCTTTATTACATGCAATACCACCTCACCTATTCATCACAAACACAATGCAAGATAAACAAAAAACCTTTTTCAAGGACCTCAAAATCGCAAGCCTGAACTTGGGTATCTATTTAAAGCTTGCTTGAAGCTCAAAATCAGGTATTTGCAAAGCTTAGCTCAAATTAAAACTGACATGCAGATACTAATAAAAACAATTAAGTTAACTTTAAGGTGTTCAATTTTCTCATACTGTTGTGTGTGTGTTTTTAGTAAAAAAATTTTTATGGCTCATTTTGGTTTAAAAAATTTGCGAAAGGTTTGGGCAAAGAAAAATAAACTACTGTTATATATATTTTTTTTTTTTCAAATACAAATAAACTGAAAGAAAGTTTCAAAATCCAAACTCACTGTAATAGCTTGTTGCTAATATAAAAGACAAAAATAAAGTGATCTTTTTTGACCTGGTGTCATGCCTCCATGTTTCTCATGGTCCAGGAGCACTCTACTGGGTGTTTCTCCATTTACAGTGCAAACATGATGGTACAGCTGCGCCAACTCATCTGAGATAGTTAGGAGGTCATTCTGAGCTGTGTCGAGGGAAGAGCTAGCCTCTCCAGCCAGCTCACCCAACAGCCTCACGTCATTCTGCAGGTCCTGCGCCCTCTGCTCTGTGTCCAGCAACTGCAAGGTCACACAATTGTGTAAGACAAGTGATTCTTAAACACTCCCCGACAGCCTCACATCATTCTGCAGGTCCTGCACCCTATGCTCTGTGTCCAGCAACTGCAAGGTCACACAATTGTGTAAGACAAGTGATTCTTAAACACTCCCCGACAGCCTCACATCATTCTGCAGGTCCTGCGCCTGCGCCCTATGCTCTATGTCAAGCAACTACAAGGTTGTGCGACTTGGAGTGGCATTGTTTTGCTAGCGATTTAATTTTCAACCTGATAACACTAGAAAACCGATGACCTCCCAAGGATTGAGCCGATGGAATACAAACGTGCCATTGCTCAAGAAATGTAAACAAATGTAAACAGGCACTATTATTGTGTTGAGTGCATCATGTAAACTTGTTTGGTTTTATATAATTAGACCACCAATTTTCATTTGTTTACTACTAAGTTTATCATCTCAAGAATTTCACAGATTATAGCAGTAACAGTTAAATGTCTCATTTTCAATAGTTACGTTACTTCATTTGATAAATAGCCTGCTTGTCTGTAATGTTGAAGGTCATGAAATAAATCCCAGCTCAATTATAATATTTTAATTTTTCCTGAGTAAAAAATTACTTGTCAATTTGAATTTAGTATAGCACTATTTTATTTTGGCAACAATTTTTAAAACATAAATATGGCCTAAAGGTTTTCACGATGCCAATAATTTTTTGCTTGATTAGTATTATTTTTAAATATGCACACTTTTATATCATAAAATCAATTAATTCAGGTTTTAAATAATCACCTACACAAAATTTTGAAATCAACGTACTGTTTTCAATTTACCTTATTTAATTATTTTTAAAGAAGAATAATGAATAGTCTAATTAGGCTCAATTACCTTGTATATTTTTATAAAGATATTTAAAACAAATTATATGATTATTAATACAATTTATGAAATGAAAAACTATTTTTTTCAGTCTGATGAGATTTTTAAAAGACTTGAGAAGTCAGTGTTTGAACTCTGAGAATATATTATGAGGAAGTCTTGCTACCAACTCAGCCAATTTGGCCTCTTGGTGAAAGGAAGTAAATTAAGTTATTATTAGTACCATTTCACAAAAACAAATATTTTTATTGAGGGATTGCATGAATCATCCAAAGCAATAATATATTTTTTTTGTTTCTATAAACCTATTTTGTACAATGTTAGGTTAATTTCAAACAAATCTTTCTCCAAAGTTTGCAATCAATGAGGGAGATGGTGTGCATCTTGTTTTATGTTGGTTTACTCGCAAGACAACTAGCCCTGTCTCATATAATTTTTAGCTGGTGATCAGAATTCTCTTGCAAGCCACAAGTGTGATGTCACCTTACGCAGTTCAGGGGTTTTAAAATTAGGCCTTTGGAAGATTGTGTGTGAGATGCACGCAATTCGCTAGTGACTCACAACCCTGCATATTTTAAAATTAGGGATCCAGGTCCTGTGTCCAATGCTCAATGTCCAGCAACTACAAGGTCATACAATTGAATCTTACATATAATATTGTTTATATATTCAACACCTATCAACCAAAGGAGTCATGTGTAATATAGAGTGGATGACTGATGATATAAAAGGGGTGTTCAGAAAGTAAGAGCCGAATGATCATGGCAGCCGTGTTATAAGTGAAGCCATGATGGCATATGCTCAGGTCGTTAGAATGATTCAATGGGAAGCGAAAACTCAGTTTTCAGAGTTCTGTGATTGCTTACGGCTGTGCATAAGTGATTTAAAATAAACAATAAAATCTATATTCCTGCTGGGTGTGAAGTCCATGCTATGAAAAAAAAAATGTGTACAAAAAACACAAATTCAACAGAAATTAGTCACCAGCTTGGGCAAGTTTATGGCCCTACTTTAATAAGTGAAGGTAAGGTTATGAAATGGTGTCATGAATTTAAAGATGATCGAAAAATTGTTCGTGAAGTGGAACAGAGCGGCCAGCATTCTGTTGTGTCTCCAGACTTGGTTAAAAGTCCGGGCAAGAAGATTCGTGAAAACAGAAGCTTCAAGCATTCTGCACTTTCATCAGATTTTCCCAATATTTTGCCTACTGTTCTGTACAAGATTGTTACCGAGAAGCTTCTTTATCATAAAGTTTGTGATCAATGGGTGCCAAAGATTTTGACAAACATTCACCTGAAGCAACGAATAGCACCAGCCCTAACATTCCTTGAAATCTATGCAACTGAAGGTGAAAAGTTCCTTGATCATATTGAGACAGGAGACGAAACCTGAATTTTGAAAGTTAATATCCAAGAAATTTAAGCAAAAGTTTTCAAACAAAAAGGTAATGGCAATTGAGTTTGCGAGGTCACACAATTGTGTAAGACAAGTGATTCTTAAACACTCCTCGACAGCCTCACATCATTCTGCAGGTCCTGCGCCCTATGCTCTATGTCCAGCAACTGCAAGGTCACACAATTGTGTAAGACAAGTGATTCTTAAACACTCCCCGACAGCCTCACATCATTCTGCAGGTCCTGCGCCCTATGCTCTATGTTTAGCAACTGCAAGGTTGTGCGAGTTGGAGTGACATTGTTTTGCTAGAGACTTATTTTTCAACCTGATAACACTAGAAAACCGATGACCTCCCAAGGATTGAGCTGATGGAATACAAACGTGCCATTATTGCAGCGAGCCATTCAAAACAAAAGGTGTGGTCTGTTGTTATCTGGCATCATCCTCCTGCATGACAATGCCTGATCACACAATCCAGCTCACATTGTTGGTCTCCTTGAAGAGTTTGGCTGGGAAGTGTTTGATAATTCCACCCAGACCTTACACCAAATGACCACTTGTTCTTGCACTTGAATAAAATCCTTGGCCCACAACACTTTGAGGACAATGACGAGCTCAAAAAGGTGGTCTATGACTGGTTAAGTTCACAGGCAGTAAGCTTCTAAGATGATGGTATACAAAAGTTAGTGTCATGCTACGATCGATGTCTGAATTCTGGGCTTAAGGATTTTTATAAGTTAATCTAGTTAACATAACATATATTTAAGAGGGGTAGGAAGCTTCTAAAACTCGGCTTCAAAAATTTGTCAGTTTCAATTTTGATATGAAAAAACAATTTAAGCTTTGACAATCACATAGCTTTACCAATAAAAGTATTTAAAGCTAAAGTACACATTTATGTTCAAGTTCTGCCATTTTGTGTTGATATGTATATCACATACTTAATGGTCACATGACAAAAATATTAAATAATTAAATTGCATAGTGAGGTAAACACTTGATTTATCAGTTTGGCACAGAATATCTTAAACCTGTTTGAACACAATAAAATGTTTTGTAAATCATACTTAATTCCTAAAAGTAACGATGGTCCTTGAAATCTCGAATCCTTCAAATTCCTCGAATCTTTATGGATATTCGAGATTTGAGAACATTTCTGATTCAAGACTCAGATTTATTTTTAAATCAATTTTTTTCTAGTTATATTTATTTTATAGCTCTAATAGTGCTTATTGGTGGTTCAGAACCATTTATAATTATAGAATAAACTTGACAACCAGGCCCCAGACCAGTAATTTAATACTTAAATGAACGTATGCATGTTATAATGAATGGATTATAATAAATTATGTTAACATCTAGTTACTATTTATATTTTCTATTATTCTAATATATTTATATTTCCTCTTATGTTCATAATTTTTCCCAAACTTCGAATTTGAGATTTGAATTTGTAAAATAGTGGATTCAACCCAACTCTACCTAAAAGTTATATGCAAAATCTAATACTTTTCTGCAACATAAACTTTTTTTAAATATTCAAATTCCGATTTTACTTTGGGGACATTTCAAACAATTCAATTCAACTTTGTATGGAAAAAGAAAGTGGGCTTTGCAATCTAATATAATATTTTTTTCTTGTGAAATATTTTCTCTGAGCAACATTATTAAAATTGATAACTAATTTTTTTTTAAATACATTCTTTTTTGATTGATTTTTTTAAATTGTATTGAAATTTCTAAAAAATGTGGTATATGTTACCTTATTCTTGAGGTTAGTGACTTCAGTGCGAAGCTGCAGGGTAGGATCCGAACAGTTAAGTCCCTTTTCGAGTTCTGCAAGGTCAGCTCTCAGCTGTTCTATCTCCCGAGAAGCTAGCGTGAACCACTGTTTGTATTGCATCACCACCGCATGTGCCTTGTCCACAGCTTGATCCTGGAGTCAACATCATACCAATGAGTATAGAGATAACATTCTAAAACCTTCATTAAGACAAGGGATGAGCCCCTCGAATAACACAAATAATCAAGGAATAAAGATTAAAGATTCAAAGAAAATATTTTTCAAATTCTGAATTTGAATTCTCTGACAAACCTATAATAAATATTCAAAAACCACACTCTAGAATTGAACTAGGTTGCCATATATTTGTGATAAACCCATATTACTACGTAGTAAAGGTGTACCCGCTTTGATGGCTGCATGGTCTAGTGCGCTACTCTCATGTTAAGACTAGAATGCCAAATACAGGGAGATCGAAGTTTGATGATCTCAGTCGAGTGCACTGGGTGGGGGAGGGGAGGGTGTTGTTCCTCATAAATGGTTTTCCACTCTCCCTATGCACAACTGTGAATGCACATCCTTTAAATTAAGCCATCCTAATCCCTAACACATTAGTGTAATTAGTACATGGATGTTTAACCCGAGTGGGTTGTATGACAGGGTTCTAAAAGAAAAGCAATGGGGTGTGCTTTTGACTAATTATAATAAATACATTTTCTTAGTAAAAAGAGATGTGAAACAATATTTAGAACTAACACACTCAATGTGGCTAGTTAAGAGTGTCTATGAGCAATACTTCTGTTTGGTAGTGATTTCCTTGACCAAACCAAATAGCTTGTATTCAACCATTGAGAATGGAAGGCCTCCGTGGCCTTTTTATGAAAACAAGTTTAGGTAATTTTAATAATGTTCATATTTGATTTGGGAGCCGACATCTTAGCTAAGTCAGTAACGTATCTGTGTACTGAGCTAAGGGTCCCGGGTTCAATTCCTGGCATGGTCGAAAAATTTTTCATTGGTTTACCCTTTCACAATGATGAATTAACGGCCAGGGACTGGATGTTGTTCCTGTCCTAGTCTTAAGATAGATTATAAGGCATATGAAGCTATGACAGATATAAAAATATAGTGGAAAATATATGGCTTGAATAAAAAACTGACTCAGGCCACAGGCTGTAACAGTAATGTAATTAAAAATATTTGATTTGGTTAAGGAGTAATAAATGACACTATTTTATATTCATTATTTTTATCCTCTTTTTCTTATTTGATACTAGCTTAGTCTTCTATGACGACATGTTTCAGCGTTATTATTAATATCACACCGTCTCCAGGTCTGAGGAAAGCCAATGTAATTGTAAAATATCATATAGAGTTATGATGATACAATTTTGTAATAAAAATGTTAATTTATGTGATTATTTATTTAATATTTTGTATGATATCTTCTATTCTCTCTGGACAATTTCCATGTTTAATGTTTAACTTTATTAACCTTAAAATTTTATTGTCATACCTCCACCACAGAAGTTTTCATCCTTCCCAATCAATTTGGCATCATTGAAGACAACATCCTGTTTAATCTTACTACTAGAAAAAGTAAAAACTTTATAATGATTATTTACAATTAATATTTTGTTGTGTGGCACACACTCTTGCGATAAATTAACCCTAAATTGAGTCGGTTGATGTTACCTGGTCTGAGTGCAAGATGGTTTTGTCCGCTTTCTGTCTTAAGTGTTGAAGAGAGTCGACATGAGCAGCCAATTGCAATATCCTGGCCATAAACACTTGCAGTTCAGATTGCGATCGCTCCACACTCGACTGAGAGTCCCGCAGATTCTGAGTTAGGAGTAGCTTGTCATTCTCAGCTTGTTCAAGCTGTTTTTCAAGCTTTTTAAGCTCATTCAGGTGGATCTCACTGAACAGGTCAACCTGAGAAAAACAAAGATCATGTATACTAGACCAGAATGAGTAAATCTTTATTCCTATTATACTTACACAATTTAGTTATAAACTGACAGTAGATATGATAAGAGTAGCAGATGATGTAGGTATACAATGGTTATACAGAGTGCTGAGAGTGATTTGGAAAGAGAACAAGGTACCGTAAGACTGGAAAAAGGGAGTTTTAATACCTATTTTCAAGAAAGGAGACAGGAAGGGATGTACAAATTATAGAGGGATAACGCTGATGTGCCAATGTACAAAAATATATGTGAAGATACTATAAAAGTGAATAAGAAATAAAATTAAAGGAAAGTGAAGAGAGGAACAGCACATATTAAGGGAAAAGAGTTTTACTATAGACTTAATCTTTGCCACAAGACAGCTGATGAAAAGAAGGTATGAATAATGAATAAGGTATAGACTCGGTAATGGTATTTATGGATGTGAAGAAGGCATATGATAGCGTCGATAGAAATAAAGTTTGGAAAGCGATGGAGGAGGCCCAAGTGGAAAGAGGAGTGGTAATGACAGTGAAAAGAATGTATGAGGATAACAGGAATTGTGTTAAGACGGAGAGTGGGAGGACAGAGTGGTTTCATATAAAAAGTGTGAAGTGATGGTAATGACAAGGAAGAGGGTAAGGCCTAATAAACTAAAGCTATAAGGTTGGATGAAGTAGAGCTGAGAAAAGTACAGAACATAAAATATCTTGAAAGTGTGAATGATTATAAAGGCGGAAGTAGAGAGGATTTAATGAGAAGAGGACAGCAGGGAGAATTGTTCTATAGGTGTGTAAGAGACCTGCTATGGAGAAGAGAAGTGCCTTTGAAGTGTAAGGAAGTGTTGTACAGGGTGTATTTTGTACTTATTGTCAAATATGCGGCAGAAACATGGGCAATGAATGTAAGAGAGACTAGGAAAGTGGAGGCCATGGGAATGGAATTTATGAAAAGCATGTCAGCTTTCATGAGGAGAAACAAGATTAGGAATGTAGTTAACCAGGGAAGAGTTGGGATATACGGAGTACATAAGATAGTAGAGGAAGCAAGACTGCGATGTTATGGGCATGTAATGAAAATGGAAGAGGGGAGGATTCCAAGAAGGATGCTCAAATTGGAGGTGGCGGGCAGAAGGCCAAAACGAAGACCCAAGGACAGGTAGAGTGACATTTCATTTTAAATTTTCAGAAATATTCTTTTTTAATGATAACAATTATATAAAAACACAAAACAACAAAGAGAACAAAAAAATTGGCTCTATATCTTTGAAAAAAGTTTAAAAGTAACTGACACTTGAAGGTTTTTCAGTTACTTTTTAAAAATTTTCAAACAATTTTTTTTTAATTCCCTGTATAGTTTTGTGTTTTTGTGCCATTATTATTGTTAAAAATAAATATTTCCGAAACTTTAAATTAACGTGTAATTGTTAAAGTAATAAGAAGTTGGAAGTATAAAGAGTGTATCAAGAAATGAAGAGAGAAGTAGTTACTATCAAGGCCTATCCTAAATCTCTTTCAGGTTATATTCCTTCGCTATCACTTACTATATGACATCATTGTATATTGTTTTTAAACATTTTCATATATTACCAAGCCATTAGGCAATTATTTATTTTATATAAATTATTAATTATATTAACAATTTATACTAACATGCTATAAAATCTTATGCAACATAATTTTAATGATATTTACTCCATATGCAAAGGAAATAATCGGGGATCATCAGTGTGGATCATGACAAATTAGATCAACAACGGATCAGATTTTTACTATTCAACAAATATTAGAAAAAAGCGGGAATACAACATGATGGTTCATCAACTATACATAGATTTTAAAAAGGCCTACTCTTCAGTTAAAACTTTAAAGAAATAAATTATATGAAATTTTAGTTAAACTTGTGATACCCCAAAAACTTGTCAAGATAATTAGGGTCTTTAATAAAGTGAAAAATGATACTTGAACATGGGAAACGAGCCCTGGACCTTTGGCTTATCACGCCAATGCTCTCCCACTGACCTAGCCAGGGTTTGTCCCGTGCTCAAGGTCATTAATTTCAACAAGAAAGGTGAAGAAATCAATGTTTTATGAAGAAATAAAAACTGGACAAATGATCATATATATATTTGTCTGGACCATAGCAATGGGTGAGATTGAACCAAGCTATTTATCTTGAACATCAATGCCATCAGCACTTATCAAATTAATTACTGCTAACTTTTAGTTTAATCAATATATCAAACTCTACTTCCAATATTATTTTCTGTCATATTTAATACTTTTAATCAAAATTAGTAATGGTATTAAACGTCTACTCAAAGAAACTCTTTCTCTTTTGCAATCTTAAATAAATCATCATCAACTGTTTCAGCCTGTGGCTGGGTCAGTTCAGTAAAATGCCTCCAGCTTCCCCTATCCTTCCACCATTTTAAATAAATACTATTTTTAAATTTAATAACATCATATTAGTTATCGTCTTAACTAAATTTTGTAATGCTATTGATTTATTTATCAAGGACACATAAAATCATTTTTTTATTTCTCTCTTTCCATTGCATCTCACAATCAACCTACCAATGCACATTAGTGTAAGTGTGTATTACCTGAACGGGTAGTAAGACAATAATATTTCTCTCTTGATGATTATAATTTTTGAAAGTATGATATTTTATTATTTATTGCAATACTAGCCTTGTATATGGAGAAGTAATCACAGGTAGAAAACAGGAATTGGAAAATATTAACAACAAAATTACCACCTTCGTTGGCCGTGTGGTCTAACGTGCTACTCTCGTAGTAGACTAAACCGCCAATGACGGGGAGATTGAGGTTTAAATTTCATTGGGTGTACTGAAGTTGGTTTTTCCAAAATGGTTTTCCCCGCTACCTCCACACAACTGCAGGTACACTTACTATAAATATAACTTTCCTAATACCTAAAACCATCAGCATAATTAGTACATAAGTGTATAACCCAAACTAGTAATAAGATGCGGTGCTAAAAAAAATCAATTTTATTTAACAAAGTATTTGTTACAATTCATTAGTTTTTGAGTGACATGTTTTATTATCCTTGTTTTGGTATTTATTTTATGTTAGGTACTGTCCATCGGTCGAGTTATGGTCCAATGTTGGTAAGGCCATTGTGTATCTTGTACTTGCATATGGTAAGTCCAGGTCCTACATTGTTATAGTACATTCACGACCTTAGTTTACTTGGATGACAGCTCAAAAGTTACTAGAAATAGTCCCTAATGTATTACTACGCCAACAGCTGACATATGACACTTTGGATAACTGTAGTGAAAACATTATGTTAATGTATAAATATCATAGTTAACCACAGTAATTTAGGCCAATATTATTTATATATTTATCTGAGGTCAGGCACAATATCATTTTATTCTACTTAAAAAGATTATTATTCACAGCACTTTCACAAAAGGTCAAACGAATATTGATTCAAAATGGCGACTGACGAACGAATTTAAACTATTTGATTGAACATGACGCAAACAAGTTCTTAACAACGGTTCATCCACGTAGTGGATAAAAATATTTTATTCAGTTCAATATTTTGAAATATGATAAAATAATCATAAAGTAATTCAATATATATTAAAAAAAGTATTTTCTCTTTTCCAAGTAAATATGGTGCTTGTATTAAAAGGTATTAATGTATGCACTATATTACACATCATAGATAACAAATTCCTAAACGGAGAATAAGTACTTTTAATCATGTTTAAAATATTGTTTCTGAATGAGTAGAAAGAAATTATTATAAGTAATGAAATAGTGTGAGAAAACTTAAGTTTACATTATTTTAAACGTAAAATAAAACATGTAATTAAAAAATTTAACATTTTTAAAAAAACAGTGATCTTTTACAAGTGTTGGCAACCCAAAACCTAAACCTGTGATTTATGAACTGTCATCAAGGTAAAAACCTATCATGAACAGACTCAACTTTGCCAGGAATCCTAACCCTTTCTTCAGTAGTCTCAAGACTTCAAGTTTCTTCGTGCTCTCCGGTGTATTTTAGTTTTAGCTCAGCCCTCACAGTGACTCATAGGTAGAACAATTTACCACATAAAATGAAACTAAATCAAATGTCAATATTTGAAACATTACCTGCTTGCCATCTGGTGAACTTATATCTCCACTTGAGCCGCTCTTGAGGTCTGCTTCAATCCTCTTGAGGACAGGTAAGTCATCCTCCCCATCACTGCCCATTGCTTGGTCATCATTTGTTATACCTGCACACAATAACTGCCATATAAGAGCTGACTCCCTCTCTTCCACAACAGTCACAATGAACTCACATCTCCTGAGCTAGAGGTAACCACCCTCCTAAGTAAGGAGTGAAACTGAAATTAACCCCCTTAAATAAGGAGTTAAAGTGAAATTAGCTCCCTTAAATAAGAATAAAGTAATTAGCCTAATAAGGAATGAAATTAACCCCTAATAAGATGAAAGTGAAATTAACCCCTTAATAAGGATTGAAAGTGAAATTAACCCTCTTAATTAAAAATTAAAGAGAATTAACCTCTAATAATGAGAAATTAACCTCTTAATTAAAGACTAAAAGTGAAACCCAACCTCTTAAATAAGGACTGAAAGATAAATTAACCTCTTAAATAAGGAATAAAAAGTGAAATTAACCTTCTTAAGCAAGGAGTGAAAGAATGTGTCCAGGCGAACTATATTTTTAAATTCCCTGATTTTTCCAGGTTTTCCAGAGCCAATACATTTTTACAGCTATTATATAAAACTTTTAAGCTATTAGGCATATAACAAACATTATTTTATTTAAATAGCTACACATTCTGAAAGTATATCAATCTAGGAAGGGGTTAGAGCAATTATTTTCAACCTTTTTTTTGTTCATGTCACACTATTCTTTGTCGTGAGTCCTCACAGCACACTGAATGTGCAAGTTGGTAACACCATGGTATACTCGGACATGCATGTGCACTTCTCTTAGTTGAAACATGAAATGCATGTGTTTTTTCTCATTTGACCACAAATTGAACTTTTATGTAAGAAATGACAAGATTCAGAAATTACTAGATTCCCATTAACTAGCCAACTCATTGATTTTGTTTTATTTGTAAGAAGATACAATAGATATGGATAGAAACATATTAAAGGAACAAACACAATATGGCTTTTACAGTGAAAAGAAGAACACAGTTTACACTTTACACTGTTGCCTCTTGAATAAATTTGATTGCTACCACCCAATTCCCCGAACTAGGTTTCATTTTATTAGAACTTATCAGGAGGGAGTGTGAAACGTGATATGCAACTTCCTAAAAGAGGAAACCAAAACACACAAAAGGAAGAACAAGGGAATTAATAAAGAATGATAAGCTACTTAGATAGGAACATGTAAAAACGGAATAACATAAAGGATAAACACAGGAAATGCACATTAGATCCAAATATACTATGTATCTCTCTAAGGAAAACCTCTTTTCGCTTTATGAAATACATTTTGTTTTGTTATTTTATAATTTGATTTTTTTTATATTATTTGTGTCTATCCTTCTTTCCTGTCCTTTCTTACAAATAAAACAAAATGTGAAGTGAAATGCGGCCTTTCAATGTCAAAAGGTCTCTCCCCCGTCTTGGACCATGCGACCACTGATGCGGGTGAAATAAAGTACTTAATAAATAGTATGTACTGTATTTTATCTCTAATTACATTTTCTCACCTCTAATGCTGAAAGCCAGATTGCTCAGGTTAAACATAGATTCACTGTTGATGCGCTGGTCCAGTTCTTTTTTCAAGGCATATTTAGCTTCTCGTTCAGACTATAACATGACAAATACAAGACAGTTCTATTCAGAGAAGAAGAATCAAATGCCACTATCATATTATGAGTACCATCTAAAAGAAATGAAAATATTTATGTTGATAGATAATTAAGCTACAGTTTACCTAATGAAATAAGATAATAAATTATTAGTTTCAATAAATAACTAATTGTAACAAAAACTTTGGTAGCATAAATAAAAATCAAATAGCAACAAAGTATATAATGATCTTAAATATCCATCATAAACTGCCTTAAAATCATGTTGTCATGTATGAGACTGGCCACAGAAAAGGTTATATCAACACTCAGCCTACAGAGTTTCGTGCGCACCTTGAGCTATGTGAGTCCTTGGGCATTGAGGAGTGCTAGTTGCAGTTTTCAGTGATAACAGCACTTTCAAGTGAAACAGCTTACTTTCAAATTGTTCGTTGTAAAGCGGAGGTGGTCCAAACACAATATATTAAGTACCAGCCATCCTGCCCTCTCCCCCTCCTACCCCCTCTTACTGACACTAAAAAGAATTTTTTGTCTGTTCTTTAGTAAAACCGTCTTTAAAGTGAACTGTTTTTAAAAATGCCTGCTTGATAGCGATGTTGTCACCTGTGACTGCACATAGTAATCCCCGTGTTGAAGTACGCAAGTTCTTCCAATTAGCTCAGCCATTTTAACCTGGAGGTTGTGGCCTGGCCACAAGATGCTCATGGATAAAAGTAGATAATTAAAGTGCTGAGTTAAAGGTGATTTTCATGTAAATGTGTGATTTTTCAACATATATTTTAATTTATCAGAATATGGTAATTTAATATTTTATACTATTTTTAATTGAGATGGCATTCTGATTCTTGAATTTTAACCTTGATTATTTATTCTAGTTTCTCAACATTTACAGTTTCAATTTATTTATATAAGTACCTAACTTCACATAAAAAATGTGTTAAAATAAATGCGCAAATAGTAGAAAAAACTCCAACAAAATATCTATTTGATTTGCACAAAACCATTAGACTACAAAGGAAATGTTAGAGTACATTTATAATTGATGATAATAAAGTAAAATTGTCAACAAAAAACCTAGTAACAACAATAAATAACTCAATTATGAATATTTCTGTTTTGATTGAAAACCAAAACTTTCATTTACTGAAAATGAGAGTTATGAATTGAGGTGTCTTCTTGTGTTAGGTAATAAAGATATAAAGGTCTATTTGCCCTTTCAAGTAAAATAATACGAGCAATTCATACGGGGCAATCTTTAATTATTATTCACAGAGCATGTAGCTCGCAAACTTAAGTCACAAATCTGTCCTTAAAGCATACCTAAAATATTCAAAATAAAACACATTGTTTAAATTGTCAGCCCTTTGCGTATAAAATGTGTTTGTATTTGTTTTAAAGTGCTACAAGGGGTTAAGAGTGCCCCGGGTCCCTCATCACTTCCCAAAATTGAATATTAGATAAGCGATTACATTGCTAAAGTTACGATTGGGTGCTGTGGCCCTTCCTTGCAATCGAATCTGATCTCGGGTTATTGTACTTGAAAGTAGAACTACTAGTGTTTAGAACTGCAATGGCCTAAGCTTTAGGCCAAATTAATTTAGGTCAACTAACCTTCTCTGAAGTTAATTTCTATGCCAAATGACTTTAGGCCAACTGACTTTCCATTAAATTAATTTCCAGACCATTTATTTAAAATATGTTTATGTTGTCTTCAGAAAAATTCGTTATTATTTGTTGAGATGTTAATATATGGCGAGGTGTGTCCTATTAAATTGAATCATATTTATTAAAGTTTATAAATACCTATAGTATTCTTAAAGCTACTACTGATCAAGGTCTAAGATATACTGGTCCATCTATTCTTTGGTTCCAGTGATCAGACATTGAAGCCATAAAGTGTTAGGATCGTTGCATTATAACACGCACACAATTCAAATATTGTAGAGAAGTTTGAACTAGAGAGTTTTCCTTTTATGGTTTCAGGTATCTTTAGAGAAGGGTGAGAACCATTTTTTCAATTTGAGACAATCTCGAGACAGGAATATAAAAAAGGATTGAGACACGAGACAAGAAACCGTCCTTTAAAAGTACAAAAATGTAAATTATGTTTATCAAGGTAAATATATAGTTCCTTTTTGACATGTGAACTGGTGCGTGCTTTAGATTGTCTTATAGTTCATTCAAACACTCGAGATATATCTCATACACATTTTAAATGCAATTAATAAAATAGTGATAGATACAATGAACATCATTTATAATTTAATTTTGTAGTGTAAAAGCTCATATTGTCAAAGTGTGATATTGAAAAACAATTATATAACCAAAACATTTCTTAATAAAGGCTGTTTTTGGGTGGGGGGGGGGAATTGCAGTCTATTTTTGGGTTATTATGGTATTATTGGAAATAATAAATTCCTGGTTTGGTTTTTTAATTTCTTAGGGCCATTATTTGCTTTTCTTTTAATTTCTCGAATTTTCAAGATTCATTTTTTAACTTTTGAGACAAGATTGAGATATCTTTTTTCTCAAATTTTCGAGACATTTTCAAATCTCGTACATCCGTAGTATTTATTGATGAAAATTAGAAGACCCCCCTCCCCCATTTTCTATGCGGCCCTAAATATGGAACCATAGAAGATAAATGAAAGTTTATCACAACAGGACTTTATAAAAAGCAAACATATCAACTCAATAATTCTTTACTCGTGGATGTGAAAGCATCTATATTTTCATTGTAATGTGATCAGAACACTTTGGGAGGGGGGACACTTTATACACATTGTGCCCTATATAAATGGTAAAACTAGTATTATAAATAAAACTAATTAAAAACTTTGAGTACTAACAGGTAGAATACTACAACTGAGGGACTATGTGTTTGAACTCTGATGGATGATGTTTTGGAGAGTTTATCTGAATATGAAGACTAAAATAAAAAACAAGGGTGACAATAATAGTGCTTTGTTCACCCTCACTTCCCTCCCCTACCCCACAAATCCTATGGTCCCTAGTTTGTTAACTGTCTCCAAGTCAACTTTATTTTTCGCAGGGTCTCAGTTCTCCCTCAAGCTAATTTTGTAGATTAATTGGGATAAGGAGGGTAGAATTTAAGAGTAAATATACCTGCATTTTGTTGAGAGAGAATTGGAAACCATTTAGGAAAAAACTTAGCTCAGAACAACCGACTGGGATTCAAAACCTGATCTTCAGGGGTCCGCGAGCTTGGGTTTTTTTCATTCGAGTCAAACTCGAGTCAAGTATTTCTATAAGCTCCAGATTTCGAGTCAAGTTCGAATATATTCATAATTTTAAAATGGTAAGAGTATATATTTATTTTAAATGTAAATAGGTAGGCCCTATCAAATCTTTAAAATTTGAGACTTAAAAAATATACTAAAACACATGTTCTTAAATTATGAATGACACTCATTTTTATAAATATAAATAGTTTTAGAAAAAAAGTTAATAAATGGACGTATCGGTTTTTAAATTAGAAATAACACTTAAAAAAACACAATTTAAAAATAAGAACAACACTAAAAAAATATATATATATAAGAGAGAGAGAGAGCCTAATAGAAAAAATAATTAAGATGGTTTCAAGACTCATGTCTTTAAGGACATTAAAATTACACTAACAATTATAAAAAGAAGTAATAAAATGAATAATTGCATGATGGCTTTGAAATGTACAGTAAGATAATATAGAAACACTGCACAATAATGTAAGGTAAGTGATAGTGAAGGAAGTCAACCTTAAATGATAGGTTAGGCCTGGATAGAAAAACACACTTCTCTCTTCATTTCTTCAAACACTTTTACACTTACCACTTCTTCAAAACTTCCACAGTAGCCTAATGTTTTGAATTTTTAGAAATATTAATTTTTCAGTAATGTCTTTTCATATGAAAAATAAATATTTCCAAAAATTTAAAGCAATAAGCAACTTTGGAAGTTTGAAGTGGGAAGTGTAAAAGTGTAAGAAGAAATAGAAAAGTGTGTTTGTTTATCTAGACCTAACCTAAATATCATTTCAAGTTGGCTTCATTCACTATCAATTTACTTTATTGTAGTGTGTTTCTACACTGTTTTGATAAAAAAGTCATCATCATCATCATCATCATCATCATCATCATCATCATCATCATCATCATCATCATCATCATCATCATCATCATCATCATCATCATCATCATCATCATCATCATCATCATCATCATCATCATCATCATCATCATCATCATCATCATCATCATCATCATCATCATCATCATCATCATCATCATCATCATCATCATCATCATCATCATCATCATCATCATCATCATCATCATCATCATCATCATCATCATCATCATCATCATCATCATCATCATCATCATCATCATCATCATCATCATCATCATCATCATCATCATCATCATCATCATCATCATCATCATCATCATCATCATCATCATCTCATCATCATCATCATCATCATCATCATTATTATTAGCACCGCGTCTTACTACCCGTTCAGGTTATACGCACTTACGCTAATGTGTAATGGTAGGGTGATTGTGAGATGAAATGGAGGACCTCAGTTTAACGTGGAATCCGAAACACGGTGGAGGCCTGGCATTCCTCACATTTCACAAGTTGTGATTAATACACATCTTGTCAGAGGTGAAGGAAGGGTTTGGTAATCAGATAAATCTGTCCCGGGACGAGGATTGAACCCGTCGCCAGCTCAGAAGTCCGACACCTTACCCTAGACCACCAGGTCACCTAAAAAAGTTAATAAAATTGACATTTTAATAAGCTAATATTTCCCCAAAATATGCTACAGTAACTTAATTTACGCTATAAGAAAACATAAGCATCATAAACAGATAGAAATTTGAAGTGTTTCGTGTTTTTTTTATTATTTCTTAGTTTAATCGAGCATGATCACGTCTTCTGTTCCATTTCCATTCCTCTATGCACAGTTGCACATGCGTGTTTTACGGGCTCTCGTTAGACATTATTTTATTGCTAAATTTACTTCAATCAATTTTATATGCTTATAAAAGTTGATGCTCATACTTTAAAAATAATATGGCTAAAAAAATATTTTTAGCACACAATATGTAAGAGTAAATGCTTTTTAATATAAATGGGGTAAGTTTGGTAAAATATGTATTGCAATAAATAAGATCAACAGTGATTTTAGATAGGTTAACCAACATAATTCTATAACTAAATAGTAACTAAACTAGTGCTAGTTTTGTAGCTAAATGTATTAATTAATACAAGTTTTAAATATCTTAAGTTTGAAAACATTTAACAATTATAACAATATATTCTTGATATTCCATTTTTAATTTAACAAAAATTATTATTTTAGAAAGGGACCAGGGAAAAATTGTAAAAAGAATCATTCAATTATTTAGTAATCTAACTTAGCTATTTTTATTTTCATTGCTTTGTCATGGCAATACAAGTACACAACTTCAATCAAGTATAATTCAAAATGGATGACAATATTGAATAAATTTGCTGGTCGAAAGTGGTTTTAAAGCTCTATTGCGTTATTAATGTGAAAATTGAAATTAATTTTTAAAAATTTGTTAAGTAACCGAATGATTTATAAGTGGAAATGCCGATATTATCTCAATTAAATAGCTTATGCTTACTATTGCATTTTAAAAATTGATTATTAAGTACATCAAGTGAAAGCTCGAAAATTATGAGCCTACAAAACTTTCGATCTTTATCTCGAGCTTAAAGGATGAGCTCAACTCGAAGCTCGAAATCTGAGTACTCACAGAACCCTACAGTGATCTTCCCATGACTGGCCATTCAATCTAATACAGGATCTATGCACTAGAACAGCGGTTCCCAACCAGGACTTTTGATACGCTAAAATATTTGAGTAATGGCGAAAAGCTACATATGCCAGCATTGTAAGACAAAAGATCAGTCAAATTTATTAAACTAACTCAACGATATGGCGAGGAACAGTGTGAGTTTTCTTCAATATTTGACCTTGAGAAAATGATTTCAATTTCAAACATAAAATAGTTTTTATTGTTGTTAATAAATAAATTAATTAATTAAATGTGTTGGGCACAATTAATAGAAATGGGCTGCTAAGGGCTACGCAAGCTAAAAAACGTTGGTAACCGCTGCACTAGAACATGCTACCGCCGATGCGGGGCTTGAAAAGGCAATTGTACTCAAGGGACATAAATAATTAACATTGCTATTTAGTGTGCAAATACTTTATTTTGAAGCACAAGTCACTAATTTTGAAATATTTATACCACATTGTGAGTTGGTGTGTTACGGAATGCCAGATACTCTCAAGTGGCATAGTTTTCAATTTAATACGATATGTTTCCAAGAACTGATTCAATGGGATACTATCGCACTATTGTACAAAATATTATACACTAAATAAAATACTATTATTGCATTGAGTGCACTGTGTTAAACAATTTGTTTGGCTTGGTTTAAATCTTTAAAAAAAAATCAACAACCGAGTATGTTGACCAAAAAAAACCTAAAATATTTAGTTATGCTTGTAAATTTTACTGCTAGATTATTAATTTTTTTAACTTAAACAGATTGTGGTTCAAAGTTATAAGTCAAGGAAAATCGAAAATGTAAATTGAAAAACTTGTATTCAAAAAAATATGGTTGAGATGTAAATTTTGTTCAAAAGTTCTAAGAGACAAACAGGGACATAATATTATAAATGTATATGAATCAATAATACCTGCAATACCCAAGAATCAGAATAAAGTGTAGTTTATTCAAAGTGGGAAGAAATATACCTGTAAGGACTCCAAGGCTTCCTCCATTTGTTTCTCAGCGATCTTCTTGAGTTTAGCGAGCTCCTCCACCTGCTGCTGAGCCACCTCCACTTCCTCTTGTAACCGGCGGATCTCATGTTTGGCTCCTTCAAACTCAACCTAAAGAACAAAACAAACATACTTTTTTTTTAAATAGTTTACTGATATACACTTTTCTAATTATATCAACATTCAACTTACAAACTAGCTTAACCAGAACAGCCGTAGCACCACATTAGAGACTAAGAATTTTCTAATATCTGAATAATAGAATGAAACTTGGCCCTATATAAAAAATATCCAAGCTCCCGCCCCTGTGATAGAACCAGGGTCTCTAAGACTCCAACATATGCAGAGCACTTATTCACCCCACACAATGTCAGTTCCTGTGGCCGAGTGATTATGATACAAACTAAGATCAAGAGCATCTTCTCAGAAACAAGTGGTAACTTCGTAGTTGGCAAGTAGTACCAACAACTATCCAACAAAGCAACCCAACAAATATTTTGTACTATACTTTAATTAATCAGCAGTGCAGAAATACCCTAAAATGACAGATTCACATGTAAACAAATCATATTAAATAAAAACACCAACTAACAAAAACCTCAAAAGAAATATTTCAACAGATTTATTGTTCAAATAAATATCTGTAAGGTAATTTTTTTAAATTCTATTCATTATCAGTCTCAGTATTTAAAAAAATGGTACAGTGCATCCCACAGACTTTCTCTTGCTTTTATCTTAAAATTACTAAAAACTCTTAAGATTTATGAAACGAAATAATAGGGCTATACATTGGTGTGAAAACACTACACAAAGATCATAAGGAAATAATATGCACCGTTGCTTACTTTCTCTATGGTATTAAGAACTAGGAACAATGTTACAGAAAAAATTAAAAAAGAGAAACAGCTTTGTCCACCAAAGAGTATACGAATCAAATTCATTTTCAAAGACCTGAATTACAAAGTATATATATTTGATTTATAGCTCAGAAACTATTAGTTTATAAAAATATATTTCAAATAAAGAATTGTTATCTTTAATTCTACTACAACATTACAATGAAAAGTTATTTTGTATCTCAAGTAGTTGTGTAGAAATGATGAAAATTAAAAAATCTCCCCCATGTAAAGTACCCTCAAAGTCATTTTCATGAGAAAATGAGAATTGCCATCATGTTTATAGTAATAAACAGTGTCTAGATATAAAATTTAATCAAAATTGTTAGAGCAAATTTCAATAAAGTTGTTTTTTTCTCTTTTTACCCTTCAGTAAACTAACTTTAAATTTAAGGTTGATATCTAATTCCAAAAACCCTCAGAGGACCTTATGAAAACCCCAGATACCAAGTTTTATCTCAACCAGTAAAAGAGTTTTGGCTCTAGCTCGAGGTACAGACAGAAAACAGACAGACATTCAGCATTGCGAAAAAAACTCTTTTGGTTTCAGGGGGTCATGAAACGTAGACATTTATCAAAATCTCGAGTTCGATTTTTTTGACAACAATGCAATAAGTACCAAAAAAAGTTATTCACTGCTAATGTTACCGTCTTTAAGAAAGAAAGAAATTAGGTACCTATAATAATATCTTATACACCATGCTTAACTTGATGAATAATATAAGTGGATGAATAGACAAGTATGTGTGAAAGTGATTGCCATTGCAATGTTAAAAAAAGTGAAAATTCTGCGCTAACCTGAGATGATTTAAGAACAGAGACTTGTTTTTGTAGAGTGATGTTTTCTTCCTCAAGTTCGAGTAATCTGTAATAAGACGAGTTTCTCGGAACTTTATTTCTCGCAACTCCAATCGTAGATTCTTCCTTTCCAACTCAGTTTCTTCTCTATACTTATCCAGATCATAGTTCTCCTGTAGCACTCTATCACGCTCATTTACCACTCTCTCAAGTTCTTGCCGCCACTACAAGAAAACAAAAATTATGTTAACCTTGTGTTGTCTAATCACCAAGTGTCATCATCTAGATAATGACCTATAAATTATGTGTGTGTGAATGTGTTTTAAGGAGTGCTTAAAAGAATAAGGGCGTGTACAATCCAATTCTCATATAAATAAGCATTTAGAAAACTCAAACATATTTTATTGCTGCCAACATGGATAACATTTTACTATATTATCATTATAATTTCCTAGGTATTGATAATATGTATCAAAAGTTACAGCTACATATCACATGACTTGACAGATGAATATGTGAACAAAGATTGTCCGATAAGGTCCTTTCTATTAAATTTGAAAATAGTATGCATGAATTATGCATTATCACATACATCCACACCCAAAAAAAAAACTATAGCTAGCAATTATATAGCTTTTTTATTAAAATGTGTTTTAAATGGGATGAAAGGTGGACTATGGGACAGATTCATGGTCAGACTTTGTGCGCCTCAAAACCAGACACATGACGACACCTACCTGGATTTGAATGGAATAGGCCAGTTTTTCATATGAAACCAGCCCATTCCATTCTGGTCTAGGTAGGTGTCATCTTGTATTTGGTACCGAGCCCACTAAGTCTGTCTTTGAAAGTGGACCTCATGTAGATGAGTTATAAAACTAAAGTGTTAGTAGATTCCCCAAGTTACCTGTTTAGACTCATTTTCCAACTCTAGTATCTGTGAGTTTAGAGAAGTTTCACGGGCCGCCGACTCTGAAAGAAGAGATTCTTCTTGCTCAATTCCAGATTTGGTCGTCACTTTGTGGGTCGTCTGGAATTTGGCTAGAGCCTTCAAACAAACAACAAAACTATGTAGAATTTTAGATCTATTCAACCACACATTGCAGAAAATAATATATTTAAAGCGGTATAATAATCAAACCATTTTTACCCAATTTGGGGGTATGGGTGTATTTTATTAACATTTATTATAGTTTTTTTTTTAATTTGCACATGTAACACAAAAGACAAGAACTTAATCTAAAAGGTAAAGATGAGGATGTAACCAATAAGAAATTCACCTGCATTAGCATGTTTGCATGAAAGGATAAGAAAACATTGGTTAAAATTATGTGTCCGTAATCTCAGATTAGTATAAAATCCATACACCTGGGTGTGATTCCCATGTACAGGTGTAGTTTTATATATGACTAACATGATACTTGATGCAGCTATATCCATAACCTTAAAATCATTTCAACCTTCCAAGCTTTGTTATTCTTGTACAAAAGCTAGCTTTCTCCAATCCCAGTATTTGTATCGAGTCAGGATTCTAGGCTTTCTTTCAACAATCCAATGCTACACGAGTGTAGGACCTTAGGCTGGATTGACACCAGGAGTAGATTTCTTTTAAACTATGTAAATTAAAAATGTTTGATGTCACCCACACTTTAGGTTTACATTAGATTTTTAAACCCTAAGAAGTTTATTATTAATGATCTAAAGGTTTGGTATCAGTGGTATTAAAGAGCTGTTTCAGGGTGGTTACAAAACTTTACTATGTTTTAGTTTTCCTTAAGGAATGATTCACCCCCCCCCCCCTTTTTTTAAAAAAATAACTCCAAATTATTTTTTTTTAAATCAAATATTAATCAGTTCATTTCCATTCTTAAATATATGGCAGTGTGTATGATTTTAAAAAAAACCACTAAGCAACAATCTCACGTTAGCAGACCATTTCTAGGAAATGGATTTTATTAACATGTAAGAAACAAAAACTCTCACTTTGACTTTAGTGTTTAGGTGTTAAATGAATGGGTATTGTTGAGCCAAATATTTAAATTCCTTGATTGTTCAGAGACATTTCCCTGTTTTACCTGCCTATAGCCAACATGTTTTTACATAATGTATGTGCAAAAGGTTAAATAAAGGTGAACCATGATATGGCAAAATGTTTCACTTTAATATAGAACAACCTAGATTACCCATCATTTTTGTTGGGTTTTTTGGTAAGTAAATAGCTCCTACTCAACAATGTTTCACCAATATTCTGAAAATTCATAATAAGGGAAATATCTGTATGGTTTCAAAGGTGTAATATTTTGTCCATAAATGTGCAAATTCTAACCAGCCCTAGTGAATCAGGTTGGGGGCTGACCCACCCTTGATTCCCAAATTTTGGCTTGGGTATGAAAATAAATGTGAAACAAAGGGAATAAAGGAGAAATAACTGTGAGAGGGAGAAGAAGGTTTTCCTTCATTGAAAAACTCTTGTTACAAGTGATTCAGGCATGAAGACAAAAAAATGTATCCCTGTAACAGTATGGTTTTGTTTCTATCACGTAGGAAAACAATTCTGTGAGACTTCCCTTGGCCAATAATATTTTAACCTACTTTTAGTAAACAGCAATGCTAAGATCCATTACAAATGGATGAGATATTTGAAATTATATGCTATCCGCTTCAGGACAACTTTGATCTCAATAATTAGAAAATTTTACAAGACCTATTGGAAAGGTATCTAGTATTCACATGGAATGATTCAAAATAATTTAACCTGATAACGGGATAAAATTAAAATTTTCAAACCAAATTTCTCATGTGAATGAAAGTACTGTCATGAAAGGGGGTGACCTGGTGGTCTAGGGGTAAGGTGTCAGACTTCTGTGCTGGGGTCCGGGGCTCAATCCTCGGTCCCGGCAGATTTATTTGATTGCCGAACTCTTCCTTCACCTCTGACAAGCGTGTATTAATCACGACTTGTGAATGTAAGGAATGCCAGGCCTCCACCGTGGTTCGGATTCCATGTTAAACTGTAGGTCCTTCCATTTCATCTCACAATCACCCTACCATTGCACATTAGCGTAAGTGCGTATAACCCAAACGGGTAGTGTACTGTCATGAACCAAATATAATGCAACAAGTTTTCTCCTTCAATTTCCTATAAAGTGTAAATATTTGAAAGAATAAAGCTCTTAGATCCTTGTATTTCCCTTCATTCTCTGTTGCAAGAATTTAAAATATTGTCAATAGCCCAATAAATTTAATCTTGGTAATTTGTGAATAATGGATGAAATTTAAAATATGCTGTTAGTACTGCTGATCCAATGAGAAAAGGACAACAGGGAGAGTTGTTCTATAGGTAAGAGACCTGCTATGGAGAAGAGAAGTGCCCTTGTAGTTTAAGTGCTGTGTGGGGCATATTTTATACCCATTTTTACATATACAGCAGACATGGACAGTGAATGTAAGAGAGACTAGGAAAGTGGAGGCCATGGAATGAAGTTTAGAAAGATGTCGGCTGTCACAAGAAGAAACAAGATTAAGGATGAAGTTATCGGGGAAAGATTGGGGGACACATGGAGTAAGTAAGATTGAGATAGTATGGGTATTTAGAGAGGATAGATAAGGAAATAATACATAAGAAATGGAGATAAAGTAACTAGGAAATAGACAGCAAAAGATACCAAAAATAAAGAGCAGATATCAGAAAGGGTGCAAGTGAAAGGAGAGAAACAGCGAGAATGAAGGAAGATGAGGCAGTTTACTAAGGTGATCTGGCCATAGGCTGGGAACAGTTGAGTAAGTCTATTTCTGATCAGAAGTTTATCGAGTTAAAATTTTGTTAAGAGTCAAGTTTAACTGACCAAATTATGTGTTGCGTTTTCATTCTTGCTATTTATAACAACTAGGCCTAGGCTTTGTGACATTTCAATAATGTTTGAATAATAAATATCATTTGGCAGTTATTGTTTACAATCTCACTAAATATCCAAAATCTAAAAATATCTATAAAAAAGGGGGGGGGGTTATTCAAAAAATAGATTAAATTAAAAGTTTAACCTGAACAATCAATCATTTGTTCCATCCTGAGGTTCCGGTCAGTTTAGTAAAATGCCTGCCTGTTCCTCTATCCTTCTACCATTATTCTCCTCTCACTTGAATACTTTATCTGCTCCTCCCATCTCTCTTGACCTACCTTGTGGTATTTTCCTCCATACTTCACTTCCATCATTTTCTTTGGCAAACTCTTTTTTTCCATCCTCATTACATGCCCATACCCTCAGAAACTGAATAACAGTCATAAAAAGTAGGTTTGATATTGGCCCAAATTTCTCTCTTAGATGCATTTATTTACACTAATAAGGTGGAGACAAAAAATGTATACTTTAGAAGAAATGTATGTACAATGGCATGGAGAGAGGAGTGAGAAACCCTTAGAGTAAAATCACCATTCATAAGCCTGACCCGTGACTGAACCTTTTTTTCCCATTCTCCAGAAAACTCATATAAATGAGCTTGATATTTAGGCCATTTGCCCACCAGAGAGGGAAGGTATAATCTGAACCAACTTGGACATTGATAACCTACCTAAATGTACTAGGCCTACTGTAATTTTTGTTTCACCAATTTATTTCTATTTAAAAATAATATAACACCAGTTGAACTTCGTCAGTGGTTGAATGATCTAAGTCGCATAACTCTAACAATGGACTCGACTGCCGATGACGAGGAGATTATACTCTAATCATTTTATTTCCGAGATGAAGCTTTAGAATTTTCAAAGTTAAATCCAAATTTTAGTTTTAAATTTAAAATACCAGAAATCCTAAATGCTGAAGAATATGGCTGAGCAGCATTCATTTAAATTTTAGAGTTGAGAGTTGTTCAATAAGTTAAACCAAAGCCTGAATAGTCTTAGTAATGATAAGCAAGATGTTTATGACTATAGTGTCATTAATACTATTAGTAGGGCTCCTGTGGTAGTTTTGTTTTGTTTTTCCCCCAAAAAGTTGTTTATGCTCAAGACCCCAATATTTAAATAATTAATTTCATACATTGCCTGTAAGAGAGTTCACCATTTAACAATGAAAACTATCATTAAAGTGGGTAGGCTTTGTAATGATGTTTTCATTAAATTATTAACTTTTAGTGTGACTTGGTTTTTAATTGTGTTTTGAAGAAAAAATATCTCTTTAAAATGAGCACTTTGTAAGCTAGACCAAAGTTGGTTTTTTTTTTGTAGCTACCCAAGCTGGGTGAAAAAGCACATACACATTATTTTGGAAAAGGATTTATGATTGGGAAAAAAACACACTACCAAAACGGCTTTATTAATCCCACTAAGCACATCAAAGCACATATAATATAATGATAAGTAAGACTATACTGTGTTAGAAAATAATAGCTCAATTTACTTAAATGTACATCATACTCCGCATTTCCTGGCACTAAGTTCTAACCATATAAATCTATCATCTACCATATTTATCTTTCAAAACAGCTAATTTTTGACGGAAAAATCTTTTAATTTTGATCACTGGTTTTCAATGTTACTGCCTGTTACTCTATATTTTCACCCTTTTTTATATACTTGTTGAACATATTCTAGTAATTATTTAACATACAGTAAAAACTCACACAGGACTAAACTATTGTTAAATACAATACAATAAAAGCTGTCAGTATAAAATGGAAAATTTGAAAACCAATATATAGGTCCTTCAAGTAGTTAATAACTGAAACACATATTTTCTTTTATAATATTATCATTGATTTTAAATAAATGTTTAGGTCTATAGTTAGATTTTTATAGGAAGCACCTTATGTGAAAACTTGAAACTCATGTTTTCACAATGGAAGAAACAAATATTACAATAATTGTATTAACATTCTTAGTCATTAATGATGTACGGTAAAGAGGAACTATACAACGTGTTTCTAAAACATTGCATCAAACTTTGGCAGGATACTCCTTTGGTGAAATTAGAATAATTCTCATAAGCAACCTAGGGTTCATCTTCAATATTAAGGGCGGTATACACCCCTAAAGACAGAGCTAAAAACGACTGTTGTGTGAAATATTATGAAAATTGCTTAGGGTATTACAACGAATCTTTGTATACTACTTATTGAAACCTTGATCATTAATAAGCTAAATGTGCTGTTACCGTTACCCACCCCCATCATGTAAAAAAGGGGGGTTGTAACACATTTTTTCTAAAATAAAATATGTCAGAGTAAGTATTACAAATTTTTACTTAAGATTACAAAACATGGAGTAAGAATTAACAAAAAAGGTGTCTTGGAGAAACTGTCTAGCATTCCCCGTTTCTGAGATAATCATGCATGTTTAATTTCAAAGACAAGTGTTAATTCCTGCCAGGTAGGGAGCCAATAAAGCTGTGATGCTTCACCCCCCTCCTTTCCCCCACTCTTATTATCACTATCTTCCCCTCCCTCCACGAGCAGACTGCATCAGTCCAAACGACTTCACTGCATGTTGCGCGTATTACTAGTCAAATGGCAAAGTACACAAACGCAGAAATGACAGACATGGTCATGCTGTACGGTGAAGCTAGAGGAAACGCAAGAGCAGCTGCATGGTTGTACCACGATAGATATCCTGTGCGACGTCAACCTTATCACCGGACCTTCACCGATGTCACTCAGCGACTTCATGAAACAGGTACATTTCAGCTACGAGGGGGAGCTGGTCACCCGAGGAATGTTCGCACTCCAATTGTCGAAGAAGAGGTACTGAATTATGTGGATGATAACGTGTCAACAGGCACACGTGCCATTGCGCATCAAACGAATGTGTCCAATTCCACAGTAGATTTCTCCACTATAGTATTGTTTTCCGATGAGGCAACATTCACCAGAGACGGCTATTTTAATAGTACAAATAGTCACATTTGGAATGACGTGAACCCTCATGCAACTATCATCATGGGCAACCAGCATAGATTTTCTGTCAACATCTGGGCAGGCATTGTGGGTAACCATCTCATTGGCCCTTACCTGATGCCACGACGTATGACTGGCCACATCTACTACCAATTTTTGAAATTTGCATTGCCACAGTTCCTCGAGAATGTACCGCTCTCCGTTAGACAACGCATGTGGCTACACCATGACGGTGCCCCACCTCATTTCACAAGAGCTGTGCGTGACTACCTCAACACTGCATTTCCTGCCCGATGGATAGGAAGAGGTGGGCCTGTTGCGTGTCCACCACGCTCTCCTGACCTAAATCCGTTAGACTTCTTTCTGTGGGGCTTTGTCAAAGCTTTGGTGTACGAGACAGCTGTTGAATCTGAGGAAGACCTGTTAGCCAGGATAGTTGCTGCATGTGGTAAGGTTCAAGAAACTCCACATGTTTTCGAAAGAGTCCGCCAGTCATTGATACGTCGCCTCAATTATTGCAATAACGTTAGGGGCCACCATTTTGAACACTTGCTATGAATCTGCTTTTGAAGCTAGGAACTAAAACATGCAATAACTACAATTTGTATTTCTTAATGTAGCTTTCAATATTCCAGTGAGTGTAATGAATAAAATCCCACCCAAGTGTGAACTGTGTAAGCATAACTCACTAATGTAATAAATAGCAACACATCGGAGCTTATGAAGAAGGAAAAGTATCAGAGTTTCTCCATCATAACACACAAACCAGCCTTGTTTACCAAATGTACATGATACATAGTCACACGTGCCGATAAAAATGGTTAAACGACTGCATTGCGAAATAAAACTGCGATTCTGGCTGCCTACCTGGCAGGCATTTGCACTTGGCTCTGATCTCAAACTTGTGTGATTATCTCAGAAACGGGGAAAGCTAGACAGTTTCTCCAAGACACCTTTTTTGTTAATTTTGATTCCCTATTTTGTAATCTTAAGTAAAAATTGGTAATACTTACTCTGACATATTTTATTTTAGAAAAAAATGTGTTATAACCCTCCCTTTTTTACATGATGGGGGTGGGTAACGGTAACAGCACATTTAGTTTATTAATGATCAAGGTTTCAATAAGTAGTATACAAAGATTCGTTGTAATACCCTAAGCAGTTTTCATAATATTTCACACAACAGTCGTTTTTAGCTCTGGCTTTAGGGGTGTATACCGCCCTTAATATTGAAGATGGACCCTAGGTTGCTTATGAGAATTATTCTAATTTCACCCAAGGAGTATCCTGCCAAAGTTTGATGCAATGTTTTTGAAACACGTCGTATAGTAATCCATAAGACAGTGGAATATTTTAATTACTTTTGAATAAAGTTTTTAGTTAATAAATCAAATAAAACTTAATTATTCACTGGCAATCAATGTTGGTGACATGGAAAGTGGGCAGGCTTCCTATAAAAATTAGGGTCCAAGGACTTATGCTGAGATCACGACCAATTTAACGTTCACTTAAGGTTAACTTCACATAACTTAACATTAAAGTTCTCCTCATGTTTTTAAGTGGACGAGACCATGATGCAGTTAACTTAACGTTCACCTGCAGTTCACTTAACTTAAGAGATATCCTGGGAGGTCTTTCACATTAAGTGAACATTACATGAAAGGTACTGCATGATCTAGCCAGCCAGTCATTATGGGAGTGTGGTCTACAGGGTTATTTAGTAATTCATTTGTTGGTTTTATTACCTAGGGCTACTCTTTACCTTCAGTTCTAGTGATTGGACAATAAAACATACTAATTAAACTAAAATAGGAAAGTTAAATTTATCAAAAGAGTTATTTTTATTATTATTACTACCCGTTGAGGTTATTTGCACTTATGCTAATGTGTAATGGTAGGGTGAATGTGAGATGAAATGGAGGACCTACAGTTTGACGTGGGATCCGAACCACGGTGGAGGCCTGGCATTCCTCACATTCACAAGTTGTGATTAATACACGTCTTGTCAAAGGTGAAAGAAGGGTTTGGCAATCAGATAAATCTGTGCCAAAAAAAAAAGTAAAATGATAAATATTTATTTTATCGATAGAAAACAGTAAACATTCAAAGATAATCACTTTGCAAATAGTCCAAATCACAGAGAAAAATACATAGGCTACTCTAGAATTCAGATGTTTGGCTAGAGTTGTAAGATTAAGTTACATGAATCGTGATCACACATCTGTTTTCTTTAGTTAAGTGAACCTTAAGTGAATACTACGTTAAGTTAAAGTTAAGTTTATCATGATCTCGGCATTATATTATAAATTTTAGCTTGATGTATCGAAACCTATGTCCATTAGACAATTAAATCTTAATAGAATCGCAAAGAAATATTTTCTATTAGAGTAAAACTTAGTGACAATCTGGAAAGAAGATAAAGAAATGCAAAGGCTACAAACTATGATTTTGAGTTGTTTTTACTTGATTCTACAAAGTGTGATTTTGAGTTGTTTTTCTTGTTTTTGATACATTAATATTAGGTATGTACTCAGAAGTAAATTTTAGAATCAAACATGGGTCTAGTATGCAAACAACTTAGGCCTTGTCTTTTTGAAAATAATGTTCATGAAAATAATACTATCAGAACAATATTATTAACTATATATGACAAATAAAAGGGTAGAGCTTTAAAATGTTAATACTATTTAAGAACAAATTTAGAAAATAAAAGTTTTGACTCTGTCATTTCCCAAGGTATCTTTTGACCATATTCCTCAGCATTTTCTGAAATGCGTCAACCTCTGAACCAGTACAAATGTCCACCAAATATATGTAGGGCCTTTGTAATTCCATTTATTTTAAAATTTAATTTTCTCAGCCATGGGAGGTTAGGTAGGTTGGGTTTGTTTGTAATTTTTAACATAACTTAATGTAAATGATCATTTTATAAATTTGAACATATTGTTTCTAAAGTGCATTAAAAATAATCGTTTGTTTTGAACTATCAACAAACCCAACCAACCCTAACCTAACCTTTCATGCCCGAGAAAATTAAATGTTAGTAGCCTCTAAGTTAGGGTGGATATACATTTATTTATAGTATAGTTATTTCTATGCAAAGTTGACACAGTTTACATTGTGGAAAGAAGTAGTGAAAACATGTCATGAAAGCAGTCCAAGTCTTTTCGCCAGCTCACAAATTAATTATTTTATAATATAATTGTTCGTCCGAAAACATTGTGCTTATGAAGATAATTGGTCTAAAACGGGATTAGGCTACTGGGGAGTGGACGAGGTTACATAATGATGAGTAACCAACCCTGTACTCATCACAAGACATTGTTAGAATAATCAAGTCTCTAGATTCCGGTGGGCAGGACAGGAAATGTGAATAGAAGAATCTAGAACCATGTTCAGGGTACTGACTGGCAAACCTAATGGGAAGAGACCATTGGGAAGACCTCCGAGAGAAGCTGGGTGGATAACATTAGAATGATTCTGAGGGATATGGGGCATAATGAGGTGGACTGGATAATAATAGCTCAAGGTAGAGATAGAGTGTAATGATGTGGACTTAACATAACTAGCTCAAGGTAGGGATAGGGTGTAATGAGGTGGAGTGGAAAGAACTAACTCAAAATAGGGAGTAATTAATTTAACTGTACAGAACTATCTCAAGATAGGGTTTTATGAATTGGACTGGAGAGAACTAGCTCAAGATTGAGAGTAATGAATTGGACTGGACAGAATTAGCTCAAGATAGAGATAGGTGGCGTACTAAATGTAAAGTGCAGCAATGAACTTTCACATTCCTAGTGCCATAAAGTAATGAATGAAGCAAAATATTTTAACGCCTTTCCCTTTCATTTGTCATATGCAATTTACAGTATATTGTCAGCTAGTGTTATTTTCATGATATTTTTTTCAAAAATAAATTGTTTACATACTAGGCCCATAAACAGTCAACTACTGTACTCATCGTATTATTTATCATTCTAACAAGGCAAAAAAAAATACAAAGAAGCTTCTCAGTTATAAGATTCATAAATCACCAATCAGGAATAGACCTAGGACAATTTCTTACCCAGCTGTCAAATGAGAAGTCATCTACTTCACTTAATTTTATATGTTGACACAATTAAAGTTAAATTAGCTCAGTTCATGATAATATTTTGGTAGGTAGTTTTAAAGCAAGTACAATTACAAGTTTGGGAAATATGTTTTTTTTAATGACTAACCTCTTGAGTTATTTCAAGTTCATGTTTGGAGTTCTCGTAAAGTGTTTCGAACTCTTCGCATTTCAACTGTAAAGCTTCTTTCTCTTCTAAAAGAACTAGCCCATACTGAGCAGATTGAATTTTTTCGCTACTGGCTTGGTCCAATTCTCGACTAAGCCGCTCTATTTCTTGTTTTAAATCTTCAGTTGTTGAATCTTGTCGATTAATTGAACCTGAAGATGCCATGTTCATTTTATAATTAATTTCAAGGCTACCTAACAATGATAGTTGATCGAGAAATTATCCAACAACAACATTGATGCATGGTTTTATAAGTTATTTTAGAAAACAATACCGTAAATAAATCAAACACTACGGCATATGAGTGGTTCTCATCTGGAATGACAGAAATCCATTTTCGGGAGCAGCCAGGGAGCAGCCGAACAGATGACTGTTTTAGTCGTAGAACATACAGTAAACTTCAATCGTTTTTAAACTAAATTTATAAAACCTTAAAGATGAAATTAAATCATTTAAAATATTGTAAAACTTATCTAATTGAATTTAGTTTGACTCTTTACCGTAAATGTAGATAATATTATTTTAGTTGTTAAATCTACTTGTATTACATATCCTAATACTTTGTTCGTGTTGACTTTTGGAAACAGTTCTACACATGTGATATGTACAGCTAAGCATAAAATGGAAGCGGATGGAACATGCTTTTTTCTCATAGGCAACGCGAGCCATTTTTAGTCCATTTAATATCTATTAAAGAAGGCTAAATTAAACATTGTTTTTGATCATCTATAGTCAGAGCCCTGTTTTATGGTGAATAAAAAAGCCCAATTTCGTTTTTAAGTTTCCCAAAAGTGGTGAATAAGCGGTGAATAAGCGGTGAATTACAAAAATCCTATTTTTGCGACGAAATTATCGAATTAAGACAAAAGCGTTAAAAAAGTGGTTTTTACCAAACTTTCGTGATTAAGGTGACTTTGTTGGGTTAAAACTAGACTTCCAGGACAATGTTTGAAACAGGTAAATTAAACATATTGAAGTGAAAACCAAAAATTACATTTTGTTTGGACAAAACGGTAAAAAACAGTAGTCCGCAAAAAAATGTGCTGTCAACTTATTAAAAAAGTAAGATTTAGCGGCAGCTGGTCCGGGAAAAGTATGTACAAGTCACAAAGACAAAATATTGCACAAAAATCATCTTGTTACTTTACAAAAATTGTGACTATATTTTTAAATCTCAATTTAGGCTAGAAAAATACAAAATAACTACTCAACATCACCAAACTGCAACATGCCGAATGCCGGAAATCGCGACTAAATCGCGATTATCGCGGACATCGTTTAAAATCGTGAATATCGCGCTAAAACGCCGATTTCGCGAATTATCGCGACAATTCTGAGCATATATTTGCAATCAGGGTAACCTGAAATGTGAACATCTGAAAGAAAAAATGCCATATCTAACATTCGCGAATTATCGCGATCTCCACAAACGCAGGGCTCTGTCTATAGTCTATTCTGTCACCGGTAATTCAACACTAGGGAGTAACAAGTTAGACTATGAAACCCTAGAGGCTGGGTTTGTTACTTGCCCAAACTACTTTAAATCTTATTTATGGAGATTGATGCTTTTATTACTAAAATGACCTGAAGTCTACAGTAAAATAAGCGCTAGGCAAGAGCTAACATTTATTTAATGGTTTAACCATCTTGATATTCATATTTTAGGAACGCCAAAACTGCGAAAGATGCTTGGGATAATTTTCAAAATGCTTACAAGGACAAAGGACTCGTGGGGCACCTAGGCCTTCTCAAAAACAATTTGGGATTGGAATTAGAGATTTTAAGTTAATGGAAGGTTATGTAACTAAGATTATGTCTACCGCCCGAAAACTCGCATATATAAGTAACCCTATAGAGGACGAATTTCTTGCAGTTATTGTGTTGAGTGGTTTGCCTAGTTCATTTGACTCGATGTTTATGAAGTTAGAAAGTTCAGGAGCAAAAATAAGTAGTGAACTTATAAAAGCAAAACTTCTTCAAGAGAATTTGTGTTGATGTACCAATTATGAATGAGATTTATTTCACTGGGTATATCTGGTGCTGCCACCTATTGGACGTGTCACGGGAATACACACTTTGTGGATAGCTAATATCTAATTACCAATTATCTTTATATTATACTGGATGGACATAAATATCGGCATTGCCAAGGTACAAAACGTTAAACTCAAGTTTATCGTCTGCTACATTGTGGTGTGGGGGGTGGGGGGGGTGTAACTGTTTTTTCAATGTTCTTATGCGAAAATATGTCTCTGATGGATAAAAGTGTTATTGTTTGGTTTAAGAAACCATATTATATTGAAAGTTCGATAGATAATAAATAAGGTATCTTAAAATTTGATTACATTAGTTTGAATGACAAACGTTGTGTAGTTGCCATATGTTCATACGACCACAAAGGTTATAAGCTTGTAGAAAGTATTATATTACCACTTTTTTTTTAAAGTTGGCTCATCATATTTGTTATATTGCCTTCAGAAACCATATTATGTTAAAAGTTCGATAATTATGTGCCCGAGAGTGAGAAATCTCATGGGAGTGAAAGATACATGTTTACAACTATTGACAATTTTTCTAGAGATAAATTTTGTCATTTTTTAAGAACAAAAGAGGAAGGAAGTCCTTCCAAAGTTCAAATAATGGAAAGCTTTTGCCGAAAAACAGATAGGAAAGTGATTGAAGAGTAGAATCAAGAGAAACTCATGATTTGGATTCAATGGAGACGTCTGACGAGGACGAGGAAACTGCAACTGAGCCAGAGCTTGAAAGTTTGGCTTTAGAGTCTAGACGATATCCATTGATGGATATGAGACCAAAGGAATATCAGGATTATGATGTTTATAGTGTAATCTAGAATAGAAACATTCCACAAAATATCAGCAAGGCCCTATCTGGAGAAAAAAGAGATTTATGGCAGGACGCTATGCTTGCAAATATATATCTTTTAAAGAAACTGATGCATGGTAATTGGTATATTTGTCAAATGATAAAAAGGCAATCAAAAGCAAATGGGTGTTTGAAATTAAATCTGATATGAATGGAGATATCACTCAATATAAGGCACGATTTGTCACAATGGGTTTGAGCCGAAAATGTGGGGTGGGTTACACCGAGACTTTTCCTCCTGTAGTGAGAAATTCTACAGATAGAGTTTTGCTTGCTTAGGCTTGTGAGCTAGATCTAGCTTATATATATATATTTATTCATTTAGTACCACTTCTTACTACCCATTCAAGCTATACGCTTAAGTGCTAATGACTCTTATGGGTTAGGAATTGGGAAGGTTGAATTTAGAGGAAGTGAAACCGCATTTGCGTAGAGGGAGATTGGAAAATCATTTAGGAAAAACACTTCAGGTTCACCATACCAAGATTCGAACCTCGATCTCCACATCATCGGCAGTCTAGCTCAACACGAAACAACCGCGTTAGCTAACTACACCACCGAGGTCGGTCATCTAACTGTAGATCATACGGATGTAGTAGCTTCTTTTATCAACGGTGAATTAAAAGAGCTATTTTCAAGGCCATAGTCAGGGGGGTTTAGGGGTTCAAACAACCCCCCACCTGAAATTTTATAAATAAAACATATGTGGCTTTATTTATGGTTCAACCAATATCAAAATTAAGGTACAAGTACAAATTAGTGGTCTGTGTTACCATGAAAAGCACTTTAGATAGATTTTAGAGGCGTTTAATATATATAATTTTTTCTAGCCTCCGGCAGTTATGGCGTTATGTTGCCATAAAAAACTTCAAATAACTTTTAGAGGTGTTTAATATTTATAATTTTTCCTAGCCTTCTGCAGTAAGGGGATTATGTTACTATAAAAACACTTTAGAGAACTTCTATAGGTGTTTAAATATATAGATTTTTCTAAGCCTTCAGCAGTTAGGGGGCTATGTTGTCATAAAATAACACCTTAGAGAGCTTATAGAGGTGTTTAGTATTTAAAATTTGTCCTAGCCTCCGGCAGTTAGGGGGCTATGTTGACATAAAAACACTTTAGGGGGCTTCTAGAGGTGTTTAATATTTAAAATTTGTCCTAGCTTCCAGAAGTTAGGGGGTTATGTTGCCATAAAAAAACACTTCACATAACTTTTGGATCTCTTTATAATTTATAATTTCTTCTAGTCTCCGGCAATTTGGGGATGTGCCCATCAAACCCCCCTGAAATTATTGGCTGGCTACGGCCTTGCTCTAGTTTATATGGAACAACCTGAGAACTTTGTGGTCAAAGGACAAGAAAAGAAGGCGTTCTTTTAAAACTAGTCGTTTATGGGTTGAAACAATCTTCAAGAGCATAGTATGAAACAATTCATGATGTTTTAATGGAAATTAATTTTAAGAGGTCAGAATGTGAACCATGGTTTATCATCATGTAAATGGCAAAAACATTTGTATGGGTGCCATTTATGTTGACAACCTCTTTATTTTCTATAATGACAAAAATAAAAAGAACAGAGCTAAAAATAAACTCATGGTAAAGTTCAAAATTATGGATTTGGGTGAGGCTCGACAAATTTCAGGCATGAGGTACGTCGGGAAAATGGAGCCATCTATTTGGATCAACAATCCTAAATTAAAAATGTAATTGATAAATTTGGTATGACGGATTGTAAAGTTGTTTCTACACCTGCAAAACTTGGACTAAATTTGGAATAAGCTGAAAGAGAAGCGAGGAAAATCCACCTTTTTTCCCGTGTATTGATGTAGATGGCAGTGACATGTAGGCTTGACATTGCTCATACTGTTAGTTTTTTAAGTCAATTTAATACTTGTTGGGATGAAAAACACTGGTCAGGTGCAAAAAAGAGTCCTGAGATATTTAAAAGGTACAATAGATTGGTGTCTAATGTATCAGAAGAGTGATGGAAACTTGATTGGGTTTGTTGACGCTGATTGGGGCAGCGAGAAAGTTGGTTGAAAATCCTACAGTGGTTATGTGTTCAAGTTGTAAGAAGCTGCTGTTTTATGGGAAAGTAAAAAACAGCGTACAGTAGCACTCAACAGCACCGAGGCTGAATATATGTCTCTCAGTGAAGAAACCAAAGAAGCAATCTTTCTACAAAATTTCAACTTTGAGCTGTTCGTAGAAAAATTGCCCATTACAATATTAAATGACAGCCAGTCAGCTCAAAAAATTTCTGTCAACCAGCTCCTTCACAAAAGAACAAAACATAACGATATACGATATAATTTTGTGAGACAAGCAATCGGTGATGAACTAATAAACCTGAATTAGATGGCTACTGGGGATATGGTGGTGGGCACAATGACAAAACTCCTTTCCGGATATAAACACAGCAAGTTTATGAGGATACTGGGCATGTCAAAAACAAAACAAAAAATTGAAGAAAGAAGAAACCCTCATTATATAACGGGGGAGTGTTGGAACCGTAATCTAATTTATTTGTTTTTCATGCGCCACTAACGCTTTAGTATAGAATGTTTAGTTTATTTGTATTAAATATTTAGAACTGTTGAAAATCCCTTGTTTTTGTCATATCTAAAGTTGTGATCTCTGTTCATAAAAATATGAAAGCGTTTGTTACACTGTTTTACAATTACTCATGTTTTAAACTAAGAAATTATTATATTACTATCAAAGTCTACAGTACAATATGTATTAGGTACCCTAAATTATTTTTTAAAACTTTCAATAGGCACTATGTTTGGACGTTGATAGCGCCAGTGAAAACGCATAGGATGCCCCTATAGCAAAATTTACTCTTTGATAATACATTAATTTTAATAGTATAAAGAACCTTTTTCTGATGACAGAGATTGTTGATTATTTCTGGCAGGATCAGGAGTCTTTCCGGTTCACATTAAGTACCTTTACAAGTAGAAAACCCAGTTTCTGTCACGTGTACGATTTATACTCCTAGTAATCAAGAAGTTTATGTACACGTTTCGGTTGTATTTCAAAATATTTTACAATAATGTCATCAGCATAGATCAAACTCAAGTTAACAAAATAAATAAAAAATGCAAAAATTGACATGTTTTTATTTTTACCATCCCTCTCAAACGATTTAGAATATTGAAAACCATGCCAATATGTAGTTTATTAATTTAAATAATAACTGTAAGTGTCCTTCATTGCAAGGGTATAAATAATTGGTCTAGTAAATTTTCACTTTTAATTTTAGGCCAAAATTTATATTTGATGATGGTACTGATAATTTAGGTAGAAAACAAGTCACTACTATAACCTACAGAATATAGGCCTACTTGAGAAAAGCGACAAACAAGAAAATAGTATAATTTGAGTAACCAATTATTAGATACATTGTAACGTTTATGACATAAAAGTTACAAGAATAGAAGATAAAGTCGTGCTAATGAACATTATTCTAACAACACCAAAAGAAATAGACATTGGAATCTACTCACCTAATGCCCCATTCACGTATGATTCTCACCGGCCGATCGAAGCCCCTCCCCCCCCCGCGAGCACTACATCCTCGTCGAAGTGTTGATTTAAAACTGTAATGAGTGAAGGCGTGTCGAACTAGACGCGGAGCCGCCCAATGCATTCTGGGAATCAGTGACGTGGAAGTGGGCACGTGAGGAAGAAAACTATGTTCTATTCTATTCTGAAATTGAAAAATGACACCTGGGCACGGAATCGAACCGGACCTCCGGTTCGATTCCGTGTCCAGGTGTCTTTTTCAATTTTCAGAATTGTATCTAGGGAGTAATCCCCACTATAAGCATAAATAATAGCTCTGGCTATTATCTTAATAGTTCTATTCGCTTCTCCAGACTTGTAGAATGTTCCTTTTCATGAATTACCACCCCTTCCCTCTGGTCCGTGTCTGTGTTCTTCAATGTTTTGTTCCCCCCCTCTCAGAGTATAATCATTTATATACTGGTGTCATTTAGGTTAAACTTCACTTCTTGATTCAACTGTGTCGAGAGACACATAATAGGATAGAATGATACTAAGGTACAAATTCTTTTTTGGACATTGTATTTCAAAATTCCCTTTTGGACTTACGATATTTATTTAAAACTACATATTTTAAATTGAATATACAATCATGGATTAGATTTATGGATTTTTTGCAAAAGTAAATAAAGTCCCTTCTGGACGCGAGTATTTTGGCCATGATAAATTTAAATGTTTAATAATATAATTTTCCAGTTAGGTCCTTTTGAGTAATGGTAGATTACGCAGAAAAGGTATACTCGGCTTGGTATAGTAAGCAACTTAGAGACATGTTATTTATTTACAGGAATCTTTTTATAGCCCATCTGGCTCAATAAATTATTTTTTTTGCCGTAGACGAACGTCACTTTTGTGTATCATTGCAAGGCCACGCATGGCGTGTTGCTTATGAGACGTAGGAGATATTGTTGCCCTTCCGGCTGTGTAATGATAATGTATTTATTCACTTATAATTTAATTGTAGACTGTCTTTTTGCGAGATAGGTAATTTTGATGGCAAGGAGACCTTTGTCAATGTGATATTTTCCAATTTATTGTTATATAAGTATTCCATTTGTTGTATTTTGAACTATTGCCCTGTTGTGGCTAAGTTTTAACTTTGCTGTATGGCGGATTGCCGCGGAGACCCTAAAGGTGCCGTATAGTAGACATTTTTGTATTCATGTATTCAAATTGGAACACGTGTCATGATGACAAATTTAGTAGTGTGGGCATAACCCATTTTTTATATATATTTATCTATTTTTCTCATGATTATTGTTCCTAATATATATATATATATTTATTAATATTAATTGTTATATCTCATAATAAATATATGTTAACCACATGCAAATATTTTTCTTTAACTAAGAGTAGACAAATAAGTTAGGTATTCTAGTCCTCTACCCATGATATTCGATATATCTGTTCAGCTAATGATAACTGGGAGAGAGTTCATGGAAACTCAAAATGTTGTATAGGTCAGAGAGAGAGGCCTATATGTCATATGTTGATCTATCGGCTCCACTGCAATTATCATTTGTTGTTTTTTTACAGTTATTTTTAAGTTATATTTGTGCACCAGCCTTTATCTATGAGAGGATAAGGGTGGTGGTACAACATTATTAAAAGCACCCACTAGTTTTAAGTCACCCATCTAGCAATATAATATGTAAAGCAAAAATGAATACCCCGAAGTGCACACCCTCAGTTTTATCTAAGTACATATTCCAAATTCATCTTTCTATGTTTAGTAATTTTGTAGCTATCCACATCGGTGTTCACTTGGTCTAAGACATCAATCTTTCAAAATATAAAAAAAAAGTACAATACACTACCTATGTGAATATCTTTGAGTTTCCCTAAGTACAAATGTCAAGTTTAAACTTCCTATTCCTATGTTACTTGATTTTAAAAGACTATCCACACTGTAGTCACTGGGTTCAATTCTTCAAGCTGCCAAATATGTAAAACAAAAAAGATTCACATTCTTAGGTAATCTTAAATAAGTATAAAAAGTGTCAACTCTCCTGTATTTCTAGGTCTTGGATTTAATGGTCAAGCATTAATGGTTTGGTTTATTTCCAGGATAACTAGAAACTGTTCAAGCGGAACCTATGAACTGTCCTCATCATTCAATAGAACATTTGTTGGCTGGGTGTCGATTAAAACCCATTTCTATTTAAGTTGCAGTCCAATTTATATAAAAAGAACATTTTAGATTTATTTATTTTTGTAATCAACATAGATAATATTTTATTATATTATTTGTCTTATTTTTATAGATGTTGATAATATCTACCATAAGTGATAGCGTTGG
Organism: Timema podura; assembly: GCA_033556935.1. NCBI lineage: Eukaryota > Metazoa > Arthropoda > Insecta > Phasmatodea > Timematidae > Timema > Timema podura. The sequence goes on from JAVRXN010000009.1 coordinate 50,541,802, forward strand.
TATAATGTGAAGCGGGGGTTTGGGGGGGTTTGGTAAACATCACAGTTTTTGCTTCAACATGCTCTGCTTACTCTGTAAATCTTCACGACACGGTTCTGAATATATGTAAATGAGGGAAGAGAGAAAAAACCAAGGACCAAAACCTCGAAGAACTGTCAGAACAATCTCCCCGAGCTACCAAGAGATTGCACTTTTATGACTGGAAGAAGTTGCGGTCCCACCACTTCATTCATATTGGCTAGAGGCATTATCCGAGAAGTTAATGATAGAGAGTTATTCCTTATCTATGGAGAGGTGGGAGTAAACAAAAAGTTCCAAAATCTCGAATAAAAATCAAAACGATATCCATTGGTTACAAATAGATTGTCCTTCGAAGAAAGTAGAGTTTACCCAGATGTAGCGGTCCCTCATATTTTCTGTTCTTTTCAAATAGAATCTAAAAATTTTGTCTTAATTATTTAAGTCTCATTAGACTGGATTGTTAGTGACCGGGAGATCGATGTCAAATCCAGATTGGGTGCATTGAGGATATATTTTCACAAATTGTTTCCCTCACTATTTCTACACAAATGCAGGTATACTTACTGTAATTCCTATCTTAATTTTTTGCCTATTATTGTAAATATGCGAAAATCCCGAACGGGCTATAAAGACCGATGCACATAGTAAAAACACTATGATGTAATCTCTCCTTTTGTATAATGAAGTGCTTAGAATAAGTATCAATTTGCAACAATATGTATTACACCAGCGTTTATGGCAGGCGTATATGTTTTGAGCATGTAAGTTGTTCCTGTCCGTATATTTGGCAGTATTTGTTGGCGACACTGAATGGTACACTTGCTTAAAGAAAAAACACCAATGCCCCGCCAATCAAATTACGAAGGTATTTATATCTATTTTTTTTTATTTCCTTGCACCTTCAAGGTATTTTGCTGATTTGTTTGTAAATTTATTTTATTGGAAATACCTTAAACATCATTCTTAAAAAATGTTGTATTCTAGAGAGATGTGCCCTCCTTTTATATTTGGTAACATAATATGCTAAAATGTGAAAGCAAAGAAATCCTTGGCATTTTCATGTAATGTAAGCACTTAGCTAACTTTCACTGTAGTAAACAGGTCGTGACACTATTATTCTCATTTTGTTGAGTGACATACTTGTCTTCACTTTTGTGTATAAGAACGCATAAAATGTCTTCGAATGTTGTTGCAATCTACCACAAGTTGTTTAGGAAATTCGGTGCAGTTTCATTATTATTAAAGTGTTCAGATGTATCTTCTTCATCTAAATTCATTCAAATATGTGGTACTAACAATTTAAAACGGTTACATACCTGTGAAAGAAACTATGCAGTAGCTGGGGAGTTGGCTCACAGCCAAAAGCCAGATTGGAATAAAGCTGTTTCTGAGGCTGAAAAGATTGTTGGCTATCCAACCTCATTTCTTAGTTTAAGATGGTTACTAAGTGATGAAATTGCAAATGTTGCACTTCATTTGCGCAAACTAGTGGGCTCCAATCATCCATTGTTGAAAACTGCTAAAAGTTTACTTTACAATGGTCGTAACTACATGCAAGCATGGGGCCTCATTGTCCTGCTTATCTCAAAAGCTGCAGGACATATCAATGTGGAGGAGATGGAAGAAGATAAGGCAGCTGGAGTATTACACAGCCAACGTGCTCTCGCAGAGGTGACGGAGATGATCCGAACAAGTCACCTAGTGCACAAAGGATTGGTCAACATCTACCCTGGATTGTATCCAGAGCCTGCTGTCCTCAATGACATGACATTTGGAAACAAAATTGCTTTGCTAAGCGGTGATTATCTTTTGGCTAACTCTTGTATGGAGCTTGCATCTCTACGCAATCAAGATCTGGTAGAACTGATGAGCAGCGCCGTGCGTGATCTGGCTGAAGGAGAGTTTGTTGGTCGGCGTGACAAACAAAACAACCCCTTACCTTCTTTCCAGGAATCTAGTGCTTTGGAAGAATGGACGCAGAGAAATGTTTTGTCAGCAGGCAGTTTGTTGGGTAAGTCGTGCCAAGGAACATTGAAACTAGCAGGACACGGAGCAGAGCTTCAAGATCAAGGATACAAGTTTGGTAAACATCTCGCTTTAGCTTGGCAAGCATGTTTAGACTTGGAGCCCTTCACTGTTGGATCACATTATATGCCTGGCACTCCATTCAGTCTGACGTCTGCTCCCGTCATGTTCCACCTAGAGCATGATCCAAGCTTGTTTGTGGAGATTGACAAAGGGCTAGAGTCGGTGCATAATGTCGACTACTCCAAGATTTACACTGTAGTGACAGAAGGCCCTGGTCTGGCTCGTACCAAACAACTTCAGAAGGAGCATTCACAGAAAGCTATGGAAGTACTGCGAGTATTTCAGGAGAGTGATGCTAGGACTGCTCTTTCCAACATTATAGTTGCAATGGGGGAGTTGTAAAACTTGTACAAGTCGCATAGTCCTGTTGGGGCCCAATGTGTTAAATGAGTCATAGCTCCCACAACTCTCAGAGAGTGATTTACAGCCAACTGGAGACGAGTGATGGCGGAATATATTGTTTTTGATATTCACTGTAATCAGACTAACAGACTAACCATCCAGTTGTATTAAGTGCCTCAAAATACCAATACAAAAATATCTAGTTTTTTACATATAATAGTCATGGTAATGTATTTTAAAAGTGTTTTATAATTTTTTATAGTTTTAGCCAATCAGCATTTTACTTTAAACACGTTTTAGACCGATTATTGCTATAGGTTTGTTGTGTAGCTGCTGATAAAACTTTATTCATGAGTTTATTATAAAAAAAATGTATTAACATTTTTTACAGACCTATTTTATTGATTTTATTTACACAATTTTTATATGTATTAAAAGGTCATTATCATACGCAAAGTTGTACATAGATAATTGTGAGAATTCATTTTGATGTTAAGCCATGCTGACTTGATTGTGATTCTTTTGCATCAAAAGTAATAATGCTTTTGAGTTACCAATCATTTTAATATCTCAAGTGTTATTATTATTATTGTTAATTTTATCATGAAATGGTCCCACAAAAATGCAAATAGGCTACCTAAAAATTGTGCGTACACCATAATAATGTAATGTATGTTTCTAGAATTTTTAAAACAGATGAACCCAAACAAAGCCTATTGTTAGGACCAATAGTGTATTAAATAGATTACTGTTGTAGCTTTATTAAATATAGGACCTATTTTGTTTTACATAGTTTGAGACACATTATTAAAAATTTATTAAAGTTTGTTATCTATCATGACATTAAGACCTTAGAATATTTATAACTTGGCTCAGGCCTAGAAAATTATCTTAATAACAATTTGATTAGGTACCTGTTTTGTATACGTTTTGGTTACTATAAATTACGAAGTTAACACCAATTATTTATTATTCATCTCATATCTAGATAGGTTTAATTTAAAATTTAAAATCATTACATTTTACTAAGACTAAAAACTATATATAAGTTTCAGTATTTTAACATGTACACATTTCTTCATATGCAGGGACTTGCTTGAAAAGTATTTGTTAAGTACAAAGGTCAGGTAGGCTACATACTTTCAATACTAGCCCCACTTTAATTTTACAATGCTTGGATTCCGTTTGAAGATCAACTTTTCTGCCACAGCAACAAATGCATATTGATTATGGAGTTTCATTTTATTTTCTTGCTTGAGCTATTCCATCATCCTCCTGGTCTCTCCCCCCCCCCCTCCCCTTACACTTTGCCTTCAATGACATTACAAGACAGCTCTTCTCATAAAGTGACATATCTATTTGGCCTTTCTTTGTGTAATCACCTGCAGATTGGTTCTCTTTTCATTTTTTCTTAAATAATTTTTATTAGTCACCCAATTTCTCCGTTTTACTGGTTTTATTTTTGTATGTAATAAGATCTCCCAGCTGTAATAGTGTTTGTTGTTGCTAAATATCAATTTTTGAGTAAAGTAAACAGAAATTGATAGCTTAAACAAGAAAGACTGATTTCTAAATTGAATAATATACCTATAGCTACCTTCAATATCTTGACCAGAAAGTAGACACAGTTGAGTTTTCTACTACGGCAAAGTTGGCTAAGTCTAATCTTGGTGTGATAGCTGTAATGGGATGCAACAACATTCTTTGGTATGTATGTTGGTAGTTGATGTGTTAATAGCTAGGAGAAAGGACCTGAGGTGTTTCCACTAAAGGTTTTCCTGACAGCTTCTCTATCTTCTTGATCAACCCAGCCTTTCAAGAAAGTACCAGCTTAACTGAAAGTTTATAAATGAGGGCGATTTCTTCCTTTAAACTCTTACATCTACATATCTCTTATCTGTCTAAATACAGACAAGAGTGTAGGTGGCTTGCAACTTGTAATCTTGAAGGAAGCAGATGTTAAGGTCTTGGGAATCAGCTTTATGAAAGGTTTGGCACTCTCTGGTAGGCTAACAGCTTAATAGGTGCGGATAACATTGTATGGAACTTATATAAGGACTGTGGGGGCTGGTTGCGGAAAAGGATGATTTGGAAGCATGATTTAATGAGGCCAGGGATGACAACAGGAAGTGCTGAGAACAATTGTGGCCAACCTTTTTTTCTGGCATGTCACTATCTACGCTAAGAATCTTGAGCCTGCCCATCCACCCAAAAATCTATAATCTAACCTTAGTACCCCCACCATCTTTTGAAAAATACAACCAATTTTTTATTTAAAACTTTTTAATTTTGTGTGTAAATATATATTTTTATTCCTGATTGGATTATGAGTTTGGTTATTTTAGTTTTATTTTTCAAACCAGATATCAGAAACAAAATTAATAACAAAAACAAAGCAAAACCATTTTAATAATATTTATAATGCGGAGTGATAATACATGTTTCAAGAATATATATTCCAAAAATAATTCATAGGCCTAACCCCACCATAATTGTATGATAATGTTTTATTGATAATTAATTACATTATTAACAAGACAACTGGTGACCTGGCAGTCTAGGGGTAAGGTGTCAAACTTCTGTGCTGGAGGTCCGGGGTTCAATTCTCGGTCCTGGCAAAAATTTATCTGATTGCCAAACTCTTCCTTCACCTCTGACAAGACGTGTATTAATCACAACTTGTGAATGTGTGGAATGCCAGGCCTCCACCGTGGTACGGATCCCACGTTAAACTGTAGGTCCTCCATTTCATCTCACAATCACACTACCATACACATTAACGTAATTGCGTATAATCCGAACGGGTAATGATAATAAATGACAGCTAAATACTAGTAGAAACCACAATAATTTTTAATAATATAAGCTAAACATTTCAGTTTTTAGTGAGACCTATTGTTCTCTGACATTCATGAGTTCATTCGTGTTTCGATTTGTTGTGGAAGAAGCAAGCATTATCTGGTTTCTTAGATGCTTATCAGTGAAAATTAAACAGTACTTATTTTTATCCAAGGTAATAATTGAAAATGTTTGTTCACAGATGTGATGGGTTATCACTCACTAATGAGCATGATTGTCTTTCATGGATATTATCACTTGAGATTGTGGGTTCTTAGGTGACTGTAAAGACCAATCCTGGAGTTACAGATTCTTCCACAGTTTTGGCATATGTCTGCGTTAACCACTGGCTGCTGAGGATTGACTCTCCTATGATACATTCGTTCTTTCCTTGCATTGCACTTGTCAGAATGGTGTATTTGTTGTTGGCCTTCGTGGACAATCCAATGCCATTCCGAGCGATTGGCCGCGGTGGCCTCTCGGTTGTCAATGTTGATTAGGCACTTCTTCATGTTGGACTTAAGAACGTCCTTGTACCAGTTTGTGCTGTCCCCCCAGGCTTCGTTGGCCATCCTTCATTTGTGAATACATAAGCTGCTTTGGGAGTCAAGTTTCGGGCATGCGAACAGTGTGGCCTGTCCATCGGAGTTGGTGCGTGATGATCAACGCTTCAATACTGGTGGTATTGGCTTCTTCTAAGACACTGATGTTAGTACGCCTTGCCAGTTCACTCTAAGGATTCTCCTAAGACAACACTGATGGTATCTCCAGACATTTTAGATTCCTTCTGTAGGTGGTCCAAGCTTCGCACCCATGAGTAAGAGTTGGTATTATGATAGTTTGGTACACAAACAGTTTGATTGAGTTCTGATATTATGGTTGTCAAAGAGACTTTCTCACAATCGCCCAAAAGCTGCGTTAGCACATTTTAAGCAGTGTTGGATTTCAGTATCAATATTTGCATTTGTCGATAGGTGACTGCCAAGGTAAGGAAAGTGTTCAATGTTCTGTACTGGTAGGTTGGATTAAACCTTAGAGTATAGCTCGAGGCCAGGTTTGTGTTTTTAGGAAACTAGCATGGGGAAAGGCATTTCCAGAATACGGAAAATTCTTGGCTGGATGGATTCTCAAGTACTTCCTTGCTTGTACTTGCAGCATTGTTCTGAATATCAAGACTTTAAATATGTACACCATAATTTGAAAGGATAGAGAACAATTTCCTCACTAGAAATACAGAAAGGGTTTGTGAAAAGCTAAACATTCTTCTTTAATCGTAACGTTTAAAAAACTAGTTTCAAAAGAGTTTTCTGAATCTGAAATAACATGTTTATAAACATGGAAGTCCAGTTATTGGAGACTCTTTGCATTCAAAAAAGTTTAACTTAAACTACAAAAGCTTGACAAACTTTTTATTTGTTCCAGCCAACTAGGGTTACAGAGTTTGTATATAGTACTTAAAATATCATGGGGACTACAAGGACCATAAGGAGAGTGACAAGTTTGAATTAGCATAAGTAAACTATGATGACATACACTTTTTATTTACCACTCATACATCAACTTACTCTATGGAATTAGGAACTCAAAAAGTTAATTGCCGCACTTACAAAAGTATGCCACTTATCCCTATCATGAACTATTTTCTATCCAGTTCACCTCATTACACCCTATCTTTACCTTGAGCTAGTTTTACGGAGTTCATTTTATTACACACTATTTACACTTTATTTTTAGCTAGTTTGATCCAGTCCACCTCATCACTCTATTCTAATGCTAACCTCTCATATGCATCTAGGTCTTCACATTTGGTTTGCCACTCAGTACCTTGAATACATTTCTAAATTCATCCATTTGCTCTGCATGTCTTGTAAATGTTAACCTCCTCCACTATCTCATCCCTTGTTAAACCAAAGAATTTCCTGAGTATTTTGTTTTAGGATACCCTACATTGTTTAGTTTATTCAGAGTTCTACATTTATCGACAATTTCAGGTGAGATATTAAGAACACACTGACCTAGTAATAGCATGCAACTGGAACTTTATTTCTAATATCATCTTTACTTCATACCATTTTTCACTAGACAAGTATTATTTTATTTGTTCATTGTGCACAAATTCGAAAGCAAAGGCAACTTAAAAAGGTAAAAACATTTCCTGTTAAAATAATAATGCAGCCAATGTTGGTGTTTGTGTTACGCCCCCTTATTTGTTTTTATGTATTTCTCATAATGTAATGGTATGGTTATATGTATTATTTATCAATTTAATAGTGTGTTAAAATGTATTATTTCTCATAGTGTGATTGAGTGTTTATGTAACTTTTTCCACATAATGGAACACGTGTTATTTGGTTATTTTTCTATGATAACTCATATGATTATGAATTTCAGTATAAAGGGGTGGCTATGGTCTACATCACAATTTATAATACACAAACCACCATTATTATTCTCTTTGAAATAGATAATTTTTTAAAAATTCAGATAATGTGCATAGTTTTTGTAATTTCTTTAAAAGTATTAATAATTTTATATTTGTTAAAAATATATATATATTTAAAATATGTTATCTTTTATTTTATCCTACCTAATAAATAGTTTTGACTGATTATATTTAAATTAGCACCCTCCTCACTGGTGATGCGAAACTTAAATAATGACTAAGCTTGAACCAGATGTCACACCATAGTATCACACCACACCATAACACACCATAGTTTGCTATAGCCTTCGATGAAATAATTGTTCCATATTTAAAGAAATAAAATAATGTAACATATTCCAAACAACTATTTCACTTACCCTAATTTCATTATCATTTGAGGAAAGCAGAAAACTGCACTTGAATGCACTTCCTGGTTCAAAAATAGTTATGTATCTAATTTCCCAGTTAATTGTTAGTAGGATAAGGTTTTAACTATATATATTGTATTAACATGTATTTATAGTTTTAAAACTAGAGCTTCTTCAAGGGACCGGCGGCACTACACATATGGCATTCGGTGAATCCTTAGTAACAAATGTTTGTCATTCAGCAAATACCTTAGTGTGGATGGGTGAGTTAGGTCGAACGTTTGGTATTATATGAACATAAGTCATCACTCACCAAACCCCAAACATTTCTGTCAGTTGTCAGTAATCTATCACACATCAAAGGGCACGAACTAGTCGCCTTATCTCGAAATTTTGCCCTGTATACACATTCATGTCTTGGTTTGTCAGTAGTGTATTGTGTATACAGTGGAAATGGAGTGGTCCAATGACTTGGTACTGCAATTTTTTGACCTTTAAGAAAACTAACCTGCTATATAGAATATAGCCCATTATTTACATAATAGGAATGAGATTTATGATTGCTGGAACTTATTGAATAGCAATTTAGCTTAGATTGTTCTATTAATGATTTTAAGAATAAAAGAGATTGTTTAATGGCAACGTTCAGACCATGCCTAAATGAAGTTACAGAAAGAAGAAGTAGCTCAGGTGCAAATGATGTTTACAAACCAAACTGGTTTGCATTTGAGAAGATGGTGAATTTTTTTTATATGCTGTTGCAGCAATTTGTGGGTCACATCTATAATTGTCTATCTCATCTTACATGTTTGGCACAAATGTTCACCGTTCCCGACCACAACTTCTTGATTCTATGGCGACTCTGAGGTTCGGCAAATAAGCGCATCTGTGTAGAAGTGTGCTCGTGATTCAATGAACTGTTTGGCAAGTAGTTCATTAAGAGGCGAATATTTGCCATTTGGCAAATGCTGCGTGTGTGGGCCGGCTTTAGGAAGACACATACATCTAACTTTGCCAAGGCCTCACAATTTGAGCATAGTATAATGTATTTATTTAACGACTAGACAGACTCAAATAAACGTGAGTTCAATGAAACTTAAAATTTAAATCTTAACTCAAACCTGAGCCAAGCTTCTTAAAATAAAATGTCTATCAAACCAAGCCAAACTCATTTACTTTTAACTGCTTATGATAACTACTGTTGGGAAATACTTCAAGATCTAACATTTTAACAATTTTTTGGTCATTTAAAATATCCAAAAGGGATTTTAACATTAAAAAACCCTACCAATTTATAGGTTTGGTTTGTTTGAACATGTTACTTTAAATTATTTAACAGGGTAAATATTATATTGCATTTTTTGTTGAAATATTTCACCTTGACACAGGAATTGAACCCTGGATTTGGGGTTTAGCACACCATTACTTTACCACTATGTTATTTTGAATCTGTGTCGACACTTCGTTGTGAGTCGTTGGGCTTTTTTCTTCTCTTTAGAAATGAAAATGAAGCAATGAAGTGGATTAGAGGTTGAAAGTGACTTGTGTTGTGCCCTTTCAAGAACTCCTTGTAGATCACATAGAATTTAATCACGATCTGAATAAAGTAAATTGCAATATCTTGAACTCTTTGTTTATTTAAGTATGCTTAAGTTTCTGGTCTGTTAAAATAATTGGTTACTAAAAAAACCTTTTCAAGTTTCCATCGATCAACATTTTCTTTTGTTTGGGGTGTGGAAAGTCCACTTTTAAAATTTGATACGAACTTGAATCGAACGCACACTCCTATCTTTTATTATTAAATTTGTAAAACTTCACAATAAAAACAATCCAAGTATATGTATATGTACTAATATAGAAAAAAAAAAGAAATTTTCAATCTTTTATGCATATTATTGAGAATCAACTTTTGAATCAAACATTCATGGCGGGGACTAATTAATAACATTCTGACATGTGATGGAAAGGGTGTATGGCGCAAAAGAAAATTAAAAAAAATAAAGAACCATTGATTTAGACCTTAATAAAGATACATACTTGAAATTTTGAATGACAAACCAGAAGTGTTTATCTAGATTGCATCATCTTATTTTCAATATTGTAAGTTAAGTCTATAAATAGACTACAGGTATTGATTGTTAAGATAACAAAGATACACTTTTATAATCAAGAAAACAGGTGGTACAATTTATTTGATGCCAACTGTACAGTCAAAGAGAAACACATTTTTTCAATCCCTGGATATGTTACAAATTTTACCTGATCGATTAGTATCAAATACTAACCAAAAAAATCTGTACATTATTTACAAGCATACAACATATTCACAATAAAGACTATTACTGACATTGTAAAATACTTAGGTTTCATTCATTTGTTTACAATGTTCTTTGAAAACTAGGATATATCATGAAAAAGAAACATTAAAAATGAAATTATTTTATGTAAAATATTGATTTCATATCTTTGAGTTGAGTATTTTGAGGTTATTTACTAGAGTGGCAAAAAGGTGCGTGTGATCACAACGAAATGAGGTCAATTAGGTTTGCCTTGGGCTGCGACATAAAACTGGGGAAGAACTCTATGAGTTGGTCAAACAACTGTGAGCGCCGATGATGACAGCCTGACTCATCGATGCTGTGTCCTGCCCCCAGTGGGTTTCCTTCTCGTCCTGTTCTTGGAACAACACCGATGCCAGCAACTGGAACTAACCACACACATTTATAACTAAATGCTACCCCTAATCTAAACAAGGTACTCATACAGACTCAAGGCAATCTCACATTGTGAGATTCATTTTGTCACTAGGATGGTAGGTTGCTCGTATTACGATAGATTAAAGAAATAATTCTCTTAACTAATGTTACTAATAATAAAAATTACCAGTTTAAAATAATGTTTTTAGTATTTTGCGTGGTTAAAGTAGATTAGCCTAATAATAACAAAGTAATTTGTACTTAACTACATTATGGTATTCTAAATTATTCTAGTGTTCAGTTGCTGACCTGCCAATTCGACGCAAACGATTTAAGTGGCTGACCCATGTAAACTAATAGTATGTCAACACTTTCTCATTTCTATACGTTATGGTCACATTATATCTCTCAAACCTCTGGCTTACAGTGATCACAACTAGTGCAAATATTGAATAGAAGAAATCAAATAATTAATTTTAATACTTTAATTTTATTAGTTAGTCTCTTTTGAAAATGGTGTTTTGTATACCTACCTATTGGAAGAGTGAATTTTTTTTTTTTACCCTTCTTAAATGTCCTCTAAAATCTTAAATGTTTCCTACTTTAACACCTCTTAAAAACTATCTGGGTTTGAAACACCTTAAGTATTCTTTAGGTTCAAAACCCTTTATTGGTTATCTAGGTTTGAAACCCCTTGAATATTATTTAATTATGAAACCCCTCAAATGTTCTCTAGGTTTGTTACCCTTTAAATATTCTCTTTGTTTGAAACGCCTTGAAACTTCTCTCTGGTTGAAGCCCCTTTAATGGTCTCTAGAAATTACACCCCTTAAAGGTTCTTTTGTTTAACACCCCTATAATCTCTACTCTTTGGTTGCTAACAACAGACAGGCTGATGCTCATAAATAGTTGACCTTGGCAAGTTACTTCCTCCCCCTTCATTTCTATGCCCAAAAACTGGTAGAGTGTAATATAGCTCTGTCCTCTAAATCTTTCAAGCTTACTGAACTTAACAAATAACTGTTGATAGACACAGCACATTCACCCAGAGTTTCCCCAACTTGTTTTTCTCACCACAGGCAGTAAAAATACACCTCCAAGTTTATTACACAACAAAGAAGATGACTGCCTCCAATAGATATTGAGCCAGCACTAGCTGCTAGAACAATAAGCGGGCTTTATTTCCCGCTCAAACCCTCGCCGGGAAAGGGTCTTTCCTGCAAGACTCTTCGGAATGGATGAATTCCAGACATTTTCTCGAGGGTTCAGGATCCCATCCACCCCTAACATTAATATATATATGGACCTTGCTACAGGTGGTAATGTTTGGCAAAATTATATCTTCTTTATTTTAATTCCCTTCTCCTTATTTAATAGTAGTCTAGTCTTCTATGATGACATGTTTCGGTGTTATTATTGTTTGGTCTAAACATAAATTGATAATCAATTATTTCGATATTGCTATTTGTAAAACTCGAAGGTAATAATTGAGATATTGAGTTTGACATTACTAAATGTGAAATGTTTTGTGCATATTTATATTTGATTTTTCTTCGAATATGTTAATAAATAGTTAACTACACAATAGGAACGAAAAATGTAAACAGTTTTATCCTAGTTTTTTTTAATCAATACCATTTTGACTCGTATTTATGTAAATAACATTGCTTTTTGAGAAAAATAACACCACTTTTCCCTTAAAAATAACCTCACCTTTTGCATGTCTCTACTAATAATGAATAGCACATAGTGCACAAGGAGTTGAAACACAAAATTTTAATGATGGTGGTCATAATTGATATATAGTAAATAATGCACAGTATGGCCAGAAATAAACTATACCGAAAGTTGGCAACACTGTGCATCGCAGTTATCGGCGGGAAGATGACATGACGAGGCTGTGGTGTAACCTTGTTGCTTGAAGTGAACAATCATAGAGCAGAGTGCTATGCAATGTCTTTAAGAAGGTTTTGTTGTGGAGCATTATTTTCGGTCATACAGGATCAGCCGTTCAGGGAAACCCAGTGTGAAACATGTGTTTAAACCTTTTGAAAAAGAGTTCCATAAAACCGCTAAGATTCAATTCAGACTAAAAAAAAATCTGGTTTGAAGATGTCTATTGAGTAATATTACAGTTTATAATGTCAGTTTCACCTTCCCTAATTTTTTGTCTTTTATCATAACATATCAAACATATATTACCTCTTTAGTTTGTTCTGAATCTTCATGATCAATAATTTCTGAGAGTGAAGTTTGAAGATACTGCAAAGCTGCCATTCTATCCTTTACTGCAAGTTCTTCAAACCTATGATAATCCAGAAACACCAATCACACATTAAAGAAACATTATAGACACAACCCGAAATACCCACATCTCACTACTACAAGGTTCCTGATGTCATAAAAGTATGGTTGAGATAGCTAAACACAAAGAGTAAATTTGCACAAAAATCACTAACATCTAAACTCATTTCACACTTAACATTGCTGCCATTGGACAAAAGGTAATGGCTGCCTCTTGAAGAAAATCGATCATTACCACTCAATCCCCTGACCTAGGTTTCAGTCTCTTGAAACTCATCAGGAAGGAGTGTGAAACGCGCTATGCAACTTCCTCCTGATGAGTTCCGATAGAATGAAACCTAGGTCTAGATGGGAATAACATTTTCACAAACTTTCGGTTACCTGTGTTTCCTTATAAACAATTTACACTTTTGTAAAATTTGTTCATGAGAAGGTCGGCAAAGCTGCAGTTGCCAAAAGTCGTCAAGGCGTAGTCTGGGTAGGCAAGATCGACCAGGGTTCCCGCCAAAAAGATAATGAACCTAAGGCACATTTTAAACACTTTTGAGCACAGCTTTAACAAATCCAATAAAACATTTACAAATTAGTATAAAATGATTTGTATTTTACACGTTAGTCAGAAAATACAAGAAAGATAATGTCTCAACTTTTCCTTAATTTAAAAATCCAATTCTCCCTGACTAAAACCCATAACAAGATTTATAATTATGTTATAAAAACAAAAATAATTAATTTGTTTGTTGTTTAAGGGAAATATGATGTTCCAGAAACTCGGGTGGGAAAATTATTCCCCAGGATTTTTCGGGAAAAATTAATATAAAGAGGTTACAATCAAGGATTGTCTAACAATGTCACATTTGTAGTTAATGTTCATTAACAATATTATCAATTAATAAAAGTTAAATTAACCTTATCTTGCTTTAAATGGATGGATAAGTAGCCAAAATTTAAGCTCTTTTTATTTTACAGCTATACCAAGTCAACATGAAAGAGGAGCATTATATAACACCTACACTAGGCTATTTGATGATAATATTAATTTTATCCCTAAATAGACTTAAGTAAGGATAACATATTATGTATATTTGGTGAAAAATAATGATAAAAGTGGCTTTTAAATATCTAACTATGCATGAAAGACACCTTCCCCCACTTATTTAGCATCAAGACACATCTATTTTGTTAATCTTATTATTTGGGATGGCATCCATTTGCTTTTGTAACTTGAATAGTAATAGTTGGGTAAACTAATATTTTTGAAGTATAGCACATTTTGTGAGAGGTTTATTAACTAAAACCTATGAGATAGCCAGGCATACTGGCCCAGTTGAGAAATGTTTTTGGTATTTTTATTGGCGAGACAGGGGCTGTCTTTTATTTATTTAGATTAGTTTGAATATCTTTGTGTTATTCACACCATGAATGTTTTTATTTAAGAACTTTTTTAAAGTCAATCTTAAAATCTACTTTTAGAATTTATTTATGTTTATACCACAAATTCTTGATTAAAAATACAAAATTATAATAGTTGCATTATTTGGAAAACTTGAAATATAAATTAATATAAACATTTTGTTTACCTATTTTTTCCTTTGAAATAAAAAAAATTCTACAAGATTACAGAATTTAAATTTATCGTTTCAGGCCAATAACACAACCTAATCAGAGTATTTGTCTCTTGGCCTGACCCTATTTGTGATCAAATTATTTGTACTGGAATGAATGGCTAGGTTTATTCTAAAATTATAAATAGGAAAAATAAATATAAGCCTCAAGTGAAATTTTTTTCCTAATGTTCCCTCTTTCCCGCCCCCACGGGAAATTGATATTTCCCAAAGTCAAAATCTCATTTCCCCACGTGCCTGGTTATAAATAATTATTTTTGAAATGCACCAAAAATAAATATACATCAACTGATAAAAATAGTGTTTGAATAAGATGCAATTAAGATATTTCTCTTCCCTAAACAAATCTACAAGTTCCCTGATCAGTAATCAAATCTACCAACACGTCAGTGATTTTCTTGGCAGTTCAAAAATCCCTGACCTTTCCAGGTTTTTCCAATGGCCATTGTGTTTAATTTGTTAAACTTAAAGCCAATATTGGCTGTCAAAACTTTACTAACCTAAGTGAATAGACTGAGAAGTGACATTGTAGGTAAATAAATTATTGGCCTGGAGAGAGGACGGATATTAACATTATAGAAAGATTATTCTCAAAATCAAAGTTAAGTTCAAACAATGTAGTCCCGAAAAAAGGTAGTGAGTGCTAACTGCCGGTACAACATGACTACTCAAAATTGAAATACGGTATTCAACTATACATTATTTCCAAAATGTGTTTCAATGATAGTGACCTTGTTGCATGGGTCATAAACCAACTGATGAGCAAATCTAGGGCAAGGTTCCAAATGCTGCATTTTGCTCCAGTAGTGCTCCCCTGTGTTTTCATTCCTGTATATACACGACCTGAGGGAAAGCAAACCATTAATAACATAGCAGTTGACAAAAAAAAAACAAAAAAAAACTGTCATTTGAGTGTATATTTTGTACCAATATTTGAAAGAAGGTTATCTTATAAGCTGTGAAATTTAGTGTGTTTGTCGAACTATCATATTAACAGTAAAACCTTGGATTGCGAGCATAATTCGTTTCGTAAACGTGTTCGTAATACAAAGCACTCGTATATCAAATCGAATTTCCCCCATAAGAAATAATGGAAACTCAGATGATTCGTCCCACAACCCAAAAATATTTAATCTGAAAATGATTAATACCTTTTTTATTTTCGTTATTTAAATGTAACTGTACTATAATCAAATTTATTAATTAAATTTAATCGTGGCTAGTGTGAGGTAGACGAGAGGGAGGAGAGGAAGAGGTGTGTTATTGTTTAGGACGACTTTCACTGTCACTAACGGAATCACTGCTATATGTTGGATCACTGGAATATTTTTCTTTTTGTGCGACTTTAACAAATTATTTTTTATTTATTTATTTATTAGCACCGCGTCTTACTACCCCTTCGGGTTATACGCACTTACGCTAATGTGTAATGGTAGGGTGATTGTGAGATGAAATGGAGGACCTACAGTTTAACGTGGAATCCGAACCACGGTGGAGGCCTGGCATTCCTCACATTCACAAGTTGTGATTAATACACATCTTGTCAGAGGTGAAGGAAGGGTTTGGCAATCAGATAAATCTATGCCGGGACCGAGGATTGAACCCCGGACCCTCAGCACAGAAGTCTGACACCTTACCCCTAGACCACCAGGTCACCGACTTTAACAAAGAACCTATCCAATGACACTGCTCGGCAGACAATGCATAACCATAGTACTACTCGTATTGCAAGATATCGCTCGTTTATCAAGTTAAAATCTATTGAAAATTTTTGCTCGTCTTACAAAACACTCGCAGACCAAGTTACTCGCAATCCAAGGTTTTACTGTATCTGATAAGACAAAACCCTATTAATTACACAAAGCTTAGACATAAATATTTTGGACATTTACATAATTTAAACAATTTGTCACCTTAGCTTGGTCGGTAGTGTGTCTGTATACTAAGATAAGGGTCCTGGGTTCGATTCCCGGCATGCCCGAAAAACTATCATTGATGAAATGTGGGTTTATCCTTTTAGTGATGAATTAACGGCTGAGGACTGGATGTTGTTTCTGTCCTAGTCTTAAGTTAGATAATAAGGCATATGAAACTATGAAAGGCCTAACAAGCTGGTAGTGGAGAATATATGGTTTGAATAAAAAAGTGACTCAGGCCTCGGGCTGGAAATGGTAATGGATGTAAAAAAAAATAGAAAATACAAATAGTAATTATATATTAACATTTTTTCTTATCATCCATTCATTATAACATTCATACATTCAGTTGAGTGTTAAATTACTAGTCTGGGCTTTGTATGAGTTTATTCTATAATCATTATAATTGGTTCTTAATCACCAATAAGGCATGCTAGAGCTTTAAAACAAATTTCACTTAAAAAATGGAACACTTTTTGTTTTAAGGATTTGAATCTTAAATCTTAAATTTTCTTGAACCCTCGAATATCATTAAGGATTAAAGAGATTCGAGGACCCATTCCTAAAAAGTATTTGAAATGAAAAAACCATTTATATGTTTTATTTTGAAGAGAACATAAATTATTTTTATTACTGTGTTTTACTATCTGTTTAGTTTATAATATGTAAGAACATAATTAGCTTGTGTATCAAAAATTGTTACTTTTTTAATAATCATAATAATAATACAAGAAATATTAAATTGTTGGATTAATTTTGAGTCAACTTCTTATTAATATCTAAAAAAAAAAAGAAGTAATGATTCAATTTAATAATCTTAAAGTAAAGTTTAAAAAGAGTTTTCTTGTAAATAGGACTTGTTTAAGATGTAGCAATAAACCACCCCTTCAACTTTCTCTACATCTAGCACGCAGATGACTACTTGAGGTTAACCTTCTCACTTCCCTGCAGAGATAAGTTTAAGTAATCATTTTAAGATGGTACTTAGTGCACTTTAACAATAAGTTCTACTTGATATCGGCTTGCACATACAATCAATATATCTGACAGCTGGAAGAGGCTACTAGATCTACTTTCATATATATTATTTATACATTAAGTCATGTAATCTGAAGCTGTCACTTCAGATAGATATTATTTAATTTACATCCATTACTAGAAAGCCTGTGGCCTGGGTCAATTTTTTATTCAAGTAATATATTTTCCACTATCGGCTTGCAAGGCCTGTTAGAGCTTCATATGCCTTATAATATAACTTAAGACTAGGATAGGCACAACATACAGTCCCCGGATTTTAATTCTGCCCATTTCACAAATGATACATTTTTCGGCCATGCCAGGAATGGAACCTGGGACCCTTAGCTCAGTAGATAGACATTCTACTTACTGAGCTAAGGTGTTGAATCAATATATATAAATAACACTAATAAAATAGTAAATGTTTTCAATGTTGACAGGAAAAAATTTGTTTATATTTTCTAAGGTGCTCAAAATGATCGTTTGAAAGAAAATCAAGATCTCCAAAGGGAAATGGTTTTCTATACCTTCTTAGCTTATAACCCCGGCTCTACTTTTTTCAAAAACCAGTTTACTCATTTGCTGACCTTAACAATATTATTACAACCATCAGCATACAACCCTATTTTCAAATCCGAACAACTGAGCACCGCCTAACAGGCGCGGCCATTTGGGCGCTTGCGAACTGGGCACTGGGAAGATGGCCCCAGGATCAATTGTTTTAAGTGTAGCCCCTTTCTATCTCCCAGGACCAAAAGGAGGCATACAAAAATACTAAATTACACATAAAGAAAAAGAGAATGAAATACAGAGTGACCTGACAGGACAATGACTTTTGAATATATAATAAAATAATATATTCACCCATATTTCCATATCATCCCATCTGCACCATTGCTGTATTTAAAAAAGGATAAATTGATAGAGCATTAACCAAGGAACACCACTATATTTCTAGGAAGTATTTGGCAAATTCAATTGGAATAAAGCTAAATCCAACAAGCTTGACATTTACAGATAAAAATGATTTATTTACTATAGAGCAAAAGCAGTAACAATAGGGTAACATGAAAAAAGTATACTAATGTATACATATAAATAAATAAATATAAAAGTGTAGGTTTGAAAAAAAAACTCGAAATGTTAAGCAATAATATTAACTTTGTTGGTCAATAGTGACGATAAAAGCATACTAAATGTATACATATTGTAACGGTTCCCGTCACACGGACTTCTCATCCGATATTTAGCTTGGTCCACTAAATTAATATTGATATCTTGTGGAAGCATGTACACAGGGGGGTCGGATACTTTCTGCGATACGTGGAAGTTACAGGTACCTACTCCCGACCCGTGGCGCGATGGTTCATCCAACGGCGCTATGAACTATCCATGGGCTATGTGTGAACTTGCTCGGTGAACAGGTGGAGGAAATTGTGGATAGTTGAAGTGAGTGTTCCGCGAGACGGACTCAAGAGTTTAAGTGGGTTGGACGTGAAAGCCTGGCCGATGTTGACCCTCTGTCTCCGAGGTGGAGGATTTGGAGCGAAGTTTTGTGGCAGGGGTAAGGTAGACCTATCCTTACTATTTAATCTTTATTATTTGAATGATCTATTTCAACTTTCTGAGTGGTTTTAGTTCGGTAATGTTTACATAGTTGTACCCGTTCTAATGGGATATTAGTGAAATAATGGGCCGGTCGGGAAGGGGGAAAACTACTTGGCGTTAGGTGGGGTAATATTATAAAAACTCTTCTTTGATGATTAAGTTAAGGGTTAATTATGTTAACGACCTTCTTCCTACACAGTATTAGGTTACTAATTGGTGTCTATTATGGACAGCTAAGGGGGTTAATGTGTTGGGGAACAATTTATTTGATGTCAAATAGGATTAGAATGATCATTTATATTTTTATTTAATGGCACTACCGGTATGATGATACCTAATGAGCCCGAACATTTTATGTACATATTGTTGTTTCAGCGAGGGGTTATAGTTATGTAAATGATATATTTATGTTTAATACTTAAGCTGGTTATTGTGTACTCATATTACCTGAAAGACAGTTGGGAGCGGTAAATTAGAATGTTGAGTCCTATAATGTTGGAGGCTTAGAATGATAGTGGTATTTATACATTCTGAGGTATGGTTAAATGGTATTGGATCTTTGTAAAGAGGTTATTTTTTTTGTGTTGGTGGGATCCAGGCTACATATATATATGGGGTTTGTAGGGTCGGGGTTCGGCGTCAGGGGCCGGGAGTTTGGTCCTCGGACGGTGTACTGTCAACCACGGACCACCTCAACGGTACGCCTCACTGGTCACATATCCAGGGCTAGGGACCGGAGGCACGACCGAGTGGCCGACCAACTGGACACCACGGAGGATTCCCCGTGGAGTGTATGGTTACGCGCAGAGGCCGCTAAGTGCAATAATTGTGTTGTTTTTTTTCTCTCGCAAAGACGATGGTATTTGAAGATGGACATGAGAGGACACTCTTTTTGGAAGTGACTGTTGTACCTAGTGTAAAGTAGCATTATACTTAGTTGAGATGTACTCTTTAATTAATTAATTTTTTTTCGCGGTGGCCACTCGCAACTCTGAATGTTCATATTTCCTTAAGTAAAAGTAAGATCAATAAATTGTTTCCCGGGATAAGTTGGTAAAAGAATTGACTGGTTATTTTAAACTAATCTATTAATAATTCATCTAATATTTTCCATATGTAAATAATTATATGCTTCACCCCATTTCATTTCATGATTAGAACTTGACTATATTGTCTATTGAAATTAAGACGAAGGCTTAACCAAACATTTAAGGGGAAAGGTTAATTTATATGGAGATAAGGAATGTTTGTTTGGGCTGACTTTTTGTGCACGCCCTTCGGGCGTATTGAACACTCTATTTTTTTTTTGGTCCTAATTTTTTGATTGATTACTCCAACTATATTTCAGAGGCCCATTCATAGTAGCATAAGATTAGCCAACCTTGACATTAAAAAAAAAGGTTTATCATTCCCAATATTTTTTTTTTCCAAAACATAATAATACTACAGATATAATTTTATTTAGAATAAGGTTATTGATTGCTAATTTCTTAGATGTTAAACAACTTTGTAAGTAAACCCCGGATGCCTAGGGGCTTAATGGGGAGCCTCGTTGCCTAACAAGCAGTTGATCCCTGACCGAGGGGTCCCTTATTTATCCGGGTCTACCTTACGAGGGGGAGGGTTGATTTTCATATCTACATCTGGCGATTGAACGACTTTCCTCGTTAATGTTCAGTCTCGCTATCGCCAACGAGGTGGCGCCCAAACATCAACACTCTCCTGGACTGACCCTGACTTTAGGGGACCAGTCAGTGCCAACAGCTCTAGGACCACGCCCTTCTCTACTGAGCGACGCGGGATGTGGCAATATAGTTAAATAAATATATATGTTTGAAAATAACTCTAAATGTTAAGAAACAATATTAACTTTTTTGGTCAACTATGGTGGCCAATTCATTACTTTAATAAAAGGGAAAAGACAATAACTAAGACCTAACAACCAATATTAACTAGATCTCGCTAATTTCCCAAGTCTGATGGACTTCTGTTAACATTAACATAGGGGAAAGGTAGGGGTTACATACAAGACATAAACAAGGAGAAAAGGGGGACGGGGGCTAGTCGACAGAAAATTCCATAATAGGCATCTGTTTATCTAAATGGACGTGTAACTTTTCAGTGCCGGAAGTGCCATACGTCATTTATAGCGGCCCCAGTCTCAACTCAGTGTTGGCCTAGTCAGTTTACTCGTGCGCTAGGTTAAGATCACACGTACGTGTGGCGGGTTGTGGGATGTGGTCGAAAGTCATTTTGAAGTGAGCACAGTGAGATGGCACATGGTGAGTCTCGAATATTATCACATTATTTAATTATGGAATATTATTTGAAGTAATTTGTTATTGTCTTCTAGGAATTCAATGTTGTAGCTATGATAAGACGCTACATAAGTATTATAATTGTAGAACCTGAAAACAAACAACTAGGCGCTGGTTAGGTTTAGGTTAGGTTATATTAAGTTAATTCATCTTCATATGGTTTATTTTATGCAAAATTCTTATTTTTCATGGGTTTTTTTTTCTTAAAGAATTTTTCATAATTTTATAATATCAAGTAGTATAACTTTATAAATATACACGAATTTAGTTTCCTCTATTATTAATATTTTTTAAACAACTCCGAAAATGAATATTTAGTAAAAAAATCATTATGTTTTTACATTGGTGCCCAGTTGTCTTGGAGCCCAGTTGGTGGCGACCAGTTGTCCTAGACCACCCTCTTTTTTATGGAGTTACGCCACTCCTCACACAATGAACATTTCACAAACATCCTGACAAGTATTACCTACTGTCAGACACATTTATAGTGGACTAGCCTAACTATCCTTTCAGGTTGGCTTCCTTCACTATCACTTATTTTACACTATTGTAAAGTGTTTCTACACTGTCTTACTCAACATTTCCGATCAAAATTTGAGTACTTACAGACCCCTAATAAATGTGTACAGCTATTTTAGATGTCAATATTTTCATCAGGGAGGTTGACTTATTTTTTATTTGAAGAAAAGTAAAAAATATTCAAGGCTTTGTACACTCTTACTTTCAACAATATGAGGCTATGACATTTGAAAAGTAATTGTTTACATGTAAAATATGAAGGTAAAAGATGCTTACAAATTAAAACACTTTTCGTTCTATTCAAAAATTTGAAAAACTATGACTGAATTTCAAAAAGACTGAAAAAATTACATCAAAATTGTAGGACTATTTATTTTTTAACAAAATTTAATAAGAATGTTAACCTAATTCACTCAATTGTCCAAGAGAAAAAAGAAGTAGATGTGGTTTTAAAACAAACAATGCACATACCATTTATTTTGAGCTATGTAGTACACCCAGAAAGAATTCTGCACATTGTCATCCCTTTTTTCTTTGTCTTTACTCAATCCCTGAAAAGTAAATTATTATAGCTTTAACAAATAAACCAGATATAGATCTAATTAATATTTTAATAGTTTGTGTTATCTAATGGATATGGATACAAGAATTAATATGATCTTTACAAATGTAGATTAAAAAAAATTAGTCAAATTTGAATATTCATTATTCAAATGTCCGTCAATCTCTGAGACGAAGTCTAAAAATGCACAATGAAACCAAGAGGCCGACTTTCCAAATTAAAGTTTTATTATCACAATTCTAATTGTGGTCTCATTTATTTTTAAGTTGCTATAGAATATATTAGGGGTATGCAAAGCCGAATCGAATATTGGTGTACTTTGTATTCGATTTGAAGCTATATTTGGCTTCGGCAGCCATTCAAAGCTTCGTCTGATATTTAAAGCCTAGTGATTATATTACACTTATATTTTATATCAAATAAGAGTGAACCGAAACTACCTTAAGAAATAAATTTAATTTTGTATTGTTTTGAGTTTAAGAACAAGTTTGCTTTATATTTTTGGTGGAACTGGGAAAATTTCCTTAAGACTTGAATTTCAAGATGACAATAACATTAAACCTCTAACCCCTTGATAACAAACAATGATTGGTACTAACTGAAGACGAATTTATTCATCTTGAAAGTGTAAATTAAAATAAATAATAATTTTTTTTCAGTGTGTTCAATTAAACTTTTTAAGTATTTCTTGAATATTTAAAATATTTTTTTAATATTTTAAAATTCACACACGCAGCCATTTCAGTTGTTTACTACCTGAATCTGTATGTTCGATTCAAACTTCTGCTGATGCGTAGGCTAGTGGCAGAGTTGAGAGATAGTTGAGTGTATATGCGAGGAAAATGACAGTCCTTAAATTATTTTTAAAAAACTTATCCAAATAGTGAGTACTCGTAAACGAAAATTGCTGTTAATTTAAAAAAAATCTTAGATATTTAACTAAAAAATAATTAAATAAAATCTACAAAAAAATTGTTATTTTATACATATACATAATTAATTTATGATATAATTAATATCACCAAGGTCATGTTATTTTCAAGATTTGTTATAGGCACATGCGCTTTCAAAATCAGAGCCATATTTTTTTTAAGTAATTCACATGGCAAGATTTAAATGGATTAATAATAAAAAAAAGCTACCTTGTTGATTTGTAAAATAGAATACTGAAATTTATTAAATATATAGATTTAAATGGATTTATAAAACCAAAAGCTTTTTTGTTGATTTGTAAAACAGAAAAACTAAAATTTTTTAACACTTGACTTCTCAAACTTATAAACGCACCTGCCGAATTAATTTAAAATCATATTTTTCTAGAACGTTGTTATTGTTCTTGGATGTCCATTAACTCTTGTATTTTGTTAATTCTATCTTGTGTGTGAAAGGTTAGTGAAACACCATGCAGGGCAAATCCAATTATACTAAAGCAAAAACATGTATTTTTTTACTACTCAGGCTGTGTGCATAAAAAAGTGTTTTTAATATAAAGTAATGTGAATATAACATTTAGGTATATGTTGGCAATAAGCTACAAATATTAATGTTAATAAAATTTAATGTTTAGTTTGATGTTAGATAAATATACTCAAATGTCAACATACTATTTTCAATCAAAATTAAATAGAAACATATTCGAACTTCGATTCGGCTTCGACACTATTTCCCATATTCGACTCAAGTTCGCTTCGAACTAAAAAAAATGGACTTCGTCTGACTACTTGAATCACACCAGAAAACCAGAGGGTTAGTGGAACAAAAGGACAAAACAACTATTCAAACTTTGTATATGTTAGGTCAAATCAAATATGCGACCAATCACCATTCACAATTTCAAATATTCACACACCCCTCATCATAATCATCATGATCAATACTTTCCAGCCTGTGGCAGGATTATTTTAGTAAAATACCTAAATTTTCCTCTATCCTTCCACCATTCTTCTACGTTCACACCCCTAAGTAAAACTATTTGTTTCTATAATGGTTCAACTCACAGATAAAACATAGATTTCATTGAGCTCTGGGTCTATTGTTGCTCGCTGGGTGAATCCTGCAGCTGGAATATTACAAGGCTCTTTCTTGGTACCTTCCGATATCTGTTGTATTTCCTGAGTATCCACATTATAAGTGAAAAAGTCATTAAGGTATTCTTTGCTACGTTGGCCTGCAAAGATGAACAATTTTCGACAGCCCTGTACATAAAATAAATAAAATGATAAATGATGATAAAATTATTACTTTTAGATAAAAATTACTTTAGTTTGTGCAGTTTGATAAGATACACTTAAATTTATTTTTGAGATTTAAAAATAAGACATTCATTCACATAGAAACTTTACTTTACATCCATTACTGTTTCCAGCCTGGCTCAGTTTTTTATTCAAGCCATATATTTTCCACTACCGGCTGCTAGGCATGTTGTACCTTCATATGCCTTATAGTATAAATTAAGATTAGGAAAGACACAACATCCAGTCACTGGCCGTTAATTTATTGCCGTGAAAGGGTAGACCCACATTTCACCAATGATAATTTTTTCAGCCATGCCAGGAATCGAACTCAAGACCCTTAGTTCAATAGACAGACGCAATACCAACCGAGCTAAGGTGTTGGATCTCACATAGAAACTACAATAAGATAACATAATTATATTGATAAATTTAAAAATGACACCTGAACATGGGAGTCAAACCCGGGACCTTTGGCTTTGCGTGCCATTGGTCTCTATCAACTAGCTATCCAGGATTAGTCTTGTGCTCAGGGTCATTTTTCATTCATAGCTTTATAAGTTATTATTAATACCAAAGCTACCGGTAACTTTGGGGTCAAGTTTATTCTGTCATTAATACAATGGCATTATGGGACGAATTCAAGATAGCTCAGTGGTAGAACATTGGTGTAGATCCAAGAATCCCGGTTTCAATTCCCATGTCCCGGTATCATTTTTCAAATTACTAATCTGATACTTGGTGCGGCTATTTTTGTAACCTAAAGATCATTTCCAACTCCAAACTCTGCTATTTACGTACAATCAACTATACTTGCCCTAGCTTTCTTCCAAATCATGGGTGTATGATTGGTGAGTTTCAGATTATACTTTTGAAACAAATAGTGAAAATTTTGAATTTGAATAGTGAATCAAATCTGGGTACAACTTGGTATTACTTACTGGTATAAATATTTTAAATATGGTCAGCAAAATTTGGAGTGAAGTCACATGAAAGATATTCTCACTAAAACTGAAAGCTTTCAATGGAAAAAAAAACATGTCGTGTTAGACAGCAAATTTATGAATAAAAAATATCTCTTTTTAGCTTTTATGTTATCATGAATATAATCGATGTGAACTAAGGTTCACAGATTTCAAGTTAAACTTTAAAAAGGTAATTAAATTTATTAGTGGTGGGCCAATACCTTGCTCGATACCATCAATTCATCTCCTTGATACTCGATACCTTATTCAATACCATTCAACATGAAATTAAATAAATCCTCATTTTGTACATATAGAACTTGGGTCAAAATAAAAATGTTTAATTTGTTTCCTTATGTCAAAATATGGAAACTAGTCAATTAGGCTATTTAATCAAATTATTACATGACACAACCAGATAAAAATAACATTTTCAATGATTAGTAGGCCTACAATAAGAAATGTTTTTTAATTATTTTTTTAAGCTGAAAAGCTTTTGTTTTATCAACTTTAAAAATTTTCTTTTTAATAATTTCACAATATCTTAAGGAAAAAGATATTTAGAAAAAAGCTAAATTGGTGACATTGGTTATGAAGACCATTGAAAGTGAAGGTGACGATGCTTACAATAGTTAAAGCCGATAAATAAAAAATTAATATTTAATGTGGATTATTTTAAAAGCATTCGAATAATAATTAGTATATCTACGAAAAACGATGCAGCTGCGAGCTGGCCGATTCATTTGCTCACCACTCCCTTGCCAAAGCGCTTAGGAAAATCAATATCATGAAGTGAATATTTTACTCGACTATTTCAATACAAAATAAGTGCTCTCCTTAGGTTCATTTTTGAAATACAGTTCCCCTTGATAAGCGAAAATCAACCTTGTGTTGACTGCGACAGTGTTGATAAGCTGCAAAGGTATGGCATGTTTATATTGAGTTTAGAGCTGAGCGAACAGAATAGTAGGACAAAGCAAAACTACAACGATTAACTAATGTCTTGCCACTGGCATTATTCCGATTATTATTGTTTCTCCACTATTTCTCAAAATCAACTGTGTTGAATACACCCTGGACTCCACAAACTCAACAATCTCTTGAAAACGGGTTTCCCCATACTGCAATCCTCCACCACTACACAACATATCTTCAAGGAGCCCCCAAAAGTAACCTATAAACAACCAGCCAATCTACGCAACTTACTTGTAAAACCCAAACTGCCGGACCCCACTATTCAACCACAACCCAAACAAATATCAGGTTCATTTCCCTGCAACCGCACCCCCTGCAAAACCTGCACCATACATAAACCAACAAATTTATTCTCCAGCAACATAACTAAAATAAATTATCCTATAAAAGGCCACCATACTTGTGATTCTGAAAATCTCATCTACCAACTGGAATGCAACCAGTGCCAAGCACAATACATTGGTCTCACAACAGAAACACTAAGAAGGAGAATGAATGGTCATCGACATGACACAAAAATGAAAAATAAAGATAAGCCTGTAGCAGCACATGCCGAAACCCATAATCTGGACTTTAATCACTGTTACACAACTAAGGTGGTTAAATCCCTGAATAAAGAAATATGCAACCCTTCACAACTAAGGATATGGGAACTGGCCCATCAATATATCATCAAATCCAGACAAGCCCCTAACCTCAACCTCAGATAATTCCTCTCCTTCCTACCAGCACACTTATTATTATTATTATATTCAATGTCACAACAATAATAATACAGTATATAAAACAATAAAACAATTTTTTAGTTTTTCTATCTATCTAGTTACTCATAGTGCTACCATCTATACAGTGATATCAGAACTGAAAAACAGTCAGCTGTAGACAGTCAACCTTGCAGTTCAACCAAGCATCAGTCTACTCTCTTGGCCTGATGAAGCTGTCTGTGACAGTGAAAGCTTGTCCTTAAAAATGTGTTTGTGTGTTTTATAGTGTTCTATCTAAACAATTTCTACTCCAGTATCACCAAGGTAAGTGTGCTGGCTATCCCTCCTAATTTAAACCATGATTTAGCCCAGTGCTCTATTCCAAATAACCTTAATATAATAAGTTGTAAATTTTCAAACCATTTTAGATCCTTAATGTGATGAATTTAGCCGTGTTAAAAAACTAACACTTACTTAACACACATTATTGAGTTTGTCACAAACAATTTTATGAAAAGCTAACTATAACAACTATACTGATATAATATATTATGTTTTTCAATATCCTACTTACTGGGTGGAACAGCATAGAGTGCCCAACTCTAGACCGGATGGTTGGGAACCCTGGACTACTGGGTCGACTACAGTCATCGCATAACTTTGTCCATGTGTTGGTAGAAACATGGTAACAGTAGAGCCCTGAGAAGGTGGGGTCGGAGTTCGAACTGCCGACCAGAGCCATGCCACACGTGCCAGAACGCTCTTCAAACGTTATCCTGTAATTAAGAAAGATGTTATCTGATGAAAGTTATGGAAAAAGATAAGGATATAAATTGCATTAAGTATCATCATCATCATCATCATCATCATCATCATCATCATCATCATGATCATCATCAGCCATTTCTGGCATCCTGTCGGGTTAGCTACAAACTAAAGCCTCTCTATCTCATCCATTCCTGTCTGCATATCTCATTCCGTCTACACATGGCCAAACCATTTAATATTCCTTAAATTGAAGCATGACACCTGGACAGAGGAATCGAACCCAGGATGCTTGGCTTAGTATGCCAATGCTCTAACCACTGAGCTATCCAGGAGTTGGCATGTGCCCAGGGCTATTCTTCACACATATTTTAAGTTGAGCTGTGATGGACTTGCATAAATAGTCAGCTACATATGAGCCATCAGTTAAGCTCCCGAGTAATCAGATAACGCAGCCACCCTCGACTCGGGAAGGCTTTATGCTGCCTATAGTACAATAACAACTGTACAAATGCTCATATCAGGTTGGATTAAATTAATGAACTATTCGTATTAAACCATATTTGTAATCAAATATCTCCATTTGCACACCCCTAGTCATCTAAGATATTCAGTAAACCTTCAATAAGCCTTCAAAGTATCATTTAAGATATTCAGTAAACCTTTAAAGTACAATCTCAGATATTCAGTAAACCTTTAAAGTACAAACTCAGATATTCAGTAAACCAGTACCATCTCTGGTATTCAGTAAACCTTCAAAGTACCTAAGATATTCAGTAAACCTTCCAATTACCTATTCCTCAATTTGAGGATTTTGATCCGTCTCCACACCACTTTTCTGTTTTCGTGTAACATTTTTCTTAGTTTCGTATTTGTTTTTCGTTTGTTTTTTACCATAACGCATAGCATCCTCTTTCCATTGTTTACTACCTGCTAAAATTTGGTGTAGAAGTCCTGCCACATTTTACTTTTCTCTTCTTTAATGATTTTATACGATTGTTTAGCTAATCGCTTCCATCTTCTTTCTCTACTTTTGTTTTCCTTTAGAACCATTGTATGTATGCTTTGCTTTTGATAAATCTGGGCCAATCATGTCGATTAAGTGTTGCCGACTTGGCAGATCATTTAGTTTATTGAATTTTAAATACTACAAACTACAAGGATAATATTTATTATTAATATGAAAAAATCAACTGTCTACATGGGCCTTTTTAATTTTATTCAATATAGCAGGTTTTCTTATACAGTTTAAACGAAAAATTGATTTAATTTTGATATAATTTACTTTATCATTGGTCTTACCACATTTTAAAGATAGTTTCAATCAAATTGACTTCACTTTTCTCAGAGTTAAGTTTGTGATAGTTTTATATAGTAATTTGATTTTGAAATCTGTGCATAGAATATCATGGCAGATATATTAATTTTAGAATAAAAATGGCAATAACTAATTCGTTCATAGATTCCTTAATATTTAAATAAGCATGATTGATTTTAAAATAATTTAATAGGTATCAAATGATGAATAAATTTAATCACGGAGATAGAAATAAGTTCTGAATCCATGATGTGATTTTGAAGACTCCAATAGTTCTTTAGTTTTAACTTCCCTTGAATCTTTCCAGGTTTGGCTTACCTTGAATCTTTCCCAGGTTTGGCTTCCTTGAATCTTCACCAGGTTTGGCTTACCTTGAATCTTCCCAGGTTTGGCTTACCTAGAATTTTACCAGGTCTGGCTTCCCTTGAATCTTCCCCAGGTTTGGCTTACCTAGAATTTTACCCAGGTCTGGCTTCCCTTGAATCTTCACCAGTTTGGCTTACCTAGAATTTACCCAGGTCTGGCTTCCCTTGAATCTTCACCAGGTTTGGCTTACCTAGAATTTTACCCAGGTTTGGCTTCCCTTGAATCTTCACCAGGTTTGGCTTACCTCGAATCTTCCCCAGTTTTATCTTACCTTGAATATTCCTCTTTTGGTTCAGGTCTGTGTGCTAGTTTACCTTGCTAAGATAATCCCTCTCTACTCACAACGGCTGCAATAGAGCTTCTCTCTCACTCATTGACCTTTATATTTTCAATACAACCCCTCCCCTTGTTATTGACAGTAACTGTTTACTCAGTCATAGCAGCCCCCCTCCCATACAAGCAACATAACAAAGGACAAGCGGCTGCCAAGAGCTTAACAAAGATGAGTCACCAATACCCAGCATGTGCTGGGCTAGTAAAAATAAGTTTTATAAATCAAACAGGTGAGCAAAATGCCTGGCTTACCAATTGTGCCATAATTGGTATCCACAGCCCTAGTGTTTCAAATTTAAAGCTTCCTATTCTATTGTATCACCAAGGTGTTTATTTTAACCTCCTTTAATCGCTTTTCCTACCACACACCTCCTCTGCTGCACTTACTAAGAAATATTTAAGATAGTCCCAATAATCTCTACTCCTCCAAATTCATGTTTTGGTTCTACTTTATCTTACAATAAACCATAGTTAAACTTCTCTATCTTTCAATTTTCATACTTTGCTCATCTTTCTTTCTCTATTTTAACTTTTGTTCAGAATCTTCTTAATCTCCAGATCTGTTACTAAAGAGTCATCTGTCACTCTCAATATTGATACTCTGTATTACCTTCACGTCTTGCAGGAATCTGTTGATTTCTTCAGAGTTTCCATAGTCAATTATGCTATGCTCTTGATTCAGGTATCAAATGTACCTTGTGATTTCATTTTTTTAATGGTGCCACCCATTACTAATTACCCAGCTATTTCTGGTGCATGTATCGAGGATGTATTACCATTTATTGTTCCTATATCCTTCGCGTTTTCCTAAGACAGTTTCATATCCTTATCTGTTCCCACCTGTGCATTAAAATACTCAACTATGACCTTATTATGTGTATCTACAAATTGTTCTACTTAATCTAAGAATTAGACTACTTCTTATCTTCATTTGGACATCCTGTTTGTGGTGCATACATTTGTATTACTTCCGTCACTCTTTATCTCATCATGATCTTTAATTTAATCATTATATCTGTAGCATTACAGATTTCAGACATAAATGGACTCACTAAAATGGTTACTCTCTTTCTTTTTGCTATTTGTTTACTTATACAGTATATGGTGTATTCTTTATTAACGTCTTTGGTACCTGACCCTTTCCATTGGGTCTCACTTAGGCTGAATACATTTATTTTCTGATTTATCAGTGTGTCCATAACTTCTTCTAGTCTACCTTATCTGTTCTAACTCAAGTTACTTATTCTTAATGCTTGTTCCTTGCCATTTTGTTTTCCATTAGTGTGTTTATGTCAGGGTTTTTTTTGTTCTTCTTCGAGAAATGTTATTTGCTATCGACTTGCTGGGCTTGATATAGCTTCATCGGGGCCCTGTTGGTCAGCATTTTTCAGGGTTTCAGTCAAGCCATCACATCTATTGTACTGGTCCCGGGGCTTAAAAGTCCCAGCTGTAAATCACCCTGCTTGGCATTCCCCTAATTGCTTTGTTTCCAACTCCAACGACAGAGACGATGGGTTTAGGCTCTTATGAATTTACGAATATTATAATAATTAAATGACAAAATAAAATAAAAAATGTTTAATTGAAACATCATACAAACCTTTTGACTCTGAACTTTAAAGGATACATACACATTATGATAGAGAAGAGGCTTGGCTATGTACACATCTCCAAATTAAACACTTAAATATGATCTACACAAATTTATATCTGTTGGCAGTCATCGACTAGCAATGACAGCTGGGACTTACGCTGTATGCGGTGTTAAAACCCGTCCCCCAAACACATAAATCTTCCTTTGTTCCACATCCATGGACATCTGATGGTCAAATATGAGTTGAGGTCCTCCCATCTCCCCCGTGTCCTCGGATATCAATGTCCAACTGTTACTGTCAATGTCATACATGTAGAAGTCACTCTACACAGCACAACAGAAACACCATTTAGATTGTTATATTGTTATTATTCTCAATGATAATAAAATAAACCAGCACAAGGCTGCCCTTTTTTAAATTTTATTTTAATATTTTAAACAAAACAAATCACAGGGCACTTTCAGGAATAATCAAGCTTTTATAACATTAGAAAGTACTAAAACTGATATAAATTGATTACTTTTAATTCACACTAACAAACAATTAAATCGTTGGGAGCCAACAATATGTAGAACAAAGTGTACACTCAAAATTAAGAATGTGCAGCTAAAGAAGTGCATAGTTGAAACTAGGAATAGTTGCAACCTAGGATGGCTGCCTATCTTACGAACATTCCTAGTCTTGAGACAATGGCTTCTGTACTGATCAGATAAGTCCCAGTTAGGGATGAACGGCCAGTTTATAACCCGGAGTTCATGCAGGAACAAACTGACTGACTAGCAGGACAGTTGTGTCTGGTATTTCATCAGAGGATGTTGTCAAACCAGTGTGTCTACCTGACTATAGTTTTGAAATTCCAGTATATTTCCAGTATATATTTTTTAAGAAATCCAGTATATATGAAAGGTACTCAGAAAAAAACAATCTCTATTTCAAAATCATAAAATGATAGATAGTTGGGGTAGGCCTACGTCTGTCATAGTTAAACATTTTTACATCAAGAATCAAGTGTATTGACGCATATATTCTAGTATAATAATAATAATAATTAGCACCGCGTCTTACTACCCGTTCGGGTTATACGCTTAAGTACTAATTACACTAATGGATTAGGAATTGGGAGGGTTGAATTTATAGGAAGTGAACCCGCATTTGCGTGGAGGGAGAGTGGAAAACCATTTAGGAAAAACCACCCCCAGTTCACCCGACCGAGATTCGAACCTCGATCTCCCCGTCCTCGGCGGTCGAGCTCAACACGACAAGCGCGTTAGCCAACTACGCCACCGAGGCGGGTTATATTCTAGTATATACTAGGATGGG
Source organism: Timema podura (assembly GCA_033556935.1). Classification (NCBI taxonomy): domain Eukaryota; kingdom Metazoa; phylum Arthropoda; class Insecta; order Phasmatodea; family Timematidae; genus Timema; species Timema podura. The sequence continues at coordinate 50,575,021 of JAVRXN010000009.1, forward strand.
ACCCTAGAACCTACAAGGAATATTCATGGATTCAAGACTCAACTCATAATAATTTTTTTTTAAATAGCTACTAAGTTTGAGTTTTTTTAAAAGGTATTAAAATAGTTAAATAGTTTCTTGTGGTTAAAACCAAAATAATGATAGGGAAAACCTAACAACCAAAACCCAGATCATTAATTTACCATTTAATGTAAACAAAATCAGAAGTGAAGGAAATTGTTGTTTTTGTTGTTGTTGTTGTTTTTGTTGTTGTTTTTGTTGTTGTTGTTTTTGTTGTTGTTGTTGTTTTTGTTGTTGTTTTTGTTGTTGTTGTTGTTGTTGTTTTGTTGTTGTTGTTTTTTGTTGTTGTTGTTTTTGTTGTTGTTTTTGTTGTTGTTTTTGTTGTTGTTTTTGTTGTTGTTTTTGTTGTTGTTTTTGTTTTTGTTTTTGTTGTTTTTGTTTTTGTTGTTGTTTTTGTTGTTGTTGTTTTTGTTGTTGTTTTTGTTGTTGTTGTTGTTTTTGTTGTGTTGTTATTATTATTATTATTATTATTATTATTATTATTATTATTATTATTATTATTATTATTAGCACCGCGTCTTACTACCCGTTCGGGTTATACGCACTTACGCTAATGTGCAATGGTAGGGTGATTGTGAGATGAAATGGAGGACCTACAGTTTAACGTGGAATCCGAACTACGGTAGAGGCCTGGCATTCCTCACATTCACAAGTTGTGATTAATACACATCTTGTCAGAAGTGAAGGAAGGGTTTGGCAATCAGATAAATCTGTGCCGGGACCGAGGATTGAACCCCGGACCCTCAGCACAGAAGTCTGACACCTTACCCCTAGACCACCAGGTCACCAGAAGTGAAGGAAAAAATCCTAGTTATTGGGAAAGTTAAACACTTATACCTACAATATTTTCTAAAATTCAAATTTTAATTAGGGATTTGGTGGCAAAATGAAGTTTCAGTTTTGAAAAAAGGTGGATCCGACCCATCTTTAATACACGTGCATACACACACACATGCACACATTACATTTTTTGAATGAACTATACCAACGTCGACCTCGGTGGTCTTGGGGTAAAGTGCTCTCCTCAGGACCTGATGTTTGTGGGTTCGAACCCAACAGAGGCCAAAGGCTTTTTCTTTAGTGAGAAAAAATCATAGCTAAACATACTTTGGAGGGGAAGTAAATCCATTGGTTCCATGTGGCATGTAAAAGAACCCTGGAAGGTATGTGAAAATACCTCTCCTGGCAAAATTAGTAGGTCAATTCACCTCACTCGTAGAAATTTAGAGGTACAAGTAATCAGCCTTGGTGGCACAACTTCAAAGAATGATTACAGCCAGGGAGTTTACTCTACCACAAAAACTATTATCCCCACCACCCCTTGACAGTCGATACTTTCCATAAGTTATATTTTTATAATGAATTTGTTTAATAAATATATAGTAATAAAGATACAGAATCCTCAATGAAAAATAACCAACAAATATTATGTTGATAAAAATTACTTGGAAATAAAGATAAATGCAGTTACCTAACATTATTGAAAATTAAGATGATAAAACTCAAAAACAAAATATTTTTTTAGAATGTAAAAAAATATTAAAATTCATTCAACCAAAAAGCTTTTTCAATTTTTACATTACATTTTCTAACACTTCTGCCTCTTCCTTTGCTTCCTGCAAAACTGTTCTTCTTTTCACTTCTAATTTTCTTATTTCTTCAGATACTGATTTTCTTTTTTGACTTAAGTCTACTTCAATCTTTTTCTTCTTTTCAAGCGCTTCTTTCCTTATTCCTGATGCATTATTCACAGTATGAATCATCTTTTTTGAAATTGTCATATTTACAAGTCCTCTGGCTATAGTGACTACATCATAAGTTACACGTTGAGCAATAAGGCTGTCCTCATGTAGGTTTTCAACCAGACATTCTTTATACACAGAAAAACTTTGCTCAATGGCTGCATTGCTTTGGAAGAGAACAAGAATTCTTTTAGTGAAATATTGTAGTTCCTGGGTTGCATTTACTCTGGATAAAATATTCATGAAGAACTTATTAAGCTGGTAACCACTTGAAGTGAATTGTTTAAGGTAGTAAATAAATTCTTGCTTTGATACTAAGTCCAAGTAGTCTCTTTTTACAACATCAGCTTGCACGCTAGATAGTTCTTTCTTGTCTAGTAGGACTTCTAATGCAGAAGTTATCCTATAGGTCCTGACAAATGGATTGAGCATGACTGCGGGAGGGAGACAACTAGCACCCTTGACAATTTTGTAAGAGAGAGGACATTTATGTAAAAGTTTGTTGCAGAGCTCAACTAGGAATTTTTGACAATCTCCTCTGAACTGAAGTATCTTGATGTCTTTAATTACTTTCAAAGCTGCTGATGCTGCGAACCCAATATCTACAGTAGGGAATGATTTCATGTTGGATTGTTTCTTTAAATTAACGGCTAATAATTTTTGGAAGTATTTGCTGAATTCATTACATCACATTTTACAGTTCTGTTCATCAAGTGCTCAAGTAGTTTATTTAGATCTGCAAACATAAATGGCAATAGAGGTTGAGTGCTCTGATATTCGGTGAGAAATTGCTCCAACTCAAGTGAAACCGACAGCATGAATCCCAACTTTAATTTCAGAAGTTAATCCTTCACAAAATTGCTTAATGTTTGAAAATTAACAGATTTTGGAGGATGCTTGTTAGAATAAAAATACTGTTTTAAATACGACAGCCACTCAGTTTTTGAAAGTGCCCATCATTTGTGCTAAGTTAGTGCTGTAAATTTGAGGCACTAATTCACAATTTCTTATGGGTGGCTAGGAAGATATCTCCTTGGCCACCCGGCATAAGAAATAATCGAGATAATCCATTTTTTGAAAACGTCCATAGTTTGTGCTACGTTAGTGCTGGTTAGTACTAAATTTTTATCATTAATGCTGTAAATTTGAGGCACTAATTCACGATTTATTATGGGTGGCTAGGAAGATATCTCCTCGGCCACCGGGTATAAGAAATCTTAGAGATAACTCTTTTTTTAAAACACCTATCGTTTGTGCTAAGTTAGTGCTCAATTTTCATCGTTAATGCCATAAATTCGAGGCACTAATTCACGATTGTTTATGGGTGGCCAGGAAGATATTTCCTTGGCCATCTGGTATAAGAAATAATAGAGATAACCATTTTTTGAAAACGCCAATCGTTTGTGCTACGTAAGTGCTGGTTAGTGCTCGATTTTTCATTGTTAGTGCTGTAAATTTAAGACACTTATTCACGATTTCTTATAGGTGGCTAGGAAAATATCTCCTTGGCCACCAAGTATAAAAAATAATAGAGATAACCTTTTTTGAAAACATCCATTGATTGTGCTGCATTAGTGCTGGTTAGTGCTCAATTTTCATCGTTAGTGCTGTAAATTAGTCACTAATTCACGCTTTATTATGGGTGGCTAGGAAAATATAGCCTTGGCCACCCGGCTGATGTTTCATCATAAAAACGAGTATTGCACATGTTTGTTCCTTAAAATATACTACCATATGGATGGAATTTTACATAATTGTCTGTGTCTGTCCGTATCTCTGAGTGTGAAAGCGCCAAATACTGTAGTTCTAAAAGGGGTAAGCACAATCTTAATTAAAATCAATGTTTGAATCAAAAAATTATATAAGAAAATTGTATAGCTTCCTGTAACAATCAATTATAACATTTTCCCAAATCAATTACAGAATTCACTAACATTTTCCTGGTGGTTTTACATTCAATGACTGTTATACATGAATGAGGTTAGTCTGATTTATAAAAATACTTTAAACCTTCAGAGAGAAAAAAACTCTTTGACAGATGACTTTATGGCCCTATCTTATAAGATATGCCATAGTGAAAACATAAAAGGTAAGCTTGCTACATTTAAGGGTAAACAAAGTAAACATGTTTGCAAGAATAGAATAATGTATGAAATCACTTGATTGCAGTTGTGACATGGCGGTCTAGGGGTAAGGTGTCAGACTTCTGTGCTGGGGGTTCGGGGTTCAATCCTCGGTCCCGGCACATATTTATCCGATTGCCAAACCCTTCCTTCACCTCTAACAAGAGATGTATTAATCACAGCTTGTGAATGTGTGGAATGATAGGCCTCCACCATGGTTCGGATCCCACATTAAACTTTAGGTCCTCCATTTCATCTCACAATCACCCTACACATGCATATAACCCGAATGGGTAGTAAGACACGGTGCTAATAATAACTTGATTGCATGTAAAAAGTTGATATCCCTAAGAAAATTTCCTAATAGACCAAACTAAAAACAGGTTGTCAATCTTCTTAATCTTTTATCATTTTCCTCTTTTTTTTACACAGTTAGTGTTCCTTTTTTTTTTTAGGAAATCATGTCAAACTTCCTGCTGAAGAGTTTTGATAAAACAAGACATCAATGACATAACCAAGTTTTGTTGTATTAAGAGCCATAACTTTGACTGATAATCAACGAAAGAGAATAAAAAATCTAGACGTTAGCTTAAACAATGCCAGCCTTAATTGTTAGTACCCACCTTGAGATTTCCTGGAGTCCTGCACAGCATATCCAGATACCTGCCTAGCGTAAATATCTGTCTACGATCAGGGTCAATGCACACTTTATGACACGAGCGCGCACTGGGGCCACCCTGTGTAAGAGAAAAACTTGGTAACATTCAAAATAGCAACTCTTAGGTAAAATATTATATATCTTTAAGGAAAATCTCTTTTCTCCTTTTGAGACATGTTATTTTATACAAGAGTCCTTTTTAGTCAGATGTGTTGTGTGTTTAACACTCCCTACAGATAGTTTGATAACATTTAAAAACTATATAATTTTTTCCTTCACACATAAGAGAACAGAGTGCAGCTTATTACCTCCACTTCTGTATCACGCATGATGAGCGTCCACTTGTGAGTGGGTACATGGTAGGTCCACAAGTCACTAAGGTCCTGGTTCCCGTCCCAACCCCCAAACAGATAGATTGTCTCTGTGTAGGGGTCCATGCACATCTGATGGCCTCCTCTCATACCAGGCTGAACGTCTGTTTTGCAAGGCTGAATGGGCCGCCAAACCGGGCGATACTCCTGCTCGCCAATGAATGTGTTGAACAGTCCACCTTTACAATGAAAGAAAACACCTCGTCATGGATTTTAAATATACCAGAAATAGTAGATCTAGTGACAAATCAAATATTTGAAATAAAGAGTGTGTGGATCAAAAGGGGTAGGCCATGTAATACCTGGCTAAATGTTGTAGACAAATGTGTGAAAAAGAGAAACATTAAGAGTTTTAAGAATAAAAGAGCATGCATTATTCAGTGTATGGATGTTGTTGAAGGGAAGGGAGGAGAAGGTTAGTGAGGATTGATTAAATATAAAGTTGTCTTTTGAGGTATATGCAGTTACTTGTTTACCCCATAAGGAAACAGTGTGATTAGATATGTATGTAGTATAATGTAATTTATCACACTCAAAAGAATATAGATACCGCTAATACAAATTTCCTACTGGAGTTTCCAGGTGTATTTAGTATGTTTTACTAATTTAACATCACTGGTAATGTAAATTTAAAAATAGCCAAAGTCAGGTACACATGTTGCTAAATCTACTTTTAATTTGTGCATTTTGCAGCACAGACCATTGACAGATGTAAATTTTGATAGCTCTAATATAAATATAGTGAACTTTTGTTAATGAAGGCTATTCAGGGTTGATACACTTTTTAAGATTTGAAATTTATCAACTTTCGTGGGTTTCCAGACCAAAGTATGAGTATTTTGATGATATTTTATAAAAAAAAAATCCATATTAAAATTTCAGGGTGGCTACAAAACTTTTTTTTTATAAAATTACTTGACTTTTCAAGGTTTTCCAGACAACATTTAGAAAATTTTAAGACATAACCTTTTACAGTTTGTCTTGGTGTGTGAGATTTTTTTAAATTTATTACAGTGATCACATTTTTTTGTTAAATCCTAAGCTACAAACGTCAACATTATTCAACATAAGTTTTTGTTCAATTTATAATATTTAATTAGGTAATATTTGTATAACTGTGTTAATGTATTATAAAATAAACTATGAACAACCATTTTATGTAGAGATGTCATGATACCTTCTTTCCTCAATTTCGATTATTAAGTTCAACCTCAATTCTTTGATTCTTGAACATTTCCTATTTTATTATTTTTCCAAGCATTCAATCTCATATAAAACATATTTATTCAACTTCATTCAATATCAAAACAACTAAAAAATCTAATTAATACAAAAGTTCATTTTTCAATAAAGAGAAAGATCAGCTTACGAGGTATTAAAGCATATTTTATGAAATTAAGGAAATAATTAGGAATTACAATAAAAAGCATGTATTTTTACCTTCAAGTAAATCCTTACCAAGTCAAATAATTAAAAAGAGGTTTAACAAACAATTGTCGAAAACACAAGTCTTTTAAATTCACCAATAGGGTTGTTAACTGAATCAAAATATGTAGCAAATAAATGGCAAATAAACTAATATAAGAGATAATCGTTTACTACTTGTTTTGAATTTTGCCATTTTCTTAGTTGCCAGTATTTTCATTGAGAGCTAAGAAGAGAATTACAGAGAATTGTAATATTTAAGATTGATTCTCGATTCTTTCGATACTAATAAGAATCGAGGATATCAAGGTATCAGAAACTAGTTTGACAACCATAATTTCATATAAAGAGTGCCATATCCAGGCAATGCATTTTATTGACATCGACAAACAAAATCTCTCACTTTGTTTTGAATGTTTAGCTGTAGAGTTAGTAGAGTATTTAAATTCCCTAACTTTTCCTCATATCTAATTAAATTCCCTGACATCAAAGAATTCCCTGACTTTCCCAGGTTTTACCTGTCTGTAGTTACATGAACTTTGTTCAATGTTTCTTTATGACATTCTTGACACTTAAATGACAAAAGACAAATATATTAGTGAATTTAAGGTAAAATTAATAATTTACATAGGGGTGGGCTCTTTGATTTTGTGTCCAGACAATTATTGTAAAATTATCCAAGAATTCCAGAAACTTTTAAAATGTTCTTGACTTTTCCAAGTTTTCTGTGCTGTTTATCAACATGTTTTAATTTTGAGCTATTTAATAGCTCAAAATTAAAACAATAAACATAATATAGTAGACATTTGCGAAACCAGATGTTTGAGCTTGAATTGAATCTCAAATCAAAACAAATACTATTCACGAATTTTGAATAATTATCGAATTGAATCATATTCTAGTTACATAGGCTAAATTTATGATGTTAAAAAAAGTTACACATAAAAAAACACCACTATATTAGTTTTGGATCCTCGTCCTATAAGTTCTTCAATATGTTCACACTAAAATAGTTAACCATGTCAAAGTTGTGGTGATTATAAACTATTTCAATATATTATTTTATCTTCATTTATCAAAGTTAACACAACTGTACAGTTATAATAAGTTATGCGCCAAGGTTTGTAAAGACTTGTTTTTGGTAAGAAAAAATTTTTTTGCCTCAATTTCTGGTCAATTTGGTAATAATTAACAAGCATTTACTTGACCTCACAAAAATTGTTATTAAAAATATACTAACACATTTTAGGCACATTGTGGGATTTTGCAACGGCCTAAATTTTTAGAGATTTCTTTTTATAGCTTGGTTTTGATTTGAATTATTGAATAAATAAAATAAAATTCAAATCAATTTTGATATTATAGAAGCTTCACAGATCTCTATAATTTAGGCAAAATGTATATTTTGAGCTTATAAATAAAGATTATTTATTAAAAAGTAAAAGTTTGTCAAATATGAACTTCGTTGTTGCAAAACCAGGAGTGATCTCTGTTACACATCCATGGACATGTTTAGACATTTATGTTGAAAATCAGAAAGTTTAGATTGTCTTTGAAGGAATTATTAAACCTTACAACAAATTGAGACCAATACCAGCAAATTTTATTTTTCATAACTTTAGAAAAAAAAAAAGAAAAAAAAGGCAAATGGATCATTCATATATTTTAAAGCTGGAATCACTGTCATAAAACTTTACCTACAACAGCTATTTGTGATTAACAAAGAAGTAGGCCTCAAATTGCAAGTTTACCTGTTTATGTATAAGAAACTTTGTACTAGAGATTGCTAGTTAATAGTACTAGAGCCAAGCTGTGCTTTAATGGATACTCAGGATTCCAGATTTATAGGGCCAGTATATTTTAGCTTCTTGTATAAGGTTATTTATTTGATTTGTATTGTATCTTCCGTAATTGATGATTCATTATTTACTCTGATCTCCACTTGACTGGAAATTGTTTGTGCGGTTGGGTGAAGAATCCAACACATTAGCTCAGTTGGTAGCTCGTCTGTCTACTAAACTAAGCATCCCAGGTTTGATTTCAGACATGGTTGAAAAACTTATCATTGGTGAAATGTGGGTTTACCCTTTCATAGTGATAAATTAATGGCCGGGAACTGGTTGTTGTGCTTATCCTAGTCTTAAGTTAGATTATAATGCATATGAAGCTGTGACAGGTCTAGCAAAACAGTAGAGGAAAATATAAGGTTTGAATAAAAAAGTGACCCAGGCCACAGGCTAGAAACAGTCATGGGTGAAAAGTAAAGTTGGGTGAAGGGAGGAAGTAGTCTGTTTAGAAATCTTAATAATGTGCAGCGAGTGAAATATTGCATGCAGCATTGGACTCCCTTGGCCAGACACACATCAACACTTTCCAAGATCAGCTAGAGCAGGGGTCTTTAACTCGCAGCCCACTTGCGGCTCGTCGTTACATTTTTTGCTCATGAAAAATATAAAATTATTTCAAGAGAAAATAGTAAAATAAATAAATATTTAGGGTTGCTACAGATATGGAAATTGAAAATTCCCTGACTTCTCTGTTTTCCAGACCATAAGGTCAATTTTCCCTGACTTCTCTGTTTTATAGACCTTAAGGTCAATTTTCCCTGACCTTCGAGAAAAAAGCTACCACTGATCTCTGTGCATTTTAAGAACAAGCGAGAGACTGTTCTTCAATTATTGAGGGTAATAATAAAAAGGGTAGCATATAAAACAACATTTTTCAAAGAACTGGATATAAAGTGCAAAAATAAAATTTATTGAAAATTAACATCAAAGCCACAGCACTTCAGCTAAATTAATTCTAAAAGCACATATTAATTTACCATACATTAAATAAGATTTTATGTAGTCCATCTTTTATTTGAATAATATTATTTTTAAGTGTTTGAATAAAAGTTTTTGTCAAAAATAGAATATGAAATGAACATAATATAACAAAAATTAATAATGATTTACATTGAAAATATACTATGACGATCTCATTGGGATGTCCTCGCAGTGAGGAGACAAATTTCTTCATCATTTGCAGATGTTTCTTTTTGTTTTTCAAGCAAGATCTCCAGGCTCTTCTTTGACTTGGTCATACATTCTTTTTTTTTATTTTCCAAGTATTCCTTTTCTTCGTCTTCCTTCTTTTGCTCAAGAGAATGATCTTGCATTTCTAAATCTTAGGATCATTTTCTTAGAGATCTCAACTTTATCCAGGCCCCCTGCTGCTTGCAACACCACCGTACACTTGTCTCTGGGTGATAAGTGATCTTGGTAGCTGATTTTACACCACTAATTTGTTCATCGAGAAGCTTCTTTCAACAAACGCATTTTCATGACTTATAATGAGGACTTTCTTCAGAAAATTGATCAGAAAGTCTGAGGAGTCCTCGTTTCTCAAAATTTGTTTCCAAAAGTGGTCAAGTCATTGATCAATTTTCTTCATTACATCCTGGACAACTGGTTTGTCAACTATAACTTTGAAGTTTCTTTCAATTATGTCACATACATTCCCTGTGAGCCACTCCTTGTCCTGGAACATCTCCAATATCATATCGAAGGTGCAGAATCAGGAAACTTTACAATGAGAGAAGGATCACAAAAAGCGATGGCTTTGCATAACGTGTACTACAGAGGGGATTTATCTTCAAGCTTTATGCATAGTGCTCTTAAAAACTGCTATTTCGAGATCTGTAAATACATGTTACCGTGAATGAGCCCTCATAGAATACCCTAGATTAACACACATGGGTAACACAGATTTTAACCATTTCAAGTTTGATGTTTTCAATGCCCTTTGCTTTATTAAAAATATCTTCTTTAACAAACATGTTCAATATATCTGTGATTACTACTGTGAGATCTGTGTGCAAAAATGGTGTCAAAGGGGCATTACTTTGGTACTTCATGAGGAAAGGTTCTACTATTCTGGCAGTGTGGGCAAAAAATGCTAGCTTAGGTCCCATAAGTTTATCATTTACACCCTCGGTACGAACTTGATAACTTTTAAATGCTATTTTTTTGTTATATTTCTTTACACCTTCCAAATTTTTTTTCAAATTTGGCAAAATATTTACAGTCCTCTTGGCCACATGTGAATTATTCATCCATCTCATGCTACATAACTTTTTTAGGCAATTGAGAAGAGCCTGAATACAACATGTAGTCACTCCTAAGAGCAGGAACATCTTTGAACACATTGTAAAATGATCTCAAAAAGCAAATAACATTCAACCCTGTTGCATTAGCTCCATTTTTAAAGGCATTGTTCATAGTATGAAGCCAACAAGAACCCATAAAGGGCATCACTGGATCATTTTAATTATGCTTTGGGCAGAAATAAGCCTCTAGGTCTTTAGCAAATTTAAAATTCACATTTTGCCCATCCATAGAAACAAGGAGTAGCCGTTTTGTGAATACTTACAACAAATCAACAGCTTTGGTGTGACCCAGAAGCGCAGAGCTTAAATATTGAGTGCACACTTCATCATTTACCTTAATCCAGAAACGAATAGCAACATTTGTCCATTTGTTGCAATTGGGCACATTTGCTTAAACTTTCATCAAAAAAAGCAACAAAACACTCACTTTGAATAGCTTCATCTAATAGACAGCCATCATGAAAATAAAGCGCCAGTCCAAACACAATAGTATAGGCAATTTAGGCAGACCTAGTTTCATAGATGCTGCAATCTTGCTATCCGGAACATTTCAACGGCTTTACCAGCATGTGGTTTACAACATTTTGCAGGCACCACAAAATTTCTGCTGAAGTGACATCATCTTTTAACAAATATTTGTTTATGCCATGAGTTTGAGACTGGCATGTCAAGGTCTTTGGATGGATTTTCCTTTCATAGCACTGCCGGGTTGTTGTCGCTGCCTGTAGAGAAGGCTAGTCAGCGTCCTTCAGCCTATATTACTCAACTCTATAGTTTTGAAGCACACATTGCAATAAGCTGTGTTTATGTGTTGAGGAGAGGGCTTTATTTGCTTCAACTGTAGCTCGTTGAGCCAATCTGTCCTAAATGAAGATTTCTTTGGCATGGTTTAGTACCTGAAAAGGAGTGACATCCTTGAGCAAACCTGGGTACTAAACAGTATATATAAAGTCAGTTCACAATAATTTTACATGTCATGGTACTTGGAATGTTATTAAAAATGTAAGTAGGCCTATATATAAATTATGTTTCTATCACTTAGATAGGATGTCAAATTAAAATCACTTGTCAAAGTTGGCAAAACACATTAAATCATTCTGTAAGGCTTGGATGTAAAATCTTTCAACGTCAAAGAAGGGCAAAGTTATCATGAATGGACTATAACTTTCTTCTTTGTTAGTTTAAAACCTACCCTCCCCCCAACCCTAATGGTGATCAAGGGATTGTGAGCCAGTGACTGAACCCCTAGACTACTGCTGCGTTAGTTTTACTCAAAATAGAAACAATAGGCATTTTTTCGACGTTGACCTGTTACCCCATGTTTACAACCACAGCGTATTCAGTTGACCTGGTATAGATGTTAACAAATGTTTATGATGAGACGATACCAGAGCTCGGTTTTGTAATACTTTCCTTGACCAGACTAAACAGTATGGTTAGACCAGAGAGCCAAGAATTTGTGCGCCAATTTCAAAACCGCATCACTTCTTATGTTAGATTAAACGAGTATAACTTCGTAATAAATGGAGTTTAAGTTTTTGTAAATTAAAATGGACAGTATTTACTGGCTAAAAATACATTATGGTAAGTAGGTACTTAAAACCCGCTTAGTCATGTATAAAAGAAAGAGAGTACTATAAGATCTAGGCCTATTTACTTTACATAATACTTCATGTTTTCTAAAGTTATTTATGGGAAGATATGTTTAGATGATATGAGAAATATTAAGACTAGTCAAAATAAGGAGCAATCTAACAAGAATAAAATTAAATAGCTCATTTTATATTGATTTGCAATACATATAGTCGGATTACATAAATTCACCTACCAGCTGTTGGGTCATTTCACGTAAAATCAACCAAAAATAAAACAAAACTCAACCTGACCATTTTGTATTTAAATAAAAATTTTACCAAATATTCTTCCCTTAAATATAACCATAAAAAATTTTTTTTTAGATTTTTTAATAGCCCTGTTTTTGAGAAATCGATTTTTGAAATTTCAATAAAAATAGATTTTTTCTCCCACACCACATTTTTTAATTCTTATTAATTTCTGTTCTATTGCAGCTAGAATTATGCTTTTTGATTCATTTTTCTCATTTTGAAATGGGCTTTAATCTGATATACAACTCGGCACACTTTTAATGCAGTAATTTTTTTTTCACTCTTTCAAAAAAAAAATTTAAAAAAATGGTAATAGTGTTTTATGAAAATTTTGAAAAAAACATATGTTATTTAGCTATTAATTATCTATATAAACTGAAAATTTCAAAATGGGATGCCTATGGGATCCTGAGTTATGGTGAAAATTGTAGTACAAGTAACAATATTTTCAGTACTGTGATTTGTAAGGATTATTACTATTATTATTATTTTTTATTATTATTATTAAGCTTCTGGCATGGAAGGTGATTTAATACATAAGAACTAAATTATTGAAGCCTTTTTAATTCTTAACACCTTATGGACTAGGCCTAGCCATATTAAAACTATGTAAAGAATGGTATGAAAACTTATAAGATAGAAATTACATGTATATGTACACAAATGTTTTCAGCAAATTGCATCTAGTCATTGCTAATTTTGAAAAATTAGTTCTTTGTACACCTTTTTAGTAAAATATTGTTTGCTTTGTTCATTTCTTCTGCTGTCAGTCAATACACTCTTCCTGTTGATGTCGTTGGATCAACTTTAGTTATAATGTCAGTTCTATTAACACTCATTATGTTTGGGAATTGGGGGTATTTAAAATATGGCTCCAGAAAACTGATCTTGATGTCTTCCTCTTCTACACCAAGAACACACCCCAACCACCGATGGTTTGAGTACTGGCAAGTTACAAATCCAACAATGTCACTTATCTCCAATAGGTTGTCTTCCTCTTCAACAGATACTATTTCTTCTCTTGATTCAGTTGACAGACTGTAATACTTAACTTTCAGCCTAGTTTTACTCCCAATTAGAATGTAGTTGTGCAACTGTTGTGTACCTTTGACAGTTTTTGCATTCTTTAGTCTTGGTTGTAAGAATGTGTTTTCTGTTTCATAATCTTCTTTGGTTGAATACAAAAAATTAATTTTTGGTATATTATCTTTGGCCCAATCATAAAGCTGACGAGGTGTCATAATTTGCTCATTGTATACCATGCGCAGACTTGCCAGGGCAGCCAGCTGTTTTACAGTCCCTCCCACACCATCACAAGCATTTTTGCCATGTGAGGAGGCAAAAAAATTCCACTCTGCTTTCATGCTAAAGTCTTCTTCATGAAAGCAAAGGTTGAGAAAGTTGGACTTATTTTTATGTTGTGATGCTGCTCCATATGAGAAATAATGTATTTTCTCAGGTGATGTGTGGAAAGTTTGCTTCAAGAAATCGATCATTACTCTTTGAAAGAGATGTACAGCTACTGTATCATGTGACATACAGTCACAGATAATTCACCAGACTTATATGCTCTAACTTCTCAGTATTTTCTGTTTTGTAGTAGATAACAAAAGGATGGATTGTGGCTTGTGCATTGTTCCAGTGGAAGCCTTGTACAGAGTCTTGTAATATAAAAGAATAATACTCCGCAAAGTCACATATAACTAAATATTCATCTAGGGGGAGGTTTTCCTTGAGGTTCTTCAGATATGCTGACTGCTGTTTCGCAATATATGAATGACGCAATAATTTTGGCATACTTTCAAATAAGGAGTCCAAAAATTCCTGAATTGGTTTAGTCATAGTTTCTAGTGTTGTCCTGTTCTCTATCTGCAACCATTGTTTGAATGTAACATTCTCAATACATTCATTGTTGCTCAAAGCAATCTTCAAAATGAGATCTGAGTTTGTCAGAGCCCGGGCAATCATCACATTCACTAAAATAGCACTTTGTTGTTGGTTCACAACAAATAATATTAGATATCAAATCTTTATATGTTCTTATTGGCATTCTTCCATCATACATCTCAGGCATTTTGCAATGATCCATCATTAATTTTGCATTTTGATGCGTCATACAAACGCATACAGAATGTGTGCCACTTGATCCAACGAGGACACAATGCTTTGGACGAAGCTCACAGAACTTTGTAAATCCGATTTTACACTCTGAATGTCGTTCTTTGAACAATACATAAGCCTCTCTTAAAGGGTTCAGAATCAAAAATGTTTGAACATGAGTTCATTTTCTATCTATTTTAATTGAGACATAATCTTTTTTTCCAGGCATTTGACGGCTAACTTCATCATTTTCATAAAATTCTTTTACTAATGAAACAGTGTCAGGATCTAACGTTTTCCTTGCCTGCAGATCTGGTGATGACATTATACCTTTTTCCTTGACAAGTTTTTTTGCTTTTTTCGCCATAAAATTTGAAACGGTAAATTCATTTTCGATTTGTTTTAATGTCCAACTTTGAGGCAGGGTTGTTAAAATTTGCATCTTCACGCTTTTGTCTGTGGCGGAGTTAAATTTTTCCTTTAGCTGAGTTATGATTTCTGTATTGGCATTGCAAGTTTCTATAGATGAACTGCCTGGGCTTATATTCGCCATTTTTGTTCTAAAAGCTTCAGTAACTTTTTTTAACTTTTCCTCGGGATATTTCTTCTCTGATAAACTTTTTTTTTAATTGGAGTTTCACCGAGAACAGTCAAACTCCTGTTCACCGCACCTAAGGCCTCTTCTTTTTGTGGTGTTGACAATTCAATTATTTCTGTACCATTGTTATCATCCTCATTCTCTGAGGATTGTGAGGTTACTTCCTCTTCATCAATTTTAGGTAATCTCAGAACGGCCTTCCGACAGGTATCACAAATCTTATCACCAGATCTTATTTATTTGGAGCGACTCACAATATTGTCATTAACAGATCTTAAGGTTTTTTAAAAAAAATTATGCCTAGATTTGCTAAAGGGATTACAGCAGTAAACACTCAAGTATTTTTTAGATATGTCTGCTTCTTCCATTTCCACTCAATCCTATCATTGATTTTTATGCCTCAATTAGTTTAAATGTCATCCAAAATGTAACAACACATGTAACACATTAAACCACACTAGTCAGGTGAGATGAGAAAAATAATTTGTTTGAATTAACTAAAAATTAAAAGTTCTTAGTTGGAAATAAAATAATGCACCTTACAGTACAGCTAAATTTAAAAAAAAAATTTTAATGAATCAAAACTAATTTAAATGAACATTTGCAAACACACTAAGAGCCACTTGTTGACACCACTGATTTTGAACAGAAACTGACATGAGACAAGCAGGTAGCCAGATAATCTGGTGACTCAGAGCTAAAAATACTGTATCCTTTGTTCAATACAAGGGGAGGGAAATACCTATGTTAGTAGAAAGCAAGAGGTTGTGGAATGTGGCTTGCCTAAGGAATGTTGGCAGAAGGGGGAAGGGGATTATTAGACTGGTGGAGAGACAAACAGTTGGGAGCCACATGACTCAATGTGCTCATTCTACAAGTGAAGTGCTTACAATGAAACATTTAGAGAGGGTATAAAAATAGCTACTCTACCATTTCACGGCGAACTGCCGAATAATTTTAATTATACTTAAGGATAGCAAAATTAATATCAAATTATTAAAGGAGTGATTTTAGCTAAAACTGTCCGAGCAAATTTTAAAGTATTATATATTTTGAGAGGTGTCCTAAGACAACATTTAAGCCAGGCTGAAAATATTGTTACTTGCACTACAATTGTCATCATAAGTCATGATCCCATAGGCATCCCATTTTGAAATTTTCAGTTTATATAGATAATTAATAGTTAAGTAACAGGTATTTTTTTCAACAATTTCAAAAACACTATCACAATTATTTTTTCAAATTTCTTTTTTAAAAGAGTGGGAGAAAAAAAATATTGCTAAAACTATGCCGAGTTGTATATCAGATTAAAGCCCATTTCAAAATGAGAAAAATGAATCCAAAACCATTATTCTAGCTGCAATAGAACAGAAATTAATAATAATTGAAAAATGTGGTGTGGGAGAAAAAATCTATTTTTATTGAAATTTCAAAAATCGATTTCTCAAAAACGGGGTTATTAAAAAATCTAAAAAAAAAATTTTTATATTTAGATTTAAGGGAAGAATAATTGGTAAAAATTTCATTTAAATACAGAATGGTCAGGTTGAGTGACTGGTTGATTTTACATGAACTGTCCCTGTTAGATCTACTCCACCCCAACCACCATTTTAGTTTAAGAAAAACATCTCAAAATTGTTTTCGCACTTCAACTTGGTCAGAACCACTTGGTCAATAACACTCAATACCAGGATGTAATCGCGAAAACTCGCCTATTGTTTATATTGCTGACACACAATGTTGGCAAACTATTGTTCGTCTTGGGGCTAGTCACGGAATAAAATATTGCGCGCTGTGTGAAATCTGCCTAAACGTGGCAGCATATGCATATTAAACAAGATGTAAAGTAGATTTTAAATAGCCTTTACAAATAACTAACAATAATAATATTTAGCACCACGTCTTACTACCTGTTCGGGTTATACGCTTAAGTACGCTGATGGATTAGGAATTGGGAGGGTTTAATTTAGAGGAAGTGAACCCACATTTGCGTGGAGTGAGAGTGGAAAACCATTTAGGAAAAACATCCCCAGTTCACTCGACCGAGATTCGAACCTTGATCTCCCCGTCCTTGGCGGTCAAGCTCAACACGACTAGCGCGTTAGCCAACTACGCCATCAAGGCAGGTGAAATATCTAATACTTTTAAGTTATACTCACCTTTTTTAATTCTATACAGACTGAATGAAACATGGAGATTAACGCGCCAGTCATAAATATGTTACACAAACCGCGAAGTGATCAGTTGACACCAAATGACATCATAAACCCAAGGATAACCGAAAGCAAGTGTATTGTCTCACCATTCGAGCTTGACCGTGTTTGTTTTTAAGTCAATACTGCAATTCAATGTTATTTATTCGTCAAATCACGATGGTAACATGTTGAGTCATTCCTGCCGCCTAGGAGTGAGTGGAAAGAATACGGCGTGAATAAAAAACACAGCGCTGAATGAGTGTAGAGGAAATAACAAAAAAGAAGGAAAAGGATAATAATATGGCGTGATTGACTCTCAAGAATACCAGAACTTCTTTGCATTTTTCTCAATTTCCCTGACCCTTTCAAAATTCCCTGACTTTTCCCAGTTTTCACGGTTGTCCATACCTGTAGCAACCCTGATATTTTAAGTTATTTTATAACTATTTTTTGCTTTTTATATGAAGAAAAATATTAAGTTTTTGTATAAATTTACCTTGAACCAGCAAATGACTACGCAGTAGACAAGGGAGAGAGTACTATTTCGGATGCACTCGAACATAGTCGGGAGTGTTCGCGTTATCTCATCACCACTGAGAGACTCAGGATGCCAAAAGAAAAATAAGATATCAACTGTTCAATCTTTATTTTGTTGGTACAGTGTTGGGGCCCGCGAGCCAACAAGAAACATAAACCATGGCTCTTGGACCTTAAAAGGTTGAGGACCCCTGATCTAGGTGTCCCAAATTGACATCTAGAATACATGGCACACACAATGTTTTAAACACGAGTGTTGGTGACAGTAAATTTTTCCTTCTGATACAAAACAATAAAGAAAAGATAATTTATAATTAGATTAATCTAGTCTGATTTTAATAGAAAGCCCTTCCTTAAAACCTGGACAATTGGGTGTGGATAAAAGTATTATCATATTTACATTCTAGTCTGTTTAGTTAGGTGTTTCAATATAATATATATATAATATTAAATAAGGATGTATTATTGAAAGATTCTGATAACTTTTAAGATGGACTTTATAATTAATAAATCAAGTAAAAAATATTTTTACAATGCCAAATTTTAGTGACTTTCAATCAATGTAGTTGATTGAAAGTGTGCTTCCTATAAAAATCAGGTTTTACTTGTTGCGCACTGCTCCATGAAGAGTTCCGTTTCCTCGTAGTTCCCCCTTTTGACAAGTAGGTCGTGGAGTTTACTTAAGAGTGGGTCCTCCAGCAACACATTGGACCGACTCTGCAGGGCATCAAATGCTTCCTGATAGTCCAACTGACGAATGAGTTTCAAACACAAGCGAACTGCCTCTCTTTCTCTATACTAAAACATGAATATACACAATACATTGATATTATTTAAATCTAACCAAGACAATGCTAAAAATACACATCATGACTGAAAGTTACTTTCATGCTAAAAGCTTTAATTTTCCTAAAATAATGGAGCTAGAAAACTATTTTAATGACTAAATTATTTCATTTACTAAAAAAAAAAATTGGCATTCAAAGTTTGGAAAGTTGTTTCCAAAGGATTTTATACTTTAGAATGAATTGGTCTAAATCTTTTTAAAACCAAGTAATAACATATGAGCAAATTAAATGTATATGTATGTGAGCCCCATGGGGGCCATAAGCTCATATCAGGCCCCAGATGTTGATGAAAAGTCATCTTTTTTTTATATACATCACAGGCATTGCTTGCGTGTACATAAACTCTGTTCATAATCCCTTCGTCATGGGAAAGTTTTTTATAGGTAATTTTAGATGTCAGGTCAAATTTTCTTGGTTTGCTTCATCTTGAATCATTTCAAGGCATTTTAAAGTTATGTGTAGACATTTTTAAATACCTACTATTGATATTTTATAGATGCATGAATACTAAAACATAAATGTTTTCAACACATAGTCGTCAGAATGAGAAGATAATGTAGACAATAAACTTTGTACCCTCTCTTTGCTTGTCTGGTTGTAAAATAAACGTTCCTGGTGAAACAATCCATCTAAGCTGGATAGGTTGCGTTGGAAGGGGATAGCTATTTTTATGACGCAGATATTTGTAAATCAATGTTATATTTAGCAGAATGCAAAAGTTTATTTAATCTTAAAGGATTTTTATTGCATGTATTCTTTATTTAGTTTCTATTTTGTAAAGTTTGTATTTGATTTTCTTAAGCATTGCGCCTCACTACCCATTAGGGTTATATGCTTATGTACTAATTATGCTAATGGTTTTGGGATGAGGAAGTTTATATTTTTATAGGAAGTGTATCTGTATTTGTGTGGAGGGAGAATAAAAAGCCATTTTGGAAAAAACACAGTCAGTACACCCAACCGAGATTCAAACCTTGATCTCCCCGTCAACTACAGTTTAGTCTGTGAGAGTGACGCCTTAGACCATGCTTCCACTGAAGGGATCCTTGTTTGATGTAATCATGTTCATTCATTATGAGTTTTTGTTGAAATTTTTGGGTAATTTATTGTAAATTGAAGTCATTTGTTAGAATTTTAAACCATTTTATGATAATTTTTAGATCATAAAAGTCAGGGTTCTATTTACAATAAAGATGTTGCTGGCCTTTTCTAAAAAGTGGACTCACCATATCTTTATACACGGAAAGGAGGGATTTTCATTTCAATCAATTAAAATATATAATGCTTCTAAAAGTGTTGGTGAAACTTCAATAAGAGATTGTGTACTATCTCAACCCCATCAAACACATAACATGATTTCCACAACTATAAAATGACAAAATATAGCAGTCATCAAATATAATAATTAAATATGAACACTAAATTTATACTTTACCATTAAAGGTAGGAGTCTTACTTGATATATTACACCATGGTTCTATCTTATGAGCTATGCCATGATGAAATATGTTGTGGAAAGACTTCTACCTTTTGAGGTAAATGGAATGTACATGTTTTGTCAAATAAATTTCATGAGGTAGGCCTAGATGAAATTTTTTTTATCTGGCATATAAAATTATGAGAAGGTGGAATATTTATTGTTCCATTCTATTCAACTAATCACAAAAGTCATTAGACATTTTTATTAAATGCCAACACATATTTTTTAAATAAAATGTCTGTAGTGAGATGATATTAAGCCCTTGCGAAGCATGGAGTGAAGTCATCCTTTAAAATATTTAGACAAATAACACACTTTTCGATATTGACCCATCATGATGAATACAATCTAGATATTTACCTTCCCAACTAAATTAATTGATCCAAACAAAATAAGAGATAATTTTTAAAGATTTTTGTGCCATTTCTTAATTGACTATTACTGAATTAAGGGCTAATTTAATGTAATAAAAATTTGACAATTAATAAAAAACTAAAACCTATTATATTTTTCCTATACCTACTTCAGTTTTTGCCAAACCCTTCCTTCACCTCTGACAAGATGTGTATTAATCACAACTTGTGAATGTGAGGAATGCCAGGCCTCCACCGTGGTTCGGATTCCACGTTAAACTGTAGGTCCTCCATTTCATCTCACATTCACCATACCATTACACATTAGCGTAAGTGCGTATAACCCGAACGGGTAGTAAGACGCGGTGCTAATAATAATAATAATAATAATAATAATAATACTTCAGTTTATATTTGAGAAACTTAACTATACATATTTACTAATACTGTATGGACCACTTATGTATTAAATTTCTAAAATGTTGCTTGCAGCTTAATAATAATAAAAAAAAATTAGATATTGGTACAGAAAATATTTGGTGACATAAAATAAATAATAAAATAAAATAAAATAAAATAATAATATAATATAATGATAGAATATAATATAATATAGTTAAATAAAAAGTTTAAAATAGGAAAGAATTTTAAGGTAATACCTTATATCTATTTCTATAGGCATGCTACCTTATAGCTATTTCTATAGGCATGCTCACTAATGAGTAAGTAGTTATCCCAAAAATGTTGCAACTTGAAGAATTTTTTTTAAATCAAAACATAAAAGTAGGCCTATCACATTGTAATCCAAAGGTGATTAAATGTAAAATACTGCTAGCAATACTTACAGAGTAGAACCACTCTATGCATGGCTTGACAATGTCCCAATTGTCTATTCCTGTCAATTCCACAAACCAAATACTGAAATTGAAGCTTGGGCCCCATGACTGTAAAGGCATGATCTTTATATACCGGCAAGGAAACGGACTATTTCCTACTGTGTGCCGTAGTTGGAATGTTTCTGATACCGTGTCATTCTTTAGTCCACTGAAAATAAAATGTTCTGAAGATGTACAGTTGTAACAACATGAGAAAAGATGTAAAGATGACACCTTGGCAAACACAAACTCAATGGTCACAAACAAACTTTTCATATCATCTAACCCACCTTGGTGCCGTAGTTGGCTGATGCACTAGTTTTGTGTTGAGCTAGACTGCCAAGGATGGGAAGATCGAGGTTTAAATCTCAGCCAGGTGAAATGGGGGTGGTTTTTCCTAAATGGTTTTCCACTCTCCCTCCACGCAAATGCAGGTTCACTTCCTCTAAATTCAACTTTCCCAATCCCTGACCCATTAGCATAATGAGTACTTAAGCGTATAGCCCGAACAGGTAGTAAGTCACGGTGCTAAATAAATAAATAAACATACCATGTAAATGCCAGAATTAAAAAACCACTCAAAAAAAAAACAGTAAAATTGCAAATTTTATAAGGAAAAATATTTAGCAGTAAAATGTTTCAATTTTTCATCAGGCTTGAATTTTGAATCCTGGCTTTCTGTTCCTTATACACCCAAAACATAAATGTATATATACTAGCCACAAAAAGGTTTTGGAAATAAACATAATTAGCTAACAGTACAACCATTAGTTTGGGGGGACTGCCGTACCTAGGACCCCATTGTATTTGGGGCACAGACAAGGATACACAGGACCAACAGCATCTATGTTAAATTGGCTGTGATCTGTGAGAGAGCTTGAGTCCTTCAACACAAGTATTGCTAGGTGCCATCATGGGGCAGTTAAAAAAAAAAGCTCATTTAAAGCATGGTTTCACTAGAGAGAAGACACATATAACTTTCTCAAGTCATTTGGCCGGTTTCCACAAAGCTAGGTTCAGATAGAAACCCAACCCCCTCTTCACATAATCCTACCTCTCAAAGATATTACGCACACTGCCCATTATGATTGCAATGGTCCCTTTATGATAAACATGTTAAAAGTGAGTCATTTAACAGCTTGAACATTTGGAAGTGTTTTTATCACAGAGCATTGACACTAGCGAACCCCAGTGTTGATGGACTCAACCTGACTCAAAGAGAAGTGAAACTTCCGTAGGGCTGAGGATCTAGTATATCCTTGTTTGTGACCTAGGTCAACCCTTAATAACTCTAATAAAAGGGCAATTTTATTTCCATACAATATTCGTGTTGGTTAAACTGTTTGCAACTTAACACTTAGTTTCAATGGGAATCAAAGTTTATTTTATTTGGCTTTATTTTTTAAGTTTTTTTACTAAATTTGGTCTTAAAAGGTTAATTTTTACTCAAATTCAAGATTTTTAGTCTCAAAGGTAAGCAGGATTAACCATTATTGTACTAATCATTATAATATCCATAGGCTGTAGTATAGAATACAATGTTTAACATTTAATTTTGTTTAATATATAAGGTTACACTATATCTTACAAATAATGGCCTACACTTGTACCTAGAGCCACTTAGTTGCCTTGTAGGTCTACCTAGGTATAAAGCCATGTCCTTATGTACACTAATTGTTTTCTTTGTGATATTTTATTTAATTATTTATCAGACATGTTTAGCAATACACACCTTAACAATGTACATTTGTATGTTTACCTAAAACATGACTCCTTTTTAAATACCAAGGAGTAAAAAGTGGGGTAAAGTGTTCCAAACCATGGACAGAGGATATAATGGCAGATGCAAAGAAAGTGTGAGATGACGGTTTGAAAGTTTACGAGGCAGCCTGATAATTTGGGGTGGTAAGAACACCTCTTCAGTGACCTGAACTATGAAAACACCAGTAATGGCAAACCAGAAGAATACTTCAATAAGTGCTATATGGACAGTTTTTTACAAAACAGGGAGTTATTTTTTAGCACCGCGTCTTACTTGTTTGAGTTACACGCCATGTACTAAATACACTAATGTGTTAGGAATTAGGAAGGTTTAGTTATAGAGGAAGAGCACTCATATTTGTGTGAAGGAAGAGTGAAAACTCATTTAGAAAAAACCATTCTCAGGTCTACTGAGGGCGGTTTTTCCTAAATTGTTTCCCACTCTCCTTCCATGCAAATGCAGGTATATTACCTCTAAAATGCTTCCTTCCTCATTTGTACCTGATTAATGTAATTATATATGTGTATAAACTGAACAGGTAGTAAGACACAGTAAAGTTGAAGGGACATAAGACTACAGTCTAAAGTTGTATAGATTAGACACTTATTAAATAAAACAATCATCAAAATAAACATGTTAAAAAAGGGCTCTTTTTTTTAATACATAAACCAACATGTGTAATTTATTTTAAACAACAATACTTTACTTACTTGTATTTACTACCCCTTCAAGTTACATGCACGAATACCATTAATAATATATCATAATGCCATTTTTATTCATTAATGTTATGGTATATTTACCTTTCCAATAATTCTACCATATTATCTTCCTGTAATCCACCAAAAACTTTGAACTTTTTCAAATTGCATACATGTGTCTTTTCATACTTCCCAAATGTGATGGATTCAACAATGGAATGCTTGTGTAGTTTCAATATCAGGTACTGGAAAACCAAAACAATACAAGTTATATTTTTAGGCAGTAGCAGTATAAATAGTTCACCATAATGACCCTTCTTTAATAAATGCACATTTTAGTAAACACTTAACAGAATGGATTTCTATCACCAAGAAAACACAATTTCTAAGTCACTCCGCACCTCTATTTGTGCACCCCCTGTGTCCCACCTGCTTTTGTAGCCTTTGTATCCTGCCTTCCTCCTCTTATATCTTAGCATATTGTGATTCATTCAACCTTCCACGACTATTGAGCAAATTCACATAATGCACCAACATAACTTGCCAAAAACCAAATATAAAAATAATAACAATGGTAAAACAAGTTACTTGCAATTTTTTTAAATATTTAAAACCTGTATACAAATACAATATACTGTCAACTCTCGGTTATATGACCCCGGAAATAACGTCTCTCTCGAAGTAATGACCCTTTTTTGGGGAACCGTGAAAAATGTGGAAAAAAAAAGGCCGAAAATTTTAAGGAAATTGGCTGTAAAATGTGTTTGTTGCACTTATTTAGGTCACTGCGCTGCGATTGGCGGCAGGCTTGTTTTTGCTATTGTTATTTTGATTCTCGATTTGGTTACGGTTTTGGTTTAGTTTTTTTAATGATTTTTGATGTCTCACGCTGTTGTTTAACATTGCTATTTCAATTTGGTTACTTTTTGGTTTGATTTTGTTAACAATTTTGGATGACACATGCTATTTTTTTTTATTTGATACTGTTGCGTTTAATGCTATTAAGCTACAAGAAGAAACTAAGTCCACAACTAAACAAGAACGATATAAATCAAGAGTTGGCTTACCGTCGCCCGATTATACTGTGTTGTGGTATCACGTCTCCAAGCGAGCTCTCGCACCTCTGCGCACAATCAACTGTGTATTTAGACTGACTGACTGAATCTTGTTTTGCAAGGCGCGCATGGCATGGTGGGAATAAATGTAACGTAAGCGCCTAAGACACCCATGTTCTATGGAAAACTTTCATTCTAGATGCTTCTCCATTATTCCCCTTCCCTCTAGTCGTTCTTTCTCTCCCCGTCTTGTGATGTGTTTTTCCTTTGTTTTGGTTTCCCCCTCTTCCCCTCTCTGAGCGAATAAACTAGTTTATATATTGGCCTAGGATGTTTAGAGCGTCACTCTTGTCTGGGCTTACTCCAGGAACACACATAGGTGTTCGGAATGAGAAATAGGTAAAAATTCCCTTTTGGACAATGTAGCCTACGTCAAAAATTCTTTTTCGACTTAAACTTTATTTTTAAATATTCTATCACCTAACTTAGAATCATGATTGTTGTTGGGTAGACGTAAAGACCACCTTTGGGTCGCGTTCTGTAAATCTTTGTAATGAATTGGAATGAAATGATAACTTTTAACGGCGAAATTTATAGCCTGTTTGACTTTGGAACAATAATTACTAAACTTTATTACTTTAAAGTGTTATCATTGTTGTTATGCGAGTTGAGAAGTCTAATTTTTGAGACAGATAAAGAACTTGAACTATTGTTAAATGTTTAATATATATATTTATCCTTTTTTGGTAAAGGGTCATTCCGAAATCTAGGGACAATTTACACTTTTCAACTTGATAAAATTAAAATTAAATAAAATGTACTAATTATACTATGGTTGTGATCATAATTCATTGGTAATTACAAAAATACTATAGAATGAAATCAAGAACATTTATTTTGGTAAATAAACATAAAAACTTATTTTTAACAAACATGGAGGTGACACAAGTTGCCATGGTGGTGACAATACAGTACATGGAGGATTGGACAGTTGGAATGTAGGTGTCCATATAAACATAAATAGTGGTATTCTGTACCTTAAATGCAATAATAGATAAAACTAAAATGTTAAACTTAGCTACTTAATTTTCAGAAAAATCAATATGGATAAGAACATCAGTACATTTGAGGTTCTGCTTTAAGTCAGCAATTGCTTTATACTGATGATTGATGTTAGAAATGTGCCCCATAAAACTAGGCAATTTATCAACAAGCAGGTTGAACAATTGTTTCATATTTGTAGAAACAGTTTCCTTCAAAACTTTTACATATTGTATTTCTTTTCCTTTAACACAAGTCTTCTCTTTCTTCCTTGACCACTGCTGGTATGTTGTTTCTTTATCTTCAAACTCCTATGTTACTACCTGATTATCATTACATTCATCACATTTCCTTTCCAAACATTGTTCGCTGCTGGCTTTTTCATTGCAAATTAATACTTTAATCAAATCATCTGGTCTCTTGAACTCAATAATATTGAGGTGCTTCAGACGTTCAAAAATCATGTCAAAATTTTCATGTTTTGTACAGAGACAAGTATCCTGCTTATGGATATTAGGTGAAAGGACCCAAAATGGACGCAGGAAGCAGAATGTAGAGTAAGCAATATTGTAAGAATGTGATTCATTGAACTGTTTGTGTAGCACCCTTAAACTATTGTTCAGTATTCTTCTATGTTTTTTAATTTTGTTTCTTGTTATAACATCCTTCTTTCCTGGTTCTATTCTACTAACTTCATCCTTCTCAAAAAATTCAACGTCATTTTTCAAGTGCAATGAATATTTAGTGTCATACTTTCTCTTTACAAAAACAGATTTTATTTTCTTCCCTTCATTCTTTTTGTGGCTCTTATGTGAAAGAAACTCCTTGGTGTGAGAAAGGAGCCTGCATTTTTTTATAATTTTGCCACTTAGAACTCTAGCAAAAACCTGACGAGCTTTTGAATCTTGGTTTGCATTGTAATTGTAGTAAGTGCTTCTCCAAACTGCAAACATTTCACTACTTTAGTAGACACTTTCTCACAATTTAAGAATTCTCTAACTCTTGTCCGTGGACTTTCATTATTCCCCTTTTGTTTACGTAATCTGTAGTACTTTGCCTTATATTTAGCTGCACTTTTCGAAAGCCTTTTGAGCTTTCCTTCAAGTTCTTTTATCTTTCGGTGAGCCTGTGATCTGTTCCTTAAAACCCTTTTACGGCCTGCATTCTTCCTACTTGAGCCAGCCCTCCCCAGTATGCCATTGCTAGGCCCAGCAGCAGAAACAGTGACTTCTCTTGCTTCTGTGCCACTTAATGACGGACTGCCACACACTAAAATGTTATTAAGTTCTTCCCTATCAGCCTTATGCCTCTTTCTATGTCTTGTCGTCCTTTCAACCCATTTTTTCCTTTGCTGTCTCTTACCTCTTTCACTTAAATCTGAGATTAATTTTATTTTCCCATCTTCCTTTCTTTTTATTATATCTCTCTCGTTCATTTCTTTTGAATTCTTCATAACATACTGGATCATTTTTTATCTTATTCCTATGCTCCATTTCTGCATCTCTTTTCTTTTTTTTAACATCTACTAAATTCTTATCAAACTTTTTTTTCTTGCCATGTTTATTTCTGAAAACAAATTGATATGAATATTTTTTGTATAAAGTAAATGTAATTTACATTATAATTGTAATGATTTAAACTTCAGATTTTTATACTAAGTCCATTCCTATTGTTCATGGGGTCCCCTATATTAAAACATCACAATATAAATTTTCCATACTCGAAAAAGTTATGATGCAGGAAGAAAATAATATTCACAAACAAAACATGTAATTGTTTACATTTAGTGAATAAGCTGTTTTTGATAGAATTAATTTTGAAATATTTCTTACACATGAAGTCCATCATGGAGGGATACCAAACTTTTTAAACCTTGAAATCACATAACTACCACTGTTAATTCAGCAAAGCTAAATAATTACCCAAATATATGCACTAAACAAAACAAACAAAACAACAAGTAAACAAAAAGTAAAAAAAAATTAATTATATTCACTAAGTAAACGATACTTTACTTTAGCACAGATAAAGAGTGAAATACTAAATTTGAAATTATGTCACCTCCATGAATATATTGTCACCTCCATGCTAGATTAGGTACATGGAAGTGACAACCATGGAGGTGACAGATTTGAGGTTTTATTTACACAGAACCTAAACTATAAATTACTAAGCCACAAGGTTTTGGCTTTCATCCAATGTTAAATCATTAAATCTCACTTCAAAGGGAACAATTTTTTGTATATATATAAGAACAATTTAACAACACCATGGAGATGAACATCAATAAAAATATTCTTCAATAACAAGTAAATAACTCATAATTAAGACAATTAAAACACTCATCTATAGCAATTAAATGAGACACAATACAAGATGGATACTCAGGGATTTCTCTCACATGGTTCCTTTGTCCTCACTACACCATCTAGTGTATTTTTAAGGAATTTCTGTTCAGACCATGGAGTTGACATTGTAACAAGGAACACTCCCTGAGATTTAGATTACTTAGTTAATAAATTCAGTACAATTATGACATTTGCAACCTTGAATTACTGTTTTATATTAGACTTCATCTCATTTATTTATAATGGATTCTTAAAAGGTGCTATAAATTTGGAAGCCTCACACTCTAGTGACATGGGGGTAGTGACATGACATGGAGGTGACATTTCACCATAAAAATGGATATTTTATATTTATAATTGTTTTTGTAATAACTTGTAGATTTTTTATTTTCTGTGCTACATATCCTTTGTATTAAAACAATTGTATATGTGTTAAAATAATTAACACAAATATATAAAAAACACTGTTTACATAAATTGTCCCTAGATTTCGGAATGACCCTAAAATACATAAATATCAAACTTTATTACTTTAAAGTTTTATCATTGTTGTTAGGCGAATTTAGAAGTCTATTTTTTGGAGAGAGATAGAGAACTTAAACTATTGTTAAATGTTTAATATATATATTTATCCACTTTTGGTAAAATACGCAAATATCAAACTTTATTACTTTAAAGTTTTATCGTTGTTGTTAGGCGAGTTGGGAAGTCTATTTTTTGAGATAGATAGAAAACTTGAATTGTTGTTAAATGTTTAATATATATTTATCCACTTTGGTAAAATAATGTAAATATCAAATTTAAATGCTTTTCATGCATTACCTTTGTTGTTATGAGATTTGAGGCATCGACCTTTTTTTTTTGATGGATTGCAAACCTTTTGAATTGTTAACTTATTCTAATAATATTTATGTATATTTATCTTCCCCTTTGGGGCCATATTCTTATATCATCATTATTTATCAATAAAATAACCAAAGATATTGATCCCTTTTTTTAATATATTGTCACGTAAACCTTCCCCTTCTGGGAATATCTTCGACCTTTTAATATCATGTGAAATTCTGTTGAGTGGCTTCGGGGAAACAGAACACATGAACCATTTAAGGCCCATTGTTTTGTTATAGTCCTATCGGCTCCTCTGCAAATTTTTGTTCCTTTTTTTATTTTGTTGTCTCTGCCTTTACATTGTTGTACACCGACCTTAGTTTCTTGGGTAAACTAAGGAGGTGCTGCTACAATACGAACTTAAAGTTTCGACGAAATGAGTGGAAGGAGGACCTTCTTGAAGCTCATGAAGAAGTATGAGATCATCCAGGAAGTGGATGAGGAGAAGATTACAAAGACGGAGATTGCGCGGTGGCATGGCATCCCAAAGTCAAAACTTTTTACGATTCTCAAAATGAGAGAAGAAATTGTGAATGCAATGCAGAAGGAAGGCCACAATGTAAAGGCCAAAAATTTGAAGGGTGTGACGCACACGAATCTGGAGCAGGCTATGCTGGAGTGGTTCAGCCAGCTTAGAGTGCAAAACGTGCCTATAAACAGACCAATGATACAGAGGAAGGCCGATGAATTTTCCCTGATATTGGGTATAGAAAACTTTGAGTGTTCAAGTGGGTGGCTAGAGCGTTTCAAAGTGTGTCACAGAATATCCAGTCACAAGGTCGTCTGTGAAAGAGCATCGGTCGACCCAACACCGGTGAGGGAGTGGAGCCCTTATTTATATTAAATGTATAAAGCTATTTCATGTGGTATGTGTACCATTAACTTAGCTAATCATCCTCCAAGGAAACTGGTTCATTCTAGGTGGCTTACAATGGCAAATAATGTGTTGTTACTCAGAAGTGATAATCTTTCTTTAACTCTAAAAAATTTGGTTGAATTTATAATTAGAGTGTATGTGGTTTTAAATGAAGTGCATTCTTCCTGTAAAGATGGTAGCTGGCATGTTTTTAAATCGGTACAACATAATGCTTACTTTATCCATCCAGAAAACATTATTTGTCTATGATAACTGATAATCATCAATATGTTAAAGAGCTTGGATTGAGATGCATTATTAAGGCTAGAAAACAACAAACATAGGACATAAGCCGGTTTGTTATTCCTAAATTGAACTTCAAGGCCAAAGATTATATTGATCTAATTTACTGTGTGATTTTACCAGTGTGATTTTACATCTCCTCCTATTTTAGCTAGCTTGGCAGACGATGATCTTAAATCCTTAATGAATGAGAGCATTATACCAGTGGTGGAGTTTACAAGTTTTTCGTGTCCTACACATGCTGTAGAGAGGTGTGTAAAGTTAGTTACTGAGGCGTCTTCTTCAGTAGGTAGTTGGTACAGAGGTCAGAGATGGTTTTATTCAAACAAAAATTAAGTCACGAGAAATAATGCCATGTTTTGAGAATAAATCCCAATTAAAAATAGTCTAACACCCTGCCTTTAAATGGTTTTAATGTTAAGGAGACCTATCTCTAATAATAATTTTAAATGCATTTTTCACTAAATGATGGTGTATATGTCACCGGCAATGTGTGAAAGCCAGTCGTTCTTTAATATGCCTAGGCTCTCAATATAATGCCGAGTGGTTTTGGCAATGTATGAAGTAAACGTGTTTTGCTGTTGTATTTCATATTTATTTTCAAGTTCTTTGTCTTTTTGAAGTCCCGGAATATGTTATCAATTATTTTATGCAGTTCTATGTAAGTCTTACGCCGTTTTCTTGCAAGTTCACCTAGTTCCTAGGATTTAATTTGGTCAAGTTAGGTTACTTTAGAATAGGGTGGTTAGGTAAGGTAAGGTAAGGTAAGGTAAGGTAAGGTAAGTTTAGGTTAGGTTAGCTAATGTTCTCGGTAATATATAATGACTGGTTATTCTATAAATTTCCTATGAAAAGTATGAAATACAACAGCAAAACTAATTTATTTCATACTTTGCTAAAACCTCTAGGAATTATATAGAAAGTCTAGGCATTTTATAGAATGCCAGGCTTACACACATTGCCGTTAACATATACAATATAAATATGTGAGATAGTAAACAAACTTTTTAAATATTTTTCACAAATTTTATTATTTTTATTAAATGTTTTCGTTAAAATTAACCATATATATCAGTTATGTTTATTTATAAATATCTATAGTAAAATATGTTCATAAAAAGGTGCATTATGGTAGTTTTAAATTATCTTGTGTATTCATTAAAACTAATAGCTATCAAAGTATTATGAAATAGCTGAATTGTTAATGTCGATATTAAAAGATTGATAGAGGGCAGAAGATGTTATTTAAAAAAATATGATCATTATTTAATATAAAATGCAACTTTTGGTTGTTATTGTAGTTTCAAATTCCCAAAATCTTCAAGAAAATGTCAATTTCAGCCCAACCTAAAGTCTAGCAAGCTGATAGTGGAAAAATATATGACTTGACTAAAAAAGCGACCCAAGTCACAAGCTGGAAACAGTAACGGTTGGCTGGATAGATGGATGATTTCACTAGAGGGACCAGATCCATCTGACTGACTATAAAAAAAAGCTGCAAACAATTTGGCCTCTAAGAAGAAGTGTAAAATTAGTGTATAAAATATTAATCTTGAGGTAAAACAACATAAGAACATATTTATAAAAAAATTGAATTCTAGTAATTAAAAAAAAATTGTTATTAAACATTCTACTTTTTTAGATATGAAGTACTTTATTGTTAAATTTAGGTTTTTTTATGAATGTGTAGGCCTCTTGGAGTTTTCAGTTTAAAAGTGTAAATAAAATATAATAAGGTAAAAAACCAGTTAAGCATTATGTTGGCCATATTTTAGACACTTCACCAGATGGACTAAAGGTTAAATTCTTGAAAAAGGAGGCCAAGGTCAATAGGTTTATTTGGCTAGCTAAAGACGACATTGATGTTGTAGACAACTCTGATGTAGGATTTTAATGGAGCCCACAATTAATTGAAGGGGAGTTTGTATGACATTTACTGTAAATTTTGATGAATTTAATGTCCAATAAATTATGGACATGCTTTGTATTTTGTTTTTACTTTCAAAAACATAATTTATGATAAACTTTCTTAAAATAATTTTTCAAATTCAATTTTTCTTATTTATTTAAGCATTTACATGAGTATTTACACAGTTATTGTGCTTTGTATCATACTTTATGTTGGTCCAATAGATAATTGTTAAAAAAAATTCAAATAAATCTTTATAGTCAAGTTTTATAATATTATAAAACTCAGCAGTCAAGTTAACCCCGATCGGGCTAGACTTTACCACCACAGGTTTGTTAAATAAAACAATAGGGCTTACATATGATATAAAATTAAGTGTTCACAAAATGGTTTTGTTTAAAAAAAAAGTAGAAATTTATTAAAAGCTCTAGCTCACTATATTTACATTCTATAGATCTTGTGAACTAAATAAAAAACAAAGAAAATGTTATTAAACTTGGCTTCAATAATTATTAACTCTACCTCATTCAGTGTAATTAGCTGAGGCAAGGCTGGACAAGCAGCGAGAGGTGGTTGAAAAGAACATACAGTTGTTGTTATCACTTAGACTTAAGTTATTGTTATTATTATTAGCACCGCGTCTTACTACCTGTTCGAGTTATACTCACGCTAATGTGTAATGGTAGGGTGATTTTGAGATGAAATGGAGGACCTATAGTTTAACGTGGGATCCGAACCACGGTGGAGGCCTGGCATTCCACACATTCACAAGTTGTGATTAATACACGTCTTGAAATTATTGTTAAGTGCTAGTGAAGACAATAACCAGACATTGTGAAATTGAGCAATAGTCATTATGAATAGTTCAGGAATTAAAATATATACAAAAAATGACAAAACACATCTAAAAAGATTAGGTAGTGTTCTCAAATCATATCTTGGCATTGAAATAACCAGTCTAATGAGACATAAAGACTTACATGGAGATTCCTTCAAGCAACAAGCTTTTTTAAATCTAGACTGTGCATCAAATAACAGCCAACAGGAAAAACATGCATCGCAAACATTTATCAATGACGTCACAACTACGGAGTAGCCATCAAAGGACACAATATTTGCCCTAAACCTCCCTACCCATTCACAGCAACTAATTTCAATTAATCTTTTAAGCTGTGTCTTACTACCTGTTCAGGTTGTACACATATGTGCTAATTACGCTAATGAGTTAAGGATGAGGAAGGTTGAATCTATAGGAAGTATACCCATATTTGCGTGGAGGGAGAGTGAAAAACCATTTTGGGAAAACCACCTCAGTACACGCGACCGAGATTCGAACCTTGATATCCCTGTTAATGGCAGTTTAGTCGAACAGGAGAGTGATGTCCTAAGAGCATGTGGCAATCAAAGGTCATTATCAAATTAGTATTCTTTAAATATTCATATTAACAAAAGTCACACTCAGTACACTACCCTATGATATGCACTAATATGTTGGAACTATGTGTTAGAACCAATTCTTATCCCATTCCCTCACCCTCCACATAAAGTTGATGGTTGTTGTACATAACAAATAATTAGGCCTAATATTACACAAACTCTTTATCTCCTGTTGATTTAATATATTTAATATAGCAAATAAATATAAATACCAAATACATGGTCCTACATCATAAAACGAAATTATCACGTATAACACCTTACCTGAGGGGGGTTATTTGTATCAGATGACCATCGTGAAGATTGATCTAATGGCTTGTCTTCTTGAATGTTACTAAAATAAAAATAAACAAATATTTACACAACATAAACTTTAATTGTGCTTGCAATTCTAAAAGAAATATAAAATGTAGAAAATAAATATATTTGAGGTTAGCAGTCGGTATAAACTAGCCTTATGTTGATAGTTCATATGCAATTTAGAAAATCTAATTAGAATGATAGTAAAATAACTTTGTTTGAAAAGTATACTTACTCCGGGACGTAAGTTGATGAATAACTTGAATATTTATAAACACAATATTCGATTTTTTTCCTTCCCGTTTCTTTAAGAGCCGCCATATTTATAAAACAACCATAGACGAGTAATGAAAAATTTGAAAAGCTAATGTTGTCTAGCAAACAAAATTATACATTAGTTGCACAAATATCCGTTTCTCGTCGGGTAAAATGTATGAAAGTTAGTCAAAATCAGCATATAACTTAACAATTAACTGATATATTTTATTTTGTAGTTAAAAATATACTGGTACTAGTACATGTAAAGGGCAGACTATCCAAATTAGGGGGATACACTCTATTATTAATTTTATGTAATCACTATTTAACAAAAAGGGAGCGTAATCTAATATTATCAATTCAATAATTAGCCCTGACTGATATTTATTTTATTTTGTTATTATAAATATACTGGTAGTAATACTTGGAAATATTTGAGGCAATATACACTATTATTAATTTTATCCTCACTAAACACTACTTATTTAACATAAAGGGAGCGTAATCTAACATTACATTTTTTAGGCTAGGTGTGTACTGTATTTTGGCTCTAAGCACTAATTTTGAAGACGTCTCAAAAAGCTTTTATATCTGAAACAATTGCAGCTTCTTTGTGGACATATATAATAGCGGTAACGTTAATACTACACAATAACAAACTAAACACTATTGTATTTGAATTTAGAATGGAAAACTTCTAACTAATATTAGGTACTTTTAACTTAATTCCAATCTATTTAGATTTATCAGCGTTTTGTATTATTTGATCCATGGCGTACTGCTTTTGACAAATACCTTTTTAATCAAACTGTAAATTGCTTCTGGGAAATACACGTAGATAAGAATGGCAAGAAAATAACAACAGAAAAGGCTAATATTAGTCGTGTTTTCGTTGACCTGTTGATGTTGACGTAATTTTTATGACTGAGACGATATCAAAGTTCGGTTTGGTAACACTTTTCTTGACCAGACTAAACGGTATGGTTCCGATCAAGGAACCACGAACTTGTGCACATATTTCAAAACAGCATCACGTCTTATGTTAGATTTAAACGAGTATAACTTCGTATTCAATGTATTTTAAGTTTTTATAAATTAAAATGGACCGCTATTACTAGCTAACAATAGATGGCAAAAAATAGGTACTTAAAAAACGTTTAGTTATGGATATAAAAAAGAGTCAAGGCACCACAAAGAGCGAGCGAGGTGGACGACTGCCCGGGGCGCCATAACACCAATGTCATCTAAAAAAAATACAAATAATATTTTTTTAAAATAAATTCATTCATTCCTCAGCTGTATTTGATATTGTACTAATTTTTTTTGCCGTTTATTATAGCTTGTGTCACTGTTAGAACCAGTGGTATATTATCTTGGTGTAGTCCTGCGCGACATACCCAAAAATATGGAACAAACTTTTAACTTGAAAAACGTTATTTGTTCATTTTCCAACAATATTGTGTCTTAAGTAATTCTTCTTCCAAGTGATATTATATGTCAATCCTACAAATTCATAGAAATGCCACTTAAAAACACCAAGCATAGCTAGCAAGGTACTAATGATCTTGCACAATGTTTATGGGTGTTACAAACCTCTCCCCCCTTTTCCTACTCCTAAAGACCTAAACACTGGCCAAAATGAACTGTGGTTTGTACAACCTATGGACTGTAATAACCAAAAAGTAAGCAGCAAGCTATAAATATATATAGCTAGCTGTAGTAGATTGTGTTGTAGTTTTAACTCTCGCACTAAGGATTTCTATTAAGTCTATAATTTATTGTGCCATACATTATTGACTGTTAAGTGAATGTGAATTTTATAATTAAATATTCCCACAAAAAAGGATTGCGATCACACCATTTTTATAAGCTTTAGTAGAATATGTAGAAATATTCTCTTAAATTAGTTTACTTTCAGCAAAAGATAAATGTTCATGCATGGCTTAGCAATATACTAATATCGTAGCGATAGAGCATTAATGGTAGAAAGTAAAGCCTACCCCCTTTTTTAGACCAAAAATACATTAGTCGAGGTTCATGCATCTAATTTAAAATTAAAATGTTGTTAAGAAAGTTTTTGAATACAACCATTAGTGATATAGCCTAAGCACTGTTGGGGACAAAAGTGTATTTTTTTTTAAAAGGCAGACTGAGTGTGAAATACTCGTGTGTGAAATATTCGTTGCTTACAGTGATAATGTGCACTGTAGCCAAATTTTTTAATCAACTGACTTTATTAAAATATAAATGTATTCATCTACATTTTAAATTATGGCATATTAGTTTATTTAACAAATCTGGGACAATATCAGTCCAGAACAAAAGTCTTGTCTTGGGAACGACTGGTAATCTTAATCTAAATAGCAGTGGTGGCTTGTGACTTTTTTTCTTGGAAGGGCACAAAATTGAAATTAAAAAACTATAAAATATATCAATTTAGCTGTTATTTATATTTTATAATGCAAGGCCAGCCTCGTTTCCTTAGTATTTGTAAACACGTCTATAACTTTATTATCTAAATCTGAATCAGAAATTAAAGTAATACAGTCCTTAATAAAGAAAAGAAACGGGCAGGAACAGAAATTCAACCGTCTTGTAATGGATTCCTTTCAAGCCTATAGGACGTTAAAGCGGAGGGAGCGCTTAAATCAAGGCTCGCCAGGACTCAAAATTATGCTCGGGATGGCCCTGAAGAGAGTAGTACTAATTTATCTGATATAAGCCTATTTATTATTACATACGGACTTCATTTTTTCTATGGTTATTTATGGGAAGATACGTTTAGCTAAATATATTTGTAAATATTAGAACTACCAAGTCAAAATAGGAACCAATCTAACGAAGGATAAAATTAAATAGTTCTTTTTGTGTCGATTTGCAGTACGTGTATGATGTAGTAGGATTTCATAAATTAACCTACCAGCTGTTAGATTTACTCCAATCATTGATCTCTATAATATAACTGAATGGACATCAGCGGCTACAATTTTTGAACTGTCGTCTGCACACCATTGTGTAAGAAAGAAAGAAACTTTCGGGTACTGTATCTCTTTGTCTCTTACTAACATACAAGGCAATGTGGCATTTTGATATTGTTCGCTAACTTTTATGAATATATTAGATATATCAATGTATGATTAGTTAAATAAAATAAATGGGTTGATAAAAGGTTTGAAGAGAACTACTACGTTCAACAATCATGACTGTAATAACTAATAAGTCAATTTAGGCTAAACAAAACAGACTTCTATACAAAGTTTGTCATTCAAACAAAAGTAATCAGGGTTTTAGTGATCTTATTTAATTATAGTTATCGAATATTATGTATAATATGGTTTCTGAAATCAATATACAAGCTGAGAGCCAACTTTAAATATATTGTAATATAGTAATCGGGGTGTCGCGCCAGGTGGGGGTCGGGGTTTCACCCCCTCCCCCAATGTAGGTTAAAGACTTGAAAGTTGGGAATTTTATGAGATTTGAGATCCGGAGTTGGGAAATTCTAGGCTAATTCTGTACCCCATTACTTTCTATTATGAAAGTCTTTATACCCTTATCATAAGACAATAGCTCGTACTAGAAATCAAGTGTGATAGCTAGCACCTAGATATCTGTATACTAGCTAGTACAATAGAAACGGGACTAGGGTATTCACACGCTGCTAGTTTGGTACTAGGTTCTAGTGCAAATATTTATAAACATCAGAGATTAATTTTGGTTGCAGCAGCTGCATTAATTATTAATAATGATATTGAAAATTATAAGAGGGAGCGTAGGAAGAGAATATGGACACTGGACTGGCTGGAAAGAAGAAAATTTAATCCCCACTGGATATCCCGCCGCTACCGGATCCAGTGGTCCTGGGTGGGCAGAGCTCCAACGGGGCTGGGCATCCCCCTATCCACCACTTGGGGATGTGCCCTATTGGAGATCTCACTCCGCCTGCCTTCCTCACGAAATCATCCCATGGACCTAAACCTAGCTTACATATTAATTACAAGATAATAATACATTTAATACAATAAAAATTAAAAACTTATCTTAACTTATCCTAATTCACTTCCTCGAGGCTGCGGTCTCTTCCTGGTTCTCTCATACAGACGACTGTTGCCAGCCTACGGAAAGGGTCCCCGGCGGTCCGGAAGCCCGATCGCTCGAACCTTACTACACACTTGTCTCCAAGTGCGGGGATCCACTGAGCAGAGGGTTGAACTCCACCGTCGACTCATTCTCCCATCTCAGCTCTACCCAACTGGAACTGCGGCTCCCCACGGTTCATCGGAGGTTCCCACCTCCGGAATCCAGTAGATGTCGAACTCAGCTGGGCTCCGGATATACAGGAGTCTCATCTCTGTCCATCCTACAGCCTACCGACTCTTTCTCTCTCTATATTCAACTAATACATTTACAATACCATTTATGGTATTGAAAGTCCTCCCTGCCTGTCCCGTTACCATTGCTGGTATTAGTCTCATCGCTACTACTGGTCGTCACTACCAGTTCCCTAATCGTTAAGTCTAGATTTACGTCCTGAATCATGTCACGTCGTCTCCTCTTCAAGTCTCTCACGTACCTCGCCTTTTCCCTCCGCAATTCTGTCGAGAAGTTCACATCCCGCACTATATGGTACACAACACTAGCCTGCAGAGGCACCTGTAGTTTTCGCCCTTGCATCTAATGTTTGGGGGCATTCTAATACGACATGCTCAGGCGTGGTCTTTTCTCCACAATCACATTTGTCAATATCAGTCATTCCCCTACTAATAAGTGTCACTCTGTACGGCTCATGGCCAGTTATGTAATGCACCATTCCCATTGATATCTCCAAATACTGATCCTCATCCGTTCTCTTACATCAGGAAAGATCCGGTAGGTCCTCCTTCCCGTGTCACTCGCATCCCAATCGCTTTGCCACTCATAGAGGAGGGCCTCCCGGACCTGTTCCTTAGTACTCACCCCCACTCTGGTCAGTTCTCCCACCTTACCAAGATCCCCCTTCCTGAGCCAGTACATAGCAGCTCTTTTCCGCACTTCCAAGTCCAACGGCCAAATACTCACGGCCACGCACAACGAGTCAGTTGCCACCATCCTTTAGGTGCCAGAGAGCCTAAGAAGTACGCTCCTTTGCATGCCTCTCACTCTCACTCTCTGTACCACTCGCTTTAATCTATGCGCCCAGAAGCTGGCTCCATAGCCCATGATGGAGACTAGCAGTGCCTGGTGATAAAGCCTTATGCACCTCATAGGTAGCATAAACCTCTTATTTCCTATGCCTATGATCTTATTCATCACTCTTAATGCCCGACCACACGCGTTCTCCACGTGTGCAATGAAGTTCCCTTTCTCGTCAAGAGTGACGCCCAGATACATGGTATTCTTACTACATCGTATACTCTGTCCGTCCATTTTTATCATCGGATCCATTTTCAACTCTCCCCTAAATAGCACGTAGGTCGTCTTTGCTGTCGCCAAGCTTAACTTCACCCGCTTACACAAAGAGTTAAGCCCTGCAAGCACCGCCCCACTCTTGGTCTCTAGTTCCATCCTTGTCCCTGCCTCCACTATCAAGAGAACATCATCAGCAAAGGCGACCACTCCCGCCGTTCCAGGGAGAGATTCCACTTCCGATAGCCCAGGCTCGAGCCCTAAGCTTCAGAAAATCAGCTCACAGACCGATCCCTGGGGACATCTCTTGGTTATTATCTTACTTATCTTCATTCCTGGACATCTCAGGGTAGCATACCGGTCCCTAACGTAGTCCTTAAAGACCTTGTAGAGATCTCCCGAACACTGTATTATCCTCAATCACTCAAACAACTCCGGCCACCACAGATTGTCAAACGCTCCCGAGATGTCCACAAAAACACCTACAACATATTTCCCCTCGCACCTATCAACCAGGTTCATAGCCCACGATAGTTGAACCGTGTGCGTGTATAATTTACTAATTAATTGGTTAGAACATTATTAGTTATTGGCCATTATGTATGAACGACAGGAATTCAACGTGGGTGAGACCTCAACATGGCCCCTATACTTGACGCAATTAAATATTTTTTTTATCGAAGAACATCGTCGATGATACGCAGAAGAGAGCCCATTTTTTTTATTAATTTTTTTGTAGTTGTGGGTTAGGTACGTTGACAATTCTTAGTGACGAATTTGGGGCATGCGATTTGAGTGAGATTCCATTTGTAGAGCTGATTGATCGGCTGACTACGTGGTTCGCACCTTGACCAAACGAGACAGTGCAGTACCACCTGTTCACCCGCCGACGCCAGCAGATAGTAGAGATGTGTTTGCCACTGATCTTCGCCGAATCGCCGATGGTTGTGGTTTTGATGGTGAGGTGGTAATAGAAAAGATGCTCCGTAATCAATTTGTTTGCGGATTGGCTGACACTCAGCTACAGCAACAATTTTTTTTATCAAGCCCGACCTGACATTTAAAATAGCAATAGAAGCTGCCAAAGTGGCTGAAGTTGCCAGGAAATATGTAGAGGATGTACGGTATGAAGCAATAACACACGGAGCTGTATATGGGATTGGTAGCAAACCCCAATATAAATCTCCTTTCCAGCGATAGTGCCGACAGGACACAAACCACAACCGCAACCACACCCACAGCCGCAAGTAGGAAATCCACCCTCAAGCAAAGTAGGGTCTGGAAAGGAAAACCGAGGGAGAAGAGCAGGGCACTTCTTTCCAGGACAGTGTTTGAGATGTGCAGGGCAACATCAAACACGCCGCTGTACGGTGGATCAAAACAAACTTTACTGTACAGCTTGTGATCGAAGAGGGCATGTGGAGTCTGTTTGTCTTTCGGAGACGAGGCACGATAGGAATACAGCAAGGGCACATCAGGTAACGGATATATCAGAGCCTCATAAACAGGATTCTAAGGAGCTATCAATAGAGGGGCTGGAGCTATATAATATTAAAGACGTATCGAAACACAGTGTGCCTGACACCAAGAGGCAACCCACAACGCCAACGATAAAACTGTCCCTGCGCATAGACGTTATGTTTCACACCATGGAATAGACACAGGGGCAGTCCTGACGCTCATCTCGGAGGAAACTTATAAAGTACTATGGCCTCACCAACCCAAGTTAGAGTCCTTAGACTTGGATTTGCGTACCTGGGCAGCTGACACACCACTTTGACTACTAGGTTCAAAATCAGTAGAGGTTCAATTTAAAAAAAGACGAGCTACCCTAACCCTGGAAGTAGCCACAGGTCATGGACCCAGTCTACTTGGAAGACCATGGTTTGAACCCTTGGGCTCACAGTTCACGGGCTAAATGTTGTAGGCAACTCTTTATCGAACACAGAGCAAAAACCCTTCCAGCATTAATAGTCAACAAGAATTACCGGTACCTGGATACAGGACAAACAATAAGGTTACAGTGCAAAATACCCTACTTACTCCGAGTAGAGGTTAAGGATTTAAACACCGTGGTACAAGATTACCCTGCAGTGGCCGACCCCACATTTGAAGAGTTTAATGGACCCATGGTTTGAGACTGGAGCTGGATCCATCCATACCACCAAAATATTGTAAAGGCCAGGCAAGTACCATTTGCGTTAAGAGACAGAGTGGATAGGGAAATTCAAAGGCTAGTTGATCTGGGGGTGTGGGAGCCAGTGACATATTCTATATGGGCCACACCATTAGTTATAATTGAAAAAGGAAATGTTGAGCTTCGTCTTTGTGGGGATTACAGGGCAACACTGAACAAAGCCTTAAAGCCTGATACATACCCCTTACCTACAGCTTCAGAGGCTTTCGTACAACTGGCAGGAGGAACAATCTTTTCAAAAATTGATTTAGAGCAAGCATATACGCAGCTCAATATAGATGTCGAATCTGCAGACGTGTTAGCAGTAAACACAATCAGAGGACTCCACCGGATGCACCGCTTACCATTCGGGATTAACGCGGCAACAGGCTTTTCCAAAGAATGATGGCCAACTTATTCGCAAATATGGAGGGAGTGGCAATTCTACTGGACGACATAGTAGTGGCAACTAGAACATTCCAAGAACACAAGTAAAAACTGTCCCAGGTGCTTCAGCGACTCAGTGATGCGGGCCTTCGAGTCAAAATAGCAAAATGTGATTTGGAGTCCCAGCAACAACCTTTTTGGGATATCGAATTGATGCTTCAGGCCTACACCCAATGTTTGAAAAAGTGATTGCTATTCAGAATGCCCCAGAACCTGTGAATAAAACACAGTTACAGTCATAACTAAAGTAAAAAAGACGATATTATAATGTAATCCAGCCTGAAGGGATTATATAAACTTTTGCACTTTATAGAAACCTTGGATCGACACTACAGGTACAGAAATCATCTATACAAAATAAATCACCTTAAATGCAGACTAGTGTAATTATACTTTCTACAAGCCTATAGCCTAAGTGATTGTTTGAACGTATGGCAACCACACAAAGTTTGTCATTCAAACAAATGTAATAAAGTTTTAAGATAACTTATTCATTATATTTATCGAACTTTCAATATAATATGGTTTTTGAAACCAATATACAAGCTAATAGCCAACTTTAATTATAAGTGTAGTCTTGGCATACTGTAAACAACATGGATGATAACTACATATATAATTATATTAAAGATTTTATTTGTATTTGAACAGTATTACCTGTAAAACTGAATTGTATATCCTTTAATGTAAATGATTCTTCAAGGCAAGTGCGGTATAATACTTCACTATTTTAAAACAATAACATTTTTATTCACCAGACACGTTTTCTCATAAGAACATTGAAAGAATCCGTTAATATATATATAACAACCCCCCTAA
Organism: Timema podura; assembly: GCA_033556935.1. Classification (NCBI taxonomy): domain Eukaryota; kingdom Metazoa; phylum Arthropoda; class Insecta; order Phasmatodea; family Timematidae; genus Timema; species Timema podura. The sequence goes on from JAVRXN010000009.1 coordinate 50,618,107, forward strand.
CACACACCCCCCCCCCCCCCCCCCACACACACACACAATGAAGCAGATGATAAACTTGAGCGTCACGCTTTGTTCCTTGGCAATGTGTATGTTTATGTCTAGCCAGTATAATATAGAGATCACTGAAGAAACACAATAATTCTTCCAGCCTGATGGCAAGGATTTGTTAGTTTTTATAATGATAGTATCTCAATTTTTTTTTAAGAACTGAAAGCTAAACAAACTGCCAAAGTAGGTCGCCAGACCCTTAAGTAAATTCATATTTCGCGCGCTTTATATTATCCTATCAGTAAAAAATACTTGCGTATATGATTTCTGTACATGTAATGTCGATCCAGGGTTTCTATAAAGTGCAAAAGTTTATATAATCACTTCAGGCTGGATTACATTATAATATCGTCTTTTTTACTTTTGTTATGTTTTTCTTATGTTAAAGTGATGGATGTAATAATTAAACTAAATAGTCAGACAGCAGGCAGGGATAAGCTTGTCCGGTAAGAAAATTTTGAATGTCATGTCATCCAAGAGGAGAAATAAATTATGTTTGTCGTACAAAAAACATCATGTTTCATATATTTCCCAAATTTATTAAGAGATTTAGTTTAACTAAGAAGTGGAAACTTTCCTTTGTGATAGTAAGCTCTACACAATTAAAATGTTAAAATTGTATGCCGTTATGTACACTATCCAACTAAAAATGGCGTGTAAAATGAAAGCATTGGTTAAAACGGCATGTTTACCAACTAGGCCTTAGGCACCACTTTATTATGAAAGATACTATAATAATTATTAGCACGGTGTCTTACTACCCGTTCAGATTATACGCACTTACGCTAATGTGGTAATGGTAAGGTGATAGTGAGATGAAATGGAGGACTTACAGTTTAACTTGGAATCCGAACCACGGTGGATGCCTGGCATTCCTCACATTCACAAGTCGTGATTAATACACGTCTTGTCAGAGGTGAAGTAAGGGTTTGGCAATCAGATAAATCCGTGCCGGGACCGAGGATTGAACCCCGGACCCCAGCACAAAAGTCTGACACCTTACCCCTAGACCACTAGGTACAGTGACCATATTTCTGACAGTGAAAATCGGGACAACTTGGCAACATTTTTCAAAAGTAGCATAAGTGCATAAGCATAAGGGATAAGCATAGTTAAGAACAAACATATTCAAAGATTTTTTATTTTTAGTAATTTAAAAAACATGAATTACAATAATATGTAGCTATAAAGAAATATGGGCTATGTAAAAATTGTAGTCTAAACTACTGGACTCATCTCAATCTCTAAGACTAAGTGGCTCACAGTAACAAGTAATTTTAAAGTTTAAATAACAAGAGTTTTGAGAAAATTATATTTTGTAAAAATATAATAGGTTATTAAAAATTAAGATGTTTTTCTGTTCATTTTCCTAATTCTACTCGTTTTCAGTTGATTCAATGATTTAATTTTAAGTTGGATGTCTATTTGTGACTTATAAAAGCTGCAATTTTTAAATTCCGTATATAAAATCTATGTGCATTGAATAACATTTGCTTAATCTAGAGGGGTATCAACCGGCCGCCCCACCACCACCGCCCCACCACCGCCGCCGCCGCCACCGGTGCAAAGGCAAAAACACACGGAGTTTATTCAGATACTCTCAATAAAAGTAAAATATTATAAATGTAACAATTTCGATATTTTTACTTTACTGTAGAAACTTTTTTCATTAGTCAGACAATTCGTGAAATTTTGGTCGTTATTCGAGACGCCGGGACACAGCCCTTAAAATCGGGACGGTCCCGATTTTTTCGGGACGTATGGTCACCGTACCACTAGGTCACCTTGAAAGATACTGCATTGGATGATTATGTATTTTTAGTTTCATTCCATCAGTGCAATATATTGTGTCTTAAACCTAAATAGTATTTGGTAAAATTCTGACATCTAGACCCTAAATTATCTTTGATGAATTTACTAAACAATTTTGGGCTAGGTCTGGATTATTGAGTTAATTATTGTTGGATATGAACCATAATAATTTCATTATTTTTGTCTTTGTTAAAATTTTGACCTCACTTAGGGCAAGATCTCCAAGACTCAAAGTGTTGTCAAACCACCTCGTTTCGAAGTACCATTTATGTCAGCATTATTAGTCACTTGAGAAAGTAGGTGTGGCACAAGTCTTTTAGAGTTTACTTTAAATTTAGTCCCAAATGCTGATATTGGCCTAAGTTTTCTGGACCTAGTTTCTTTTAATAGCCTACATTTTTTTATTTTATATCCTCAGCTATGTATAAGCCAATAGATTTTCTGTTGATGGTAAGCTTTATCTGTCCGATTTTAGGCTCTTTTCTTTTTGTTTTGGTGGGTGACCTGGTGGTCTAGGGGTAAGGTGTCAGTATTCTGTGCTGAGGGTCCGGGGTTCAATCCTCGGTCCCGGCACAGATTTATCTGATTGCCAAACCCTTCCTTCACCTCTGACAAGATGTGTATTAATCACAACTTGTGAATGTGAGGAATGCCAGGCCTCTACCGTAGTTCGGATTCCACGTTAAACTGTAGGTCCTCCATTTCATCTCACAATCACCCTACCGTTGCACATTAGCGTAAGTGTGTATAACCCGAACGGGTAGTAAGACGCGGTGCTAATAATAATTTTTGTTTTGGTACAATATTTAGATATTTCATTCACTTTATTACCCACACAATAGTACATGTAGAATCGAATGATACCAAGATTTATAAATTTTGAGAATTTTTTTCTAAACATTACAACAACCAACAAAACTTGTCAATAAATCTCCCAAATCACTTTTGAAATGTCACTATTGACAATGGTGCCTAACTTTCCCTGTATCCTGTGTTTGATACCTCATAATTCTGTTTGCTAAAATGGCTATGACACCATCAAATGACTTGTAGGCCAACCATTTGCAACAAATTATTTAAAAAAAAATACATTTAATACTGGTAGGCTATTTTATTTGATCTATGATAATTAAAAGCTTAGTTTATTAATATAAGAAAGGTTAAGTTAAGCCACAATTGGTTGGGAAAGTATAATAAGAACATACCAAAAAACTATGTTTTATTATTTCCATGATGTCATCAGTATGTATTATTCTGACTTTTAGACTGGTTCTTTGTGTTAATTTTATCAAAATGTGTGGCCTTTACAAATGGTTTGGGAGATTTTGTGAAAAGTATAAATTTACTAAATATATTTTAACTTAAGTTCTGCAACATGTTTTAGAACATCATTAATACAAAATTTTTTTGGGGGGAAGTACTTATGTAGGCCTGGCGACACGTCTAACTTAGTTATTAGACCCTATATTATTATGATTTATGTGGACAGACATAAACCTAACTATGAGAAATATATAGTTCCAGCTTTCAAAGCTATGTTAAACAATACCGTATAAGCTAACTGGAAATTCATTTGGTGGGTTAGTCTTTCTTATTTAATTTTAAAGTTTTTTATATTTGATTTTCCATGTTTTTATATTCACAAAAATGTGTGGCAAAATATCAATATTCTGTTAGTTTAAAAAAAGCCGAAAATGAGACGGATAATGGCTAACAGCCCCGAATTTTTTATGTGAACCACAAGTAGGACTAGTCACTGACTGGAACCTGGTTTTCAAAAGCCTATAGGCTATCTAGGCATACTGGGTGGATTTTTTTTAAATTATCATTTCGCAAACTTAATTCTAAGGGATTTTGGTGAGGACAATGTTTAATAATTACTCTTGTCGCAAGCTATAAGCCCCAATAGTTATATTGATATGTGTGGGAATAAGTTAGTAGGCCTACTAACTTTATTAGTGCACATAAAAATATTTTATTTGTTTTGCTACAAAATAATATCTTATTATTATTATTACATATACTTAAGAAGTTGCTATCATCAACTTAGAATAGAACCAAATTACCCGCTTCGGTGGCCGCATGGTCTACTACGCTACTCTCGCAGTAGACTAGACTCCCTCTGATGGGGAGTTCGAGGTTCTAATCTCATTCGGGTGTACTGAGTGTAGTTTTTTTCAAAATGTTTTTTCATTCTCCCTCCACACAAATGTGGGTACACTTTCTATAAATGTAACATTCCTAGTCCCTAGCGTGATTAGTACCAGTACATAAGTGTATAATTCAAACGCTTAGTAAGACTTAGTGCTAAAAAAAATAGGAACCAGGATTTATGGAATTTGGTAATTTTGAGTAATTAGGCCTATAACTTACAATTAAACAAAACTCATTAAAATCACAAGAGTGTCTTGGAAATGTAAATATTGCAAACTTTTGTGTTGACCCATGATTTTTTGCGTTATAATTTTAATTCATGATTATTTGCATTGTATGACATTTTCCTATAAAAAATATACAAATGGGTCCCATTTAGGTGTGCTATGCGTTCTTAAACTCAGATTGCACTTTTCTTAAGCAACGTGGCCAACAGACATCGTGTTTCTTAGGCGAGTTAATCTATTTTTTTCAAAATAGCTAAAACAAAAAAATTAATGTACATAATTTATTGATTTGCTTTTATTGATTTGAATTTATTGATTGATTGTTACAAATTTAATCATACAATGTTGATATTTTGGAAATAAAAAATAAAAATAAATCTTGGGCCTAAGTAGGCCTAGACCACAGACAAGATATATACTAGACCCTTAGCCTCCAGGTTACAATGGCTGCACTCCTTGGGACAGCTTGAGTCCTTCAACACGGGTATCGCTAGTTGCTATCAAGATGCATAAAATAGCTCAATTAAACATGGTTTCACTTTAGAGAGGACACACATATCCGTCTCGAGTTAATTGGCCTGCTTCCACAAAGCTAGGTTCAGGTAATGAACCAACTCCCTCTTCACATAATCATACCTTACAAAGAGTTTACACAGACTGCCCATTACAACTAAAATGGTCTCTTTATGATGAACATGTTAAAAATTTAACAAATGTACATTTGGAAGTGTTTTTATCACAGAGCATTGACACTAGCGAACCCCAGTGTTGGTGGCGCAAGGAGCGAATTGAAACTTCTGTAAGGCTGAAGATCTGGTATATTCTTATCTGGGGCCTAGACCCTACTTACATTCACATATGGACTATAGGCTACTTTTTGTGACTTTACTTAAGCCTAAAGAATTCCTCATTTTTTCAAATTTCATTTATTAACTTGTTAAATTTATGCCTACATATAGAATGAATAAAACTAGTTTCAACATTTATGCATAAAAATAAATAATAATGAGGAAAGTACCTTTTTTATCACAGCAGCTCATGTCAGGGACTATTATCAGCCTAGTTTAGGAGTTTGGACTGTATAGGCTAAATTCATATCACACAAATGAACTTATGCTTTTGAGAATCTGTGTTCAATAATCAATCCTCAGTCATATTGTTAGCCACATAGTCTAACACACTCATTAGCTTTCAAGTCACAAAATAAAAAAAAATAAAAAAATTACAGTCCACCACAAAAATGTCCAAAACAATAAAGGACGGGGAGATCGGGGTTCAATCCAGGTTGACTGCACTGAAGGTGGTTTTCCCTAAATGGTTTTCCACTCTCCCTCCATGTAAATGTGAGTGCATTTCCTCTAAATTAAGCCTTCCTAATCTCCAATCGATTAATGTAATTAGTACATAGGCATATAACCCAAACGGCTAATAAGATCCAGTGCTAAATAAATAAATACTATCTACCTTTGATCATCTGTCAGGCATTCATGAAGATCTACTTGATCTTGCAGAATATATACATAATGTAGCCTTATATCAGGGGTCGACATGCACAAGTACATCCCACAAGATTTCCACCTTCTGTATGGGATGTGTTTGAGCTTACTCTACATGGACATCAGCAAACAAATAATGCAGTTGTAGGATTCCATTAACCCACTTTGGTAGCCGCATGGTCTAAGACGTCACTCTCACAATAGACTAGATTGCCGATAACAGGAATATCAGGGTTCCATTCTCGGTCGGATGTACTGAGGTTTAGTTTTTCCTAAATTATTTTCCATGTAATTGTGGGCACACTTCCTCTAAATTCAAACTTCCTCATTTCAAACACATTAGTGTGATTAGTACATATTATGCTTACAACTCGAACGGGTAGTAAGATGCGGTGCTAGTAAAAAAAAGTATTCCTTTCAAAATTTCAGAAGTGTATGTCTAGTCATCATTTCAGTCATTATAAAATAGAGATTTCTTGTCAACAAGAGCAAGGCAAGAACAAAATAACACAAAACATTTTTATAACACAAATTACTGTAGACTATTTTGGCATCCTATAAAAAAAACTATATTACCAACCAGTGTAGAATTGGAAATATCATGCGGTGATACAATCATTATAAATAAATAAAATTGTAAATCAAGGCGTGACATTTCCAGTCGCCAGGTTGCCATTGGCGGCCAAACATTTGAGTCTGGTGGCCAAACATTTTTTTTTTTAATGTGTTTCAAACACACCCACTGACCCAACAGTTGCAATTGACAAATGGTACTTCTGCGAAGAAAGGCAGCACTACACAATAACATAAAGTGCTAAAGAACATACTTTTTAAAAATTGTCTATATTTTTCATAATCACGAATACAAAATAGTGGTGACCTAAGATTTTAGTCTGACTGGTGTCTTCAGACTTAAATTTCATGCCCTGTTGTAAAGTAGTATCTTCGCCCTACATCTTACCACTTGGGATTCAACATGAACCACCTATTGAAGGTAATTTTAACAATAATATATGAGGTGCCAACTTTAACCAAGCATTGCCAATGTATAAGACCGGTTCATAACTGCAAATCACTCTTCACATTGATAATAAAGCTGCTTTATGTTAATTTACTGCAATTTATCTACAATTTTTTAAACTGGTAGGCCTACACTGGACCTTATTTTTGTCTTAATAGCGTGGACATTTTTGCAAAACTGGACATTTTTCTTATTGGTACACGGGACCTTTTTTTTGGCCTTACCCATTTTTCCATTGGATCATTTAATAGCGTTGGACATTTTTATATGCAAACTTCTAGGAAAATTGGACATTTTGCATTGGACAATGTGATTTTATAATCTTTCGATAGACTATATTGCTGACAAGGAAGTTGATCTCGTTTGAGCATACTTAATTTGCTTTTTCCAAAATGCTTTCACAAAATTGCGGATACATTTCCTCTAAAAAATTATTGTCCTCTAACACCCGCTATAATTAACTTAATGCGACTATCTCGAATGGGTAACTTATTAAGATGTAGTAAACATAAATACAGAGCCTACTATAACCTCTAAGCTTGGAACTAGGATTGGTGATGTCACAAGACTAGCCGGTTCACCTTGCCCTGTGCTTTTGTATTCCTAAGATAATGACTTATATTTAAACAAGAATCGAGCATATTTTCATAAAAACTAAGTCATCATTTCTACTAAATTTTCTTCACCTTATGTTTCTTTAAATATGAAATTGTTTGACTTATAATTCCCATTTTTGTTTAATTTTAGATGTAAAAGATTCAAAATATATAACTTCCATTCAGGCTCTTAAACTTGTCATTGAAAAATGGTAAGGGGCCTACATGCTACCACTTAGTTGTTGATATTTTTTTCTAATCTAGCTTCAAGGTCATCTGACTGAAATTTACTGATAAGTACAACAAATTAAAAATTTAATTCTTCTAATAAATATTTTAAGATCAACATACATTTTTAAAAGTGTTTTTATGATGAGAATCATATTTGCGAATCTTTAATGCTGATAAACGTCCTTTGTCAATAGCGGTATAGTTACTTTTACAACACTAGAGCTAAGTACAAATTTCCCTGTATTTTACAGGTTCATCAGAAAGACTTCCCATTTTCTCAGACAATTAAGAGAGTAGCATAGAGTAATGAAATTTAATTTTCCATTAAATTGACAAGTATGAGGTCATGTCATTGGTGTTTAGAAAATGATGATTTGACCTCGAAAGAGAAGTTTGATGTAAAAATGTATGCACTTATTACATAATGCAATGTTATTTGGTGGAAAAAAAGGGCGGGAGATAGGACGTGCTCGAATCATCATAGTTTAATTTCTCATTTGACTTTTTCTTCCATGCAAAGGCTCACTATTCATTGCTTCCAGCTAAATGTTCCAAATTCACAATATTTCTTGGATTTTTTTAAGTTTTTCCTCTAACTCCCTGTATATTTTCCTGTTTTTTTTTTCGGTCTAAAAAAATCACCTGTATTTCTCCCATTTTCCAGGCATGTGAAAACCCTGAACACGATACACAACTAGAAGCTAGGTTGTGAGACACCTGGAAAATTGAGAGAACAAGTAAAACACGGGCAATTTGTTGTGTCTGGAAAAAACTGGGAAAACACATGGAATTTCACAAAATAACTTAAAACTATAGGAATATTTGTGGATTTGGGACATAAACTTCCAAGTTTTTAGTGCTATCAGGCCTTTGAAAAAAAAAAAGTGAACTGAAGAAATCACTCTGTGATTCAAATACACATCTCATCTTTTACTTTATACATTGGGTCTTGTAACAACTGCAAGAATTTCCCCATCAAGATCAAATCTTCAGGTTCTAAACACATATGGCATGATCTCACGATTTAATTAATTTTATGAACAATTATATTAAATTCCTGTCCAAGGAGTTTAATAAATATGAGAATTTCTCCTAAAAAACAACAACACATTGTTGGGAATAAAACAAATATTGAGAACCCTGAGACGGCGTGTTATTAAATAAACACATAGAACATGCGCAATTCGCCCGGCTCTTGTGTGACCTAACACCTGTGGAGGGGTTCTAGCTCCAGGCTCGGAGATTGTAGTAGGTGTACGCTATGTTTTGACCCTGACTATTAGTTATTAGATGTTCTGAAAGGAATGTTGTATTTCAAAATGACTTAGCCATGGATCAGGTAGACCATTGTTGAGCTAGGTTAAAGTATACTTAGCTGTTAACAATATAATAAAGACTTGTATATTGAACTACAACTTGTGCATGATCCGTAAATAAGATAAATAGGCCTAATTTAAGATAACGATTTTCAGCTCTTTGAACACAAGTAGCCTATCTATTGGTAACCCCTACTTGTACAGTAGTAGAAAGGAATTTTAAGAAAATACAAACATAAATATTTCTAATCAATTGGTATTGGTAACATTTTACCTTATCATTAGCATTATTTCATGGTTATTAATATTATCTTTAAAAAATTACAGTTTCATATAACATGACTAGGTACATCTAATTGTATGAAAATTGTTTTAGTAACTTTTGTGACTGTCAAAAAGGTTCCTTCCTACTACTTATATTTAACTTTATCATATACTGTATGCAATGTAAACCTATCTTGTGGAAGTTGCATAATTCACTTTTATCATGTTGCTATTTTGTAGAATGTGTCATAATTGAATGGATGTATCTTTTCATGAGAGAGAAAGCTAGTAAGAGTAATAGAAAATGTTTCATCTTCTCATACACCTTGGTGATGGTAGGTCTAGCTGTCTTCCTTAACATCTATGATTTGAGTAGGACACAAGATGGGGATGAATTTAAATGGGTGGGACATTGGTTTTCACCGTCACTAATCCTGCAGAGTAGTAAAAATCAATGTTACCACACACTTGGAAAATGGAGAGAAACAAGGGAATTTTTGTGTCTGGGGGAAAAAAAACCCCAGGAAGTTCTGCAGAAAAAAACTTAATATAAACGGGAAATTTGGGACATTTAACTACAAGCTTTAAATAGTAGGCCTGTTTAGGATATATAAGCTAATGTGAAGTGAAGGACCAAGTACACTGTCTTATTGCCTCCTTCCCCTAAAATAGATTTGTTTTAATTAACACCACACCTAGTCAATTTAATGAAAAATTAATTTCTTTTGTAAAACCTGGAAAACACTGTAGCGAGTTTGGTACCAGAAAATTGTGAGAATTCTAAAGAATTCTTTGAGTAGCATTGAAACAATTAACAGGTCTAATCTTTTAAACATGTTCTAAAATTTGTTAAGAATACTTTAAGATGCTGCCTATATTACTTGGTACATTAGTTAATCAACTGACCTTTTTCATTAAACATTAGAGCGGTTTCACACGAGTCAACTATCGCCTGTCAACTATCGCCCGTCAACTATCACTTTGTTGATTAACATGGAGGTATTTTGGAGGTTTCACACGAAGTAACAGAGTTTCCTTCCCCGTCAACAGTCGCTCATAAGTTGCCCACTATTGGTGATTTGTGGAATAGTTGCTCGTCAGGATAACTATCGCCCACCCGGCACCTGCTTGGTTAATCACGTGTTTATATGGTGCCATTCACACGGGGCAACAATCGCTGGCCAGTATCCCAAGTGGTGCCGACCTCCTAGCACCTGTTGAATTTTATTTGTGGTATGGAAGGTTATCTGGTTATCTATTGTCTGTTTGTTTTTTACTGCATAGTCTTTAAGAAATATTTATAATTATTACACACTTCACTAGAGATTTATTTAAGCTAATCATAAGTAATTTAAAGTGATTAGGAATTTTCACCCATATCTCTCAACCCTTTCCAAGGATATTTCCATCTTTTTTACTATTATTATTAAACATCTAGATTAATTTTTTTATATTAAGGCTTGAAAGTGCTATCAATTCCATTGAAAGAGTATTCTGATAATTAATGTGTAGTTAAAATTATATTGTTCGACGCCAAAGCTCAATCAGTACCGTATCTGCCACTAAGCCAAGGGGTCCCAGGTTCAATTCCCAATATGGCTAAAAAATTTATCATTGGTGAAATGTGGATGTCCCCTTTTACAGTGATGAATTGGCAACCGGGGGCTGTGTGATGTGCTTGTTCTAGATTTAAGGAGCCACAAAAAAGAACCATGTCCTCCAAATTCCTAATAACTGACCTATTTTTTCATGTACTTTGGTTAAGTTGGTACTAATTTTTCTTTTACAGGGTGAAAGTTCACCGGTTATTGTTGCCGGGCGATAGTTGCCTTGTGTGAAATGGCTCGGTGATAGTTGACGGGCGATAGCTGCCTCGTGTGAAACGGCTCTTTGAAATCATAACTTATCTTTAAGTATTTGTAAATTTGAAAAACAAAATATGGAAATGGTAGCTGAATCTGGAACTCGGTGTCCAGGTGTCATTCTTCTCTTCAAATTTACAAACTAATATTACCGTACTTTATGCGGCTACATCCGTAACCTATAGCTCATTTTTATCTTCTAAGCTTCGCTATTCATTTAAAATTAATTGTACAAGTCTTTGTAGGGACACAGTCAAAAGAGCAGTATCTGACAGTTGCTAAAGAGCAATTCTGCAGTCATGGGTGTGACATTTGTGCAAAATTTTCTATCAAATACCCCTTTTAAAATATCTAAAATAAAATTTTATTATGAGGAGTTTATTTACAGTTTTAACCTTAATTTTTTCTCTTTTTCACTTTTGTAATTATAAAAATCAAATGTTTAAACCTACATAAAAGGATTTCAAATCAAATGTTTGTTAGAGGTGTGACAAATTCTAGACATTTATTCTACAAGAGTGTTTGGTTCATTAGACTTTTCTCTGATGGTGTTAAACTATCTAATAATAATTTATTTTATAAAATAACACGGTTTTTATTCTTCATGCAAAAGGGTATGATATTTAAGTACAAATTGCCTAAGGTTAAAAACTGCTATAATATATTACGGATTTGACAGTGCAAATATAATGTGTCTGGCCTACATTTACAATAAGAACTTGAGGTATTAGTAGAGAGTTTTAATTTTGTATGCGAGTATTATTATTATTTAAAATAATATATTCCATGAATATGCCATAAATAAACACAATTAAAATAAATTATTTTATGTGTAGTTAAAATTCAGTAAATTCTGCTTTTAATACAGTACATCTTTTAAAAGTAGCCTACTTTCTTATGGGACTAAACGTGTAACTAAACATAACAGTTTATAGGCATCTTGAACAATTGCATTCAATTATGGTAAGAATCTAACATTGATAAAAAATTTTTTTAACAATCTTTTATGATAATTGTATTAATGCGGGCTACCAAAGAGGTTTAGCATTAAAATCATGATTTTTCAAACATTAATACCTACATATTGAAAAATTGTAATTAATTCTGTTACTGACAATGTTTATGCTGGATTTTGGAAGAACTTTTTGGATTTTATTTACAAAGACAAAGGAAACATCTTTTTAATTCATTTTAGAACTATTTGCTATGGCAATTATTTAAAAACATAATTTTAATTTTCTTATCCCCATCAGATTCATTTTGGCAAATACTAACATATTCACGATATAAGTTATTCTTCTTCCGAAATGGGTAGTAGACATGGTGCTAAAAAAATCAATTTTAAACTTTACTGGTGTAAGGCGATCTTTTATGTCTCAATATGATCTCGCCGAAATCTAACCTAGATAACAATACCCAACAAGCCATCGATTTAGGTTGAAATCCTTTAACTCCTTCATAGAATGATGCAATTTCGGAATGTGTATGTGTCTAAAAATACTATTACATTAAGTTGCAACGTTAATAAGATAATTTTTGTGATAAATAGTTATTATTATTATTAGCACCGCGTCTTACTACCCGTTCGGGTTATATGCACTTACGCTAATGTGCAATGGTAGGGTGATTGTGAGATGAAATGGAGGACCTACAGTTTAACGTGGAATCCGAACCACGGTGGAGGCCTGGCATTCCTCACATTCACAGATATATAGTGACTGGAGAAGTTGGAAATGGGCTCTGGAAAACCTGGAAAAGTCACATAATTTAAAAATATAGTTTTGCTGGACACTCAGATAACTGTTAAAATCCATGGCCTAGAAGTTATCCTTGTTTGATTCTAACATAAGGGCTCACGCCATTTTCAAATTTGCGCACAATTCTCAGCTAATTGGTTGAGACCAGTTTATTTAGTTAAGTTAAGGGAAGCATTACCAAACTGGGATTTGGTATTATCTTTGTCATAAACACTCTTAAACAACTGCGATACCAGGACCGTGAAAATACTGTGGCAGTAAACAGCGATACCAGTTCAATCGTTAATACATGCCTATTGTAAATATCCATCCTACTTCTGCCCATATTTATTAGTCACAACTATGCATTCATATTTGTGTATTTTAATTTTGGATATATGTTCTCTTCAATAATTTGGTCATTTTTTGACTGTCAACAAAATAATTAATTGAGGCAAATGTGTTTAGACCATTATCATTATGACAAAATGATCTCTCTCGTAGTAATACTATGAGCAATGATCATTAGTTAATCACCCTCATTGATTTTTCTCAAATCAGAACCAACTGTTCTCAATTAAAGATTTTCTTAAGACAATTCAAAATATTTGTTATCACAGAGAATAATTTATCAAACTTTAATGATGATGATGATGATAATAATAATGAAACAATTTTAACTAGCAATATAGCAACATTAGATTGAAAATTAGGAAAAGTATATAGTCAGTAAATGCATGCCAATACTTGGTCACTAAGTTGTTGACATCTTGCCTGTTGTCAAGGAATGTAAAACTCAGAATAAACAAAACAGTAAATTTACTGGTTCTCTATGGTTGTGAAATGTGGTTGATCTCTTACCTTAAATGACGAAAACAAACTTAGAGTGTTCAAAAACAAGGGGCCTAGGAAGATATTTCATCCAAAAAGGGATGAGGCTATTGGGAGTGAAGGAGGTTACTTATTGATGAGTTACATACCATGTACTCATCACAAGACATTGTTAAGATAATCAAGTTTAGTAGATTATGGTTGGCAGGACATGCATCATGAATGGGAGATTCTCGAACCTTGTGTAGAACTAGACACAGATGGGAAGATAACATTAGAATGAACATAAAAGATGGTGTGTAATTATGTGGACTGGATGAAAGTAGCTCAAGATAGGGATGGATGGCGTACTTTTGTAAGTGCAGCAATGAACTTTCGAGTTCCTTATGACATTAAGTATGTAACTATAATATTGTATGTATACACACACATACACAAACATAGTGTTTTAACTACGGTATGTATACAAATTAATCCCGCGATTTATTATGGTTAATTTTGTTTCATTTATTTAAAAACATATTTTTTTATATTTTAAAACATTTGTTCTTTTCTTTGAAACATTACTAATCATACTGTATTTCATATATATTTAAATTAATTTTATATATCAGCATCTTAATTTCATTTTAAAGTAATTTGGAATACATAGGTTTTTTTTATTTACACCACTTGTTTTTTAACCAAATTTAATCTTGATACTCATAATCTTTCTTAGAACATTGCTTTAGATCCATTAGTGATGTTAATTTTTAGAACTCATTTAATCGGTACAAAGATAAATCTTGAGTGCATGGCTACTGCTACCTGCTAGTGGAAAGTGAAAAAAATAGAAATTTGTCTCTTTATAGACCTCATTTGTGATATCTAAATACCTTGATAAACCACTGTTGCCACATTTTGTTGACTATGTTGTAGTGAAACTACGTTAAATTTTGAGGGTTACCTTTATAAATGATTTATTAGATATTGAGAAATACAAGAAAATACACTTATTGTTGTGGTTTTTAAATGTTTTCTTACAGTACAGTAAGTCCTCGACTTGCACTGTTCCCAAGGTTTTCACACAAGTTAAAAAGCCACATAAATTGATTGGTGCTTAAATAAAATGTATTTTTGACAAATATATTTGTTTGAAGGTATAATTAAAGGATAACAGGCTCTGTATATGAAAATAAATCTTTGAGAAAATGACTTGTACTCAAGGTAGAAACAAACAAAATGACAAATTAAACTTTCAACTGTGGGTCAGCTTATTAGGAACACCAACTATTACGTTTAAAGTTATACTTGATAGATGGTGTTTCTAGTTGTAAATCAAAGTACCATAACTGTGTGTATATACAAATCCCCATTCAAATTCGTGTAAGCCTGTATCAATATTTCTGGATGTTCTCGGTCAATGAAAATATGGAAAACCTGTTAATGTCAGGGAGTTAAAAACTGCCAAGAAAATCAGGTAATTGCCAGGGAGTTTTGGAATCTATCAGCAATCTATCTATTTAGCTATCTAGGGAAGAGAAATGTCTTGATTGTCATCTTAGTAGATCACTATTTTAAACCAAGTCATTGTACAGTCAAACTCGGTTATAGTGTCATCCAATGTACAAAGTAAATTACATGGCTTTAACTGCGTGTTGTACTAACCAATGTAGGGGTTCAATCAGATATAAAGAAGAAATACATAGGATCATTCTAGACAATACCAATACTAACATTAACAAAGAAGTAAACTAAATCTTATTTTTAGTGATGACTTTAAAGCAATTTATAAACAATTACATTTATTATAATACTAGTAACTGATACTGACAGATGCGAGCTATGATAAAAAATACAATCTTACAAATATTAAAAGTAATCTGTTATGTTCTTCTCTAAATCGTCCTTGTCATACATTTCCTGATGCTTTTGAAAAGTTAAAATACTCAAGGTCACTTGGTATTGTTTTAAAAGGGTTTTGATGTCCACTCCACTTTCCTAGATCTTCCACTTCATGGCCAGCCTCCTAATAATCCTTCCCTCCTCTATCTTTGTTGTATTGACCTAAGCACCTCATGGAAAGTGTTCTCCCAAGGAGATGACCAGTTAGGGCAATAGACACGCCCGCCGCCAGAAACCCTGGTGGAACTTACCCCTTTTCCTCTTCATCTTTAATTTTTTAAACGGGTTGGGCGAGAACCCTGGGTGAGATGTCGTTTTAAACAATTTGGTGATTTTCATATGTCTTTGTAAGCAAGGTCTGGAAATCATGTTTCATGGAGGTTTATTTAATTATTACCACTCATTATTATATGCTATAACCAAGTTCAATTACATAATTATTTATAACAAAATTGAGTTAAACTTTTTTGATATATCATGATATAAAGATTTAGTCAGGGAAATTTGAATTTTTGATCAGGTAAAAGTTAAGGAATTTTTCCTTCTAAGAGTTTTGTGGCCACCCTGATATTTGACTTGGCTAAATAAAATATATAGAAGCTTAAATATATTTGGCATACACACAAATTTTTTATGGAGCCACAAAATTAAAATACTGATCATCACATAAGTTTTAAACAGGCGGGGCTACATGTTTGAAATATTCATGTTTGACAATTTACACTCATAATGTCTTTGAAGATTTATGAGAATGAATAACAAGAGAAAACTGATAAGTTAGTGGACAGAAAATTGGCATATGCACTTAGAGGCTCTGAAGTGCCAATTTTTATTCCTGTGTCAGTAGTTTCAACTCGGGCATGATTTTTTTTTATGTCAAAACAAATCATTGCTTGTAGAACATAATGAATGCTATTGAGATGATTTCATTATAAACAAAAGAATCCAATCCAGTCTTGGCCAATTATAACATTGTAATTAAAGGAGGAACGCGTATCTATATATTTATGATAAATATGCTTTGCAAATAACTAATTACAAAAAAAAATACTTTCCCTACATGCATACTTTTCTTGCATTGTCTATTTTTCAATTATCTATAGTAAATTTTATAACTTGCTATTAAATCTGACTCTTCAAGTTTGTACAGAAACAGTGGTGTGTCATTGAGACAAACACTGGTGTGACACCAAACTAAAATATCTGTTCTGCTCAAAACCAAAACATTTTGACTATCAACTGTTTTTAGTAGGTATTGTAAAGAATCATGGGTTAACACACAATTCGGCAGTTGTGTCAACAAGATTCTCCTTTCTATTTTTGGCAAAATTGTGGACCAAACTAAAAGGACCCCAAATGTTTAACATTTAAATTCTTAGGGGCTACATAACCTCAAAAAGAATCTTATGAACTCTTAAAAACATAAAATCGCACAAAAAGCTCCTAATGATAATTATAATCATCTTATAATGATTCATTTGCCGGTTTTGTTTGTGTTCCATGATATACCTTAACATTAGTTTCATCTTTAAAAGCTTTCATGATTCAGTCATACCCATAAATACGTGTTTCTAAAACATTGCATCAAACTTTGGCAGGATAATCCTTGGGTGAAATTAGAATAATTCTCATAAGCAACCTAGGGTCCATCTTCAATATTAAGGGCGGTATACACCCCTAAAGACAGAGCTAAAAACGACTTGTGTGAAATATTATGAAAACTGCTTAGGGTATTACAACGAATCTTTGTATACTACTTATTGAAACCTTGATCATTAATAAACTAAATGTGCTGTTACCGTTACCTACCCCCATCATGTAAAAAAGGGGGGGTTGTAACACATTTTTTCTAAAATAAAATATGTCAGAGTAAGTATTACCAATTTTTACTTAAGATTACAAAACAGGGAATCAAAATTAACAAAAAAGGTGTCTTGGAGAAACTGTCTAGCTTTCCTCGTTTCTGAGATAATCATGCATGTTTAATTTCAAAGACAATGTTAATTCCTGCCAGGTAGGGAGCCAATAAAGCTGTGTTTCTTCACCCCCCTCCTTTCCCCCACTCTTATTATCACTATCTTCCCCTCCCTCCATGAGCAGACTGCATCAGTCCACACGACTTCACTGCATGTTGCACGTATTACTAGTCAAATGGCAAAGTACACAAACGCAGAAATGACAAAGTACACAACGCAGAAATGACAAACATGGTCATGCTGTACGGTGAAGCTAGAGGAAACGCAAGAGCAGCTGCACGGTTGTACCAGATAGATATCCTGCGCGACGTCAACCTTATCACCGGACCTTCACCGATGTCACTCAGCGACTTCGTGAAACAGGTACATTTCAGCTACGAGGGGGAGCTGGTCACCCGAGGAATGTTCGCACTCCAATTGTTGAAGAAGAGGTACTGAATTATGTGGATGATAACGCATCAACAAGCACACGTGCCGTTGCGCATCAAACGAATGTGTCCAATTCCACAGTATGGCGTGTCATGCATGATCAGCTGCTGCATCCGTACCACATGCGCAAGGTGCAGGCATTGGGGCAGCAGATTATGCTCCTCGACAAGAATTCTCTGACTGGTTTCTGCAGCAGTGCGGAGTGGTTCCTGATTTCTCCTATAATATTGTTTTCCGATGAGGCAACATTCAGCAGAGACGGCTATTTTAATAGTACAAATAGTCACATTTGGAATGACGTGAACCCTCACGCAACTATCATCATAGGCAACCAGCATAGATTTTCTGTCAACATCTGGGCAGGCATCGTGGGTAACCATCTCATTGGCCCTTACCTGATGCCACGACGTTTGACTGGCCACATCTACTACCAATTTCTGAAATTTGCATTGCCACAGTTCCTCGAGAATGTACCGCTCTCCGTTAGACAACGCATGTGGCTACACCATGACGGTGCCCCACCTCATTTCCCAAGAGCTGTGCGTGACTACCTCAACACTGCATTTCCTGCCCGATGGATAGGAAGAGATGGATCTGTTGCATGGCCACCACGTTCTCCTGACCTAAATCCGTTAGACTTCTTTCTGTGGGGCTTTGTCAAAGCTTTGGTGTACGAGACAGCTGTTGAATCTGAGGAAGACCTGTTAGCCAGGATAGTTGCTGCATGTGATAAGGTTCAAGAAACTCCACGTGTTTTTGAAAGAGTACGCCAGTCATTGATACGTCGCCTCAATTATTGCAATAACGTTAGGGGCCACCATTTTGAACACTTGCTATGAATCTGCTTTTGAAGCTAGGAACTAAAACATGCAATAACTACAATTTGTATTTCTTAATGTAGCTTTCAATATTCCAGTGAGTGTAATGAATAAAATCCCACCCAAGTGTGAACTGTGTAAGCATAACTCACTAATGTAATAAATAAACACATCGGAGCTTATGAAGAAGGAAAAGTATCAGAGTTTCTCCATCATAACACACAAACCAGCCTTGTTTACCAAATGTACGTGATACATAGTCACACGTGCCGGTAAAAATGGTTAAACGACTGCATTGCGAAATAAAACTGCGATTCTGGCTGCCTACCTGGCAGGCATTTGCACTTGGCTCTGATCTCAAACTTGTGTGATTATCTCAGAAACGGGGAAAGCTAGACAGTTTCTCCAAGACACCTTTTTTGTTAATTTTGATTCCTTGTTTTGTAATCTTAAGTAAAAATTGGTAATACTTACTCTGACATAATTTATTTTAGAAAAAATGTGTTACAACCCCCCCTTTTTTACATGATGGGGGTGGGTAGCGGTAACAGCACATTTAGTTTATTAATGATCAAGGTTTCAATAAGTAGTATACAAAGATTCGTTGTAATACCCTAAGCAGTTTTCATAATATTTCACACAACAGTCGTTTTTAGATCTGTCTTTAGAGGTGTATACCGCCCTTAATATTGAAGATGGACCCTAGGTTGCTTATGAGAATTATTCTAATTTCACCCAAGGAGTATCCTGTCAAAGTTTGATGCAATGTTTTAGAAACACGTTGTATATTAATAATTTATTTAGACCTAAATAAATTGTTCATTTTTGTGTGTATTCTGGTTACACTTAAAGGTAGTTGTCTTACCTTGACTGATTGACCTATGAGCTATGACCCTATCTTATAAGCTGAACCATAATAGAAACAAGCATGGTAAGCATTTTCCCCTTCACAGTAAACTGGGAGTACATTGAGTCCCACCACTACTTATCGATTCTTATTTATTTATTTGTTTGTGGTATTTAATGTGTATTTTCTGAACAGACTAATTATATCATTTATGTACACAATTTAAAAACTAACTTGATTCTAGAACAGACACAACACCCCACTCTCCTGGCTGTTAATTTATTTATGTGAAAGGAGAAGTCTTAAGTTCACTAATGATTAATTATTCGGCCATGCCAAAAATTTAACTTGGGAACCATAGTTCACTAGACAGATGAACTTCTGACTGGTCTAAGGTGTTACACAACACCACTACTACATAATAGCTTTATGTGCACGTAGTGCATGTATACATATGTTTTAAGCAATTCTTAGGTTTTTTATTTATTCTCCAAAGTATTAATTTATATGTCAAATGCATGTTTGATAATTTATAATTAGCACTTGCATGTTAGAGATTTATTTACAAAATACTTTTCTTAGTTTAATAGGAATGCAACTACTCCCCCTCCATATAATATATTTAACTTGTTAGGATTTCTTAGCAAAGAGTGTTTTCATAAGCATTCAGCTGCTAAGTTAAACTTTTTAGATATATTAATAGGTATTTTCAGAAACTTTAAATCTTAATGATTCTTAAGTTTTGCAAGATGAGTAGGCCTACCATTACAGTAGACTACCTATGTGATGATTGACATCCAATCACCTGTGGACCCTGTTCTCTCCCAGGGTTGCTGCCAAGGAACATGAGCGTGTTTAAACCGAAGATCCAACATCAACCAGTGCCTGAATGACCTTACATCAGATAAGAAGTTTCCAATGCCCCTGTACTAGGAGGTCACCATGGAAATGCCTTGTTTCGATGGTGCGGGAGGTCTGATTCAGATGAAGGTCGTGGATTCAGACGAAGAAAGTTTTCCTCTGACCCTTTGTGCTGCCCTGTGTGTGGTGTGACTGTGCGTCATGGCGAGTTACAAACTCATTTTGCTAGGGAACTGGACTGCCTACTAAAATTAAGCTCTTCCAACAGAGGACGTCGCCAATCACTTGATGCTTTTCGTGCTTTAAACAACTCCACAGCGTTACATTCGCAGAAAATTCAAATCAATGTTTCACCCGAAGACCGTTGGAACACCTTTCAAAAGATCAAGACCAACAGACAAGGGAGGCTGCATACCGAAAAGCCGTAGACATAAAGGAAATGAATCCATTTGTCCTGTATGCACTAATAATGTTCAGGGTAGTATTGAAGACCTGAAATCACACGTGGAAATGTGCCTAAGGAAACAGAATGGAGAGCCATGTGACGATGAGTTTGTGGATGTGGAAGGTGACAGTGAAATGTTTGAGGAGTATGAATGGGCAGGACAGCAGCGTGTGCGAGCCTCGACATTACTCGAGGGAGGGTTTGCCGCCACTGGGATGGCGACTTGCAGCAGTCACTCAAATGCAACGGAAGAGGATGTGGACATTGTGGTCGACGAAGATGACTGTGCAACTTATGGTCCGGCCCAATACTCTGAAAGAGATATTGTTCTGATAACTAATGATGAGACAAAGGAGGTACTAAATGAAGCTGTTACTGGTCCTGATAGTGGCAATACATCACTTAACAATGGTAACGCCTCTCAAGAAAGTAGTGAAGATTTTGTTCCAAATGAAACTAATTTAATTTCGGGATCCACCCTGTGCTTATCTGATGCACCTTCGGGTACATTGGTAAACCCTGTAGTCGATGTTCTCAAGGCTCGTGTTCGGGAATTGGAAACAAAGGTTACTAGTGACAAGAAGTGTGCATGTCGCATTTGTTTGGAGCCATACGATAAACCTGTCATTTCTGTGTCCTGCTGGCATGTGCATTGCCAGGATTGTTGGTTGCGTGTTCTTGGGGCCAAAAAACTTTGTCCTCAATGCAACATGATAACATCCTCTTCAGATTTGCGTAGAATTTATTTATAATTTTCATACACATTCTTTGATTTGAATTATTTCAAAACTTTGTTTAAAATATTAGTTAACTTAATAAGGTAATTAAAAAAAAATATTCTTTGACACTTAAATAAAGGTCTAATTATAGCTTTCCCCTATGTCATTCTAATGTGTTTTAGTTATTACTTTATTAAGGGGAAACTTGTCTCAATAATATTGTTCTCAAAAATGTAATATTAAATCTTTTGATATGCCATATAATTTAATCACTTTGAATCATTTGAAAAACTTGATTATTCTTAAGTAAGTTTTGCATGTCTGAAGTTAGGATAGATTGATCCAAATTATAACAATTTATTAGATAAGAAATGATTCTGGAACATTGTTAGCATTATTTATATTGTTTAGTTTGATATTAGTTTATCTGCTTTGTCCTCATGTTTTATTTTGGTTTGTATTTTCAACTGAACTAAGTAGATCATATACAGGGTGGCCACTAATCGGGAAAACGGGAAATATGCTTCAATTTTGAGCATATGGGAAAAAAACCTTAAAAAAACTTAAATTTGGCCATCTCTTGGGTATTTTCAAACATTAAAGAGTTTTTTAATTCAAAAAGTGTGAGCAAACTAAACTACAGTGTATTTTCCTAAACTCAATTTTGTGTTAAATTTTCAGAAAAAAATCACACTATTTGAAGTTTTTAGCAGACAACGGCTGACAACATGTCTTGTCTATAGGCTGTTCCACTCCTAAATTGCAGTACAGGCTCTTATGGACACTTACCATCTCTTTCTGACCCATTGGTTTCTCTGTTAATGTTTTCCTTTCTAAACCCCGCGGAGCTGCCATTTTGTAGCTTAAAAATGAACATAGTTATTTCTATGAAATAAGCATGTTATATTATATAACATTCACTGATACCTCTATAAAAGCTACCAATTTTTTTTTTAAATCATTTAATTTTTACAAAACATGAAAATTAACAGATGTATCTCAGTTTCATGAGTTTCCAAATACATCACATCATAATCTTGTCCCAATTATGTGGGAAAGCCGATAATTTTATGGTGGAATTAGTATTTATTATTAAGAAAACCCACAAAGTCTGAACTAATTTTATTTCACACGAGGTTTTAAAGAAGTTAAAACATCTTGAAAAAGGCCCTACTTAAAGTAAAACATGAACATGTTGTCTAAAAACTGTTTTTATTTTGATTTTACATGGGTATTACTATATGAAAGAAATTATAAGAATAGCTCAAATTTTATTTTTGAAATAACTATTGACCAAAAGCACCTTCCTTCCATTTATGTTTGATAGCATGTTGAAGTTGCATAGTAAGAAACACAATTTACACTATACCCAGTCTTGAAGATAACAGCTCTTTTGACAATTGTGATGTTGAAAACTGAAGAGTTAAGTCAGTTCATCCTATTCACATAAAAATAGGTAATATTATCTACATGCACAACATTAAATCCATCTTACATTCATTTGGAAACAAATATACTTCTTTGTTTGTATAATTAAGTAGGATGGATTTTTTTTTTTTTTTGCAATTGTTGAGACATGTTAAATATTGAAGATACATTTTATGTATAGCGACAAAATACCAAAATATACTTATGGTCGAAGAAACCAGCTACCCACAGTTTTAGTTGATCAGTGGAAGGTGTTATACTCTTATTTCACTTTATCACTGTAAGTAATCAGTTTGGGGTTTGAATCCTGTCTGAATCCACTGGCATGAGTCCAACACCTTACCACAGTCGGTAGTGTGTGTGCGCCAACTGAGCTCGGGGTCCCGGGTTCCATTCCTGGCATGACCAAAGATTTATTTTTGGTAAATTATCAGATGGGGGAATGAATGTTGTCTTTTACTTAGTATTAAATTAGTTTATAAGTTGTATTGATATAATCACTGTGTTCAAAAGTCCACATAAAATACACCCAATACAAAAAGAATTCTCTAGAATTGGTTTTTTAAAGTGATTTTTTCATAGTTCTAGGCAAATCATCAATATTTTTCAGCATGTGGCCGGGTTCATTTAGTAAATAGTCTCCATCTCCCTCTGTTCTTCCACCATTATTCTCCTCTCACTTGCACACTTTCTGTTATCTACCCCTGCCATCTCTTTCTTGGCCTCTCTTGCGGTCTTTTTTCTACATACTTCATTTCCATAATTTTGTTTGGTATCCGGGCTAATACCAACCCCAATTATGCTTAGAAACTTTCCTCATCCTTAAGAAACAATATTTTTGATTTAAATTAGTATAAGTTGCTGATGGCCAACACAGGTGCCAGGCGTAGCACTAAGTGTAAGTATAAATATCACCCTCCTGATTCTAGCACCAATGAATCTCCCTACTGATAAGTCGAAAATGTGAACTAGTGTCCTTTCAGAAAGACAAAGAACAGCCGTTTGAAACATACCTAGGAAGTCTGTTCACCAGTCGGGAGCTATCAGTCTTTTGTTTTGGTCAAATATTTTGGTGCAGGCCTACATGGTGTTTGGTGAGTTAATTGGAATTGTTATCGAATGTAAAACTAAGACTATAAACGACTTGCTATTTTATCAAAAATCTAATAAGGTATGGATTATTTAGGTAATTGTTTAAGTAAGTGTACACACATCTGCATGCATATAGGGGGGTAAAACATTTGTTTTAACTGACTTGTGAAAACAATATTAATTTCGACATAGCAGAATTCAAACCCCAACACACTCATCATGTGTGATTTTGTGTGGTGTCTGTTTAATGTGAGTTTAATATAATAGTAAGAGGTAATAATAATAACAACCCCAATAAGACGCAATTATTGACATAAATCAAACTTCAAATATATTGCCATAGAGTGTATAGACTTTGTAGGTATAGAATGATTAAGTTTATAATATAAAAATCGTCAGTTTGTCTAAAGCAGATAAAATCAGTCAACTGTGTGCTCCATAAGATCTATATTGCAATTTAAGAGTGGAACGACCTATAGTTCGTTAAATGGCGGTTAGTTAGCATTCACATATACTGTCAGAATCAGAAAAGAAGACTATTTTTGACAGTAAAACATTTACTTAAACAATTTAAATTTATTTAAATGCTAAGTCATATGATTAGCAGCTGCCACTTTTGATAGAGAGTATTAATATAAATATAAAATAATACTAATAACAAAATAAAATATCAATATCGACCGTAAAAGAATATGTAAGCTTATGTATTTTAGGACCTGTAAAAGTTTCATCCTATCAAAATCCAACTAGAGTTTTTGTGTTGTCATTGGGAGGGTTTTGCCCATGGTGGAGGTTGGCCTGGGGGTGGGGGAGGGGGAAGAGGGGTCAATACTCTACACGCTTGTAAAAAAAGTTGTCCCTCCTTCTGGAATAAATTTACCCCGCCTCTAGTATTTTTAATTATATTTTCAAGTGTCTATCTGAAAGATGGCCTGTCCTCAAAATCCAAATAGCTTCTAAAGACACTTATTAAAAAAAATACAGGGAAGCAACAGGTCAAATAGTTCTTAGGGGCACTGACTGTTAAAAAAAATTTCAGCAGAGGACTACTCTAAAATATAATCTTTGGGGTTTCATTCAAATTTTGCTGGGTAAAGACCAATCTGGATAGTTTGTTGAGGAATTTAATCATTTCCAAGCGAGAATCACTAAATATCTTCTAAGGGTATCCAAATTTCAGTAATTATATGGGAATATTTAAATAACATGAAATACATAAATGTGTAATATAATATAATATATATGCACAATATTTGATTGATATTTGAAAGAAATTGGTAATAATAAATTCCAAGTTATGATAATTTATAGTTATGAATGTCTTGAAATTATAACAAACATCTACAAATTCAGTACATATTAAAATTGTAAACATTTGAGTCAAAGTTACACTTAAAACTATGTTTTTAAAAACAAAGGATGATGTGATCATGAATATTTCGTATTTCTGTATTATTTTGAGAATTGACAGAACAAGTTATTAAATTTGAAAAAATATAAAAATTGAATTTCTTTCTTAGCTGTATTTCTCCGTTTCTTGGTTACTGCTGCAAGTGCTGTAACGCTATTTATACAACATGTTTTTATGCTACGACGGCATCATCCTCAGGTCAGATATTAAAACTATGTAATTGAGTATTCCCTGTTGTGTGATTAAGGAAACTCTAACAAAATTCTAGAGTTTTTTTTAGTTTCCTTAATCACACAACAGGGAATACTCAATTACATAATTTTAATATCTGACCTGAGGATGATGCCAACATAGCTTCGAAACATGTCATATAAATAATGTTGCAGCAGTAACCAAGGAATGGGGAAATACAGCTAAGAAAGCAATTCAATTTTAATTTTTCTCAAATTTAATAAATTGTTCTGTAAATTCTCAAAATTTAATACAACTTGTACAACCTAATTTCACTAAAAATTGAATTTTATTTATAAATATTCTTAAACGTTCCTTATTAAACAATTCTAATGTTTTTCAAAAATTACATGGGAGATGACCACTCCAAATTGCTTGTAAAAAAATAATTTTCAAATATTTTACAGACAAGTACCACACCAAATAATTTCCAGGGGTATCCATCCAATTTTTAAATATTTGCCAGGTTAGGGTGACTGGATGGAACATGCTATCCCCCCTTAGCACCCCTCCCCACCCCCCCAACACAAATAAGGTACTGCCGCCACTGGGTGTAGCCCATTTGTGTACATACTACTGCTCAAATTGTTTATTAGCAACTCATGGTAGAGTAATTTCATGGTTGTAGGCTGTAACCTTAAAGTATTTTTAGGGGGGATTGAGGGGTCTCAATTGTACTTGCTTGTGGCAAAATTTCCCAATAGAAGATGGTAAGGAATTTTTAAATCAAAGACCAATCTTTAATTAATTTTAAGTGTTATAATATAATTGAGGTTCTAGGTATTATTCATTGTTTAAGACTAGAATAATCTACAAGCCTAGGTGTTAAGTAGAAACAGTTATTAATAATCAATCCTTGCTTAGGCACTAAATTTTGACGGCTTGTTCAACACACATTTTACAAGACGATTTTGTTCAGAAACATTATTTTGTTCAAAGTATTACAACTGGTAGAAAAGCCTTTAAAAAAAATTGTAAAAAAAAATTGTCATGAAAAATACTAGATTTTATTCTAGAGTTTGAGTGGCCACCCTGATATAACAAAAATGTGTTAAGTATGTGAATGACTGAATTTATTTACCGTTTAAAAACACTTGCAATTTTCAAATACACACATTTAAACACGAACCAATTATTCTAATTTTCAAATACACACATTTAAACATGAACCAATTATTCTATAGCTTTAAATTTTAGTAGGTAAAGTTTAAATTATATCAACAGATCTAGTGTGTTTGAATAGGGAAGTTCAATGTTTGAATCCTGATCATGTTCCCGTTGCTTATATTTTAAGTATAGGTAGCACAAAGTTAAAAAGAACTTTTTAAGTGTCCAATAATAAAAGAGTTTATTAAAATATGGGTTTTATTATTTTTATTGTATTTTTTAATGTGGTAGTCTATCTTTAGTACAAATATATTTTTAATCTAGAATATGTTTAAGATAATATTTATTTATTTTAATTTTCATTCATGTTTCATTGGATGGGGTTAAGCCTCGTGGAAGAACATTCAAAAGGTTTTTATTTTCTTTCCATTAAGTTAAAAATACTAGAGCAAACTATGTGCCTTTTAAGAAAAAATTACACAATTTGATAACTTTAAAATAATTTTAACTGATTAACCAAAATCTGACAATTTTTTTTTTAGAAAGTTCTACAAAGGTATATGATTGAGCATTTTAATATTCATAAAAAATTAAAAATATGTAAATGTGCATTTATTAATACAAATAACTTTTTAAAATTAATTTACAAAAATACTTTGACTCTTCCTAATGGTTAAACTAAAAATACATTGAAATGAACTGAAAGTTTTTCTTCAGAGTATAAATATTTTTATAGGCCCACTAGCAAATTAGATTTTAAAGATTTATTGAAATGCATCCATTTTTATCTTATTACTTAAAAAAGGCATTTTTATATAACTCCCCACATGTGCTTACTACCATTAGTAATTTGTTCTCAGTGTATAACATATGAGAGAAGTCAAAGATTGTTGTTGAATATTCAAATTCTATTATTACTTTAATGGCTTCAATAAAGGTTGGATAAATAGATTTAAGGCCTGCTCCCACCTAGACGAATCAAAGCAAAGCAAAAATTATCTTTGGAAAATACTTTTTCGATTCAGTTGAGTCACCAGCTAAAGTTTGAAGCTATTTCGCAAATCAGTGTGGTGTTATTGCCACGCGAGGCTGTGAAAATATGTGTTACTTGCCTGTAGGTGTTCAAGTTTGTTTAGTTTTGTTTGAAAGAGAAGCTGCAATGGAACTAACTACTTAAGTTCATTGTTACATACTTACTTTACTTACAATACAAATTACAAAAACTATAGCACTGGTAACTTGAGAGGAGATCAATACTTGGAGTAAATTAATACAACATTTAAAATTGCACATAAGTCCACCTACATTTATTTGAATCTTACAATTTATATACAAGCATTTATTTATATTTTGTTACATTGTATCATTGTATGATGTGGAAGAATAATTTAACTTTTTGGTTTTTATTTTTTTTCAAAACCACTACATACTTTCCTTTTCGCACTTCGATTCTATACCTCTACGTGGGAGCTAACCCTTAAGCTCGTCATAAATTTATACAATTAACAACAAAACACCTAACTCTTGTGTATAAGACATTTAGTTTAAGAGCTACAACTTCTGTAACATGGTTGCAAGTTCAATACCTTAAAAATCATTTCCATGCCAGTTTTCATGTCCTTATTCCTTTCTGATTCTTCTCCTCTCCCTGCAATTTCTCAACATTCTGCCTCTCTTTCTGCATCTTCTTCCCTCTCATTCCACCCCCCCTAACATCTCTCCCTCTATTAAAATATATAACATAATATATTCATTATGCTATAGCAAGTTATATTTATTGTTGACACATGTGTTACACAATATAAATCCAGAACATCATTAAAAAAAATTCTTAGGTATTTGAACTTTGTAACTTAGTATGGATTTGCTCCCGCAAGAATATTATCTACTAATATTGCTGTTTGTTTAAGCTTCAAAACATTTTGGGAGATAAATAAATTACACATTTTATACTCTCTCAAGTTATTCTTTATTTTTATTTTCACTTAGAACTGCAAAATATTTTTTGTTGTTCGAATCACAAAATATGTGTCATTGCTTTGTCAGTTAGACAATTTCTGTTTACCTACTTGTTGTCATTTCATATATTCATTGTTCTAAAGTAAACATTAGTTATAAAATTAAATCATCTGCTTGGAAAGAAAAGTTTTCTTGAATATCCATGAGATCAAGCAAGAACATAAAATGCTATCTCTGCTCAGCATTTTATCTGTGTGGCGTACTATAAAATATGAGCGTTTCTCATCAAAATACATCAATGGGTTAGAAAGATTCAGTAATAATTTTATCACTGAATTAAAAAAAGTAAGATAATAGTTCACAAAGTAGTCAAGAATCACTGATATCTAAGATGTGATTTTATGTCTAATGAGTCACTCACCAATATTTTCCCAGCTAATTAAACATGTTTAAGTTTGGGATTAACACTTTCTTCAGAATCTCCACATACTTCTTATTTATGTAAAATATATTTCATAACATTTTATTAATTAACTTTCCTGAATGCTGTGAAAATGAATTAAAAGGAGAAGCTCATTATTACAAAAATCAAATAGGTATGTAAGTGTGTGCTTTTGTGTGGTCTTTATAGTATTTTATAATGTTTCTTTCTATGCCTCCTGGATTTCTGGTGATTCCATTTTTTTTATTTTGACTCAACAATTTAATTGTCTTTTGATGTGATATCAAGAAATTCAAGTAAGCAATGGTATGCTCCTGTGTAATGTATTTAAAAGTCATTTTGATTTAATGTTATTTGTCAGCTCATGGTAAAAAATATGTATAAAACATTTGGCTAAAAAGTTTTGATTCCAAAAATCTGAACTAAAACTGTGTTTAGATAATAAATGAAGATTCCTAACTTTAGGTTACAATACTGTAAACTAAGTTGTAAAAATTTTAGTCATTATGTGTATGGATAATTGTAGCCTTTTCAAGGCCTCACGCAACTGAAGTACATAATATCTTTCAAAATTATTTCAATTTATGTTTGAAAATTTTGTGATATTATATATAAAAGTAACATTGGTTTTATTACTCATATTAATGTAAATATAAGTACTAATTAGCAATTTTTTTATAATAAACTGCATTAAAAATTAAATGGCTTTTAAAAGTTGTCATGTTTGATCTCATTTGATACCATAAGCATTGATAAACATTTTTAAAGAGAATGAAGTATATTAGACATATTTAAACAGGCAACGGACTTATTGTCCTACCAACGATAATAATTATTCGAACATTTATTTCTTATTATCATTTTCATGGTATTAATGATATTTAATGGTTTTGATTTATAGGAGGATATAATAACCAGTTCAAATATTATTTTAAATGAACTGGGCAGAATAATTTAAATTTAAAGGGCATGAAATGTTAGTTTGGCCTAGTAGGTAACATCTTAATAATTTCTAAGGTAAACATTGTAACGCCCCAGTTTTCTTGTCCTTGACCTGTTGATTATCTGATAAAGCCTATTTATTTTGCACCTAAATAGGGCAGGTATTATATACTGCAAATAAATAAAAGAACACTTTTTTTATTACATTTCGAAACTCCTGATTTAATACCTCTAAAAGCTGTTGTTTAGCAGGGATAATTTAACAATGGAACAATTTGATCCCCACTCACATATTGGTTTTAGCGAATTATGGTTTTGTTACAAGCAAGCTTTTTAGGGCTAACTATTACAATATGTTTACTATATAATATATCTATATAAGGAAAACCTCTTTTCACTTTATAAGGTAATTGTATTATATTTGGAAGAAGGTACCAAAAATTTCATTTGATCCCTTTTGTGTTTTTTTGGTTTCCTCTTTTAGGAAATTGCGTTGCACGTTTCACACTCCTTCCTGATGAGTTCCGATTTAATGAAACCCAGGTCGGGGGATTGGGTTGTAATGATCGATTTTCTTCAAAAGGCAACCATTACCTCTTTGTACACTGGCAGCTATGAAAAGTGTGAACTATGTTCTTCTTTACATCGTAAAAGCCATATTGTGTTCGTCCCTTTTATATGTTACTATCCACCTTTCTTGTATCTTCTTCCAAATATAATACAATATGTTTATTATGTATGTGATACAAGTTAATTAGCACCTGAGACTTCACTTACACTCCATCTCAACCAAAATAGCTTCTTAAAGTTTGTAAGTCTACTAGAACATTTTTTGCCAGTGAAATTGTGCTTTGACAATGATAGACATCTCTTGTCTTGCATTTTGGGTTTTGTACAGTTCCAATCACCCCTCTGCCAATGAAGAAGACGCAGTTGTGAACAAGATCACCATTCCAATATGTCACAAAACTACTAAATCTAAGACTAGCTCAAAATTTTGGTGGTAACACACACCCCTTTTCAGACATGCAAACTCTGTACAGAAAACTGTCCCTTACTTGTAGCAAATTTTAACAATGGAATCTTCTCAGGCAGCCACATTTTGCCAAAAAACTGGGTTTGTTTGATTCAGGCCTGGACCAAGTACAGTTTTGATGACCTCTTTGCTAGCATTGGAAACACTTTTAGGGATTTACCACTGGTTTGTGTTGCTTCATTGTACCACAAATATATTTTACACTAAAGCAATTTATAAAATGGCTTTCACCCCATAGTCTGTTATCCAAACTCTCCCAGAATTGTATCCTTCTCTGAGCCGAACTTGACTAAAAGCCAAGCTTAATTAAATGTGGTTTGTAACGAGCTCAAATGAAAAATACCTAACTTAATTGCACACAATGTTACCATATCTAAATTGACCACTCTCTTTCAAAAATAAAAATAATTTTTCAAATATTTAAAGGTTCACAAAGTCATTTCACTTAGCTGGTCATTAGACCTAAGCTTAACAAAAGATTTAGCTATATTGTATGGTATTCCATATCAATACAAAATATTAGAATCACAATACAGTTGTTTGAGAATCGTGGCAACTTTTAGAGCAGTTTCTTATTTTGTATGAGGACTTTTCCTTATCACTTATTTTGCATGCTTATAGCAAATATACTGTAGTAGTTTTAAAAATATCAACATGCATGTGTGTTTTAAGCATGAACTCAAAGAAAATCATCAAAATAAAATACATTTTGCGGCATGTAACATATTTGGATTTTCTTAAGTTAATACTAGCTTATATCCTAATGCAAGAAACTCAACAATAGACTAAAAGCTGTAAAATATTACTCCATTTTAGTCATATATCATCTTGTTTTAAGCCATTGAATCTAAAAAACTAAATTTAGAAACAAGCCTTAACTCGAACTATAAAAGACCAAACCGTGAATATAGTCCTTCAACACAAAACAAGTATTTAAACTCATGGTTTCTAATATTAATAGTCCTGTGGCCCCAAAAGAGATTAACTAACAGGGAATGGGAAATAATTAGATGAATATATCCTACTAGTCCAGTCAACATAGTTATTAAAACAATACCTGCTGAAATAACCACAACATTGTGATCGTGAGGAAGACAACCTTTAGATGAATTCAGCCAAATCGGGAAGAAATCGAATTCATTGCTTTGACCTGACACAAGACAGAGAATGATAGTACATTATTAACTGATGTGGCCATGTTTCTACCAATCTTCTGCAACTCGTGGTTCTAATTCCTAGTGCACTATATATTGCATTGTAAATTAAGCAGTGAAGTAGAGTTTGTGTTCAGCAGGGTTTGCTGGAAATGGTTAGTTATATAGGACAATCAAATAATATATTATATTTGTGTTAACTCTGATGGGCCAAATTCCATTTGATCAATTTAAAATAAGAACTAGTATCAAGAAGTAAAAATAATTAATTCTATTTTAGTTGTTTTTTGAAATTGTATCCTTCCAAATCTTAATTTTCACATTGTTAACCTTTTCTTGGTT
This sequence comes from Timema podura, assembly GCA_033556935.1. Classification (NCBI taxonomy): domain Eukaryota; kingdom Metazoa; phylum Arthropoda; class Insecta; order Phasmatodea; family Timematidae; genus Timema; species Timema podura. The sequence continues at coordinate 50,650,824 of JAVRXN010000009.1, forward strand.
GTGCTCATGTTGAGCTTTGTGTTCAATTGATTCTTCTTGGTTTTTGACTCTATAAGTGTTGAAAATATGACCTCAGATATGCAGTTGGATAATAAGCGGGTACTTCCAGACTGCCTCATTGAATTCAGATCACAAGGTCCTTATATGTAGCCCAAAGTTCCATCACACTTTTCTTGCCAAACATCAGCTTCAATGACCTGGCTCCACAAGATTATCCACATTTTTTGATAACACTTGACATTGATAGTATTTTTGGACTCCAATGCAGCTAATAAATTCTGTAAATACTCAAATTCTTTCACCCATTCTGGGAAATATTTTATAAATTGCTTCTGTAAGTAATCTTTAAAGTCCTCAATGAGTCAGAAACCAGCAAGAGTTGCAATAGAGTTCAGATTTGTCAATATGTCAGTTGGATAATTTACAAGAGGTTATATATAATTTACCTAAAGGCTGGCATAAACTTTGGTGATTTTCATCCGTTTGATTCGTCGGGTTGGATGGATGTAAGTTTCAACCATTCGGCTCGAAGAACGGATCTCCCCATACAATTATCTGATTGACCCGTTGTCATCGTCATTGTCAAATAAATTCTTTCCCGGACACTGTAGTGGACACAACTGTGGCAGCAGCAATCGCGCTTGCGTTTAAAGTTGAACAAAAAATCAGCGGTCAAAATGGGCAAAAGTGTGGCTGTTGAAAAAGAAGAGATCGGGGTTCGATCCCAGTTGAGTGCATTGAGGGTGAGTTTTCTAAACAGTTTCCCACTATCTTGCCACACAAATGCGGGTACATTTCCTCCAAATTGCACCTACCTCATCCCTAACCTATTAGTATAACTCGAACAGGTAGTAAGACGGTGCTAAAAAAAATATGTTAACACTAAGTTCCTGATAATTAAAACACTTCATGGCATTAACTTCACATTAAATTCCAATGAAAATCAAAGCAGAGGTATTCAAAATAACTAAGAAATAAACCGTCATGCCAACTGATGCATTCACACATTGACCGTTTAGCTTGCCATCGTGCACAATCGATGGGTTTTTTTCCGTCCTCGGCAGATAGTTTGGCACACCAGCCACCGGCAGGGTTTGATCTGAACGATTTGACACAATGAGTCAAACGTATGAAAAAAAAAATGAAGTGTATACCAGTCTTAAGAAATGCAAGTGCAATTTCTTATACATTTTTGATAAAACTTTTTTCTTTTGCTCACTTATCTTTACAGTAATGTTTCTAACAATCTCATCACAATTCTTCTTGTCCTTGTTATTTGAGCTAATCACATCATCCTTCTAATAATGATTTGTATACACAATTTCTACCAATACTATAAATACTGGAAATATACTAGATTTTATTTTTTATTCTGGAAATACTGGCATATACTTGAATTTTGAATCAAATACTGAAAAAATGCCTCTTCTAACTGAGTGAAATGTTGGCTTTGGCAGTTTGCATCAATCTATCTATAGAAAAAGTGAAAAGGGGATATAGAGTGCTCTTGCCTCCCCAAGCCTTAGTCCTTTCAAATTAATATAAGGTTATGTTGCAAAACTTTTTAATAATATTCTTCTTTGACTTAAGACCATTGTTAATTACCAGGCCCGGATTTCGATGACATGTCATCTTTTTATTGGTTCTTCACACACATTGCTCATAAGTACATAAACTCTGTTCATGATCACCTGGTTGTAAAAACATTAATTTTATAAATATATATTGTATATATATTTTTTGTAATTTTTGTCATTTTGGAATTTTAGGAAATATTTTCTTGGTTTGTGTCCTTTTAAGGTCATTTTTAGGATTTGGAGTCATTTAGAGCATGCATGTTGAATAAGTATATTTCATATGCCATACATTTTTTCAACACACAGTTCTCAAAAGTGAGTACACAATGCAAGCAATGAACTTTGTATCCTCTTTGCTTATATTGTATTCCTGGTGAGACTGCAACTAAGCTAGAGAGGGCTGCGTTGGGATGGGGTAGCTATTACTTCCTAAGCAGATATTTGAAAACCAAAATTATATTTACTGGAATGCAAGAGTTTAGTTAAAGGATTTTCATTGATTTTAGTTTACATTTGGAAAGCACAAGTTTGATTTAGTTGTGTGTATTTATTACAACTCATTGTCCATATTTTTAGCTTATTTTTTGAAAATTTAAAGTCATATTTTAGAATATCTGGGCCATTTTACAGATAATTTTTTGATGATTTCTAGGTCATCAAAATCCAAGAAGAAGGAAGGGGTTTTTGCCTTAGGTGGCTCGAATTGAAGTCTCCAACAGGAAATGTCAATACAATTTTCAACATTCAACCCCTCTTAAATCAATTAAAATGCTTTAAAACATTATTTGGATTGTAGCTAGGACTTTTATAAAACTCCATCTAATAAGCTACGAGCTTTGATATTAGCCGAGGAATACAAAATTACATTACTAAACATTCTTTCAAGGGGACAGGGGTTGAACTAACTCCCTTAACCATCTGGTGTTACAGAACTGGTATTTTAGATATGTATTTATATATAGTTGCTACCTTTACTTTCCCGAGGGATATGCTGTAACATGAATGGAGTTGCATGATAACATAAGAAATAAAAATATTTCACAAAGATCAAAAGAATATTTTGTTGTTGTTGCTGTGTGAGTATTGTTTTCATTTAGCTTTATAAATGCCTTGTAGAACCTCTTTGTATATTAGTAATAGATACCTCTTTAGGTTTTTACTCCTGTTGTAATTTAAGTTAGATTCATTTAAATATCTAACACAAAGATGGAAATTGGGCTTGTTAAGGATATGCCAGTGATTCTCAATTAATTCGTATTAACTGAAAAATTACTGAGCTAGTTTAAACCCTTACTTCAAAAGATTGGTGTGGTTGTTGGCCTAAATGCTTGACCTTGACATTTCATTGTCACAACACCCTCTTTGTTTTGGCCTCCTCTTCATGTGAATAATACTTTGCAGATCCCTTTTGTTTATTTTGTGACCTTTGTGTAGAAGAAGAAATGAATAAACTCAGAGGAAAAACTCCTTTTTAAGGATGATTGGTTGGACATTATAGAGACTGTGTCTCCAAAAAGTGGATTGCGATAAAACTAACTACATTGTTCTTTGTGTAAAACTAACTTTGATCTAAGTAACATGGGAGTATCTTCAATCCAATCCCATGTTAAGGGTTAAGGGCATGAGAGCTGCTAGTGGAAACAAAAAAAAATTGACTTGATCCCTGCAAACAAAAATGGGAGTTTTATTTCTTATTTTTCTACCCCCCGCCCCCATGAATAGCGGGTGTTACTTTGATAGCGATATGAATAGAAATTGCAGTTTTATTCATTATATTTCAACCAAAACATTCACGTAGGTTTTTTTTTACGAAGTGTTGTTACTCAATTATTAGTGCAGTCAAGCTATGAAATGGCGTCAACTAGTAAACACAAAGTTTCTCGGCCTAAAAACTGGCTAACTGGCGAAGAAATGACACAGATACTTTGTGATTATGACAATGAAAATCATTTAATAGATACTACTGATAATGAGGATGTAGATTTTTCAAATGATTATGATAGTGAAAGTGTAGAGCTAACTGAAGTTGTCAGCAATAATAACATAGTGACAGTGAAAGTGACATCTCCTTTGACAGTAGTGATTCAGACAATCAAACAAATGTAAATTCAGGTGAAATAGATGGAAGGGGGAGGGATATAAACTGAAGGATATGGGAGAAATAATATAAGTGGAAGGGGAGTGAAATAAGTAAATAAGTGGATAATGGAGAGAAAGAGAGATAAATAAAGACTGAAGGGAAGTTCTAGGAGAAAGGGGCGATAGTGGAGGAAGATTGAGGGGAAACGGGAGGGGAGAACTAGGTAAAGTGGGAGGGAGGAAGAATGTAAATGGGAGGAGAAAAAATGATAATTTATCATGACATAAATCTGATGTTTAGGTCATTGAAATAGCAAATATATTATAGAAGTTATATCAGTTAAACTAAACTTGTGCATAAAGTATTTTTGATGTGAATTTAAATGGTAAGTCAAGGGGTTAATTGAATCACAATCAGAGAAATATGCATGCTAAAACATTCCCCAATCGCTTATTGTAAAGTAAAGAATAGTTTCATCCACAAAATATTTCTGCAGAAGAGGTAAAATATGGCACCAGAAAATTTTAAAAATTCTTTGTTTTACATTGTTATGAAATATTATGAGAATGTTAATAATTGTTATTACTATTTAATCCATATGAAATTTTTTTGTTTCAATGTAAAATGTTTTTGAAACAAACACTGCTCATTAAATTGGCAGAAACAACCAGATATTCTATTCTTTAATGTAAAGCCCTTTCATCATCATCATCATCATCATCATCATCATCTGTTTCACTGTGGCCAGGTCAGTTTAGTAAAATGCCTCCATTTTCCTCTATTTGTCCACCACTCTTCCTCTTTAATTTCTTCCATTCTTCTCCTCTCACTTGAACACTTTCTGTTATCTCCTCTTCCTCTCTTGATCCCCTTTGTGGTCTTTTTCCTACATACTTTATTTATAAACATTTTCTTTCGACATCTCCTCTCTCGTATCTCTTCTCCCAATCCTCATTACACGTCCATACCAATCTCAGTTTTGCTTCTCTGCTATCTCATGTACTCCAACATCCTCATTATACCACGGTCCATACCAAACTCAGTCTTCTTCATCTAATATCTCATGTTACCTCCCCATACTCCTACTCTTTCCTGGATAACTTCATTCCTAATCTTGTTTCTCCTCGTGACAGCTCAAGTATGGGTTTGTTTTGACCATCAGTCTTTCTAAGCCTGTCATGGTGAATCCCTTTCTATTACGTGCAAATTTTAATTCATCCAAGTATCATTTCGGACCACACCAGGACAGTGTTAAAAAAAATGGCAGTATTACCTGCATGGTGGAATTTCGCATGTATTTTTATATTTCAGACATCACATACTGGGACTTTAATTTGAATGTTAATTATGACTATACTGGTTAGGCTCATTTTTATTAAATACGCTTAACATTTCTAAAGATTTAGCCGCTGACAAACGAACACCATTTTTCATTTCATTCAATACAATAAATATTTTGAAGAAATTAAGTTTAGTTATAAGACTTACACAGCAAGGAAATATTGTAGCTAACTTGAGTAGATAAATAAAACTTTTCGTGAAACATAATTTATAAAACGAAATATGTACTTACAAAATGTATGTGTTTTTTTTTTTGCTGGTTCACTTGTGGCACAGAGTTCAAAATTTCAAATAGGTACAATATTTACACTATGAAAGAAAATGTGAAACTGAAGGTAGAAGAAATTTTTTACCTACGATCAGAAACAGCAAATGCCCTTTCCAAAAATAATCCTCACAATAGAGGCTACAAAAGGGAAGGGGAAAGATTAACATCTGTAAAATATTTGTGTTGAAGTCATTGTCTTGTTATAGGAATCATCGGCTCTTTTGTGAAGCAAATTCTTGGAAAACCCAGTGTAATACAAAATACAATACACTATACAGATGCGTAGTTAGTAGCATCTATGTCCGTTCAAAATCCAATATACTATAAAGAAGCGTAGGATCTGGGTTCATCCAAACTAAAATAGAGATAGTTTTGTAAAATGATAGGAAGAACGAAGAAGTAGCATTCTAGTATGCAAGCAGAATGCTTTACTTGTGTTGTATCAACCGGAATGCTCGTGATATTTTTTGTATCAACCGGAACGTGTTCTGGTTCAATTCAACACTGTTCAACACTTTAAATTAATTCAAGGTGAGTCTTTGTTTAAAAAAGTTCTTACCATCTTCTGCTGGGAACAGTGTTTTTTTTTTGGCCAACCTTCTGGGTGAATGCAAACTGAGATATACCGAATGGTTCAAGCATTTCTTGGCTCATGCTAGTTCTACTCCTGAAAATGCATTTCTGTTATTGCTGGGTGGCCATACTACACACACGAAGAACCTAGCCTTTATTGATAAGGCTATGGAAAATCACACAACAGTAGTACTGCGGTAGTACTGCAATCACAACTTCCAACCTTTGGATGTTACTTTTAATGGACCCCTCAACACCTATTTTGTTCAAGCAATAGAAAAGTTTCTGAGAAACAACCCTAGAAGAGTAATGACACGATATTAAATCTTTGATTATTCAGCGAAGCATATCTTTGTGCAACAATTCCGGCTATAGCAACAAAGTTTCAAACGTTTTGGTCTTGTGACTTGCTGTGCTTCGTCCTCGAAAAGAACTGTTAACACGTGTATGTACTGCCAAAAAGAGTAATTATTTTTCTTGCAAAGGTGTATAAATAAGTGTACTTTTCTTCCACCAAATATAATTTGTAAAATTATGTTAAAGTGATGTGATGTCGTTAAATTGGGATTTCAAAGTTAAATCATCCTGAAGCTCAATAAGCTCCAACTTTAGGATTTCTGTAGCTTTATCCACATCAGCATTCATCAGACGAGCACATATAGCGAATGTGGAGTCTTTGTTTTGAAAGTCAGCAAATCTTGTATCAAACTGCTCTATTAGTGACTGAAGTTCATCTCCATATAAATTATATTTAATATTTCATGAGTTGCTAGAGTAGGAAAATTGTAACAGTTTTTGTATTTGATTTGACTTTTCCACAATCTAAGTTTATTACAAAAAGCTTTCACGTGTCCATTAAATTCATGCACCATCTGTCCTTGTTTTTGAAGTTTAAGATTGAATTTGTTGAGTTGTCCAGTGACATCTACAAGGAATACCAAATCACACACCCACTGATCATCTTCATTTGATTGAGTTTCTTTTTAAATGCATGAAATATGTTTATGTTCTGTCTCAAATCATAGAATTGTTTTAATATTTTTTTACCCTTAGCCAATTCACTTCACAGTAATAAGAAAATCTTTTTAATCTGAAAGTATGTATTCCAAATACTCCTTAAACTGGCGGTGATTAAGTACATGTGACTTACTAAAGTTAATGCTAGTGACCAGCATTTCCATAATATTATTGAATTTGATCAATCTTGAACACAAGTTTTGTTGGTAGATAATGCAATGAAAAATTGTTTAATTTTCCTCCTGAATATTTAATTCTACCGCGTTTCCTTTGACTATTACAATAAATTCTCCCTTGCACCAACTATTGCAGGGGCGACATTAGTGCAAATCCCAGTTAGTTGACTCCATTTTAGCCCAAAGCACCTGAAAACTGTACTGACTGCTTTGAATATGTCTTCACTAGTAGTTGTTCCTTTTAACAACGCAGGAGCCAACAATTCTTCTGTGGTGTTGAAGTCCACCTCAACTCCTTGAATAAAAATGGCTAGTTGTGCTGTGTCATTAGATATAATTTCTTTACGTTGAACAAGAGTATGTTTCAACAAACTAATTTGGTCGACGTCTTTTCTCTTGCCATGACATATTATATTTGCAATGTCAAGCAGACATTCTTTGATAAATTCTCCTTCACCAAATGGATTAGAATACTTTTTGCTCACCACAAAACTAACTTTGATGAAGCAATCATGCTTCTTTCTTTGTTTGTTGAAAATTTGCTGCTGGTTATCTGAGTTCTTCTTTAACTTATCTATCTTGTCTTTTCGTAGTTGTCCTTTAGTCTTTTCATGATCAGATCAACATGTCTTGAAATAAAATGTCTCTTCAGTTTGTATTCCTTAAGTAGGACAGAGTTTCATTGCAAAGTAAACATGGGACAATCTTTATTCATTCATGATAAAGAAATAATCCTTTGTCCACTTATCTTGAAATTGGCGACACTCTGCATCCACTTTTCTCCTTTTTGATATAATACCAGACATTCTCACAATATCAAAAGCAATATTAACAGTGAAAATGTTTGTGTAAGTCACACAAAATAACTTTAAACAGTAACGGTAAAATGAAATGGGAATACCAGCGACCGATCTAGCATTTACGCATTGCGTACATGCACTGAAATATGGGGTGAAGTGGAGAGTGAGAGCTAGCCAACTCAACCCCCTTCCGCAAAGTTGGAGAAGGGGGAAGTCAAACCAGTCTCCAGCCAGTCACATTCACTCTGCCGGGAGTGCTTGTGACGCACGTCCCGTATGAGTAGGCTCATGGTGAGTACTTGTCTCCTGTGCTTTGAGTTAATTTGATACAAGATATTATATAAGTAGTGCGAGGGCTGGACTAAAAGAGGTTGCGGGTCGGGGTTTCTCATGTGCAATCTAAATTATTAAAACTCGTAGCACAAAAACAGACTCAGTCCTATCATTAATTATATCAGTAGCATATTATATATAATCACTGTAGTTTACTGATTCTGTGTTAAAATAGATTGAAATTATTGCTTTTTATTACCATTTTGATTAATTTTTTTAATATGCGGATTGTAACATGAGTCATTAAAGGTCAAACCACACCTAGCTAGAGTATTAAATACCATATTATATACTGTAATTAATTAATTATATACTTTTAAATGGTTCATTACCATTTAAAACTTTCTTGATTTTTGAATAAAGTTTAATACATAATAGTTTTATTTAGCATTCAGTGTTTTAAATACACATTTATCTATTCATTCAATAAACTATGTACATGTATATAGATTCAATATGGCCAATTTAAATTATAAGGCCAAACCTCCAGTTTAAACTGAAATCACATAAATTCTTTTGCTAGGTATACTAACAAAAAAACTCCATGGCTTGAGTCTGAGATCGATCTATACCAACCAAGCTATGTTATTCTAACATTTATGGATAGAGGGTTTCATGTATTAAGCCACAATGAACCTCCGGCCATCAATCTCAGTTTTCTATATCGGAACCGCTACCCCTTTATTCAAGTAATTCCTCATTTGTCCTCACTGAATTTGAACTCGTTTTATACCCACGACATCATAGAAAATTCTGGAAGCGCTGGGTATCGAACCATTTTTTCAGAAAATATTATTATTTAATCATCAATTGCAAACAATTAAAACCTGTTGTGTTCTACCATTCCTGCAAAGGGTTGTGTATTGTAAGCAGTACTAATTTACCAACATTTCTTGGTAAAGGCCCAAGCAACATTAGTGTTGGTCAAAACCAAAATATTTTTCATGCCAGGTTAATCTAGTTTTTATTCGTGCTATCGTCAAACCTCCTCTCAAAAATTTGATTCAATTTGAGATATTATGGATATGCTCTCAACAAACAATTTTATCGATTTAATATGACTTTAGTTATGTGTGCTGCTGGTATTATTTATTTTAATGCTACATAACTGGCAATAAGCTCAGCACCAGCAGACATGACTAACACAAGTGACTGGACTTCAAGACCTGGTGGGGAATGGTTAAATATAAGGAAAAGTTGATGATATTTCAGAAATCTATATATCCTGTATAATTCCATAATGATCTTAATATTCATATGGAAACTGTGGCACTTGGTCGAGTTGTAGATGCTGGGAAATGGCTTAGATTACAGATTTCAAGCTCAGGACCTTCGTAAAATAAAAGTTTTCCTCTAATTTACTCTCTATTGCCTAAAAAGCTCCTTTAAGTTGGTCCCTGTGGAAAACATATCAGGGTCACATCTATTTATGCCTAGACATGTACCTAGGCCATAGACAAGGATACACCATATCCTTAGCCTTACGAAAGTTTGGTTACGCTCCTTGAGCCAGGTTGAGTCCATCAACACAGGGGTTCGCTAATGTCAATGCTCTGTGATAAAAACACTACCAAATGTGCAGTTGTTAAACGACTCACTTTTTAGCATGTTCATCATTAAGAGACTATTGTAATCATATTGAGCTGTCTGCTGCATAAGGTCTTTGTGAGGTAGGATTATGTGAAGAACCTGTCTTTGTGGAAACCGGCCAATTGACTCGAGAAAGCTATTTGTGTCTTCGCTCTAGTGAAACCATATTTAAAATGAGCTTTTTATACGCTTTCAAAGTTTTTTTTAAAAAAAAGTTTAATATGATACAAACATAGATTCAAAACATATAATTAATGCCAAAGCAGTCTTTTGAGTTTAAATGTGAATTACAATTTTTTTTACTTACGATTATGACCACACAATGTAATGTTAGGAAGCAACAATTAGAATTATAAATAATCAGTTACTCTTTCAGTATTTTAATTTTTAATAATCCTTATAAGAAACAAATGTTTTCAAAACTTGTTGCTGTACAAATCTGGCAAATAATACTAATATTTCCACTTTTTCTCCTGTTCCCCAAATAAATAGTTTGCAACAACTGCAACTGAAAATAACCCCAACTTGTTTGCATTGACTAAGTGAGATAATTTGTCTGAATCGGACAAGGTGAAAATTATATTATATTAGGGTTAGGCATCACTCCAAAAATAATCACTTGTTTGTTATGCTGATTGGAGATTATGTTGAATCTTGATGTTTTATCTTCCTCAATAAACAAAAAAATGGGTCTTAAAATTGTGTCTCTATTCTTGGATTTAGATGTCATATGTTCAAATGGAGTGAAATTATAAATAAATAATTAAATTAAGGGTAACTTACTGATGAATGATTTTTGTAAATTGAAATTGTACTAAAATGACTTTTAATAGATTTCTGTAGAGTATTTTACATTTTAATGAGAATGTATGTTTTTTTAAAAACACTAATAATTAATTTAAGGGAAGTTTTCTGATAGTCATTTTTTGAAAAATGTTGACCCAAACTCTAATAGTTTATTAGAAAGTGTGTATGTTTTGTATAATTTTTTTTAAACGCTTTGTTAATCTAAATTTCACCCTCTTAACACTGCACTTGTGTTGTGTTGAGTGTGTAAATGTTTGTGTGTTTCAGGTTATTGCAATATGCAAGCAAAGCAACATGGCACTTCATGCAACAGAAAGAACTCAACAGGCAGTCTATTGACAAACTTAAGAGCCTGGAGTATACTTTCAGTTCCTTCAGAAAGTGTAAGCATAATCATAATCATAATTTCAGGAAGGAAATTAAAGCTGTAGGCCTATTCATGATAGTTCAAAACATTAAAATTATATTAAACATATATAAATTTAAAATTAATAAAGTATACAATTATATTCACTTAGTTATATGACTTTGCGCTTTATTAACAGGTGCAAAGGTGTTTTTTTTGGTCATCATGTCTCGCTACCTGCTTGGGTTATACACCTACGAACCAATTTCGCAAGTGGATTAAGAATGAGGAAGATAGAATCTACAGGAAGTGTGCCTGCATTTGCCTGGAGGGAGAGTGGAAAACCGTTAAGGGGAAAACCCCCTCAGTATATCCGACCGGGATTTGAACCCTGACCCCCATCATCAGTACATTCTATTGTGAGAGTGATTCCTTAGACCATTGGAACACCGAATTGGCTCACCAAGATATTAATTTCTTCACTAATAATAAATTGTTGTAATGCTTTGTTTCAGTACTACGGCTTGGCAAATTCTTAGATGTGCTTTATGGGGCCTTCCTTACCGTCCATTACGAAGATGTAACCGTGCGAATCACTTGCACCCTGTCCAAGATAGCTCATGCTTTGTTTCTTTTGGCTGATCACGTGCTTTGGATTGGAAGGACAGGTCTTGTGTCCATTAACAGTGACAAGTGGAATAAAGTGGCCAATAAGTATTGGCTTTACTCGATCACTATGAATTTATTGAGAGATATATATGAGATCTGGAGGATTGTGGAGCGTGAGAATGTCAAATTTGGGGGGCACGGTTGGAGGAGGACATGTTTGATCGACGGCAGCACCTCAAGAAAAAGTCTGTCATTGAGTCTTCGTGCCATGAATTTTGCCCAAGATCACAAGGATGTGTTTGTGGACACTGTGAAGAATGGCTGTGACTTACTGATTCCGATGACTGCACTTGGCTATATGAGGCTCAGTCCTGGGACAGTGGGACTGTTAGGGATCATTTCATCACTGGCTGCCATTGTCAGCCTTGTGGACCCTCTGGCTCGACTCCAACCATCATAGTTGATTGGTCGACATTACAAGCACAACATGACAGTTGATCAGAATTTAGACCAGTTAGAAGTTGTATTAACACCTCCTATAAGTAATGGCTGTTGGTCTTAGTTTTATTAGACTTGTTATTGATTTGATTATTATTGATAAGTTTATAACTATTATCACTATGTTGTTTGTGAATAGAGTACACTACCTTGGTCTATTTTTAATGAACTTTTCTTACAATATGTTTATTTTGATTGCTGAAATGATATTTCTTAATCACAGTACTCAAAATTGAGATGATAAAAGTGGATAGTAGACATGTTGATGCATAAAATATTCTATTTCAATAACTCAAAAGAGGTAAATAACTATGAGTGTACAAACGTGTACATTTGTATCTGTTGACAATTGAACAACTTTTGTTTTACGGATACTATGCATTTAAGGTATTTATAGTGTTTTATTAGCCTCTCTTTGTACACTTTAACCTTTGAATACATTCCTGCATGAACCTGCTATCTTGTAAGTGGTGTGCTTCATTCCAAACTACAAAATATTTAATCTGTCGTGTAAAATGTATATATTGTGATAGGCACTTTATGAGATAGAGGTAGAGGTTCCATTACTTGAGAGAATAGCGTAGTTGTGAACTATCTTGATTTTCCCTAACTTGCTTGGACAAATAACTACATTTACAACGTTATGGTATCTTTGATTTTTTACAAGATCAACACTAATCTAAATGTAAGTTAAGGCAAGCCCATTTTAATGTGTTTATTTTACATGGGCAAGACGTAAATCTTTTAAGAACGCCGACTGATATAATTATATCTTAATTAGTAAAAGTAAACAAAAAAATGGGTCGACTTCATGTGAGTTTGTAAAATGGATCTGTTTTAATAATTCTTACAATTTATTGATATATTTACTAATCTTTTCCTTTAAATGTTGGCACCTTTGCAACAAGGTCGTTTGGAGTGTGATTTTGTATAAAGTGCACAGACTTAATAGGAGACCTTCAAGATGTTGCCTCCTTAATGGAGTGCTACCAACTTAAGAATAACCTCACTAGGTGAATGTAGGCACAACCTCTGAGAAGATGTCACCTCACGGTGAATATATACAACCCCTGCTTTATGAAAGAAGATCAGGAATATGTGACAAGGGGAACGATTAAATTCTTAAATGTTAGATTTGAAACTTTTATTTTGAGAATTTGGATTACATAAGCTACTGCTTTGATAACACCTACCTAGTGAAATAATTTTTTTTTAGCGCCATGTCTTACTACCCGTTCGGGTTATACACATATATACTATTTACAATCTTATTTTAAGGGTGAGGAAGGTTGAATTGAGAGGAAATGTACTCGAATTTGTGTAGGAGAGCCAAAAATCTCTTAGGGAAAAACCATCTGACTGGGATTGTAACCCTGATCTCTCTGTATTCGGCATTCCAGTCTATTGCGAGAATGCATGTAGATTCACACGTTTGCCAAAAAATGAGCGCAGAACAGAAACATGGTCATGTGACGAGCTCTTAGGCAATCACAAGATTTCCGCTTAATCGGCGCGAGCTGTTCCGCTAAAGTTCAACTCGTCTCTACTTTGTTCGCTCTGCCTGAGATGTACAGCACAAGAGAACCAATCAAGTATCAAAACCAACCATCTCCAATCTGTGCGCATGCGCATTTGACAACACATGCACTCTTCAGCCAGAAGCTAGCAGACAGCTTTGTTGGCCTTTGTAAGGAGATTTGAAATAACCCGTTAATGTAAAGTGTATGTATCGGTGTATTGGATTGTGCCACGACACAGCTTTATAATTTGAAAACATCCATCAAAAGATTGATCTAAAATATATGTTTATCCACTAGAATATAAAATATGTTGATAATCAGCTGTTTAAAGTTAGCATTGTAATGCATCATGGATTAACATACAGCGTGTGAATTGCTGCGCCACTGAGGCAGATTCAGCTTTCTATTCTCGGCGAATGTGTGAACCAAGCTTTAAAGCTTTAGACCATTCAACCACCGAAGTGGGTGTTTGAATATTGGGAGACAACATTATTAGGGTAGTTTGCTAGAGAAACATTACTATCATAACTAAATCATGATCACAGATAAGTTATGAAACACCATTACCTTAGATAAGTTATGTAAAACACTACTACCTTAAGTGTTTGATCCGACAAAAGTATTGATCTTTCTGTTCAATAACATGCAACTCAATATCCTAACATTAAAGGATGAAAATATTTATTCATGCATTAACTTTAATTTAATAGAATTACCAAAAGTGTATTGTTAAGTCTTTTGTTTGATTAATTATTCTTTTTAACTGATCTTAACTTCCTGAATATATTTTTTTAAATGTTGTGTACTGTTGTATTAAATAATTACTCTCCTTTTCATATCTTACCTTTCGAGTCTTAATATAAAGCAAGGTTTTTTTAATTGGGCATAATGTTTTTTAGATCTGTTAGTGGAATCATTAGTTAAGTTTAAAATATTTATATTGTTTCATAGTACAATAATCGAATTAACTATTTCAAATAATGCTATGAATAATTATTTAGAATTACCAATTTTCTTAGTTTATCTTTAACATAGATCTGTGCAAATAAAACTATAATAAATGTAAAATAAAATATAAATAGTTGTATAGCCTATATTTAAATATAACTGAACATTCCAAGTCATATTTTAAAAACAGAATTTAAATTTATTTTTCATTCAACTAATAAAATGTGTACTAAATTATCCATAATTTTACTTATTGTTCAATAGTGGAAATCAAATTGTCTTTTTGTAATCTGATAATAGCAATAAGTACTCCTTTCACGTTGAAAGGTAGCAAGCAATATGGTCTAGTTTATCAAATAAGACCATCAAGGAATTACTGATACCTTTCAGGATAAACGAGTGTACAGTAGCCCATGGTTCTTTGGTGCTGACTGACAGCTGACGACTTGAAAAGCTACCAGACCAAATTATGTATCCCTGCGCCGAACCATAGATCTGCAAAAAACATGTGTTTAGCAGCTATCACTTCTGACAGTCAAATTTAGGTATATACCTAACTGTTGACTGTCAGAAGTCAGCTGTGAACTGTCATCCAGCACCAAAGAAGCCATGGGGCTACTGTACTTGTCATTTTTCAGTTCGAAAATATTATACATAATTTGAAAACATTTAAACAAGCAGTAGTGTGAAACCGTATTATGTTCCAGGGAACTATGATTTGCAATTTTTGTTCATATAACTCTTATTTTATCAACTAACTTTGATTTATTTTTTTATTGTTTTGGTCACTTTTGTTAATCTGTCCAAATTCCTTACCAATTTCGTTACCTCCGTTATTATTTCCTTCTTTAAGAGTTCCAATAGAATAAAATATAGATTGAGTTATTGCACATTTTTTTTTTCAAAAGTTTTGTTATCCAAGGTCAGCAGATATGAGGTGTAACTGTAAAAGCCATATTGCGTTGGTACCTCTATTTCAAAGATGCTAATCCTGTAAGTTTGGCAAGCCCTATTCAAAGAAATAATAAGCTATGAGACCATATACCTTTTCCCACTCAACATTTAGTTTAACCTTAGAAATTACAGTTTCCCATCATTTAAGTGCACTTTGGTGATTTTTTAATGGACCCTTGTTTGGTTTATTTCAATTCATGGTGTCTACTCAACTTGACCACTGAAATTCCTGACTTTTTCCATGGTCATTTCCATAAATTCCTGACTAAAAAGTATGTCACACCCTTCTCCCCCCTCCATGTTTTGTATTAATCTTTTTTTTTATGAATAGTACAAAGTTTTAAAATTTGAATAAACACTTTTTTTAATTCGTAATAAAAAGTCTATTAGGACTAGAAAACAAAAAAGACAGTTTGAATCACATTGTAATTGGCTGATTTAATGACTCTTATATTACATATTTTAAGTAGAACAACATTTTCCCAGATTTTTGTTGTTGTCATTTACCAAACTCCCGACTTATTACAGTTTTTTACCGACCACTTCAAATTCCTGGCTAATTCCAGTTTTCCTGGATGGTATACACCCTGTCATACACAAAAAAAATGTTCCCCCATTTATGCTTCCAAATTTTGGGCCAAGAAAATTTATAAGGTAGCAAAAAAGATTATTTAAGCATGTTAAAACCATAATGGCAAACACTTTTATTAGTTGCTTGATATGTTAAATGGGCCATATGAAGAGGTTCCGCTAACCATAGGCTGAGTAACCCTACATTCTTTGGTCCTACATACTTTTTTCCTGTGCATTCTTCCATAAAAATCTAAAATTTTATTCAGGTTTTCTTTGAATTGGTGAGATAAAATAAGATCATAAACATTTTTCAACATGGATTAGTGCTTTGATTGTTTAACATCATTGTTTGGCCGAACGTTCCCTGGTGGAGGCGTTAAACGTCTTTGTATTTATTACCATCATAACTATTACTCTTGATGCACATGTTCATAGTTACATACATAATTTTGTACCACATTATTCTTATACTCGTAGACCTCGGTTGTCTTGGGGTAAAGTGCTCGCCTCAGGACTCAATGTTATTGGGTTCAAATCCAGCCAAGATCATTGGATTTTACTTGAGCGATAAAAATCCGCACAACTTTCATCGGAAGGGAAGTAAAGCGCTGTCGGTCCCATGTCAATTCTGGCATGTAAAAGAACCCTAGAAGATATGTGAAAATACCTTTCCTGGCAAAATTGATAGGCTCTTTCGCTTTTGCTTATATAAATTCTCGTGTGCTGATATAATCGGTCAGTTTGGAAAGTACGTGTTAAATACTTAATATAAAAGGGGTGGGGAAGAATTTTCTTAAACGTCTTCTTCCATTGGTCCTACCGATCTCTCTGCTCTCTTATACACTTACACAGGGATATAAATCGTGGCCAGATGACAGGACAATTTAAGTACTTAGTTTAGAAGAACAGTTGGTAAGTTAGAGCTCGGGGCGAGTCAAAATCCAAGGGATACACTTTATGATGACAAAACTCGGGTACAGAACAAACAAATTAATGTGGTTTAAATTATAACTTTGATTTGTGTGTGTACGGTCGATGGTCATGTTACTTATGCTTTTGCTGTGCTATTAATAAGTAGTATAGTTTTTACTTAGTTTTCATGTTTGTAAATTATTTTGTGGTTTAAATATAAAAATATCCATCTTAACTTAATCTCATCTGAATTGGGGATTCCATCTGTTTATAAAAAGTGTTTCTCAAATGTAGGTATCTGTGACCTGGATCAACATAACTTAAAAAGCTAGTAACCCAGCTTAACATAAACTTTGTCTACAATCGTCAACCAAAATATGATTTTAAAAAACCTAACAGGAGGTTTACTTATGGATAACCAATCAAAATATCACAATTAGGGTACTTTATAATTACCAGCGAGGCTAGATATGAAACTCAACTGTACAGAGGAAAAAGTAAAGAGGGTTAGTTTGTAATGTAGAAAAAGTAAGAGTTTATCTCGTTTGGCTATAATATTTACTTTGCTACTATGTTAGAAAAACATATTTATTACTAGCCCTACTGCACTTTTTCCATGTTGTTAAATATAAACAAATTAAACTGAAAATAAAAATTTCTGAACATACAAATAAAGTTTTGTGTCTAAACTCACCCGTATTACTTTGAATACAAACTGGGTTCATTAAAAAAAACTACTTTATAAGTGTAAAATATTGTAATACCAATCAATAGGGAGATGAATGATGACCATTAACTTTAATAGCTGTACTATCTGCCAGTTATCATATTTCACCGCATAATCGTCACATTTTTTATGCCTAATTATTGGGGGGGAAATTAGGGTGTGCTCATTATATGAAGCTATTAAAAAAAATTTTTTACTTAATACTGTATTAGCCCGAATATAATGTGATGTTTTTCTCCTAAAATTACCCTTTTAAAAACTGTGTTCTCATATTATATGCACTGCCTAAAATTTTCCATAGAAAAAAATGCCAGATTTCAAGGTATATTTTGTAGCACACTGGGACTGCACTGACAGGTCTAGTGCGCTCATCTATAAATAGACTGAACGACAAAACAGAGGGAGTTAATACGAGCAAATAGGTCTAATCAACTCAAGGTCAAAACTTAACACTTTTTTTTAAGTAAAAGTTTGGTGTGAAATTTTATAAACCAAGAAACAGGGTGCAACCATTGTGCGGTGGCGACCATAATGCGGTGAAATATGCTAGACTCAGCTGTAATGTGTATGACTTTCATGTTTGAGCTAGCCTTGAGCTGATTTATATATTTGGTCTTTAGTTTGGTTAAGAGTTCAAAAACGGTAATAAAAATAAAACAGCTTTGGCCCTGATATATGAATCCTCCAACACTTTAATCAACATAAAGGAGAAAGTATGATGTTATTAATGATTGTAAATATACTGGTTGCAAATTTCTAGCTATAGTTGAGTTTATTTGTGTTGGTCATCTTTTATAAAACTGTAAAAGAGTATTGTTAACTCTGTGGGTAGCCTACTGGTCTGACAACCAGATCACATCCCAAAGTTTGGGTAATACTGCTTTAGAACAAGGTACCTTTATCAACATTTAGGAAATGGATTAACTTTAAATAGCACACAGCCTTAAAACCAAGTCATAACCTTAACCCATTCCCTGGTGTGAGCATTGAAAATCTTTGTTTGGCCAAACGTTCCCTGGCGCGGGCGTTGAACAACATCTTTGTTTGGCCAAACGTTCCCTGGCACGGGTGTTGAACAACATCTTTGTTTAGCCGAATGTTCCCTGGTGCGGGCGTTGAACATCATCTTTGTTTGGCCGAACGTTCCCTGGTGCGGGTGTGAATCATTGTTTCATTGCAATAAGTTATTGTAATGCCATCTATTGATGAACTAATGTACTTTTAGCCAGTCTGAATACTTCATGTTGAAGCTAATAGATGGGGGCTACAAGTTAAATATGTTTTGGATAAGAGTATAGGAGTAGAAAAATGGCTGCCGGGCCTGTGTAGAGCGCTGTGCTAAGCACGCGCCAGGGAATGGGTCAAGATGATTTATATTCATGCATTGGGAATTACCATGTTTTAAAAGAGAAATCACTCCCGGTTTCTTTTATGAAAATTTACAGGATCATTTTGGGCTGTCAGATGGATTTTGGAATGGTACAAAACTTAACAACCAATATAACTTGGTTGTCTTTAAAACTTGTTAATCACTATCAAAAGTACCCGACGTTACCTCGAGCAACGCTTTTTTATACTTCAAACAGACAAAATAAAAAATATTTTAATTTAATATTTTTCAGCCCAATTTTTAATATTCCTAAAAAAATTTAAAATTTCACATTCGAAGTGCATGTGTTTGGCTACTAATTTTAAAATTTCAGCCCACTGCATGTGGTAGATATCACACAATGCTCATGACAGACTCTTCATTTTATTAATATAGATGATTCAGAAATAAAGATTTTGATTTTATGCTCTTTTTCCTCCCTGAGATTGCAAATAGTATGACACTTTGGGGTTACAAGGAGGATGTTAAAGTTTTGAAAATTATATTTAGAACTAAAGTTATATGTGTTATTTTTTTAAGGAGAGGGTGGGGGTGGAGTCTAAGGCTATAAATAATATATTAATACATTTATTCCTTATAACCTATGCATTTATTGTACTAAACAGATATTTAAAAAACAAATTGTGTGTAAAATGTCAGTTTGAATTGCTAAATATTTGTTAAGAATTTTTATACTGCTAAAATATTTTCAAATTTATGTAACATTTCTTAAAATTCAATTGAGAAATGTATCTAAGAGACAAATTCTGGTCACACCTTCCTGGCAAACACTCGTTTGATTTACTTCCATTTCCACCATGTTAAAAAATTATATCTAAATGAACTGTTGTATGAATCTGAGGACTCATTCTTTGATGATAAAATGTTTTCTTATTTGGTTTTATGAAGTGTGATGAATTTGAAATATTTCTTTATAGGTTTAGGAGTAAAAGTTCGAATTGAACTTTATGATTATATTTGGTTCTTTAAAATATAATCTTTTGATGCTAGATTTATTAAGATATTTTCATGTCATATTAAGCATCATTTTGAAAAAACTACATAATTAGTTCATTGTATGCTATTTTAAGCAAGAGTGAACTAGTGAGGGAAAATGGGTATTAATGGGGTTTATAGAAAAATTGTATCTACATAAGGGAGGGATTTGGGTGTAAGGGGAAATTGTATCTACATAAGAGAGATGATGGGTGTGGGTAAATTGTTAATTTATTTGTAGCAAATATTGAAAGTATACAAAAATAAGTCTCAAGTTCATTTGACATTTTTATTGCTATTTATTACTTTTATCCAAACATTCATAGTGCATATTTTTTTTTTTAATAAATGAAATGTTATGGAAAAAATATACATTCTTTCACGTACAAGATTTAAATAATTTTTTTAAAAACCATAAACAGGAATATATAAACTAAATATTTGTTTCTGATTATGTGTTGTTTCCTAACATAATTTAAACATAGACTGAAAAATGATATCTTGATTAATGAATAACAAAGCTGCTTTTGCCAAAAAAATATTCTCAAAATTTTAGTTATGTATAAGAGAAGATAAAATGTATTGTTTCTTTATTGTACACTTAAATCTTATTATAAAAAAACAGTTTAATAAACTTGTTTTGTACACGGTGTTTCTTTATTTCCATTTAATTTAAGACTGTTTTGAGGTCCCTATAACAAACTGGCACTATTTAAATTTATTCCTAATATACTTTATCCAAGGCAAAAAAAAAGTCATCACAATTTTATATTATCAAGTTGATTATTTCAAAGAAAGAAAGAAAGAAATTAAGTTTTAAATCAATAAATACATTAAGCAAACAAGGTCGTAGTCGGGGGGGGGGGGGGGTCAAACCCCCCAAATTTAATCAACAAAATATATGTGGCTTTATTTATGGTTCAAACAATATCGAAATTACAGATAGCTTCTAGGGGTGTTTAGTATTTAGGATTTTTTCTAGCCTTCGGCAATTATGGTATTATGTTGCCATAAAAACACTTCAGATAACTTATAGAGGTGTTTACTATTCATAATTTTTCCCAGCCTTTGGCAGTTAGGGGGCTATCTTGCCATAAAAACACTTCAGAAAGCTTCTAGAACTGTTTATCATTAATAATTTTTTTCTAGCCTCCAGCAATTGGGGCTGTGCCCACCAAACCCTCCCTGAAATTATAGGTTGGCTACGGCCTTGGAAGCAAAGATATTGTGCCCAAAGACGAGCATGAGGTATTCTATCGAAAGTTTGACTATTCTCAAGGCATGGACAAGCTGAGTCAAAGTATAAATAATATGGCTATAATATGGGTGGGAACAAACTCAAGAGAGTTCAACTGGCATTCTTGATAAGACCAGCAGTGTGCTCTACCTAATTCAAACAAGTGCAACCTGAATTTTCTAGTCCTGAACATTCATCAAAGGATACAAAGTTGGTTGGTGGAACTCGATGTACCCGACAGTGGCTCTGAAAACAAATTTTCAAAAACATGGTGCTAATAAAGATACTGGGAGTGAAGGAGGTTACATAGCCTGTACTTGTCACAAGACATTGTTTAGGATAGTCGAATCTTAACAGATTACGGTGGGCAGGACATTCAGTGCTAATGGAAAAATCAAGAACCTTATTCAGGGTATTGACTGGTAAATCCAATGGTAAGAGTAGACCATTGAGAAGACCTAAACGCAGATGGGAGGATAACAGTAGAATGGACCTAAAAGATACGGTGTAATGAGGTGGACTGGATAGAACTAGCTCAAAATAGAGATAGGGTGTAATGAGGGGGACTGGACAGAACTATCTCAAGATAGGGATAAGGTGTAATGAGTTGGACTGGAAAGAACTATCTCAAGATAGGAAAAGATAGCATAATTTTGTAAGTGTGGCAATTAACATTTGAGTTCCTAATGCCATAAAGTAGGTGGGTAAGTATAGTTACCATCTTGCAACTTATTTAGAACTTGGTTGTAATTAAGTTGGGTGAACTATAATAACAGGAAAAATATATAAATAGGGATGGGCCCTCAAATTCCTTGAACCTTTAAGGATAGTCGAGAAAATTTCTGATTCTAAACTCAAATTCTAAAAAAAAAAAAGTCTTTCAATTCATCATGTGAAATTTGTTTTAGAGCTTTAAAACTGTTCAGAATCAATTATAATTATAGGATGAACTCAACAACCAGACCCCAAACCAGTAATTTAACACTTAACTGAATGTACAGTAGCCCCATGGCTTCTTTGGTGCTGAGTGACAGCTCACAGCTGAGAGCTGACGGCTTTGAAAAGCTACCACGCCAAATTATGTATCCCTACGCCGAACCATATGACCTGCAAAAACGTGTTAAGCAGCTGTCACTTCTGACAGTCAAAATTTAGGATATACCTAAATGTTGACTGTCAGAAGTCAGCTGTGAACTGTCAGTCAGCACCAAAGAAGCCATGGGGCTACAGTATGAATGTTATAATAAATGGATTATGAGTAGGGCTGGACCGATAATCCCTTTTGCAGAGATTTCCTGATGCCGATTTAGTTTTTTTTTTTTTGCAATATTACAAAAGTGTACAGTAACCATACTCAAACAAGGATTATCTGATTTTGCCACTATACTTTTCATGATAGTAGTAGGTTTGTTGAATAAAAGTTTAGATTAAAGTTTTTAACACCAAAGTGGGTTAGATATATTTAATTTTATTGCTAGGCCTACTGCACTGTCATAATAAACATGAATGTACATAATTTAAAAAAAACTAAAATACCAATACCAAAAAATAAAGTAAAGCACAAACTTAATACTGTACACATAAGGAGAATACACCTAGTTGGTTTTTAAATGAAGACCACCTATACACAAAAAAATATTTTAGCCCTGTCATATTAACCCTCAAGCGGGTGCTAATAACATAACACGAGCAGGCAGATGGCGCACACTGTGCACCACCTCCAATTTTCATGTTTATATTCGAGTTAGAAGATTATGATTTTATTTATTTTAGTTTTATTTACAACATATCTAAATAATAATATTAATAATAATAATAGTAATTAAAAATAAATAAAAAAATTAATTTTGTATAGAAAAAAAATCATACAAATGTATAAATTACAAGTACTGTACACATTATATTATGTTTGGAAGAAGGTATAGGAAAGGTGGATAGAAACATATAAAAAGGGCCGAACACAATATGGTTTTTACAATGAAAAGAAGAACACAGTTGTAAAAGCCATATTGTGTTCGTCCCTTTTATATGTTTCTATCCACCTTTCCTATACCTTCTTCCAAACATAATACAATTACCTCATAAAGCGAAAAGAGGTTTTCCTTATAGAGGAGTACTGTACACAGTACACAGTAATGATAAATTTTGTCTTTTAATTATCTTTGCACACTAAGCATAAAAGCTTCATAACAGAATGTTTTTTGCAACAAAAGTTTTTACATTTTCGACAAAAAACAGTTGTTTATCTTTTAGGCTCTCCTTCACTGGACGCACCACCCCCTTTTCTTTCTTGGATTCTCTGCAACACTTACAGGTTCAGGCTGCTCTTAAAATTCTTGCAATTGTTTATATTTTATCAAAAAGATTCTTATGTCAATCGGGAGGTGAGGAATTTTTGATCTCTTGATCAAATGAGGTTTTGTGAGACTAAGTGCTAAATTTTTCAAAAATATACGCCTTTCAGATGTCTCATTTGCAGGATTTGATTGAAAAATAACTTTGGCATTTATTCCTGCGATATTCAATATTGCAAAAAAATGTTGCCATTGGCCATCTTTTAATAATTCTGGAAAATGTATAAGATGCACACATCCGGTCCACAGTATATATCCCCCCTCCTTCCCCTTAATCTTTTGTAGTCAAGAATGATTTCAGGTTTTTTGGTCTCTTCGTCAATTATACCCTGGTCGTGCATACTTAACAGAATAACACTTTTTTTTTTGGTACATAGCTCACTAAAGTAATATTTTTTTTGGAATCTAAAAACAACAGACTGCACATTTCTATTTTTATTTTGTAAGAAATCAGCTGTAATTTCACGTTTATTTTTTTTCAATGTACCAATACATGTTACATTTTTTTCCATATAATGATTTCACTAGGGGTATACTATTATTACCAATTATCTATCGGTAGTGACATTTCGATTCGAGTTTTCAATGGATGAGACTAGTCTCATAACTATGTCATTAGAGGTGTTCGATCTCTGTTAGGGTCCTTCTGGCTATTTCCCACAGTAAACTTCAAAATATTATTGTGAAATAAGTTTTAGCATCACACATGGCATTTATTCCATACGCTGCTGGCTTGTTGGGAATATATTGTATAAAAGAACACCGGCCTCTAAATGGCTCTAATTTCTCATCAATTGTTACAAATCCTCCAGGTGAATATGCCCGGAGGCAGTTCATTCAAAACTTATCCAAGACAAACCTTATTGGAGCTAACTTGTATGTTTGAGCTCTATCTAACCTCGTACTTTTATCATCAAACCTGAGGCATCTAAAAAGGAATAAAAATAGCTTGTAACTCATTAGTGGATGAGTAATTTCCATACCTGTGCCATCAGAAGTCCATACAACATTCGTATAAGACATTTTTTTTTGAACCACACAAGTATAGAAACCCTAACAAAGCCAACATCTCAGAAGTACAGGTTTGCTTCGCATATCCATCACGGGAATATTGGACTTCTTGTATGTTTTTTTTTCTTCAATAAAAATATTAGTATTTGTTACCGATTCATAAATTAGTTCTTTGTCTAGGAGTTTTTCAAAATCGAAGTTTCTGATGTCAATTTATTGGAATCTTTTACACACGGGAATATTTTTATAACATTTTCAGGTTTGTTTGAGTTAAACTTAACTCCTCTAATGACCTACCGTTAAGGTGTCCAAGGCTGTGCAAAGTTAATAAAAAATTATTAAAGAGAGTTTGTTATATCAAAGTTAATTTGACTTTATTCAGGGCTATATATGCTGAACATAGCTATGAGAACTATCCATTGCCAGCGTACCGGGGCATGACAGTTCATTCTTCTCCAGTTGCTCTTGTATGAGAGCTTGATCAATCGACCTTGGTGAATCCACGATCTGCCACACAGCATTCAGGAAGCCTCGCCAGTGTCCAGAAATACCCAGCGTCTGGGTGAAGCATGACATCATCTATCGAGGCAAGCTAGCAGTTGGAGGGAGAATAGACTGACTAGACTCAGGGAAGCATGTGAAAGTTTATGGATAATAGGAAAGGTAGCCGTTACAAAGTTTGTAGCATTAGTCTTGGGTCAGGTTATGTGTGGATCTTTATTAAAATTGCAACTTTACGCAGTCATACACCAAAACAATTGTATGGATCGTTTCAGGAAGCGTGTGGAGATACCACTGTGGATCGAAGCACAATGTTGCAAAGATCCCAAAGGTTTCGTGAAGGTCAAACTAGCATTGATGATGATAAACGCGTTGGGAAGGCTGAGACCGTCAACAAACAACACTTTGGTTGCAATAATTGCCACAATTTTGGAGGAAGACTGCCATATGACACATGAGGAGATAGCTTGGGAATCCAAAATACTAAAATCCTCAGTCCACCAAATTTTAATGGAGGTCTTACAAAAAAGAAAAATCTCTACACGTAGGGTTCTGCATTTCCTGTTAGCTGAGCAGTGAGCAACACAGAAATAAGTTGTGATGCAGCTACTTGCATGCTTATCACAAGAGTGTGAGGTATTCCTCAAATGTATTGTGGCTATCGATGAAACATAGATGTGTGATTTTAAACCAGTACTAAAGTCACAACTAGCTGAGTGGAAGTATCCATCGTTGCCACATCACACTAAAAGTCATCAGTCAAAAGTGAAACAAATGATTATAATGTAGTATTGATTGTGAAAGTGTTGTTACAAGTTATTGTGTGCCAACTAGTCAAATAGTGACTGGTGCGTCCAAAGATTCAAAAAACAGGGCCTCAATTGCTGGAGTGTTGATCTAGCACAATGCACGGCCTCACGTGAGTCAATCTTAAAGACTGTTCTACAGAAATACGAGTAGATCGAGCTTCCCCACCCTGCCTACTTTCTCAACATGAGTCCTCCCAATTTTGATCTCTTCCCCAAGTTCAAGGAACATATGCGGGGTCGATGTTTTTAGTTGTTGGATGAGCTTAGTTAAGCTATGACCTGAAGGATCCGACATCTGAACTTGAATGGCATATTAAGTAACACCCAAAAACTACTGAAACGTTGGGAAGCCCTCGTCAGTCGAGAAGGAGACTCCAATGAAGGGTTTTTATGTTAACATTTAGCATTTAATTTTCTCCACATTAAATGAGTTTATACATTACTTTTGAGAGAGCCCTCCTGTATAATTTTAGCTTATTTCAGCCTTTAAAATGAATTATATTTGTTTGTTCTAACTGTGGTTGGTTCTGGAGTCTTAGGAAGATTATAAGGAGAAATTTGTGCCAGATTTTGACACCCCCCCTCCCCCCCAGATAAAATAATTGGTAGTGCAGTGGTGCATTAAATCAAGCTACAAATCCATGTTCAGAACCATTTTTCAAATAGATTATAAAGAAGGACCTCTTTAAGACATACCTAAATATATGAATACAAAATAGTTTATAGATCAAAAGTTTTAATAGAGTAAGTATAAATAATTGCCATTACTTAAAAAGGTGAAATGTCCTGAGTAACATGTCATTCTCAATACAAGTTCTTCAAAATAATTGTTTTCCAAGTTAAATCTTATGAAGAAATGAATTGGTAAATTCTTGGCATCAATTAAACATTTGAAAATATAAATATAGAACATTAATATAATAGTATTTGTAATAAAGTATCTAAGCAGCAAAAAACACTTTTCACTTTTTGTTTTGTGAATATTAAAAGTTGTGTAAATATTATCTGGCAAGGCCTTGTTTTAAAAGATATTCCTGGTCTCTTATCCATAGTCGTTCACATATAATGTTGAGCAGTGGTGCCACCTCATGAACTTCATTTCTCTCTCCTGACCATTTGTTGTCAATCTTGAGTATAGGAACCTGCCATTTCTGCTCAAATTCCTTCAGTTCTGCGGATGACACCTCCAACCTATTTAGGACGTTGCACCTGGAAACAGGACCATAAACATTGCTGCTTCATATTCATATTATACATAATATACAGACAAGATGGAAACAATATTATTGAGGACCATTATTCAAATCAATAAACTGATATTCCCTATAACTAATTCTTTGGCCTTAAAGAACTCTATAAAGTCCATGGTTGCCAGAATGTAAGCTCGCCATTCAATCCTACCTTGCAACACTTCCATTCAATCCCTAACGTAATATCCTACCTCCTTCAAACCTATTTTAAA
Organism: Timema podura; assembly: GCA_033556935.1. Classification (NCBI taxonomy): domain Eukaryota; kingdom Metazoa; phylum Arthropoda; class Insecta; order Phasmatodea; family Timematidae; genus Timema; species Timema podura. Next base: position 50,678,212 of record JAVRXN010000009.1, read on the forward strand.
ATCATCCTCTCGTCAATGTCTTGGTCTACCAAGGGGTCATGTATCTTCAGGTTTACCAACTAACATTTTGTACACACATACTTGTAATCACCTATATGCGCCATGCCACATACCTCAGCCTAGGCACTTTGACTATCCTTAATGTTTGGGAATTCATATCTAGGTAAAAAGAAAGATTTAGAGACCATATTATTTTATGAATTACATAATATACATGTAATTTAATCACTAGTCGGTGTAAAAAAATGGTTTAGAAGTTGTTCTGAAGATGAGTTTATGTTGAAATATGTCATATTTAGTGAGATATTTCAAGTATGTTCATAATGTAAGTTTTCTTCCATCTTTGATATGTTTTTGAAAGTGTGAGTATTAAAGTGAATGAGATATGAATTTCAATATTTCAAAGCTTCACACACCCCAACAAGCCATGAATTTCTTCATTTTGTAACTCTCTATTCTCTTGTTTGTTCATACCTCTTAGGCTCATATATTTTTCCCAGTGCTTTGTTCTCAAAATATTTTAAACTTATTATCTTGGTACAAAGTGAGATCCTATGTTTCACATCAATAAAGAACAACCGATAGGATTATAGTTTTGTATATTCTCAGTTTAATATATGGAGACGATTCAACAACAGCTTGAAAACTGAACATCTGCAAGCATTGCCTGCATACCTTCTCATTTTGACCAACTCAAGAATGTCATTCCTTTCTACATTTAGTTAAATGAAGACATACACTTCGGTGGTGAAATGGTCTAAGGCGTCAATCTCGCAGTATACTGGACTGCTGATGACAGGGAGAATGGTGTTCGAATCCAACTGGGTGTATTAAGGGTGGTTTTCCCTGAATTTTTTTCACTCTCCCTCCATGCAAATGTATTTGCACTTCCTCTAAATTCAACTTAACTCATCCCTAACCTATTAGTGTAGTTACTACATAGGCGTATAACCTCAACATGTAGTAAGACACAGTGTTAAAACAATTCAGACATCCCAAGACACCAAAGAGTCCTGAGTATAAGCACCATGAGGTGGGATTTGGTCACTACCATACCTTGTTCCAATAACAATGTTGGCCGGGTTATCTCCGTCTTGTGTCATTTTACTCATCAACTGGGGGAGATCTAGGAAACTATTCGAGTCCATCAACGAGAATACAAATATATTCGCATCAGTTTTTTCTCTGCATGCCTGAAATTAAATTTTATTTCTTGAAGAACTACTGGAAATAATGATTAAAAAATTATATATATATATATATATACACACACACTTATTGTATAAAACTTCTCCATGTAGCTATAATTATCATTCCTCTTAATTTATATCAAAGTGTATATTAATAATTTAGTTATTTTCTGATTCAATTTCACTCAGTTATATTGATATCATTTACTTACAAGATAATTTATGATCATTTATACATTGACGCTAGGTACAAACAGGGTTTTTCAAAGTAGGCCCAGCCTGAAAAAAATTCCACTTTGGTTTTTTCAGGTGGGCCCACTTGAAAAAACCCACTTGGTACACTAAGCAATTTTTCTCCCCAAAATTTCCTTTGTTTTCAGTACTGTGTAAAATTATATAATTATATAAGCATAGTAAATGAACAGGAAGTGTCATTCAGATGTGGAATAAGGGGATTCCCTTTTGTAGCCAGAGTTGAAGGGGCAGGTGATTCCCCCTTCTAATTAGATAGCTGAAGCTGATTGGTTAAGCAGCATGTATGCAGGGGATTCCCTTCTCTAGCCATAAAACTAATTGGTCCGACAGTATGTAAACAGATACCTACACGGTTTTCCATCTGTACACTCTGTGTACACCAAGGGAATATCACAGCATTAGAGATGGGCGAAACAGTGATTTTACGATATCAGTGAATACAGTGACTGTGATTTTAAAATATCGGTGATTCATACCAGTGATTTTTCACTGCTAGTATTTAGCTGCTGTCCGAGTAGGTGAGTACTATCGAGTATGGAGTATTTCTGAGTACTGGGTATTTAGTATTTACTCGAATAGCCACATGAGTATTGGTTAGAAGGAAACTAATTACTCGAGTGTTTAGCGACTTTCAATGTAATTCGATACTTAAAGGCCTAACATAAACTCTTCCTGTCGGCACTGACATTGACAATCGACATACAGCTACTTAATCTTCATGTTTTATCTGGGTTTCATGTTGCCTGACTAATGTACAGTCAATACAAAAGTATTCGTTTTAAGATGTTTCATACAGCTGATAAAAAGAGAAAGCAAAAAAGTTATTTAATATTTCATAGTGAAATGTTATGTAATTTGGGCAAAATTAGTGGTCCAACAAATATTATGTTAAAATTGAATTCCAATATTAAAACTTATTTGATGCACTATGAGAAACTCTTGTAATTGTGTAATTTATTTATTGATCTGTTTTACTACAATTAAAATGTATGTGACGTTAAAAATGAACATAACATAATGGCGATTTGTTTAGAAAATGTTGTTTGGAATGCAGATCATATATTATATTATTGTAGCGTTATTTTATTTTAAATACCGTACATCTAATAGAAGAAGAACTACACAATATATTAGAAGCAAATAAACTTTAGATTAGACCATAGGATGATTAGGATCATCAACGCATAGTACATATTAAGGTTTATTTATATATTTTCTATTTTGTCACCTTTTTAATTTATTATTTGCTATTTTGGGGATAGGATCACCAAAAAAAGAATACATGGTTTTTTCGTAGCCTACTTTTAAATATAATCCGAAATGTGATTTGCTTAGTAAGCAAGCTTTTCGATTTTGTTCTTAACAACAAATATTTTGTATTGAAAACGCATGTGAATGAAACATTTAAACCATTAAAGTAATTTTTACGGAGCTATCTGATACAGTTTTTGAAAAATGAGCTCTACGAGATCAAGAGTTTTAAATAGAAATAACACGTAAAACATGCCAGTCAATAAGGTCGATTCTCAATTAGCTGTTAGAAAATAAAAAAATAAAAGGATAACAAGGGCCGCCAAGCGAGTATTTACTCGAGTGTCTAGAAGAAGCAATACTAGCTCCTTAGCTCGAATAACTATTGCCATCCGATGCGAGTATGGAGTATCTCCGATTACTGATATCTCAATCACCGATACTTTTGAGATCGAGTCACTGGGAGTGGCGGTGATCATATGGTATCGGTGAAAAAATCACAGTCAGTGATTTATCGCCCATTTCTACACAGCATAGAGAGGAAGTGTGTTTTTACCTCATAGCTTGTGCAATGAAGTTGTAACTGACAAAGTTTATATAGTAGGCCTACAAGAAAATTAGATAAAAACAAAGAAAAAACATTCCCAAGTAGATGAAAATGTACATACATTTACAAACATCAAAAATACAAAATAGGCCTATGCCACTATAACTATATGTATTTATAAAATCTATGAAATTTTTTTAGTAGTTCTTTAAAAACTTCTAAAATATCAAAGTTTGTTATAAAATAATTGAATAATGAACTCAGTATGACATATAACTTTTTTTTTAGTAATTACATTAAATAAGTCTAATTGCAGTTGGCATAACATAGTCTATGTGCATCATACTAGGCACATTATTAATTTAATTTACACTTGACTCGTTGCTTAAATATCTGTGATTTCACCAATAAATAATATATTTAAACATAACATGTCGTATGTGGAAATCAAAGCTTAAAAGTTTCCTAAAAAAACCCAGAAATAAACCGGGTGGGATGTATTTTTCTTTTTATAACTGGTTTTTTCTAACCCATGATACAAAAGATTTAAATAACTTTACACTTGCTTTCTATCTAAGTAAGCAACAAGGGTTTGCATTTTATTGAGAAACCTTGAAATTAGCATGAAACTCAATTACAATTAATGGTGACTGTTAGAAAGTAAATTATTAATTCATGCTTCAACTTTTTGTTGTTATAATTGTGGTCACCATGCTGATTGCTCAGTACTTTGGAAGTATGGCGTCTTAGATGTTTCATATTTTGTATACCGTTCCACAAATATAGTAATTATTCTCAAAGAAAGTGTAATATATATGTATTATTATTTATCCATTCTATATCCAACAGTGTCACACAGATTGTAGGGAAGTTGATTAATTTTATGCAAAATGTCGCACACAGTTCAGATGTTAATACAAATTAACATGCATTCGAATAGTTATTATCAACATTCCTTTATCCTAGAGAAAAAGACTAACTTGATGGTACAATCTTGTACAATAAAAGTTTATATAGTGCAAGTTCTCTTACTAAACAAATCATTGTTTTAAAAGAAATTTTACTTAAAAAATTAACCATTCATTACCTTTAATAATTAATTAATTGACACATTTTTAGTAGCCTTGAGTTATCTAAATTATTAGTTGTAATTATATTGATACATACTGGTAATATATGACTGTATTTCTTTATGCTGTTGTCCCCTGCATCCCAAAATTGGAGTTTGAAAAGAATAATTTTGTCCCAAATCTTGACTGGCCAGTAAAGGTTGCTTTTTCTAATGCCCGATGTTTCGGTATAACTGTTTGTATGTTTTGTGGCGGCCCCAGCAAGACGAGCAACAGTGGCAGACTTGCCGACTCCAGATTTTCCAGTAATGAACAACTTGTAAGATACTTCTTCTATGCTTGATGGAACGCTAGGTCTCTCCAGAACTCCTGAAATAATCAAAAGAAAGTAAAATTGGTTTTATTTTCTTATCTACTCAGACCACTAACTTCATTAAACATAAAAGTTTGGTTAACCTTAGTTATCAGAGCTAAATCTGAACAACTCTCTTCATTCTCCAGATTGGTAACAGTTCAGAGGCCAAAACATTATTTATTGTAATGACTTGAATAACAATATGTTAATTAAGGTTATAGCCATGTCTAGATATCATATTCTTTAAATTAAAAAATTACACCTGGACATGGGTTTGATTTTCATGTCCAGGTGTCACTTTTCAGTTTAAAGAATCTCATTTGTTGTGTATTATTATTATTATTAGCACCGCGTCTTACTACCCGTTCGAGTTATACGCACTTACGCTAATGTGCAATGGTAGGGTAATTGTGAGATGAAATGGAGGACCTACAGTTTAACGTGGAATCCGAACCACGGTGGAGGCCTGGCATTCCTCACATTCACAAGTTGTGATTAATACACATCTTGTCAGAGGTGAAGGAAGGGTTTGGCAATCATATAAATCTGTGCCGGGACCGAGGATTGATTTGTTGTGTAGTTGGGGACAGAGCTACCAAGGGAATTGTGGAGGAATCATACCCCACTGTATAAATGTGGTACTTAAGGGGGAGAGTATTATTAAAGTATCGTTGATTCACTCAATGAATTACCGTATTGTCAATGAAAGTAATATATTAAAATGCCAGATTTGTATGTTTCTGAAGCAACCCTATGTAAAAGTTGATCAAACTTTGAAGCTTTTTAGTTGCATGATTTGCCACTATATGAGAAATCGATGTGATCGGTACAGATAGTTGTGACATTTTACAACAACAGTTGTTCAGATTTATAAGATTTTATTCCTGCAAAATAGCTTTACATGTCAAAAATAAAAATAAATAAAATAAATAGAAGTTTCCAGATTGTTTTAAAACTGACGTGTCAATGTTTATACGCCTTCAAATTTCGAGAGACATTATTGTGAGAAAAAAAAAATACAAGAAAGATTTCTGGTCTAGAGAAGTTTAGAAAAAAAAATCTAATGATAGATTTTGTGAAAAATATTTTTGGCCAAGAGATATTCTACGAAAGTGGATTGTAGCAGACAGTGATGAAAGAATTTTTCAAAAGGGAAGTGTGCAATTGCTTTTTATAATTTAATATTAGTTTTTCTTTTAATTATTTCCACATTGGTTGATCAATGTTTGCAATTTTAAAAAAAATCTGCTAGATATCAGCTACCATAACTCCTATGTTGTTGGCTACTTGTATGTTTATTTATAACAGTGATTTTTCTACTGCTTAACTTTAGACATTATTTATATACCAGAATAAAAAAAAATATTTTTTAATTGTGGATGGTGCTCTAGAACTGATACAAATAAAACACTCTATTTACTCAAAACAGCAAATCATTAAGAAATTGCTATTACCATTTATACTTGCAAGTAAATGTCAAATCAAATGATACTATAATCATATTTAGGCCTATTTAATATAATTTGATTTTGTAATATTCAGACATCTCATTAGAATCAAAATCCAGACGAAGGGCCTAGACGACAAGTTGTTTATTTGAACACTATTGTTCGAAGTTTGAATTTATTTCCACATGAAAGGCTGGAAAGGTTAAGTAAGAAGGGGACAATGCTCAAAAACCTTACCCATACATATTTCCCTTTTTGTTGTTAAATATTAGAAAGTTGATAATTTTTTGCATCAATACACTCATAAAGATAGGGAGAATCGATAGAAACTAAAATTATATTATTTACATTCGGAAGTATTTGACAATATCACATTAAAAAAGTAACACTATTTGTTTAGTTTTTTTAATGGCACTTGCCACAAAAATATTCAATTATTCATAGAGGACTGAAACTGCTCACATCTTGACATGTTAATCTCTCTTAATATAACTGCACTATTGCTTGGTAGTAGCAATCAATATGTTGCTGCAAGTAATATTACTACAGTAATTTAATTAAATAATATTTAGGGATGATACTATTAATAATTGTTTTAGCGCTTAGGTCAAATATAATATTTGAAAAATGTCTAATTGGAGGCTGTAAACAAACCTGGGACCATTGTAAAAACGGTAATACCAAAGCACTATGTTTAAATCTCATTTTTAAAATAATAAAACAATATTGAAACTTTATAGACCGTATGCAAGAACGAAATGAGTAAAAAGATGAGTGGTATTGATTTGTCTCAGTATTCTGCAAGAACGTACCCTCTAAGATAGCTAATTAACACCTCTCACACTTTCAAATGTAAATTAATATTTTTTAAATCCACTCAAAAATCACACTTATCACTCACTCTTCACTTTTGCTTATATCATTCTTGCATTCTGCCTTATCCCTTTACTAAGGAAAGACTCTAATACTATAATACAGTCCAAATTTCAGAGGAAGAGCCTTATCTTACAGCTAGAAAAGATACTAGAGCTACTTTCATGTATTCATATGTCAAGTAATCTGATCTGCAGCTGTTACTTTTGATAGATATTGTCAATATGTATAAAATAACACTAATAAAATTGTCAACCTCGGTGGTCTTGGAGTAAAGTGCTCGCTTCATGACCCGACGTTCATGGATTCAAATCCAACCAGGGTCAACAGATTTTTCTTAAGCGATACAAATCCATAGTACAACTTTGTTTGGAAGGGAAATAAAGCCGTCGGTCCCATGTTGATTGTGGCATGTAAAATAACTATGGAAGGTATGTGAGACTGCCTTTACCAGAAAAATTGGTAGACCCTTTCGCTCTTGCTCACTGAAATACTTGTATGCTGATATAATAAGTTGGTTCAGAGAGTGCACGTTAAATACCTCAAATAAATAAAGTACTCTAACACTAATAAAGTAGCTAGTAAAATGTTATCAATTTTGGCTGTAAAAAAAAGGGTTTGTGTTTTTTTTAAGAGGCTCTTCTTATGAAGAATGCATTTTGGGCATTGATTACACATGAATCTCTCAAAGATGTTTCCTTAGAAGACCTAGGATACGGAAATGAAGAAGACAGGAATGATGTACAAGAGAGGCATCGAAAATAATGTATTTTTGAAAGAAATACAATAGGTACTTATTTATAAGTAAACACTTCAGTTTAACTACTTAATTTTTTTTTATCAAATTGGCCCTACTCCCTAGCAAAAGTAAACTCCCATTCACTTAAACTCAAGTTATTTCTTTTACAAACATGCATTTAAATTACTTTTCCTTCTTAAATTCTTCTTGGCAATCACATATAGAACACTTCACTAAAAAAAATTAGAGCATCAGTTGGATATTAAAGAAACTTTCATATAAATTTACCCTGCACGTTCTAAAGCCTATATATTTTGCTTTGATTCACTAACATCTGTCCTACTTAAATGTGGTCTGGGGGAATACTTTCTAAAGTCATTTGATACCACTGATAATGTTGCAAAATGCAGCAATAAGAAACTTATTTTGTCTACCCTCAACTAAGAATGATGAAGGCAAAATTAAAAGCTTGGGTATATTATAATTAAAGGAAGAAATCTTTTTTGATACTGTGGTAATGGTATATAAACTTACAAACAAGAAGTCGAAATCATTTTTTCCAGCAGCGAGTTAACACAACCACATATGGTCTTTTTTCAATAAAGATGCAGAATTTTAAAAAAACTTTAATAAGTACCAAACAAAATTAAGAATAAAAACCTAAACTTAAATAGGTTTAAAAGAGAAGTTAAGAAATATATTTCGGAAAATAATATAGACAAGTAAATCTTACACAGGGAATATACTTTATATGTACGAGCCACAGGGCTTTTTTTCTTTTAAAAAGAACAAATCAATCAATATCACATGTCAATGCACCAAGGAACTTACTGTTTGTGAATTGTGTAAATTTGAACTATTTTTGCTGTTGTCAGTTTACCAAATTAGGAAGTGTGTTTGCATACATGTACACATGTGGGCCATCTAATGCTGTTGTTTTTAGTAATATAATATATTATTCCTATTAATGATAGGTAGTTAAAGCCTGCTTCTAATTTATTTTGTATGACGGATGAAGACACCTAATAAACTTCTATAAACTTTTTCATTATCCTAAAGGTTTAAAACTAATTGGTTTCGATCCACACCAATTCTAGGATGTTTATATATGTACAAGCCACTTGGCTCTTTTTATAAACCAAATAAAGAATCAACCAATCAATCGATCAAATTAAATACTTAGGCCTATCTGTTTTTAATACTTTTCAATCACTTGACCCATTGACCAATACATAAAAAAAGATTCTTAATTTTTATATGGAGAAATAATATGATTACTATGACAGTTAGAATACACTTTTTCTTTGTTATCCAAGAAATAAAAATATTCTTTTATTATTAAAACTCTCAACAAAAATATAGGCCTAGCGATTTGAATAATACCAATATTAAGATTGTCACTGTGCTCATATAGAGGGCCTAGATCACAAAAATAACATTCATTCAAATCAACCATTAACAATGCCTTGCACGCGTTGACCTGACACGACACATAACGCCAACATCTTGGATAAAGAAAAATACTCTTTCTAGACACCTCTAGTTTACTTTTCCTGGCAAAACATGTTTTTATCACTGTAATATATTTTAATAATGCCATAGATATTTTAGTAGGTACACAATAATTAATATATTTAAAATTAAAATGATTCCAACCAGTGAGACATTAAATAGAAAGTTTGATTTTGTTGGAATTTAATGTTTACTTATACATCTTTAATGTGAAGGAATAAATGGTATTTTTGTAAATTGTGATTTTAGTGCAGGTAAAACAATTACCGGTACATAGAAACTTAGGTTTTTTGTGTTGGGATAGTTTATAAAATTAAAGTATTATAAAATTTAATAGGCCTACTAAAATAGATTTGGTACTGTGTTCAAACTTTGGGAAGAGAGTGCTTACAATTACTTTTGAGAAATTATATTTTTACAAAAAAAAACAACACATGAAGTTTACCTCATGGTGTAATTAATTATTACACCGAACAAAAAAAAAAAAGATCAGCCATTAAAATATTTTGATTGCCGCTGTATAAATGTGTAATAATTAATTTTGAAGCTGATTAAAATGTCTCTCAGAATGATATTTCTATGTATAATATAAAGTGTTTGGTGAAAAAAAAATTACTTTTTTAAACAGTAGGTGGCCTATTCTTGACCCAAAACTTTTACATTTCTCTAAGTATTTGAGTTTTTCTGTGAATTTAGGAGAGTAGGCCCTACATTTTTAACTTTCTGGTAATAAAAATATACAATCAATGTATATTATTTAAATAACCATATTCTGTTGGCTTATTTCGCCACCACGTCTTACTACCCATTCAAATAAACACTGCTATATTCTTGTATTTAAAAAAAATATATTTTATTCAAGCTGTCATAAGAAGCGTACCATTTAATTAATATGTCATTCAAGTATGCCAAAGTACAATCAAGATGGCGGATCGGCGTGGTTCTTCTATCTGTGGCGTGTGTAAAAATTGCTTTAAACCAAACGAGGAAAGTGTTTTCTGTGATGGCAAATGTGCAATGTGGTACCACAAAACTTGCGCCAAAGTAGACAAAAGAAAATTTATCTTTTTGGTAAATAATAAAGACTCTAAATGGTTCTGTGAGAGATGTGGAAATGATGGTGCAGCTCCAACATTCAACAAAGGCAGTGCAACAATGGATCCCAAAGTTTGTAATTCTCAAATCACCAAACAAGAGTCGGGTGGAAAAAACATTTACTCTATCGGTGACGTGATGCAGGAGCTAGGAAGAATGGGCTGCCAGCTTAACGAAATAAATCATAATAATAAAGTTTTTGCCGATTCAATCTTGAAAATAGAGACTAGTATGGGGCAGTTTAAACTTGATAACGAGGCTGTTAAAAATGAAGTTTGTGTACTTATTGAGCGAAATGAAGAGCTTGAACAGTATATGAGACTCAACAATGTCCTGATTGATGGGATTCCGAAACTAGAAAAAAAAAATGTGTCAGATATAGTTCTTAAGGTTGGTCAAAAAATAGGTGTGAACATAACAGCTAGTGACATTGACATTGCTCACCGGCTCCCACAGTGGAAAGCGGGAAAGCCGCCGACTATAATAGTAAAGTTTGTTAGGCGAACAATGAAGGGAGATTTCATGAAAGAGAAGGCCAAGTTGAGGAACATGAATTCAGTTTCTTTTGTGGATGCACCAGCTCATAACGTCTACCTGAATGAGCATCTAACAGCAAGTAACAGGAAGAAGTTTGCAGAAGCAAGAAAACAAAGGGATGATGGTAATTTCAAGTGTGTATGGGTCAAGAATGGATATATTTACATACGAGAAGAGGAGGGGAAACCAGCTGTTCTGTACAACGAAGAAAAAAAAAGTGTGAAGTAAATATAAGCGAGAACGCAAACGGTTTTGTTGTGGTCAAAAAAAGACGTTAATGGTTGTTTTTAAATTTAGTGCATTTTTCTTGCAAATGTTTTCATGGAGTGTATTATTCCCGGTCTATAAGTTTTTTCTTTTTTTTTACTACATTTTTCATGTGCTCTACTTGTGGTTTTGTCTCATCCGGCCCTGGGTATGTACCTTTGTGTTTTACTGTTGTTTTCTTTGCTTTAGTCTAGGATACCGTCTTATTGGTAGATATAGCTGTCTATTTTTATTTTTTTTTGTTTTGTTTATACACATGTATAAGGTTCTTTATGTTTTGTTTTTGTTTTTTGTTTGTTTTTTGTAATAGGGTACTAGTAGGCCTAGTTGGTTTGATTAGTAACATGTATTTCTATAAACAAATTAGTAGGGGCCTGGTTATTGGTTTAAAGTATCACAAACAATGATTAAAAACGAGATAATGTTAGAAAATTTGACACAATTTGTCAATTGTTTTCCTAAACCCAAACTTAATATATTTTACTTAAACATCAGAAGTCTTACAAATAAGTTGGATGAACTACAGGTGATAATAAGTACTCTGCCTTTGCAACCGGATTTAATTATACTTACAGAAACATGGCTTAAATCGTATGAAACTAACTTTTATAATATTAATGGGTATACAGGAACCTTTGCCTGTAGGAATGACAGGCAGGGTGGTGGTGTGTGTGTATATATACTGCAAATAACCTGAATTTCAATATTATGGAAATGCATGAGAGTGGGTTTTATTTTCTAAGAATTGAAATATATTCATGAAGCCCACCCCTACAGATCAGTGTTATATATAGGCCTCCAAATATCCCTCTTAATAACTTCCTAGCATATTTTGAAAACATTCTAAACAAATTGGCAGGGAAAAAATGCATAATTATAGGGGACACAAACATTAATACCATGAATGATACAGTATTTAATAATCTGATAAGCAGCTATGGTTTTGACATTTGCAATAAGCTAGCAACTAGAATAACTAACAACAATGAAAGTACACTAGACCAAATTATTTCAAATATAGATGGCCAGGCTCTGTGGGTTTCAAACATTAACAATAGTTTAAGTGATCACAACATTTTAATAGTGGAAATGGAATCAAATTATATCAGGGTGACCCGCCTCGGTGGCGTAGTTGGCTAACGCGCTAGTCGTGTTGAGCTCGACCGCCGAGGATGGGGAGATCGAGGTTCGAATCTCGGTCGGGTGAACTGGGGGTGGTTTTTCCTAAATGGTTTTCCACTCTCCCTCCACGCAAATGCGGGTTCACTTCCTCTAAATTCAACCTTCCCAAATCCTAATCCATTAGAGTAATTAGTACTTAAGCGTATAACCCGAACGGGTAGTAAGACGCGGTGCTAAATATTATTATTATATCAGGGTGGAGAGGGAAAAGACACTGAAAATCAATGTGTAATTGATTACAATATCTTAGAACTTAAGCTTAATGAATCTTTGGGACAAATTAGCACCAGCACAAATACAAATTTTTTTTTGAGGAACTCATGACGATAGTGCAAAATGCTCTGTTGTTTGCTGAAAGAAGGAGAGGTCAAATAATTTCAAATAGTGTTCATAACTCTCCTAGGTGTGCTTGGGTGAACAAGGAGCTGTTGGAAATGATTAAATTACGGGACAAAACACATAGATTAGTAAAATTTAAGAGTGATTATATTTTAGCTAGAAATAATGTAACAGCACTAAAGAGAAAGTTGATAAAAAATTATTTTTCAAAAAAGTTTATGAGTAATAGTAATAATCCTAAACAATTGTGGCAGGAGATAAATAAGTCCCTGAATAAAAACTGTAAAGTTAATAATAAGATAACACGTTTGAAATTTATGAACAAGGAATATAATACAGCTTCTGAAATGGCAGATATGCTAAATAATTTTTTACAAGTGTAGGACATAATCTTGCTATGAATATTCCAGTATATCCTGATGATAAGTGGACATATTACACTACCACTATAGATTGCTCATTCTCAATTTTTTTAATAGATGTAATGGAAGTAAAAAATATGATAAGAGATCTCAGTAGCTCAAAAAGTTTACCTTTTGATAAATGTTCTAATAAAGTACTAAAACATTGTTCAAATTTTTTTGCAGAGTATATCTCTGTTCTATTTAATAAATCTATAACAGAAGGTCAATTTCCGGAACAGCTGAAAATATCAAAAATTATTCCCGTGTATAAGGGTGGTACTTTAAAATGTGATCCATCAAACTACAGGCCTATCTCACTTATTTCTTCCATATCAAAAATACTAGAAAAAATAATGAAAATTAGATTACTTAAGTTTTTAGACAAAATACATTTTTTCAAACACCCCCAATATGGATTTAGGGGTAAATCTGATACACTAACTGCAGCTTTTGAACTGATTAATAAAATACAGAATACGATGGATGACAATACTAAGCTTTCTGGAGCTTTGTTTATTGATTTAAAAAAGGCATTTGACATTGTTAACCATGAAATTCTATTATACAAGCTGTCTAAAATAGGAATAAGTGGTTTAAGAGCTATATTACTAACAGAAAACAATACACTTACATAAACAATCACGAAAGTACTGTATGTGATGTCACATGTGGGGTCCCTCAAGGTTCGGTAATTGGGCCAGTACTTTTTCTTATTTATGTTAACGACATTTTCCAGGTAAATTTTCAAGGCCAGTTACAACTATATGCAGATGACACAAGTTTATTTTACATTGGACAAAATTTTAAAACTATAGCAAAGAATATTCAAACTGACCTGAAATCGTTATATCATTGGTTAAGAGTCAATAAACTGTCGCTGAATCTTGAAAAATCTAACTATGTCATTTTTACTAGACCAGGAAACAAAGATAGAAAGAATATAGATAATTACCAGATAAGCTTTGGGAATAACATATTGAAAAGAGCCAAGAAAGCAAAATATCTCGGTCTGACCATTGACAGCTCACTATCTTGGAGCCCACATATAAACCATGTCACAAAAAAAAATTAGGGGTCCAGTTGGGGTGCTAAAAAAACTTTCCTATAAATTCACTCCGAACGTGTTAAAGCCAATCTACTTTGCTCTGGTTAACTCGCACTTGTCCTACCTAAATGTAATCTGGGGTAATACTTTTAAAAGTCATTTAATACCACTAGTAAAACTACAAAACACAGCACTAAAAAATATTTTTCGGCTGCCCAGCGGTGTGGACGGCGACATTAAGCTCAAAAGTTTGGGTATTTTGAAATTAACAGAAGCTATTTTTTTTTATATGTTTGTAATGGTATATAAACTTGAAAACAACCTAACTATTAGTAACCTAAAAATTGGGGAACGCAAAAAGGGGAACTACTTTACAAGAAGTCTGGATAATTATTTCCAGAACAGAGTAAACACCACTACTTTTGGACTCTACTCAATAAAGATCAAGGGACTAAAATTTTTCAATATAATACCACAAGAAATAAAGATAAAGAAACTTAATCTTTTTAAAAAAGAAGTTAAGAGGTACATTCTGGAAAATAATTTTTCCCGGGTGATATGTGGGTGAAAAGGTAGCTGAAATTTTTGTAGCAACTGATGTGATAATTTGAGCTGAATCTATATGTATAATGTACTAAAAAAAATGTAAAGTTTTTTTATACTATTATTATTTTTGTTGTTGTTGTAATCTTACTATCATTGGGGTGATTGCATCTAAAAAAAATGTGGCCGGGTGAGGACAAATAATGTATAGCCTGTAATAGATATCACTTTCCTAAATGTATGTAACAGGGGAGTGAATGAACCACGCCTACTTTAGGATGTTTATATATATACACGAGCCGATTTTGGCTCTTTTTATAAACAAATTCTGAATAAATAAATAAAAAGTGATTTTAATGTCATGATGCATTTTTTTCCCCATGTGTTTGTGATGTGTAATCAATTTTTTCAAAGTAGGCCTATGTGAAACTTACAAGAATAATGATTAAAGTAATTTTTTAAACATACCAAATATTTTTCTTCCCATAGTTTGTGGATTATAAAAATATTGTAATATTGTCTCCCCTTCTGCTGAACTTTGCCATTCTAAAGAAACAATATTGCCAACATTCATCTTAGGCTTTTTCTTACATATAACCTCGATGAATTGCTCAAATTCTTAAGCAGATACAGTAGGTTATAAACAAATATATATTCAAGAAAACATATTGTTGTTTGAACTTCATGATGTATTATACATTTCCCTTAGTCCTACAATATAATATCTTATCAATATGTCCTGTTGATCAACAATCAGACCATAGATAGCACAGATCAAGTTAGATAGGGGATAAGACCATGGATAAGTGCTGAGAAATAAGTCCTAGATCATTAGACATTAGTGATGCACAAAGATCAATGGCGGTGTGCTATTAACAATCAGGGTCTAAAATATGCGGGCTTAGCTACTCTTTAGTTCCAGTGATTAGACATTGAAGCTGTAAACAGTGATCTCTATACTATATTAGATAGACTTAAATACACCACTTGCAACGGACCAAATCGTGACGCTAATGTTTATCGTATGCTTGCTAGCGAGGGGACAAAATTTACAGTTGCTTTCAATGCTCTTGTGCAAAAACGCGTTTCTGGTTATTAAATGTATTATTGTTTGAAAATAGTGAAGTATACCCCATTTGATAAAATAAATATTTACATTAAAGGACATATAATTTAATTCTAAAGGTAATATCATAAAAATAAGAATAACAATTTTAATATATTAAAATATGTAGCTATCGTTCATGTTTTTTACATTTTGCCAAGACTACAATATTTTTGAAATTGGTTATTAGCGTATAGCCTATATTGGTTTCAGAAACAATATTAAATTTAAAGTTCGATAGCTAAAATGAAAAAGGGTAGCTTAAAATTTAATTACATTTGGATG
This sequence comes from Timema podura, assembly GCA_033556935.1. Classification (NCBI taxonomy): domain Eukaryota; kingdom Metazoa; phylum Arthropoda; class Insecta; order Phasmatodea; family Timematidae; genus Timema; species Timema podura. Next base: position 50,694,254 of record JAVRXN010000009.1, read on the forward strand.
GATGACAAACTTTATGTAGTAGTTTTACATTCAAATTATCATTTAGGTTATAGGCTTGAAGGAATACACTATATTTAAAGTTGGCTCTCAGCTTGTATACTGTAGCCTATTGCTTTCTGAAGTAATAATATATTTAATGTTCGATAACTATAATTAAATGAGATAAGTGGCTTAAAACTTAACTACATGTGTTTGAATAACTAACTTTATGTATAAGTTTTACATTAAAACTATCATTTAGGTATTAGGGCTTGTAGGAATTAGTATCACTATATTACAAAATATGTAAAGTTGGCTCTGAGCTTGTATATTGCTTTCAGAAACCAAATTATATTCAGACCCGTAGCCGAGGGGGAGGCCGGTTGTCCACGATGTCCGGACACCTCCCGAAATTTCACGATTCTGATTCGATATCAGGCCTTCCAAAATCATGGTATAGCCATATTTAATGAAACATGCCACGAGTGTCGTCAGGCCCGTAGACGGATACCCCCGAAATTCAATGAAAGATAATAAAATAGTCATATAGTATGACCGATTGTTGTAACTTGTACACAGTCAGTGGCCTAACTAATCAATCTAATGGCTCAACAACAATCATCCAATACGTTATTAACAAGCTACAGTACGCAGTGTATATACACTGCGCATCCCATCGCCTTAATCTGGTTCTAAGTGAAGCTCTTTCTTTGCCTTCAGTCACAAACACATTCATTAGGGGTTCTTAAAGACACACCAAAATTGCTCATACTTACCTTTTAAGCAGAAAATATTCTGAAGGATAGCATTGCAAAACTACCCCCAGATTCAAAGACGGCAAGATTATTTGGGTTGTGTGAGATCAGGTTCATAGAACGCCATGAAGCCATAAACACTTTTGTTGAGCTTCTCCAAGCCATCGTACCAAGTCTCCAAGACCTTTCACAATGTAACAGAAGTTTTTCAAGTCCAGCATAATATCTTCTGGCTGCAATGGAGAAGGGAAGAAGCTTCATATTGGCACTCTTAATTTGTGAGTACTTATTTAGCCTCACTCTTCCATTGTCTTCATACCTGCAGAACCCACAGCATAATCTCGCACCAGCAATATCATATTATGAAAAAAATCTTGAAAACATTTCAGGATGTAAGGGCTTGCGACAGTGACAATACCTATTTTTCAGATATTCCAAAAGGCTACGAGTATGGCAGGTAACTTGTTTGGAATAATTATTGAGGTACCACAATTGGTAAAGAAACAGACTAAAAAGGATAACCGTCCCCACGTATCTATTGAAGAGTATTATTTCAGAACCATCGTTCTTCCTTGTGTAGATGGATTTATTGTAGATCTTCAGCAATAATTTTGTCAAAATAAAGATTTTTTCACTAATAGGGATTTTGCTACCCAAAAACACACATGAAAGTCATGTGAACGAACTAAAAAAACTAAGCTTCTACTATGACGAGAAAACGTCTCAGACAGTGGTTGTGGCAGAATACCTCTTGGGGAGCGAGAAGTGGAAAGGCAACAAACAATCTGACATACCAAATGGGATTGTGTATACTATGGATGCATGCAATAAGCGATATCTGCTGTGTGTCCTAGCTGCTTTACCTATGTCAGTGGCTAAGGTTGAGAGGTCATTTTCCTCATTGAAAAAGGTTAGTACCTACTTAAGAAATTCGGATGTGCACTGAACGATTGACTGGCCTGGCACTGATGTCAATTCACTATTCAGTGCCTTTAACACCTGCGGACGTTTTGGATGTCTTGGCCAAAAAAGCTAACAAAAAACTAATATTTTTAAATTTATTGATAGTGGTGCATGAACACTTTTTCGTACACATATTAATTTAATTATTTGGACTTGGTTAGCTACCATTCATTATGTAAATTTAATATAATAAATTCATTTGGCAAATTTGTTGCTTTATGCTTTTCGTACAGACACAAAAACAATATGAAGTTATTGCCACCGCAAAAACGCTTCATTTAAAATTTCTCAAAACATTAACTAGAGTTATAAATAATGGGGTTTACAAAAAAAAATAAGGTGGGGGTAGTATAACATTGGATAACATCCCTCAAAATGAAATCCTGGTTTCGTGCCTGTTATATTATTTAATATTCGATAACTAAAGTGAAATAAGGTTGCTAAAAACTTGATTACTTTTGTTCAAATGACAAACTTTGTATAGAAGTCTTACGTTCAAACGATCATTTAGGACTTAGGTTATTGGCTTGTAGGAAGTATCAATATATTGGTCTACATCGACCATTGATCTCTATAGTATAACTGGATGGACATATGTGGCTGAAATTTTCGAGCTGTCGTCTGCATACCATTGGGTAAGAGAGAAAGAAACTTTCGGGTATCTCTTCTCTCTTTCACCCATACAAGGCAATGTGGCATTTTGACATCGTTCATTAATTTGATTGAATATATGAGATACATCAATGTGAGAGTGGTTAAATTAAATAAATATGTTAGTTAAAGCTTTGAAGAGCATATAAAAGTTCCAAACTGGTTAGTTTTTTATTTAAATAAGTTGATGTAGCAGTATATGTACGATGATTTTTGAAGGAAGCTTACTTTTAAGGCTTTATCTCGTACCAGATTCCTACCATATATTTGTGTTTAGTTAGGATAAAAGACCTTCTAGAAGGAAATTTCTACTTCTGTTCTAAATTGCCGTTCATCAAACCAAAATATGATATATATGATAGTATTCTGGTACGAAATAAAGCCTTACACATTGGGATTATTACTAAAATCAGGGTTTAGTAGATACTGTACTTTCTACAAGCCAATAACCTAAACTATCATTTGAACGTAAGACTTCTACACAAAGTGTGTCATTCAAACAAATGTAATACAGTTTTTAGCTAACTTGTTTCATTATAGTTATCGAAATGTCAACAAATATAGTTTCTTAAAGATATGAGCCAACTTAAATAAACAGGTATTATTATTACAATAATACTTTCCACAAGCCTATAACCTAAGTGATAGTTTGAATGATGGCAACTATTCAAAGTTTGTCATTCAAACAAAGTAAACACTTTTTAAGATACCTTGTTCATTATATTTATCGAGCTTTCAATAAAATATGGTTTCTGAAACCAATATACAAGCTAATAACCAACTTTAAATATAAGTGTTGTCGTGGCAGACTGTAAACAACATTGATGATAACTACATAAAAATTGAAATATCTAAGGTTTTATTCGTATTTGTACAGAATTACCTGTAAAACTGGATTGTATATCCTTTAATGTAAATGTTTCTTCAGGAAAGTATGGTATAATACTTCACTATTTTCAAACAATAACACTTTTATTCATCAGAGACATGTTTTCGCATAAGAACATTTAAAGAAACCGTTAAATCTTTCCCCCCCTTGGTGTAGCAGACGATACACTTAAGCGTCACGCTTTTGTCCTTGGAATGTGCATGTGTATGTCCATCCAGTTATACTATAGAGATCAATGACATCGACTCATTTAAAGAAACAAGTCACTATTTTTGAGCTTAGTCATGCTCTTCAAACCTTTTATTAACACATTTATTTCGTTTAACTAATCAAACATTGATATAATCTAATATATTCATTAAAATTAGCGAACGATGTCAAAATGCCACATTATCTTGAATATGTATAAGTGAGAGAAAGAAACTCGATAATTCCCTTCTCTCTTATTAATGGTGTGCAGACGACAGCTCGAAAGTTTAGCCGCAGTGGCCATTGATCTCTATAATATAACTGGATGGACATACACATGCACATTCCAAGGACAAAGGCGTGACGCTCAAGTGTATCGTCTGCTACACTGAGGGGGGGGGGGGGACAAATTTAACGGTTTCTTTCAATGTTCTTATGCGAAAACATTTCTCTGATGAATAAAAGTGTTATTGTTTGAAAATAATAAAGTATTATACCACACTTTACTGAAGAAACATTTACATTAAAGGATATACAATCCAGTTTTACAGGTAATACTGTACAAATACGAATAAAATTTTTAATATATTTAAATATGTAGTTATCATCTATGTTGTTTACAGTCTGCCAAGACTACACTTATATTTAAAGTTGGTTATTAGCTTGTATATTGGATTCTGAAACCATATTATATTGAAAGTTCGATAAATATAATGAATAAGTTATCTTAAAACTTGATTACATTTGTTTGAATGACACACTTTGTGTAGAAGTCTTGCGTTCAAATGATCATTTAGGTTATTGGCTTGTAGGAAGTACAGTATTTACTAAACCCTGATTTTAGTAATAATCCCAATCTGTAAGGCCTTATTTCGTACCAGAATACTATCATATATATAATATTTTGGTAGGATAAACGGCAATTTAGAACGGAAGTAGAAATTTCCTTTTGAAGGTCTTTTATACTAACTAAATACTATTATATGGTAGGATTCTAGTACGAGATAAAGCCTTACAAGCAAGCTTCCTTCAAAAATCATCGTATATATTAGGCTACATCAACTTATTTAAAGAAAAAATGAACCAGTTTGGAACTTTTATATGCTCTTCAAAGCTTTAACTAACATATTTATTTAATTTAACCATTCACACATTGATATATCTCATATACTCAATCAAATTAATGAACGATGTATAATTGCCACATTGCCTTTTATGTGTGTAAGAGAGAAAGAGATACCCGAAAGTTTCCTTCTCTCTTACACAATGGTATGCAGACGACAGCTCGAAAATTTCAGCCAGAGATGTCCATCCAGTTATATTATAGAGATCAATGGCAGTGGCAGATGTCAGTCCAGTTATATTATAGAGATCAATGGTCGGTAAACACTAGCATCACTGCACATTAGTACGCGTGCAATTAAAATATTATAGATATATTGGAACTACTACATTTTTATTTTATGAATTTAGGTAATATGTAGAGAAGAAAAAATAAATAATATGACCTAAAATAGGAGTTAATCAGTAAATTAATATTAATTATAAAAATTGGTAGCTATTTATTTTTAAAGTAGTAAAATTGACTTGGTTATTCAATCAATATATTATTTTTATCATATTTATTTCGTTACACCGTGTTTGTGGGGGAAGGGGGTATAGTGAATTTTATACATATTATTTGGTATTCAAACTGTTAAACTATTATTATAAATAAAATTTATTAAAGGTTGACGACCTTAGGTAATAGTCCTTCCACCCAGCTTACGGCACATGAGGGAATTCGTGTGTAAATTCAATTGGGTGACACGTTGTTTGATTTGTTAAGATATTAAGACAAGTAAAAGATATAATGAAATTCAAAATTTAAGAAGAAAAGTATTATTTTAATCAAACCCACAACGAGTTTTTTTAAATAATATAAATAATCACGATTGTGAACCATATAAATGATAAAATCTAATAAGATCTAATAATAACAATACTTATAAACCACGTCCTACTACCCGTTTGGGTTATACGCTTAATCACTAACCACTCTAATGGGTTAGGAATTGGGAAGGTTGAATTTAGAGGAAGTGAACCCGCATTTTCGTGGAGGTAGAGTGGAAAACTATTTAGGAAAAACCACCCCAGTTCACCCGAGCGATATTCAGACCTTGATTTCCTCGTCCTCGACAGTCTAGCTCAACACGAAACTTGAGCGTTAGCTAACTACGCCACCGAGGCGGGTTACAAGGTATATAGTTTAAGAAAAAGCAACACTCAATCTAAACACAAGTTTTCTATATTACATTAATAATTATTGTATTATATACGTTATTTATTTCAATAATGCACACATATATTATTAGATTTTAAATAAAATTAATAGTATAATATATATGTATAATAGTTTTTACCGGAAACAATCATAAACGGCTGTTATTATATGTCAAGGGTTCATAACTACGATATGCAGAGACACAAGGCTAGCTCTTATTGCGGTGAGCTATGCCAATGTAAAGCTGCAAAATATGATCAACACTTATATGTGTTTAATAAGTTGTATAGTAGCGCCTAACTCAACTGAAAATTGAATTTGTTGGTCAGTTGGCCTTACTGTGTACGATACTTTTAACGTTTGTTCTAACATGGATTTATTTATAACCTTCATGTATAATCCATTTTATTGTTTATACTTTATGTAAATGAGAAGTCTTGAAATAGCTGATTATGTCTGCAAGTTAATTTTTATGAGATAATAAAACAATATGCTTTGTATTGTGTAGTTGGCAGTATTTTACTTGGTCTTTTGTTGCCATGATTATAGCATCCACATAACTTACATCCAGCATTTTTTTCTCCCCCTCTAATAATAATGTAGATACATGAATCAGCCTGTGAAGGGATGAATCTGGGGGTGGTTCTTTATGGAGGGATCCGGGGTGTCACCATCCCTGCAAAATAAATCAAAAGAAGAAACAAAATATATTTTAAATTCATAAGAATTTTCTTATATTATTTTCATTATATAATGAAAAACACAAATAAATTTTAAAAAATCGATAAATTATTTCCCTATTTTATTGAGGAAATTATTAAAACCGTAACCACATCAACGCGTGTAAAAAAAAAGCGCACCTATAATAACATATGCTTTTGACTGGCTGTTTCAACAACCCCAAATCCTAAATACGTCACATTACGTCAATGTCCTTAGTTCAGCGCTCTCTTAGCACTTTAGTTGGGCTGAGTTAGGGAGACCCTTTGACACACATGGCAGTCGGTCATTTATTTGTATAGTAGATAGTGCGACGCGACCAGTTTTCACTCAAGTTTTCGATTACTCGACTGAAAATTAAAGTTTCTGACATTAAAAAACGGAGTTTTTGTTCTTTATCTTAAGAAGAAAGGTTTGAAATTAAAAATATTTGCAAGGCCAGTGCCAAATTTGAGCGTAAGTCATTTTTTAGATACATTATCTAGTAGTGAAAAGGCGTTAGTCAATTTTCTGGAACTAAAAGACAATCGATTACGTACGATTTTTTTATGCTATATTTCATAATAAACTGTTGTGTTTTTACTATGAATTGTGCACTGTACGCGATGTAATATTCACTATTACCCATGCGTTATGCATAAATATAGAGCCAACCTAGACATGAATTTAAATCCAGCCTTGCATTGAAGTACCAAGGTCTGTTCGAAAATATCTTTGGATGTGTCTATCTGTTAACTGTGTAGAAGTCACTTGTTGAAACCGTTTAATAAGGAGCTTTATTATTTTATGTTGGTTATCTGTATATTTTTTGTCCGTGGTCTTCAACTATTGCCAATCAAAACGCTAAATATTAAACTGTCTTTTCTATGATATTAACAAGTACCATCTCGTTTGACATTAGTGTTTTAAATTTAAATTGGTGACCTAGTAAAGTATATTCAATTATAGATGCTGAAAAGTAGGCCTATAATGACAGTTTGAATTCAATTTTGAACCAAATTTCATCAAAATGAGCAAATTCAGTGACAAACTTCCAGAATTTGGTTGGAAAGTAAAATTAAATCATGTATTTCATGAGAAGAGAGATCAGAACCTAAGACCTAAACTTAAACAAATACCAGCTGTTCTTCCTTTGGCTTTCAGGTAATTCACTGATCAAAGGGCTACTTTTAACTCGAGCATGGTTAATGATAAATACATTTACCTTTTCACTAATAAAATTAATGTCCCAGAGAATAAGGGTTTAATTAATTAACTACATACGCAAAAATAAATAGTACTTGAGTACCAATTATTAAAAATATGTATTTAATCATACAAAAGTTTCAAATTTAAATATTTCACAATTAATATAAATAAATAGGGTCCAGTATGCAAACAATACATTCATTATGATATATTAAAATATGTGATACACAGTGAAGGACCATAAGCATATAGGCCCTAACCCGAATGGTTAGCAAGATGCTGGTGCTAAAAAAGATGTAAAGATATGTCAAAATTATAATGAAATAACATAAATCAACAGAAAATACATTCGATATTAATATTTCTACCTTTCTCTTGTAATTTTACAGAGTTTTGTGGGGTTAGTATGGGGCGAGGGTGTGATTATTAATTTTTTCCAGTGTCAAATTATTAGAAACATCACATTTTCTATTACTGTACTCACAACAAGAATATGAAGTTTCCAGGACTTCCCATTGGGTTTGCCAGTCAGTACCTTGAACAAGGTTTTAGAATCTCCCATTCACACTGCATGTTCTGCCCACCGTAATCCACAAGACTGTATTATCTTAATAATGGCTTGTGAGTAGTAAGAGTTTATTTAAATATAAATTCACAATGCCAAAGCAGCTTCATATAAAGTCATCTGTATTTGAGTATTTTACTGTGCAATACATCTGTTATTACTAATTAATATACTTTAGCGATTTATAAATGAGTCAGAGTTGGAAACAGACAAATAGAAAAATAGAGGAGTCAGAGTCGAAGACTGGGCTTACCGATTTCACAGACTTACTTGCACGCACTCATTAATAGTACCCGCTACCCGCATAAGCTCCATGTTATGAGCATGCACACCATCTACACAGTTTGTTGTGCAATCATGACACACACTGACCCGATTAATCAGAAAGTTGGCCCAAATAATCAGGAAAAATTCAGGCTAAATACTTTTTTGCTTTTGTTCCTCAAGTTTTGTCCCAAATAAACGACTGCCCTGACTAACTGGTGCCCCAATTGACCAGAATCCAATGTATTATAATATCTGTGCTCTTTAAACACTTTGTTTAGCTACTGTAACCTAGTTATTTTTGACTCTAAACTCCACTCTAATGATTCTATTGCAGATATCTCTGGTATGTGATGCACTCCGTCAGAGATGGTAGACGTCCACTTATGGATTATACTAAAATGCTCACTGGCAAACAAATTTATGGTTCGTATAAAGTCTATGCTCTTTACACTTTTATCTCTATTATTTTTGCCCCATGTCTTAATTTACCTCCAGGCTATCCACATTTAACTACACTAGTAGGGTCGGGAGGAGGAAGGTAGAATTTAGAGGAAATGTACAAGCATTAATATGTATTTAGAGAGGGATTTTTAAAATCACCTTCAAGATTCGACCTGGTCACCAGCAAACCAGACTAGACAAGCTCTATGTTTAGTTCTTGTGGCCACCTCCATAGGTCTCTATTATAAAGGCTTATCTAGATAAAAGAAATATATAAAGGTGATGGTGGGTGATAAGACAAGTATTTCCATGTAAAGAACTTGGGATCGGCAACTCCAAATGGTGGTGCTACGAGACATCAAAGTTGATGCTCTCTGCATCTGAGGGGGTAGGCAACATAACTTATCAATCTTCAGCTTATAACGAGTGGAGGGTGGTGTTAATTATGACTAGTAACTGGCACCCATAAGGAATTGCTGACAAGGGCTGATATGGAGAGTTAGAAGGAATCTAGATTGAGGAAGTGTATTCACTTATTGGGAGCCATGCACTGGCAGCAGAACGTCTGTATTAAGAGAGATATCTATAGTTTACAGCAACTGTTGATAGTAGCAACCACCCATGTTGATACACAAGCTGCAACGACCAACCATCTAATGTCCGACTTGCACAAAGATGTGAGGACGGTTGCGAATGGTGACACAGGGTTCAGTAATCCTGGGTCTGAGTTCAAGTTCCATGTTTATGGGGGTCTCATACACCAATGTCTTAAAATGTCTCCAAAGAAAGAAACCAGGGGGTGCCAAGTCTGGGTAGCATGGTGGCCACCTGTTTGGTCCACCTCTGCTGATCCAACGATCACCAAATGTGGTGAAAAGATGATGATTAGCTTCCAAACTAAAGTGTGCAAAGGCTTTGTTGTGTTGGTACCACATGTGCTCTAAATCCAAACTCACATCGTCGAACAGAATAGGCAGTTTGTGCTCCAAAAACAGCTGATAAGTGTGGCAATTCAAACGGGGTGGCAAAAAGTGTGGTTCAATGAGGTTGTCCCCGACATTGCCTGCTCAGACATTAACAGAAAATGTCTGTTGATGGCGACACTAAACCTTTGCATGTGGGTTTTCTTCAACCCACACGTGACTGGTGAAATTTTCTAAAAAGCTGTCGCAAATAAAAGCAGTCCCTTCAGTCCAAAAAATGAAACAAGGGAAGTCAGGCTCATTAGCGCAATGGTGCTAAACCAGCGTTCTGATGGTGTGTATGAGACACATGTCATGCCTGTTAATTGCAAATGTAGACCTCTTGTGTAACCCACCTGTTCACAGCATTAAACATTCGATGGCGAAGATGGCATCGGTTTGGATATCTCTCTTCATACATACATTCTTATTCCTGTTCATTACCTCCGGTCGCACTGTACACACAATGCATGCTTGCCATTTCAGGGAACATATGCAATCTCTCTCCGTGTTGACTGCCAATAGCTCAATGACACCCTTCTACACTGGCAACACCATTCTGTTTTTCATGGGAGGAAGTGGTGAAGATGCCTCTCTTGATTTGCATGGCATGCTGCATGTGTTGCCTAACCCCCAGGTCACAGACAAGGAAACAACAGATACACAACCGCTAGGTTAAATGTGTTGCGCTCCTTTTCGAGGCCTTACTCCTTCAACGTTGGGATCGCTAGGTGCGGTCACCAGTGACTACAGCGCAATCAAGTGAGCATTTTTTAAACGACTCACTTTAAACTCGAATTTACTTGAGGGCAGATACAAAATATTAGCTCCTCTCACGTCGACCAGTCGGCTATCAGGGAGTGACCTCCCCGGTCTCTACCCCCCCCCCCCCTCCCAGGGCCCTAATCTGACAGCAAATTTGAAAGAAAACTTGGAACACAATGATCCTTTTTTTCATTCAAGGGACTGGCTTTAGACTCAAATATAATTGTCTACTTTGCTAGATTTTCTTATAATAATATGAGTAATATATTGTTAGGATATAGATAAACTAAATTCATGATATTCAGCTATGTTACTAGAGCACAAATAAAAAATAGTACATCGCAAAAAGAATAAATAACAAGATTAGATACAGATTCCAAAGTTAGCAACTTGCCCACTTGATTTATTCACTATTGGAAGTTATTCCTTCCGGTTATGTTTGTGTTAAACGCCTGTAATAGTTGATATGTAAATCAAGGTTTGGGCTTAGTTATTTTTATGCTATGATATAATAAGTTAAAACACTTATATAATAGAGAAATATAATTATATATAATATTATAATGTATTTCAAATAAGCCTTTGTGAGCAAAATATGTATTTTAAATTTCAAAGTTTTATTTCCATTCAAGAGATAACCTATGACTAATAAAACAATATAACAAATACATTTTTTCCACGCAAACATAAAATCTGTTTTCAATAATAATGGTTGGGTTGTATGTAGGAATTAACAGACTTAGAGGCTTAGGTCTACTTTCTAGTGTCTAATTATCCAGATGAATCTAAAATAAACTGTAGGCTACACATGGCATTATAAGACAGTTGCAACATTTACTAAAACTATTTAACATTCATAAGTGAAGCTAAATGTCACGTTTGATATAAAGTATCAATTCCGATATAAACATAAAAATATAGTTACATTTTTTCAAATAGTGACAGCCCAAAAACATGTCAATATTTTTTTAAATACTAATACTATGTTATAACTATAATCATGTTCATAGCATTTTTTTTTAAAAATTTAATCTAAACTCGAGGTGGTATAGAAGTAACTTAATGTGTTATTTTAATAAGATTCCCAGTAAGATGGCGGTATTGTTTGAAAGACAGTAACTTTAAAAATTTATTAATTATCAGATCTGAAAATTTCTTTATAAATTATATCAAGATTACTCAAAATAGTATCTTAACTTTTGAAAGGAGGTGGCGGTCGCCAAAGCTGAATGAGTGGCCATCCCACCATCTTTCTTACTTCTCTTACTATCACAAAATAGTATTATAAATATATTTAGTAGACCTATATATATTCATAATGTATTTACGGAAATATTACAATTCAACCAAAACATTATTTATATACATTAAAATTCGTAGGAATACCGTCTGAGAGGCCATTTTTATTACTTATAATAAGATTCTGAATAGAAAAAAGGCCTTTCAGATGTCCATTCCTACAAAAATCGGAGTAAATAAGTCTATTATACCTATTTAATCTAAGGACCCTTTTAGGGGTGGATCCAGAAGGGGGTGCATAACCCCCTTATGAAAAAAAAATTAGTATAAATAATATCAATAATAAAATCAATTAACTGAATATCTATGTAAGAAAGTAAACGCTTGTATAATTTAATGCACTTGACCACCGAAGCGAAGTACTAGTTCTACTGTCACATAATATCTTACTAACTAAATTTCAATTATTTGATTTTTAAATATTTTTTTAATTATTGTTAAATGAACCCTTGTTTCGTTCCGTTAGAGTGCCCCATATACCCTCACAAAAAGCCTGATCCCATGAGAGTGCCCACACTCCCCCCCGCCCCCTCCCACTGTACTCTCCCCCCACCTTAACGGAAATTCTGGATCCACCCTTGAACACTTTAGAAGTGATAATTTAATTTAGAAACAAAACTTATTGTGTGGAGCTTGTATGCCAGTCGAAAGAGGCTTTCCTTTCTCTTTAATTTGTCTCCTTTGACTCTTAATTTTATTGATGATACTATGATACAGTACATTTAATAACAACATTTAAAGTATTACATTTTTATGTAATTTGCACTATGGTCACAGGTCAATATATTATTAAAAGTAGAAAGTGGTGTAGGTATCAGTCGAGATGCTCTCCCTGACAATTTTTTCTTGTCACACCTCCAAACAGATTAATAAGATTATTTAATATTTAATTATATACATTGACATATTCTAAACATGTTATGTTGATTTTTACTAACTAAATGAAGTAAATAAATTTCTTGTATTTAAATAAGGTAGGAGGAATAAATGATTATTGTAGTCTCCCCTTTCCTCTAGGGATTTCTAACAAAATTTTTCAAGCATTCAAACAGGTTTTTATTCAATCTGTCATCGATAGGCGCAACCTTTTTGACCGCGCGTGTGTAGAAGCGTGTTTTTAGATTTGGTCTCACCATAAACATCAGAAAATACTAACCCCCCCACCTCCCATCACAAAAATCCTTACGTAATTTATGGATGACCCTTAACTTCTGACCTCTATTGGCAAATAAATTTTTTTAAATTGAGATCTCATAATGTGGGAGTTGATTATTATGCTTCTTGATGAACAATATGTTTCCGTAAAATATGAGTAATGAACAATATGTTTCTTTCATTTATGCCTTTTGGTGAAATGTGATGCTCTTTTATTTTCAATCATGTTTCTGCAAATATGTATATTATCTAGTTTTACAAATCTTACGAGCTTTAAGTAAATGTTTCCATTTTTAGTCAAAGGAGAGATAAAGTTTGTGAGGTGCACCATACCATTTATTTGTTGTGTTAAGCCTAGTTATTAGCCTTAATAATATGGAAACTAGTTAATGTTATACAACTTATAAACTAGTTGGTAGTTTCATCTTTATTACAACATTATTTCTCACTTAGTGGATACCAAAACTGATATCATAGAACAATTATCTATTGAAAACATTTATCTACAGTTAATTTTGGCCAAATAACCCCTTTCAACTGCTATTTAAAAATACTCTATCTAAATATTAGAAGTATAAAGCACAGATTTGAGGATTTATTATTTTTTCTTTCTTATACCAAATATTAATTGAGTAATATTAACATAGGTGTGGATATCAGGAAATAAGACATTATCGCTTTTTCAAATTCCAAACTACAAAGCCAATTTTGATTGTAGACAATAAACGAGGTGGGGGAATTTATGGTTGCATAGAAGAACTTAATGGTTTCAAACATGGAAACTTGAAATTTTGAGTAAAAGTTCCTTTTTAGCCCTAGAACAGAGATAGGACAGATTTTGCGAAATTCAACCTGTAAAGGATGAAAAAGGGGAGTCTAAAGTTTTCCAAATTCACTGACCGTCTATCTTTTGAACTTGTGGACATAGAACCTTTAAATTTACAGAATACTAATATGAAATTAATTTATGTAAGGCATCCCCACGATGAGTCTCGAGGTGCGTTGGAAAAAAGCGGATGGGGTGTTCAAGACTACCAAAACTAATATAAATAGCTACTTTTCAGGGTGGCAGTAGATTGACATTTTGCAGCCAACTAATGGGACATTTAAAATAATTAGAAAAGTATGAGCATTTTTATTTAATGAGTGGGACCCTGGGAAATAGTAGAGGGGATATAAACAGACTAAAAACCTTTTATGTGTGTAAGAAAATTTAAATTTGACAGTCGATTAGGAGGAAAACTCTAAATAACCAAATATAAGTCTTAAAAATTGAAATTTCTAAATTATAGTTAGAAAAATGAGCTTTAAAATTTCCAAAACTTATAGAAACAACTAATTCCCAGTGTGGTAGAAGATTGAAATTTGGAGGTAAAGTAAAGGGACCATGCCAAATTACTGTAAGTCTATAATGTTTTAATTTTAAATTGAACCCCGGGAAATAGGGGGAAGGGGGGTGAAGGGGTTATAAAAATAAAACAACTTTTAGTTGTGATATAATATTTAGATTTGGCAAGTAGGTAGAAGGACCTTTCAAAATAACCAAATAAGTATTAATATTTGAAATTTCTAAGTGTGAGTTGAAGAAATGGCAGGGTGAAGGGGGCATGCTCAACATTTACAAAACTAATACATTCAACTAATTCTCTTTGTGGTAGAGAACTTAAATTCGTAGGTAAAGGGAGCAAAATAAACATAAAAATCTGAAAATTTTAAAATTAAACCATGAGCAATGGGGGAGGGGGAAGCTACAGCTATAAATAACTTTTGAGATGAGGTTAAAATTTAAAATTAGAAAGACGGGTAGAAATAAAACTCCATATAACCAAACAAATATTAGAATTTAAACTTTCTCAGAGTGGGTTGGAAAAAGTGGTTTGGGTGGTTCAAAACTTACAAAACTATTAGAAACAACTTTGTCTCAGTGTGGTATAAAACCGAAACTCTTCACATAGTCAAAGATACAACTCCGAATAACTATAAAGTCTGAAAATTTAAAAGTTTAAAATGGGAGTCCAGGAAATAAAGGGGAGTTTATACAAAAAATAAGTACATTAGAAAATCTAAATTTGACAGGCTGGTAGAAGTACGGCTTCAGATAACTAAATCAGTCTTGAATTTGTGGTTTTGATGTGGGAGTTAGAGAAATGGGGGGGGAGGCTAAAATTTTCAAAACCAGTGGATACACTACTTTTCTCTTTAGATAAAACTGTAATTTGTCAAATTAACTAAAAAATCTGGACATTTTAAATTTCAAAATGAGACTATAGGAAATAGGGAAGGAGGGGGCGGGTGGATAGGGTGTACAAGTAGGGGGTAGAAAATTTAAATTTGTCAGGAATTTAGAGGGATAACTTCAAATAACCACAAATACATTTTAAATATTATTTTATCTCTAAGGAGGCTGGTGATATTGGAGGTCTCAAATTTCTAAAACTAAAAGACTAATTTACTTCCCAAAGTGTTATACGATTGACTTTAGTCAGGTGTGTATAAGGACTAACTCAAACAGTATCAAGGTCTGAATTATTAAATTTCAAAATGTAGTAAGTAAAATAGGGAGGGATGGTCCCCTCAAAATGTTTCCAAAGCTATATAAATACAATTTTGTAGAGGTAGAAACTAGAAATATCACCATGTAACTTAATAGACCTCCCGGATAGCCGAATAACGTCTGACAAAATGGAATTTCAAAATTGAAGCCCATGGAATGGAAGCGCTTAAAATGTATACAACCAATATAGAACCCTCTTTTTGATGTGGTTAGGTTGAAATTTGGTAGGCACGTAAAGTATCATATAAGATAACCAAATAAGTCTTAACATTTTTAATCAAAATTGTGGGAACTAAGGAGAGTTATGGGGTTGGAGGTGAGAGTAAATTGCCATCTTTCCAAAACAAAACTTACTTTTATGCATGAAGAAAATTTAAAATTGCCAAGTTGGTAAAAGGACCACCCCACATAACCATAAAGTTGGAAAGTTTGGAATTCAAAGATTTACTGCTTGGAAATGGGAGGGGCCCCTAAAATTTCCTAAACTAATAAAAAAACTTGATATGATGTTACACTAACTTAAAAGTAAATGAATACACAAACTTAAGACTATCTTAAAGTGGATACACTAGTATTGCAAATAGGCCTTCATAGCGCTAAAATCGAAAGATAAATTAGCGCAAATCTAGGAGTGACATAAAAATTTAAATAAACCAATATTCAGGCGACTTAGCCTGGCGACCATGATTCTCTTTGGAAAATCATGATGCTTCATATTTAATATGTTTCTATAACATAATCTATTACTTAATTAATGATCTATGGTGAAATATGATGCTCTTTTTTCAAACATGTTTCTATGATCGTGATTAGTTAAAATTTGCGTTGGCAATGGAGTGAGATGGCTGCCCAGTGATTGTATATGTTTGTGCACTCAGTTTGTAGACTAGGTAATATTTTCTTTCTAAGATATTTATTAATTGACATAACTGGTTTGTGATTGCCATGGTTAGTTCAGGATTGTACACGGAGGAACTATCAAAATTATAACAGTTGGATGTTCACCAATAAAGTAAGAATGCTATAGCTAAATACTTCAAAGTTTGATCTAGTACATTATAAAATCAAAGTGACCAGAATATTATTAAATATATCAAGGTCTAAATTTGTTTGACACATATTTTAATCAAATTTCTATTAAATCTTATTTCAGTATTATTATTGTATTGGTGTTTGATGATAGCAATCATAATTTTAGTTTCAAGCCTGTATTAACTACATAAATAGAACTTTTTTCTTTACATTTTAGTAGATAATTTTTATACATAACACTACTTAATAACTATAGCTGTGATTAAAAAAATATTAGGGAATAGTTAAGAGTATTTTTTCATATGCTTTGTATTGTCAACAATTTTACTCGTTACTAAACTCTATTTTACTGTGATATAAACATTTATTTTTTAAGAAAATCTTCAATTATTCATTGTATGAAAATATTGTTTTATTATAGTAAAATAATCTTATACTGAAAGAGTTTTTAGTGTAATTTAAAACTATATATTTATTTCTATTCTACTTTACTAAAATTAAGAGATATTACATTTTCCATACAAACACAAGATGATGTTGGAAGAGTGTAACTGGACAAAACATTCCTATGTTTTTGTTGTGCAATCCTAAAAACGTGTTTAGGGAAATAAGCTTTATTTTCAGACTTGATTTTACTATAAACTGATTTAAAACAGATTTGTTAACTCCAATTGCACATCAGTATAAAATAATGTTGAATCTAATCATTCCAGTGTTTAAAATAAGAAGGTATTACCGATACCAAATATATACTCAGGAAACTCTTCTCATTGTATTTTCTACGCATTTAACTGGTTGTTTTTTAGTTTATAAAGTAGCATATCACTTGTATATTTTGTTTGTATTAATTTGACAACAAAATGTAAAAAATAAATGCAACCTTTGCAACATAAGTATTTAATTTAATTATATTTTGTGCAGCGTGTCTTACTTCTACTTACAGCTATCTGCGTATTTACTCCAATGGATTAGGAATGAGGAAGGTAAAAGTTTTGGGATATGCACTCATATTTGCGTTGAAGGAGAATTATAAGCATGTTAGGAAAAAACACCCAGTTCATCTGAATGGGATTTGAACACCGATATCCCAGTTATTTGCAGTCAAGTCTAATGAAAATGTGAATCCCACAGAATTGTGACCACAGAAGCTGGTCACGAAATATTCTAATAATTCATATACAAATGCATTTCCAAGACTGTGTGCCGTTAAAGTTTAAACACTGTAGAAGCACTGGCATTGTATATTTGGGTCCAACCATCTCCATTGTTTGAAAAGTTTTGTTCAATTAAAGGAGGAGGGGGAGTAAGGGATTACCTCTACCTGAACTATTGTACTTGGAAAGAAAGCAACTCTTAGCTCTCAGCTTGTCTTTCTCATGAGGAACATTTTGAAAATGAGTTGTTTTAAAGAATTCTCACTTGGTAGCGCTGTTATCACTGGATATTTTAAGTTCTACCTGACTTGAGGGGCACAGCAAATCTCCCGTAAGGCTGTGTATCTGTTATTTCCTTGTCTGTACCCCAGGTGCATACAGTGCCAACTTTGTTGTCTCGTAGCGCCACCATTCGGCGTCACCAACCCCAAGTTCATCATGTGGAAATACTTGTGTTGTCGTCCCCTAAAACCTGCATATTTTTTTACCTAGAGAGCTGAATAAAATTTTATATTCAGGGTGTACTGTAATACGTGGGACACACTTCAGCAGTGCACATGAGACACAAAAACAATGTAAAAAGTTAATATAAACCTGTACCCCATTTAACCTTGTTTACGAGAGATACTCATGTTTGTACTATTATAATGTGGGGCTGCTTAACATTATCTAATGTGCTTGAAATTGCCACATTCGGCCTGAAAACAAGCCTGCAGTCGTCTTGTTGTAGAATGCCACACTATTTTAAAAATACCAGATGTTTGTTGGATTTGTTGGCAGTCTTCTTGTATATGTTGAGGAAATATTTAAATGCTGGCAATGGGTGTTGAATAAACAATTGGTTTCAAGTGGCCACACAAATACAAATTTAATTGATTTAAGTCTGGGGAACAGGCATACCAGCCAGTAGGTATTGCACGACCCATATCATTGTTAGGAAATCATGAAGCGTGATCTGGAAAAAGTGACAAGTTCTGTTTAGCTCATTGGTAGAGATTTTGGGGTGCTAAGCCAAAGGTCCAAGGTTCAATTCATATCATTTTTCAACTAATTAAAAAAAAATTGAATTGTGGTCCTCGATACAGACAGTGCCATAATTACAATTATTTGCAGCCCGTGTGTTGATATTAATTGAAATTTTACTTTAATTACAGTCACGTATTGTATACTTGTCAGCATAACAGGCCTCCGGAGTCACTGATGGCTGAAGTATCTGATAGCTTGCGATATTGGTCGCTCATATCTAGCTGGTGATTCCACACTTCCCTCATAAACTCAGCCTTAAACTATGTCTAATCCTGGCTAGCTTAGGGGTAGAGCATTGGCTCACGATGCCAAAGGTCCTAGGTTATATTCCTCTGTCCAGGTGTCATTTTTCAACCAATTGTACTAAATGCTTTTTCTATGAAAATACATTTAAGGAATTTAGTAGGCTACTAATACAATTGATAATAATCAATAACATTGAGATCAATAAATTAGTCAAAATGTATTTTTATTTTATAAATAAGCATTCAGTTCATATAAAACTACATCCTTTCACATTGTATATTAGGGTTTGGAATCTCTCACTGCAAGAATAAATTAAAATTTAAACATTTATACAGTACATAATTAGAGCTTCTAGAACTAAGTGGGGAGATAAGCCATTAAAAGTTGTGAAATCTAACAATGTAACCAAGAATAATATTGTTTGTGTACATATTTTACCCTATAACAACAATCAATTATCTTACTAACACATTCTCAATAAAACACCACCTGAAAATATGTTTTTACTTATTTTGAAATAGTCAGTACACATTGTTAGATCGGTTTTCGATTTAAAGTTGTAAAATTAAATCAAACAATGTAACCAAATACATTGTTGTTCACATTTTCATAATGCCAACAAGTAATTTCCATTACTAACACATTTGAGATTAAATACCATCAAAAAATATATTTACAAATGTGGAAATAGTATGAAAGAATGACTGCATTCACTTAGTGCATTTACATATTTAATCTCGTTAAAAATGTTCCCCCAATGTGCTACCATTCAGCTATCAAGGAATCTTCCTAGGCTAAGGGCCAGTTTCATAGTCAGATTTAGTACACCTAAAGTGCGAGTCGATACTAAATACAGGACAACACCTACCTAGACCAAAATGGAATGGGCCAGTTTCACATATGAAACTGGCCCATTCCATTCAATTTCAGGTAGGTGATGTCTTGTATTTAGTATAGCGCCGCACTTGAGGCGTACTAAATATGACTATGAAACTGGCCCTTAGGGTAATTCTTCACTCATAGCTTAATGCAGGCCAAAGTTCCCATGGCCAGGTATAATTTTTTAATTGTGTCTTTTATCACCGCCTCTTACTACCTGTTCGGGTTCCATACTAATTGTGTTTAATTGAATTGAAAGTTGTAACAAGTTACAAATCTATTACCTTTACCTAAAGTTTAACTTTGAAGTTTAGTTTAGTAGACACTGTTATATTTATCTGAAGTCTAGTTTAGTAGACAATGTTATATTTATCTGAAGTCTGGTTAAGTAGATAATATTATATTTATCTGAAGTCTAGTTTAGTAGACAATGTTATATTTATCTGAAATCTGGTTAAGTAGATAATATTATATTTATCTGAAGTCTAGTTTAGTAGACAATGTTATATTTATCTGAAGTCTAGTTTAGTAAACAATGTTATATTAAATGAAGTCTAGTTTAGTAGACAATGTTATATTTATCTGAAGTCTAGTTTAGTAGACAATGTTATATTTATTGTTATTTCTTCTAGGGGCACCTATCGGAGGAATTGGTGGAGGGACTATTGGCAGAGGTTTCAAGGGCGAGTTTTGTCGGTTCCAAATGCGACCAGGCATGTATGAGTACCATACAGTAGCAGCCAATCAGTTTATCGTCACCATACATAATTCAGAGGGGAAAATGATTTATCATAAAGTTCTATCGCCTTACAAGTAAGCATTTTCTATGTTCATGAAATATATGTGCATTTCAGGAAAACACAGGGAATTTTCTGGAATAAAACAGGGGAAAAACAGGCAATTAAAAAAAAATTGTAATGTTAGTCAAGTAGGAAAATTTGACTGCCAAGTTTTGTAACATCGAGCTGAAGAACTAAACATGCAGATTCAAACATAGGTCTCCTTTTCTAACTGAACTATTAGGTTATGTAACAACTATACAATTCCTCCTCAAGCTCAAATCATCTTGTTTTAAACACCATTAACAAATTTCGCTCAGGTAAATTTTACTCGACCAGGTTACTTATTTACTTACTCTCTGAAGTCTTTGGAAAAATTATAATTCCTACTGAAAAACCTGGAAAAAAACAGATAATTTTGTGCTAGTAAAAAAGTGGTAACAATGGGATAAAATGTTTGGTTAAAACTATCTCATTGTTGGTTTTTTTAGTAACAATAATAACAATAGCCATAATTTCACTACATCCTATTCTATGATATGCCAATGATCTGTAGAATATTTATTTAATAATTTTGCATTGTATTATACAGATATTTTGTTCTCTTTTATCCAATACTCTGAAGATTAATTTATTTTATTTTGTTTTTAAAGTAAACCAAGCCATGGCCTCTCTTCATGGAACTGGAATTTCAATGGATCCCATGCCCAGTACTGCGCCCTGTATCCTCGTGCTTGGACAATTTATGAGATTCCCGAACACAAAATTCGACTGATATGCAGACAGATTTCTCCAGTCATCCCTCACAACTACAAAGTAAGGCAGCTGAAGTTATGTACTTAGTAAAAATTCAATTCTATTAAGAACTATTATTTTGAAACAAGATATATGACATTTTCTTTGCTCTAAAATAAATTGTCCTACTTTTCACATCAAGATTAGTCATCAAAGGGATAAAAGCAGTAACTGAAGTATTTTTAATAACAAACTAGATATTGAATACCTGAGCATGCACAAAGATGCATTTGAGATAAAACTTTATTTTATAAAAATAATTCCCAAGTGCTTGACTGAACCTAGGGAGGAAAAAAAAATCTGCTATGTTCTTATATTTTTCTATAATTTAAAAAAATAAAATAAAAAACATATTGTACCAAATGTATGATTTTATTATAGAAAGTTCAAAGTCCACTTGCATCAAAAAGTCACAGGTATCACTAACCCATTGTTTGAAATATTAAGTTTATAACCCGGTTCGGTGGTCTCATGGTCTAAGGCAATACTCTCGCAGTAGACTAGACTGCAGATGATAGGGAGATTGTGGCATGAATCTCGGTTGGGCGTACTGATGGTGTTTTTCCAGTCTCCCTTCATACAAATGTTGATACGCTTCCTATAAATATAACCTACCTCATCCCTAAAATCATGAGCTTAATTAGTAGATAAGTGTATAAGCTGAATGAGTGATAAGACACTGTGCTAAAAAACTAGTTTATAAAGTTCTATAAACAGTATTTTGTCTGCAATATCTCAAATTGTTTGTCAAACATCACGTGAGGTTTGACAAACTAGTTTTCTGATAACCAGTACTGGTATTAGTCTTCATGATAAAAACAACTGACTACTTATCTTCTTAATTCTCTTTATCTAAAAGCTATCAATTATCCAATGTTAGGGCTAGCAGAATATAGGGTGTCTCAGAAATACTATTCCTAGATAGTTTCTAGAAAATGATTTTCTTTATCAAAGGTCACTTTCATAATGCCGTTTGTTATTAATAGATGGTGATTATTAATATAATATCATAGATTTCAGCCTAACATGCACTTACTATATAATTTTAAAAATTGGAAAGTGTGTTTATTTTTTAAAGATTATCTATATTAATAAAATGAAGAGTTTGTTTGTCATGAGCATTGTGCGATATCTACCATATGCAGAGGGCTAAAATTTTAAAATTAGTAGCCCCTGCGCACAATTATGTGCACCTTGAAGCTGGAATTTTAAGTTTTTGATTACATTTTTTATAATTTATTTATTAAATGACCATTTTTATCGACACACCATATTGGTACCATAAATGCTACACATTTGTGAATATTAATAGTTCTGAATTCCTATGAACATGGCCTAATCATCCTGAAGCGGGCCCCCAGGCCGGGTGGAATCTTTGGTGGGCCCCTCTACCTACTGCTAAGGCTAAGGGAAGCGTGACGCTCTACAGGATTTAGGATAAAATAAGTCAGTTTAAATGATGACACAAAAGTAATATTTATAATTCTTAGAAAAAAATTATAGACTTACATAATAAAACTTGCTATAATCTCAAAAATTATCTCAAAGTATGTATTTTACAGCATTTGCCAACGCAAATTTTTCATTAACTTCAGTAAAATCAACTTAAATAATTTTTGATTTACAAAATTATCAGATGATTAAGTTGCTCTCGACCAGTTATGCTTCTTTGCCATGTTTTCAATGAATTTGTCAGTCTGCTGAACGATATTTAAGCTGAAGAAACAGTAACTAGTACTGTACAAAACAGTTTAATGGCGAGGCAGATATTGGCAAATATACCATGCTGTTTTTTTTATCATAGATTGCTTTTAGAAGTCAAAATGGGCTTCTTTCAGTTCTGAAAACTGTCTTGCGAATACTTTTACGTGAAAGATTTTATGCATTAAGTCTTCTTACATATCTTTTTCATTTGTATTTACAAGTTTTGCTGCTTTTGCATTAAGTTGACCATCGTCTTAAGTTCTGTAAGTTCAAAATGGGTGAGAAAAATTCAAATATGCTATCTGCTGCTTCAATTCTTGTCTTTAAATCATCAATAATAAAAGCCAATACTGGGTAAACTACGGAAATTATGAAATCTTGTTCAGGTTCTGTAGAAGTTTTTTGATTTTCGAGAAATTGAAGTTTCACTCCTAGTGTTTTGGCAACTACTTTTGCCTCTTGAACAACACTTTCCCATGAGTCACAAAAGTGCTGCATCTCTTGCACTAAGTGCGGTCTCAACATCAAGGGATATTCCTTTACTTTGTATGACAATGTTTTTATTGTCACTACTTGCTAATATTTTATGCCCAAACATTGTCATTAGCATACCTCTATAAGAATGGTTACTTCTTGGAGGGAGAGTTAACATTTTTTAAGGGGTGAAAATTGTAACATTTATTAATGTTATAGACCCGCTACGCCGGTCCCCCCAAATCCTGTGCTACCATGCTAGAGCCCTGTCAGCCCCCCTCCACCTTTAGTGGGGGCCATGCCTATGAACATGGGTTAAAATTAATTTAAAAAAATCATTTTCTGAAGCATTGGCGCTCATTGAATTATTTTTTTAAAAAAAAAGCTACCATCTTTTCAGAATTTTTTTATCTTATACAAATAAAATTTGAAAAATTTACCCAAAAGAAAACGTTAATAAAAATTGTCTGCATACGGTTAGATAAAACTGGGCAGATTTGCACTGAGATTATCCACCTCTCTGATCAAATGGTCTAAGGTGTCACTCTCACAAAAAATTAGACTGCCAATGACGATGAGATTTGGTTTCGAAACCCGGTGAGGTGCTCTGAATGGTTTTTCCTAAATAGTTTTTCACTCTTATTACACACAAATTTAGGTACCCTTCCTCTAAATTTAACCTTTCTCATACTCACTTCGGTGGTCGCATGGTCTAAGGTTCTACTCTAACAAAAAGACTAGACTGCCGATGACGAGGAGATTATGGTTTGATCCTTGTCGGGTGTAAGCGTATAACCCGAACAGGTAGTAAGATGCGGTGCTAAATATTATTATTATCTTGTCGGGTGTACTTAAGGTTTTTTATTAAATGGTTTCCCACTCTTTCTCCACACATATAATAATAATAATAATAATAATAATAATAATAATAATAATGACGACGACGACAACGACTTTTTTTGTTTACAAGATTCAGGTATCTGCTACAAATATAGACCAAAAGGTGTTCTCTTTCAACTATTTACATAACCTGCCTACACTTGCTATTTATTGGCTCACATTTTATTTTGTCTGATTTTAGGACAGTTGTATTCCAGGAGCTGCTTTTATTTGGACCATTGAAAACGATAGTGACTCTTTAAAATATGTTGGCATCACCATGACCTTCAAGAATGGAACAGGAGGCAAGGAAGACAAAGGAGGTAGTCAAACAATCAGTGATACATGTTTTATTATTTACAAGTAGTTAGCCTACACCTTGGCTATCCCTGATTTTAACCACTAAACCCTAGGGAACATTACAATTAATTGCACTAGAATTCTCTTGTAGATAAAACAAGAAAGTACAAATGGATTAGTGTCAGAATGCATTCAGTATGTTGGATTCTGACCTATATTAAAGTCTAGTACATTATCCATTTTGTCAACCTTGCTGGTCCTTTTTTACTTTCTCATGTCAAGATAAAGTTTTGTGATCATGAAAAAAGCCACTCTCAAGATTATGATGAATTTTTACATTTTGTGTGAACACGAACCCCAAAAAGAGGATTTTACAATTCTGTCTGTTCTCATGTATGTCTGTCTGTTTCTCCCTGGTCAAGGATTTAAAACGATTTGATAGATTTTGTTCAAGCTTGATATTGAGATATTAAAGACCTACCACAAAACTTAATTTTTTTTACCCTAACCCTTCACTTAAGGTTAGTTTTCTGGAGAGTTATTTTTTTTAATTCCAAATTTTTCAAAAACGGCTCTAATGAATTTTTTCAAAATGCATATCTAGGATTTGTTTGAAATGACAAATAGCGCTATATAATTAATTTTTGGGCAAAAATTTGTCAAAGGGCAGTTTACTAAAGACTCGTTTAAAAAAAATTGAATTTTTTTTTCAAATGCTCTAACGATTTTGGTTTTGAATGGGTATCTTGGTCATATTTAACATGCTAAATAACAATGTTTACTTGTTTTTTGGCTAAAAACTCTTATATGGGTAGTTTACTATCGAGTAGTTTTTTAAAAACTTGCAATATTTTACAAATAGATTTAATTATTTGGTTACAAATGGCCATTTTGGGAGTGTTTGACATGACAAATAACAGTTTATACTGGTTTTTGGGGTAAAAACTCATCTATAAGTAATTTACTGATGACTAATTTTTCAAGCCAGCTGGCCATTGGCGTAAAATGTTCTTTAATAACTGTGGAAGACCAGTAGTGTGAACTCGAGGTATGATATTACAGGTGGTTGCTGGAGTGAGATGTTCTCTCATGACGTTGACGGCCAGGCTGTGTCAGGAGTCCAGATACATCAGACGGTCAACAAGATGCCATGCACATATGCAGTGGCTGCCAAACACAAGGTGAAAACTCTCATATAACCTCCTACTCAAGTATAGAACAAACTTATACCGTGCATGATATAGATGCTAGTTTTATTGACTAGTTTTGTGGGGACCATGGGTTTGAAAGCCTCCACCTTGGTAATTATTGTTAATATATTATTTCTCAGGCGTTGTTGGAAAACTTCCCAAAGAAAATGGGTCAAATCACATCAATATTTAAAAGTCAGGCTTGGGCAGGTGTGAAAGTAGGTGGGCTCCAAGTTATTCCGAGCTTATTACAAGTGTTATCATATTTATTAATTAACAACTTTTTGTTCAAATATCTATATTAAAAGTAGTAGCCCAGGCCTTAATTTGTTTTTATTATTTGACATTGATAATATATAACATAAATATTGTATAATACAGCAATACCTCACACTTTCGACAGGTTCAGGAGCACTGACAAAAGTTGAAACATAGCCTTGATTTAACTTGAAAAATTCCATTAGTGCTGCATGTATATAACTATTTTATAAAACTTGCAACTATGTATAACACCTAAATAAACTGAAAAAAAAAAACTAATAATTAAAATACAAGTTGTTTTAATGTGTTAAATCACAATTAAAAGCGATTCAACATGGAGAATTAAAAAAACCATTGCATACCAAACCACTTCTATTCAAAGACTGAACAAAGAAAGAAACAAGATGGTGCGCATTGGTGTCAGAAAGCAGCAATAATTTTAAGAAAGTCACAAATTGGAAATGTGGCTATAATTGAAACCTTACAAAACTCGAAGCAGTAAAAGTAGAGGCATTGCTGGATTTCACTCCATGATTTCTCAAATAGTAATTACTCATAATGTTGTAAATTCAATATATATATATATATTTTTTTTTTTTTAAAGGAAGGAGTAAAAGTTACGCACATGCCTCAATTTGACCCATCTGGGAAAGGCAAGGAGCTTTGGGAGGATCTTTCAAAAGACGGAGAGTTTGACTCTCCATCGGCATCATCTGGTCATAAAACACGTGAGGATCTTCTTACATATTTTTGGTGTCATTTAAATATAATTGTCATATCAAACAAATTCACCATAACGTGGAAGTCATATCTATTTACATACAAATAATGGATTTGATTCTGCTGCCCATAAGTGAAAAGCCATGGTAATCTACGATGAACAAATATACTGAACTAGCTCCACTCGTAGAACTACAATGCCTTTTTTTTTGCAATGCGTCTTACTATTTGTTAAGGTTATACGCCTATGTACTAATTACGCTAATGGGTTAGGGATTAGGAAGGCTTAATTTAGAGGAAATGTACCCGTGTTTGCTTGGATTGAGAGTGGAAAACCATTTCGGGAAAACCACCCTTAGTGCACCTGACCGGGATCGAACCCCGATCTCACCATCTTTGGCAGTCTATCTAGTCCAACATGAGATAGCACGTTAGACCACGTGGCCACCAAAGTGGGTCTACAATGCTTAAATCATATAAACAAATGTCTTACATTAAATCTAGCACTTATTACCAATTCACACCACTTATGCAATGTGTTGAGATTTCTTAGGAAGTGATTGACAATTGATTTGTGCTTTTTTAATGTAATGAATCTCAAGGCATTTTTAACTTTAAAATAACTTTTTTTTCCTTCAATCCATTAATGTTTTTCACTTGTGGCCTGGGTCAGTTTTTTTTTCATTCATATATTTTCCACTACCGGCTTGGTAGGCCTGTCATAGCTTCACATGCCTTATAATCTAACTTAAGACTAGGACAAGCAAGACATCCAGTCCCCGGCCGTAAATTCATCACTGTGAAAGGGCGAACCCACATTTCACCAATGATACATTGTTTGGCCATACCAGGAATCGAAGACTTTTAGCTAAGTAGACAAACACGCTACCTACTGAGCTAAGGTGTCTGATGCTTAAACTAAATTGAGCGTTGTTAACACTCTTTCTTCTCTTTACTTTCTTGGTCTAGGCAGAGACAATTTTTGTTTTATTTAATGAAGCTATTTACACATTCCTCGAACCCCCCAGTAATACAAAATGTGGTGAATTTTACAAAAATAATAATAGTTAATGATGAACATTCTAAACCATTTAATAAATAATTTATTATGTTTATACAGAACCAAATATATCTTTACTTTACTTTCATTACTGTTTCCAGCCTGTGGCCTGGGTCAGTTTTTATTCAAGCCATATATTTTCCACTACCGGTTTGCTAGGCCTGTCATAGTTTCATATGTGGAACCAAAGATATCATGATAGAATAAAACACAACTTTGATATCTGAAGAGGTGGACTGGAACGGAGATTTCTACTTTCTCACATGGAGAAAGTATAGTACAAGCTTGCTAATCTTACACAATGAAAACCAGCTTAATGTTGGTTTACTCAAAACGCATGAAAAATGTAAGAGTTTTCGCTTGAATCAAATATTGACCAATCAAACACTATAAAAAAAATTCTAAACATTCTGTCAGGAATTTGTCAATTAAATTTTGTATTTTGTAAGTGAAACAGATGCCTTATAACTAGAGCCCCGTAAAAATTGTTTTATTTTTAGTTAAATTTGGTTTTTTAAACTTCACTTTTCGGTGTTATTTCATGTTTATTCAAAAGTACTTGCTATCTGAGGTGTATAAGAATTATTTACATATTGAGACAATGTATAAAAAGTTAAAATTTACTATTGAAACCTTGTATATTTGATTTAAAATTCTTTGTCAAGCTTGTTTGCATATTTCATAATTTTGTAGCCTAAAGTTAGCTTACACTACAACAAAATACTAATCAAATTATAGCATGGTCAACATTTCTGCTTAATTTCTTCTTAATTTCATGTTTATTTAAAGATTTTTTTGTAAAAGCGGTGTTATTTCATTTTATAGGAGAATTTCTTGTAACAAGACAATTTCGTTTTATCGTGTCTCACCATTTTTACGGGGCTCTACTCATCACTTCAAAGTTTATCTCCAGTTATAGTCTGCATGCGAATTCCAAATTATACTTTGAATTTAGTTAACCAGCCATCACTTGCTCAAAAGCCCTTTTTCTTGTAAATCTTCTTGTGGAAAAATAAATAATTTCATTGTAAAATTTCACCTGTGATAGGTGTATTATGCCGACATTATGCCGACATTATTCAGGAACAACAAATAAAGTGCTTCTTAAACTTAGGATGTTCTCCAGTCTTAATGGTTTGTCCCCAAATCTACAGTTTTTATGAACCTTTTTTTATCTTGTCTTGGGTGTTATTTAATGCTGTAAATAGTCATTTGTGCCATATTGTATTACCTGGCCACCTCACTTATCTTAACACTACTGTTCAACATTCTTAAAATATACAGTTTTATGTTGAATACCAAAGTATTATGTTTACATTTCTGAACAGCCGACATTTAGGTAAAAAAAACCCAAATAATTTGCATAAATGATACGTGTTTACTATGTGAGATGTAATGTCAAACTAAAGAGAATGTTGATACCACAAACACTGTGGGCTATGAAGGTCCAGTGTGGGAAGAGTAAATACATTACAAATATGTAAAGGAAATCAAATGAATCACATCCTTTTCCTAGGAACTGGAGAGCAGTTGGCATGTGCTGTTTGCGTAAAGTTGTCACTACAAGGTGGCAGGACTGGTCAGGCCGAGTTTGCTTTAGTTTGGGACATGCCCAACATACACTTCTCAGGGAAAAGCAAAAAATATCGAAGGTAAGCACAAATTTTTAATTCTATTTTATCTCTTCTTTGTAGAAATATTATACAAAGCTGTAAGGGCACAACTGGAATCAATAAAGCTCTTTGTTTCTGTATTTAGAGTCATGTTATATTTAAGTATATACTATACAATTTTATTATTAAATATGGAAAGGAGTGGCATATTCTGAAAAAATTACTAGGTGTGTTATAGACCAGATTGCCGATGACATGGAGATAAGGGTTTAAATCTTGGTTGGGGGAGGGTGTTTTTAATAAATAGGTTTCTACTTTTCCTCCACACAAATTTGAGTACACTTCCTCTAAATTTAATCTTCCCTATTCAATTGTGTAATAAGTATAAATGATTATGACCTGAGTTGACAGTGAGACAGTGACAACAAAAAATGATATGCTAAACTTGAATAGTATTTGGGGCCAAAGACCCTTAGTATCTGATAATTAGGAAAGTCAAATGATTACCCCTCCGCCATGCCTCCCCGTTCAGTAAATACTTGAACATGAGAGACTTTAGAACAGTGGCTCTCAAACATTTATGATCTCCTCTAACACTCATCTTGGGAAATTCATCTTGGGAGACTCAGGCACGCTATCCTTTCAACCAGCACCACCTTCATAGTGAGAGTCAAAGGTGAGAGTCAAGCACACTATCCTTCCAACCAGCACCACCTTCATAGTGAGAGTCAAAGGTGAGAGTCAAGCACACTATCCTTCCAACCAGCCGCAATTTCATAGTGAAAGTCAGGCTCGCTATCCTTCCAACCAGTCACACTTTCATAGTGAGAGTCAAGCACACTATCCTTCCAACCAGCCGCACTTTCATAGTGAGAGTCAGGCACGCTATCCTTTCAACCAGCCGCACTTTCATAGTGAGAGTCAGGCACGCTATCCTTCCAACCAGTCACACTTTCATAGTGAGAGTCAGGCACGCTATCCTTCCAACCAACCGCAATTTCATAGTGAAAGTCAGGCACGCTATCCTTCCAACCAGTCACACTTTCATAGTGAGAGTCAGACACGCTGTTCTTTCAACCAGCCCTACCTTCATAGTGAGAACAAGGCATGCTATTCTTCCAACTATCCCTACCTTCATAGTGAGAGTCAGAGGTGAGAGTCAGGCACAACTATCCTTTCAACCAGCTCTACCTTCATTATACCCCTTTCATTCCTATTGGTTGTACGCCGGAGTAGGGTTAGCTGTGCGTAGAGCGGTGGGAGGAAACACGACGTGATGGACCTGCAGTGTATTTGTACCAAAAGTGCGATGTAATGGTGGTTCCCCACTTTCTTAACCTAAAGAATCTATGTGTGCTAGTGAAAGGTTGTCCTAAAAATAGTGTTTTTAATGTTTAGCGAAACAATTTCCACTCCATCATCACTCAGGTAAAAGGGGTGGCTATCCCTCATAATTTAAATCTCGACAAAACATTGTGTATATCTTGATTATTGATTTTTTATGTATGGCCTGCTTTCAATTTTATTCCTAAGAAAACTAAAGGGGATTAAAACACACCCGAAAGAGGTAATGACCCACATTCCCACCACCCCTGTCACATACTAGATAAAAACCTTGTCAATAAATGTTTTTTAAATTGAAAAATGACACCTGGACATGGAAATCGAACCCGCGACCTGTGTCCATGTGTCAATTTTCAATATAAAGAACTTGATATCTAAACGTGGCTATATCCATAATTAACAAATATAATAGCTTTGCTCTGCTATTTAATCCATACTGTTAATAACGTCATATATCCAACTCTCCAGATGCCTAGTATCTTTTCTCTTCATCTCCCAAACTTCCCATACATTCATTTAATTTTTTATTTTCAAAGTGATTTTGTTGTGAATATTGTTACATAGTTGTTTTACTCCTTATTTTCTTTTTTGGTCTAACCATTACCAAACAGACAAAGAGAAGAGTAAACAACGAGTCGACCATAACCAGACAATAAAAGGCAAAGAAATAACCTTTTTCAAGGAACTTGAAATGTTGAGGCCTTAAGTCTTTCCAGCCCGAGCTTGAGTATTTATTTAAAACTAAAAAATTTGTGTTTAACTCCAAAATATGACAACTCGCAGACCTCTGTTCAACATGATTGTTGTCCACAGGTTCTACACCAAATGGTTCCCTGCCGATGGAACTGGTGCAGCCTCTCTCTCTCACTATGTGCTGAGCAACTACGAGCATTGGGAGAAGGAAATAGAACTCTGGCAACAACCTGTGCTGCAGGACGCGTACGTTGTACACTTGCTTAAACTACCTGTAAACACACATACTGTTCAGTATTTGTTCATTGGGCCCCATTGACATCAAGTGCGAAAAGTTGCAAAGCTATCTGTATTGCTTATCTCATGGTCTCATGTGCCACTCCTACATTAAATTGGATTGTAGGTCATGTAGAAATTGGGATTTGAATCCCAGTTGGGTGTCCAGAGGTTAGATGGCAAACAAGTAAGAGGGAACAAACACAATATGGCTTTTACAGTGAAAAGAAGAACACAGTTCACACTTTACATTGCTGCCATTGGACTAAGAGGTAAAGGTGAAGAAAATTGATTTTTACCGCCCAATACAAACAAAAAATATTAATCTATTGCTATTAGTATTCTAAAGAGAACATAAAATAAATGGAAGTAATACTAAAAACACAAACCGATTAATTATTCGATTACAAATCAGTATGGTGGTTTAATATTTAATTTTAAATTTCTTCTAGGCTCATTTCACATGAAATCATGTAATGCCATGTGCCCTTACATCTAAGATGCTCTTCATATTCCTTTCCTTTCTTGGCACATAAAGGTTAGAGCGAAAATATTTTTTCACGTTTTTCTTTACCCCATGACACAATTTTGAAAAAAAAAAAAAATGTTTCTTTTGCTAAAAGAGTTTCTTCTATTTGGGCTATTATTACTTAAAATATACTAGAGATGGGTTGAATCCACTATTTCTCGAATCTGAATCTACATTTTATTTTCGAATCTCGAATCTGAATCCTAGCAAATTGTTATAAATTTTAATGATTTACACCTACATTACACAATATAGGCCTAAACTGTAAATTAAGATATATTTCAATCATGCTTTAAATTTTAATCAACCCCAACCACCCCTTGCAAAATACAGGTTAAAATCCAGCCACATTAAACAATCTAGACTCATATTTCTGTTTAAAAATCAAATCAATCAAAATATTGGTGTCTTTTAGTTATTTTTAAAAGTGTTGTTATAATGAATTAAGTTTCTAAAAAAAAAAATGAAATAAACAGATTAGGCATAGTTATCCTTTGATAAACTTTAATCATCATTGAAGGATTATAATTTATTTTATTAAGATAGCAAAAATAAAAATACAAACAGATATTTATAATAAAGACTAAAACAACATGCTTAGCAATTAAACATACATTGGAAATAGTGAACTCAATAATGCCTAAGTAAGTATGTTTTATTATTATTTTCTTACATATCGATTATCTATCTTCGCGTTTGCATAGAAAACAAGAAATATATTCGATTCTTGCTATATATCGATTTCTGAGAATACATTCTATTTAAAACATGAACATATTTTCAACTACAATATGTTCATTCCCATTTTATAAGGCTGGACTTCGTTTGAATATTTTTACAATTACTTCTAAAACATATTTAAAAAAAATAATAAACTCTCTAAGTTAAAATCAATTTAAAAACAAATAATAAACTCTAAGTTAAAATCAATTTAAAAACAAATAATAAACTCTAAGTTAAAATCAATTTAAAAACAAATAATAAACTGTAAGTTAAAATCAATTTAAAAACAAATAATGAATTAGCAAGTCATTATTTGATTCTTAAAACTCGAGAGCGCTTACCAAGTGATCAGATTACATGAATCGATTTTAAACAAACAATCGAT
The DNA here is from genome assembly GCA_033556935.1 of Timema podura. Taxonomy (NCBI): domain Eukaryota; kingdom Metazoa; phylum Arthropoda; class Insecta; order Phasmatodea; family Timematidae; genus Timema; species Timema podura. The sequence goes on from JAVRXN010000009.1 coordinate 50,727,921, forward strand.
ATACGATACGTAGGCCGGTAGGCGTAAATAAACAGTTTTATCGATGTCTGACTGTTGACAGAATTTATTTTCCATGAAACCCAACAAAATGTCTAACTTAAGGATCGTACGCACTAAATTGGGGTTCTTTGCATAGTTGTAAATAATTAAAATCAGTTGGGTAGTAAGAATTAACAGTACCTTTATTTTAATCATCACTCGGGCGAGTAAACATGGCTGTATCCGAATAGTCGAGTACACTTGACTTGATGCAGACTTGATGCAGTCTTGATAATTTTACACTTCTCGCGGTTTTCATAGCGAAGATTGCATCAAACTATTCGAACGGCAACACACTTGGGCCCGCAGTGCTGCTTCCTACCGAATAATTTAGAAACTATGTAAACACCATCTATCAGCCCTGATGAAAATGGCGTAGAACATAAGTTGGTGCTCTAGCAGATGAAACGATAATAATAAAATAATTGCCAGTCAAACACCGCACCAACGCCGCAAGAAAACCACATGGCTTGTAGCTTTCCATATTCATGGCTACCAAAACCTCGAGAAGACTGCATTGGTCTCGTTTGCGACTATTTGGACAGATCTACACTTGGTCACGTGATTGCATATGCAGCTATCAACGCCACAAGCCAACGCGACGCCGCATAAGTAGACTATTCGGATACAGCCATAATATGCGTCATGGCGGCTGACTTTGTATCATGAGTAATGTGTTTTTATTTCTGTTATTTATTTCGAGTTTATTTGTAATTCTAGTTTTGATTTTCAGTTTTTGAAGAGTTTTAATGTGTTCATTAAAATATTTACAAGATTGTTCGTTAGGTGAAAGTTTTAGAAGTGAGCATGTGCCGAAACGGTCGAGTCCAAGTTAACCAAGGAGGTGGGAGAGTATGGTATTTCACACATAAGATTTTCAACACTTAACAATTTAAAAAAAAAATAATGATTTTATTCATGCTAATTTCTTTTGTCCAACAAAATAAATATTACGTATTAAGTTGTGCTTTTCAAGTAGGTCTAACTAAGTAATTTTTGAATTCTAAATATTATGCTTTGTTAATGAGGTGAAAGATTAGACCATTGAATCCAGTAAAACACCAAATCCTTGAATCTCGAATACTTGTCAGTATTCGGTGGATTCGAGTGGCCCATCTCTAAAATATACATAACTTCAGAATTTATTAACCAGTTTGGGGGATTAATAACTTAAAGTATGCATAACTTAATTATTTATTAACCATCTAAGTCAATGAAATAGCTCAAGTGGCATACTTTTGTAAGTGCTGTAATGAACTTTCGAGTTCCTAAGTCCATAGAATAAGTAAGAATATTTAAAATGATTGAAATAAATACACATAACCTCAACTAATAATGGCTAAATGTAAATGAACCAATATCTGTGACTAAGTATTTTCATTTGAAAAAGAGTGAATAATTTAAGATTTTAAAATGAAATATTTGAAATTTGAATATTAATGTATTCAAAAATTGATATTGGAAAATAGTTGAATTTTTGAATATTCACACATATAAAACACCTATATAAAACATCATCATCATCATCATCATCATCATGATTCCAACCATTTGCAAGGTTTGTTAGTAACATAAGCCTCTCCAAGTCTCCTTTCTCTCCTCCTCCACAATAACCTCATATTCTCTTCTCCTCCTCCACAATAACCTCATATTCTCTTCTCCTCCTCCACAATAACCTCATATTCTCTTCTCCTCCTCCACAATAACCTCATATTCTCCTCTTTCCTCCACATCTTTCTACACTTCCTACAGGTACTTGTCCCTTAGTCTTCGTCTTTGAGCAAGAGTGTTTGAGGGAAAGTAAGTTTGAGAGAAAGTGAGGGAGATAGAGAGCGTGAGAAAAAATAAAGATTGAGTTATTATTTTTTAACCAAAGAGATATATTTTATTTTGAGATTCACAGCCATGCAGCAAATAACGGTTTCCATGGTTACTAAACAAAGAATGAAAAACTGTAAATTATCTGTGAAAATTGGGTTTTCGTGGAAAACTACTATTTTTTCTGACATCCTGGACTCCTAACCGTTAAAACGAGCGGTTGTTTGTCAAGATCCGTTCAGTCATTTCCTCGTAAATTCTATTACCAGAAACTGGCGTATCAAATTATCTATAAGATTTAAATTAGAAATGAGTCGATTCCATTATTTTACAAATCCAAATCCCCAATTTACCTTTGAATCCCAAATCTTGAATCTGAATCTTGGACAAAATTTTGAACATAAGAGTAAATTATAATTATAATAGAATCAGAAAAAACACAAATAGATATCAAATGTTAACATTATTTCTTAGTTATAATTATTAATTCATTATAACATTCATGCATTCTGTTGAGTGTTAAATTACTGGTCTGGGGACTGGTTGTTAAGTATATGTTATAATTATAATTGGTGTTGCACCACCAATAAGCAATATTAAAGCTCTAAAACAAATTTCACCTGAAAAAAATTTTTTTTTTTTAAGGATTTGAGTCTTTTAATTTGAAATTTTCTCAAATCTCAAATATCCTTAGGGGTGCGAGGATTCAAGGTCCCATCCCTAATTTAAATGAATATTGATTAAAGATGAAGCACTCGAGTCCCTCAAATCTTGCAATATCTTAGAGATTCGAGATTCGTAAAAATGTCAAAAAGAAACAATTATATTTATTAAGACCTTGGCTTGATATAACACTTTTAAGTAGTTGATAAAATTAGACTTTTGTAGTTTAAAGAATAACAAAATACTAAAAAGGAAAAAAATTGTATCAATACATTTAATTTATATAAAAAATATACTCTTTGTTGTTTATAACGTGGTAAATGTTACAAACAAAATAATATCTATCAATGTCACCAAGCCTTAAACAACATTTTTAAAATTTAATTTTAAATATTCAAACATAAATTATATACATTTTTAAAGATTCGAGGATACGAATTTGGATTAGAGAAATATAGGATTCTACCCATCTCTAATATTTATTGACATATTTATATTGGCATCTTTAATTAACAGATACCCGCCTCGGGGGCGTAGTTAGCTAACGTGCTAGTTTCTTGTTGAGCTAGACTGCCGAGGATGAGGAGACCGAGGTCCGAATCTCGGCTGGGTGAACTGGGGGTGGTTATTCCTAAATGGTTTTCCACTCTCCCTCCACGCAAATGTGAGTTCTCTTACTCTAAATTCAACCTTCCCAATTCCTAACCCATTATCGTGATTAGTACTTAAGTGTATAACCCGAATGGGTAGTAAGATGCGGTGCTAAAGTAATATTAAATAAAAAATTAGTAGACAGCCTTTATCCACCTTTCACATTTCTTCAGCATGGCATCCTTAATTCATCCTGCACCATATTAATATAAACATATTTTGTAAAATATATTAAAGGTTATATCAACATAAAAGAGTTAAATATAGTACATAGTTGTAACATTTAACTCTTATATCTTGATACAACCCTTTAACATAAAATAAATTCTTAATTCCGTTTTATTATTTTCAGAAGTTTACCGGATTGGTACAAGAGTGCTCTATTCAATGAGTTGTACTTTGTGGCAGATGGGGGCTCTGTTTGGTTTCTTGCCGATGAAGCTGAAAATTTGGCTATAGACGATCCAAGGTAAAGATTTATAGAGGTGTGAATAGGCTAACTTAGAGTCGAATTTGAATGAAAACATCAACTTTTGTTTGAGTAATACAGAGCAATATTTGTACTAAAGATAAATCAAATTGAATTTTTGTAATTGTTTCATGCATTAACCATAAAGACAAAAACATGTATTTTTAAGAACTATTTTGTTTATTTGTGATAAAAGCTATAATCACAAAAATTCAGATTTTTAAATACATTTAATATACTTATACGAGTGTTTTGTATCAGACAAAAGTAAATATCGAGGGACTTTATTTGCTATGAAATAATTTTTTATATTTGCATCAAATTAATTAATACTCATAATGTTCGAGATAAAATAGAAAATTCTCAGTACTCAAATTTTCAAAGCGCTGTAAAAGTTATGAAGTCCAAACGACCACTCAAACTTGACTGAAAGTCAAATATTTGAGTATTCACAGATTCCTAAATATTTAAGGTAGTAACTTTTTATTCATGACCGCTATATGAATAAAACAATTACTATTATATCAAAATATTGTTTTAAATGTGTTTATGTTATTAAAGAAAATGTGGCCCTATCCAAGAATTGTTAATGTGATTATTTTTGGTCAATGAACGACATTATAAAGAAAAACTACAAACCTGGTGCACAAATAAACAATGGACGAATACTACTTTTTTACAGAATAAGAGAATATTGATTTATCTTTGATAGAGACAACAATTTTTTGTGAGATGTGTTTGTACAAACTAATCAACATCAACTGTCTACAGCCTGTGATCGGGTCAGTTTGGTAAAATGCCTCCATCTTTATCTTTCCTTTCGCCATTATTCTCCTCTTGCTTGCACACTTTCTACTATCTACTACACCCAAGTATTTATTGGTCTCCCTTGCAGGTTTTTTTGCTACATATTTCGTCTCCATCATTATCTTGGGTATTATTTCCTTTTCCATCCTTTAGGGCTCTGCGAGTACTCGGATTTCGAGCTGAGCTCGTCATTACAGCTCAGGATTGAGATTAAAAGCTTTGTATGCTCGTTATATTCAATGATTGGATGATGATGATGTATTATGCTATTTCTCTGCTCCATATATGTTTATTTGTAGAGGATATTTTTGTAACATTTGTTAAAGAAATATGTTTGTGTTTTTTGTAGATTAGAATATGGACACTTTGCATACCTTGAAGGTCACGAGTACCGCATGTACAACACGTATGATGTGCATTTCTATGCATCATTTGCCCTGGCCTTACTTTGGCCCAAACTTCAACTGGTTCTTCAACGTGACTTTTGTGATTCAATAAGTGAGGAGAATGTGACCAGACGCTCTCACTTGTATGACGGCAAGGTCACTCACCGCAAAGTCAAGAATTCTGTCCCACACGACCTGGGGGATCCAGGTGCAGTACATTTAGCTATTATGTCAAGATATGCGCACAAGTATTTATTAAATTATATGTTTTATAATTTAATAATGTTTTCCACCCCTATTTTGTTCAGAAATTAACCATATAATATAATTTATTTTCAAATTTATTAATTCATCCTATAATATGAGGTGCAAGTGCAACTTCGCATAGAGGAATGGCATTTTAACTGAAGAAGTATCATGTGCGATTATTATATTAAGGACTAAAAAACAAAATATGAAACATTTAAAATTTCTAACTGCTTGTGATTCTTACATTTTCTTATATGGTAAATATGGTTTGAATTAGGAGGATAGCCAGCACACTTACCTTGGTGATACTGAAGTAGAAATTATTTATATACGACACTAAAAAACACACAAACACATTTCAAAGACAAGCTTTCACTGTCACAGACAGGTTCATCAGGTCAAGAGAGTAGACTGATGCTCTTAGTTGAACTGCAAGGTTGTCTAATTTAAACCATGATTCAGCCTAGTGCTCTATTCCAAATAACCTTTTATGGTAATTAGTGCTACAGAGGCTTATTTTGGGGAAATATTAGCTCATTCAAATATCAATTTTATGAACTTTCTTTTTGTAATTGTTATTGTAACTGTAACATCTTTAAGGATATGAGTGTTGAAACCATTTTGATTGTTTTAGACCGGTGATATTTTAAATATACTATTTAATGTTTAAATCAACATTATGTAACTCTGCTCAAACTTGAGACTTTATTGAAATATTCAACTCCTGTTTGATCCGAATGAAAAAACCCAAGCTCGCAGACCTCTAGAGAATAGCACATGTTAATATTACAGGAGGGAGGTCTACACGGCTAAGAAACTAATAAAATTATGCAGATAAGTGCATAACTTTAGTTCCAGTATGTTGAAATATATAATGGAAGCAAAATGGTTTTTTTTTGTTGACTCTCCTAATTGTTAAGAAAAATGTGATGAGAGTAACACGCGTGTGTGTGTTTGTGTTGATTCCAATTAGTGCAAAGTTGTGAAATGTAGTGAAGCAAATAAGGTATCAAATAAAGTTCAAATAAACTGCAGATTTTATTTTAAATACAATCACACACTCTGACTTTGTTTGTTATATATTTATATTTGGAAGAAAATACAGGAAAGGTGAATAGAAAACATATAAAATGAACAAACACAATATGGCTTAAACAATGAAAAGAACAACACAGTTCACACTTTACATTGCTGCCACTGTACAAAGCGGTATTTGCTGCCTCTTGAAGTAAGTTGACCGTTTCCGCCCACTTCCCCGACCTAGGTTTCATTCTATCGAAACTCGTCAGGAAGGAGTGTGAAATGCGCAACTAACTTCCTAAAAGAGGAAACCAAAAAATATACAAAAGGAAAAAAAACTGAAATTGGTAAAGAATAATATGACAATTAGATAAGTACATGTAAAAGGATTAACATAAAGGAGAAACACAGGTAAGCTAAGTCGGAGGATTGGGCATTAACAATCTTTTTCTTCAAGAAGAAGCCATTACCTCTTTATCCAATGGCAGCAACGTAAATTGTGAACTGTGGTCTTCTTTTCATTATAAAAACCATATTGTGTTTGTCCCTTTTATATGTTTCTGTCCACCACCGTTCGTGTACTTTCTTCCAAATATAATACAATTACTTTATAGAGGGAAAAGAGATTTTCCTCATAGAGATAAAGGAGTGACAAGAATGGATAGGATGAGGAATGAGAGGGTGAGTGGAATAATTAAGGAGGAGCCAGTGCAGGACAGGCTAGAGAAAGCTCGACTAAGGTGGAACGGTCATGTAAGGAGAATGGAGGAGGAAAAGATATCAAAGAGGATGTTGGATATTGAAGTTGGGGACAGGAGGCCAAAAGGAAGACTAAGGAACAAGTGGCAGTAGGGAGTGTAGAGAAGTGTGGAGGAACGAGGAGAAGACTAGGTTATTGTGGAGGAGAGGTGGTAGAGAGAAAGGAGGCTTATGTTCCTAACAGACCCAATCAGTGGCTGGAAAATGTTCATGATGATGAACAAACATCTAAATTAAATATTTCACTTAAAGCATTATTAGTGAAAAATAAATATCCAATCAACCTCATTTATGTTCCCATTACTTAGTTAATGCTAGCTTTCCATTATTTTATTCTAATCAAATTAATATTTATAAATCCTAACCATCTGTTATATTTTAAAATTATAATTGTTCATCTAACTGACACAAGCCTGCCAACGTTCTCTAATCCTTACAGATGAAGAACCCTACCTTCTCATAAATGCATACCCTATCCATGATGTGTCGGACTGGCGGGACCTGAATCTCAAGTTTGTCCTCCAGTGCTACCGCGACTACCATCTGTTCAAAGACGACGACTACTTGCGCACCATGTGGCCCAATTCTCGGGTCGTCATGGAAAAAGCCCTTGAGTGGGACTCTGATGGGGATGGTCTCATAGAAAATGGGGGTTCCCCAGATCAAACCTACGATAGTTGGGTCATGAAGGGACCTAGGTGAGTATCACAACTTTATCACATCAATGGGGTCAACAAGTAAGATAAGAACTAAGCGCTGTAAAACTTTTTATTTTATTTGTCTTTAATTATCAATCATGTGCCTTAAATATTATCCAATATATCACAATGGGGTATTGTACTACATGTATAATTGTTTTTATTTTTTTATCTGTTTATTGGTTTTTACAATAATTATTTCAAGTTTATTATTATTGTGAAATTCTTTTTAGATATCTCTTTTACCTTACTAGAAAATACAAAAAAAACCAACCATAATTCCACAGACTTATACACACCAACATTTTGTAAGATGTGTTTTTATGAATATTTATCTATCACTTTAAAATGACTACCAAAACATATAAATTTAACTGTGATGTTTTGATCTATAATGCATACATATAATAAAACAAAATTGGCTCTTTTCGTAAAATTGGCCAGATGACCTTTTAACTGTGAATAATGATTTAAACAGTAGGCCTAATCAACAATGTCACAATTACATTCCTCCCCCCCACCCCTACAAAAGCGGACATCATTGTTCTTTGCCGTTATTGACTCAAATTGTTGAAAAATGAAAGTACACACTTCAATATTACATCTTTTCTTTTTAACATTCCAACAGTAAAAGCTTCCAGTCCAGTTATTTTAATTTTTCAATCAAAGATCATTTGTTGAAATTAAGTGTTTGAAGTGGTCATTATGACCATATTGTGATCATAAACAGATTTTTAAAGATAATGAAGATTTTTTATTCTAAATTCTTCTATTTGTAGCTCTTAAATTTGAGTTAATTTATTACCAGTTTTGGCCAAAGAAAATATCTTATCAACTTTTTAAATGAAATTTAAAAAAATATTTTGTTGTTGAGTCGAATCCTATTTTATGAAGCTGAACCTCCAATTTATCTTTGAGTCTCTAATCTGAATCTGAATCTTGGAAAAAATTATAAAAATAAGAAGAAATCTAAGTAAACTAGATTAGTAGAGAATACAAAATTTAATAGCCAAATTAAATTACTGGTCTGGAACCTGGGTGTTAAGTTCATCCAAAAATTATAATTAGTTATGAACCACCAATAAGCAGTTTTAAAGCTCTAAAACAAATTTCACTTGAAAAATTGGAGAGAAAAAAATCCGAAGGATTTGATTCTTGAATCTTGAATATCCTTAAGAATTTGAGGCATTCGAAGAATTTGAGGGCCCATCTGGATTTTATTTAAAATAATTTAAAAAATTGTCTATGCCACAAATCAAGATTTTTAGTGCTACAGATTGTGTTTTGTTGTGTAACAGGACCTGTGTTATATTACAGTGCATATTGTGGCAGCCTGTGGCTCGCTGCCCTCTTCTGTATTAGCAAGATGGCTGACCTTGTGGGAGAGACAGGTGTGGCAGCAAGGTACAGGGCCATTTTAGAGAAGGCCAAACAAGCTTTCCAAAAGAAACTTTGGAATGGTAAGTTTTGACAGTTAGCTTTGATTATCTGTGCTAATACATAATAAAACAAGTCAGTTGTGTTCTCCCAATTTAATACATGTTCCTTGTCCTTCTCGACTTGAGTTTTAGGAAAAATAGAAATGCTGAAAACAATAAAAAGGTTTCAAACACTGTTGTTAAATTCCTTGAGAGGAAGCACTTGCACTTAATCATTAGTATGGATAGGCATTTTATTTAAACTTGTAAGCCTGGACCTTGGGGCCCCTAGAACTCCCAGGTCTGTTATCATGGCCTCAATAGTCTCTTGCTCAAAAACAAATTAAAATTAAAAAAACATACAGTATATATATATATATATATATATATATATATATATATATATATAATATATATATATATATATATATAAAAATTTAATTTTTTCAAATCTCGATTCCAATATTTTCTCAAATTTTGAATATTCCTTAGGATTCGAATATTCCATCCCTAATTCTATCGTAGAATATTTTTACTGTCTAAGCTTCGTAATTGTCAAATCAGGAATTTTACTTTCGAATCAAAGCCGAAGTAGATGATTATTTGAAGTGAAGTGGAACTTTTTTTTAAGCTTTGCACACTCTTAGTATGTTATGTAACATAGGAACATAATGATGGTGACTTTTAAATAAATGTCTTAGTATTCATTTAAAGAGAATGGGAAACATTTGAAATTATTTCCAATTAAATTATGTTTATTTGACTCCAAACTTCTCAAGACAGTGGCAGTAATTCTTACTGTTGCAGGAAACATGCTGATGAATTCAATTATAACTTAATATTAACTTTCCTGACCTAATATTTGAGCCAGTTAATCTCTAATTAGAGCACATGTGTATTACCACTTAATCTTGTTCTTGTGTTCAGGCCAATACTACAACTTTGATTGCTCTGGTACGCCGCATTCCAAGGCAATCATGTCTGACCAGCTGTGTGGACACTGGTACTTGAGGGCTTGTGGTATCACAGAGGATGTGAGTACTTAGTGCCTCACAAACCTGGATGTTAGTACTTAGTGCCTCACAAAGCTGGATGTTAGTACTTAGTGCCTCATAAACCTGGATGTTAGTACTGAGTGCCTCACAAAGCTGAATGTTAGTACTTAGTGCCTCACAAAGCTGGATGTTAGAACACTATCATAGTTACTAGGGTCATCTAACCATCACCACCAGTTTTTAAAAACCTCCATCTCCCTCTGTCTTTCCGCCATTCTTCCTCCCTTACTCCTGTCCATTTTTCTCCTCTCATTTTTTCATTTGCTGTTATCTGCTCCTTCCATCTCTTTTTTTGCAGTATTTCCCCTCCAAACTTCATCTTCATCATTCTCTTTCGTATCCTATCCTTCTCCATTCTCATTACATACCCATACAATTTATCTTGCTTCTTTCACTATTTCATGTACTCCCTGTAACCCCTCTCTTGCTTCCTCCATTATTTTATGTACTCCCTGTAACCCCTCTCTTGCTTCCTCCATTATTTTATGTACTCCCTGTAACCCCTCTCTTGCTTCCTCCACTATTTCATGTACTCCCTGTAACCCCTCTCTTGCTTCCTCCATTATTTTATGTACTCCCTGTAACCCCTCTCTTGCTTCCTCCATTATTTTATGTACTCCCTGTAACCCCACTCTTGCTTCCTCCACTATTTCATGTACTCCCTGTAACCCCTCTCTTGCTTCCTCCACTATTTCATGGACTCCCTTTAACTTAACTCTAGTCCGAACAACTTCAAAGATGAGGTTATTTTTAGGGGGAAATGTGTTTTTTTCCCCTCAAAAACCAATGATGTTTTATGCTGAAAGCAATGTTATTATTTATGTCAATACAAGTTGAATTAGTATTCATTAAAAAAAGAATATGGTAGCATTACTCCTGAATACACAATCTTTTATAGGCCGACATTAGGCTACTAGCATATGGTAAGCAGACAGTGATGTTTAATTTCCATACAGTAAATAAATGGCTCGAACATAGTAACTTAATGAATGGCTTCTGCACATGTCTTTTACCAATTCATATGACGAATCCTTCTTCAGGAACGTATTCAACAGAGAGATTACCGATGTCTTGCATTTGGTACCTCCCAAAATTTCAGACTTTCCTCTTAAAATATTATGTATGAAAAAAGTGCATTGAGCAAAAACATTTAGTGATAAATAAAATGATAGAATATTAGGAAAATGGTAGAGCACAAATAAAAGTAACAACACTGACACATATTTACACACACTTCAATATTTTGATGCTATTGTAGCATCTTCCTCAGGAAGTAGTAGTAATTAGGTAGAGCACAAATAAAAGTAACAACACTGACACATATTTACACACACTTCAATATTTCTATGCTACAATAGCATATAAATATTGAAGTGTGTGTAAATATGTGTCAGTGTTGTTACTTTTATTTGTGCTCTACCATTTTTCTAATATTCTATCATTTTATTTATCACTAAAAGACTTTCCTCTTAATAGTATTTTTTAGCATGTATCTTACTACTTGAGTTATGTTTTTCTGGTTCAATGTGTTACACGCAGGAATCCCTTCGGTCCCATGTTACAATAACCTTACAAAACTTGCATAACAATGGTTTACATTTTTTGTTCATATTATGTATTTAACTATTTATTAACAAACCATTATTAAAAGAAGAAAAAATAGATATAAATACTTGCAAAACATTTTACGCTTAGGAATGTCAAACTCTATATTCATTATAATTTTATTCTTTACCCTCAATTTTCTAACTATATTTAGACCAAACATGGCTGCCTATATCAAGGTTTATGTATATTAATGTTCGCGCTTGTACCTAATGTGCTGACTTTTATAGGCTGAAAACAAAGAATTGAAATTGAGGTAAAGTATTGTAATGGATAAAAGTAGGAATTGTGATTTCTAATGTTAACCTCTAAAAAAAGGCCTAAATAAGTAAATATCTCCTAATAGCCAGTGATCTCTTTTTTTTTTCTTTAAAATATGTTAAAACAGCAGTCCTGGCATAGCACCTACTCACAAATGTTTCCACGTTGAAAATTATATTGCCAAATTTTTAAAAAATGTTTATTTGGAAAAACAATAAAATGTGCACTATTGAAAATGCAAATTTGGGATGTCCCTGCCCATACAGCACTTCATTAAATTTCAGGGGTACATTTCTTTTCCATAGAAGGTTTAACCAAATGTAATGTTCCCATAAATATGTCTTGTTTAATTAGGTGTTTCCTGCTGTCAATGTTAAAACGGCCTTGAACACTATCTTTAATTTCAACGTAATGCAATTCCGCAATGGTACTATGGGTGCTGTGAACGGTATGATGCCGGACGGACGTGTGGACGACATCACCATTCAAAGTGAGGAAGTGTGGACGGGAGTAGTGTATGGGCTGGCTGCCACCATGATTCATGAGGTGAGTGGCTTGCATCACTCGTTTAGAATACTCATCAGCAGCAGCGGCATCTGTGTTTGCTCATAACTTGTACAATCACTCATTGCTCTATGTACTTTGTTTTGATTTAAAGCTAAATTGATGACATTAAAATAATATTAATGAAGCTAAATCAAAGTGTGATTTTTTTTTTCATTAATTTATGCAGAGAAAAAATATATTATTTGAATTTATCTCATTTATAGACACAAAGATAATAAACACAATTTCTATCAAAAAGTTGTTTATTAGATTTTGTCCTAGTTTATGAATACAATTTTTTTCAAAATATTAAATTTAATTTCCATATCTTTTGACAAATTTTAATTATAATGTAAAAAGAACTGCAAGCTGAGAAATATTGGTAATTTAATGTCTTATTTATCTCTTAAATTTTTCTTCTAATGTAACTTTATAATTGATAATTGATAGTTATGTTTGTTAAAAAAAGGATTCAAAGCTTATGGAATTTTGCACAGCTCTAGTCATTGGGTGTGATAGAAAATCTTAACAAACATAATCATCAATTGTTTGACTATAGTAAACATGCTAGTGGTACTAATATTGAATGGAATTTTTAAAAAAACTGATTATTTATTCTTATTTTGATGAAAATTATTGGTAAACTAGGATTATTTTATGTTAAAATTTTCATAAACCATCCCACTCTAACAAATTTCTAATCAAATTAGGACCAATAATTATTAATAATGTTGATAAAACAAACATTAAAACATATAAGATAAAATAATTAATATTATATTCACTATTTACATAATATTCTCTATATTATATAATAACCAAAGAAGAAATAAACATAAATCCTATAAGAATTATTGACATCCAATCCCTTAATAAACTTATTACAATAGAGCATGAACTAAAATTGATTAATTCCCATACACTAAATGCTTCATTTGATTACTATTATTATTCTGTTCCATAACAGATTCAACTTGCTACAAGTAAACTAACATGCTTTGAGTTTACAATTTTGAATAAAATTGAATTTATTACTTAAATTACTGTATTGGCCCTAATAAAGTATGGCCTCGCAATATAATATAACCCTAAAATTTTTAAGGTGCTTTACATGAAAAATAAAAGGTATGAAATATACTTTGAGGTAAAAACTTAACAAATTTGACTCAGTTTTATTTTATTAGGCCCTCTTTGTTTTTTCCACCAAAGTCGTATATTGGAAACACCCAACTTGTAAGCAGCCTGCACAATATTATTTTGTTTACTGCGCCATTTGTATTGCTCTTAATTTAAAATCCATATCATAGCTTCTTATTCCCTTATTTACTGGAGACCCTTTTTTTCAACATAATCACTCATTTGCGGATATGCTATTGGGGATGTTTTAACAATACTAACACAGCACTGAGTCAGCCACCAAATAACATTATTCCCTTATTTACTGGAGACCCTTTTTTTCAACATAATCACTCATTTGCGGATATGCTATTGGGGATGTTTTAACAATAATAACACAACACTGAGTCAGCCACCAAATAACATTATTCCCTTATTTACTGGAGACCCTTCTTTTCAACATAATCACTCATTTGCGGATATGCTATTGAGAATGTTTTAACAATAATAACACAGCACTGAGTCAGCCACCAACTAACACTGACCCACTGAATTACCAGTTCAGTAACATCAAAGGGTGGAAATCCTTTCTCTCTCACTTAGTTTTGGCCTTGAGTTTATTATCAGACGTGCACCATGATTCCCACCCGCCGTCCAGTACAGTTCCAGCATGATACATTATTATTATTACTAGCACCGCGTCTTACTACTCGTTCGGGTTATACACACTTACGCTAATGTGTAATGATAGGGTGTTTGTGGAATGAAATGGAGGACCTACAGTTTAACGTGGGATCCAAACCACGGTGGAGGCCTGGCATTCCACACATTCACAAGTTGTGATTAATACACATCTTGTCAGAGGTGAAGGAAGGGTTTGGCAATCAGATAAATCTGTACCGGTACCGGGGATTGAACCCACCTCGGACCCCTAGCACAGAAGTCCACGACGCCTTACCCCTAGACTGCCAGGTCACCCAGCATGATACAAACTCAGGGTGTCCAGCCAAACTATATTTTAAATTTACCTGACTTTTCCAGTCACTATGTATTACAAACATTATTTTATTAAGATTACAACTTAATGTAATAATATTTTTAGATACATACATATTCTGAAATTGTTTCAGTCTCTGAAGCATTTAGCCTAAAGCGGTGAACTATTGGGTAGTGCGATGTAAGTTAGATTTTATTGAAATCATATTGAGACAAAGATCACCCTACAACAGTAAAGTTTAAAATTGTTGCGAGACACATTTGTCTTTAGTTTCTTCTTTCTATAACTCAGTCGAATTCTCACACATGCACATAACCATGACTCAATTTTGGTTAAATACACGCAATAGAGGGGTGGAATCACATGTTGACTTTGAGGATTGAGATTAGTATGCTCAACAGAGAATACTGTGTTAAAAGAATTTGTGGTGAATATTAACTGGATGAAAAATTGTATGTTGACTAGGGCTGGGCGGATCGGCTACTTTGCCTATCATGCCGATTTTTTGGTTTATTTTATTTAAAAGTCTTCATAGATAATTTATGCAGTAATAATATTAAAAACAAGTGTTCATGTGTATACCCGAATTTGTGTGGAGGAAAGAGTGGAAAACTATTTTAGGAAAAACCACCTTCAGTGCACCTGACCGAGGTCAAACCTCCGATCTCCCCATCATCGAAAGTCTAGTTTATTGCGACTGATGCCTTAGACCACTCAGCCACCAAAGCAAGAAGTAATTTAAGTATTAAATGAAGAAAAGTCTTGAATTAATGATGCAGTTTTGAAACCTCTGATAGTTCTTTAGTTGTAGGTTCTCTTGAATTTTCACAAGTTTTAGTTTCCCTTGACTATTTCCCCGGTTTAAGTTTCCCTTTAATCTTCCACAATTTTAGCTTCCATTGAATCTTCCTCACTTCTAGTTTCCTTAAATCCTAACCAGTTTTAGCTTCCATTGAATATTCCTCTAATGGTTCAGATAGCTGTTTTCTGGTTGACCTTGCAAAGATAACTGACCTACCCTCTACTATACTCCTCTCTCACTCAAACAATATGTCTCACTTGCTGACCTTTCTATCCTCAACACAACCCCCTCACCTAACGGGTCCCATCCCCTCTTATTGAAGAAGTCAATGATAAGTCACTTAATACCCGCTGTATGCATAGGGTGCAGTATACAGCATGTTAACAAAAGATCGGTTGTGAATCTTTACTTTACATCCACTACTGTTTCCAACCTGTGGCCTGGGTCAATTTTTTATTCAAGCCACATACAGAGTTTCAGTGAAAACGTGCAAAAATTAAACAGGACATAAGTAACAGTGTAAGACATGTTTAGGCCCATATCCCACTTAGCTGGCTTCGCAGACCACACGTTCCTATCTCAAAATGTTCAGTAGAGTATCCCCTATGTCCTGTTTAATTGTTGCACACTTTCACTGAAACATTCTGTATTTTACACTACAGGTTTGTGCCATAGCTTTATTTGCCTTATAATTTAAATTAAGACTAGGACAGGCACAACATCCAGACCCCAGCAGATAATTTATCATTGTGAAAGGGTAAACCCGCATTTCACCAAAGACGGATTTTTCTACCATGCCGGGAATTGAACCCGGAACCCTTAGCTCGGTAGACAAACACACTACCGACTGAGCTAAGGTGTTGGATGGTTGTGAGCCAAATGCTGATATTTGATTGTGCCATAATCGGCTGATGATCTGATCGGATTTAGGATAGTATTAGCCCAGCCCTTATTTTGACATGTAAATGAAAGTTGCTTATTATTCTAGTGACCATTTAAAAGTTCCATATTATACTACATTATATTATAGATTTCCCTGACTTCTTCCTGTTTTCCAGGTCGCTGTTCACCTTGAAAATATAACTCTGTAGAAATCTGCCTTTTTTTGTGTGAAAAATAAATTAATAAAAGTATAGTTATCGTAAGGACGTTTTTAGGAGAAAAAGATCGCACTATATTGGGGCCAATACGGTATAATGATTTGCAATCTCTTTTGTTTAGTGGGTGACCTGGTGGTCTAGGGGTAAGGTGTCAGACTTCTGTGCTGAAGGTCTGGGGTTCAATCCTCGGTCCCGGCACAGATTTATCTGATTGCCAAACCCTTTCTTCACCTCTGACAAGATGTGTATTAATCATAACTTGTGAATGTGAGGAATGCCAGGCCTCCACCGTGGTTCGGATTCCACGTTAAACTGTAGGTCCTCCATTTCATCTCACAATCATCCTACCATTGCACATTAGCATAAGTGCGTATAACCCGAATGGGTAGTAAGACACGGTGCTAATAATAATACTAATTTTGTTTAGTGTCATTTACATTTAAGTACTTTAAGAATATGTGCAGTCATGCTTATGCTTGAAATATTATCTTCTGCTAAAATCACTAAATTTTTTTAGAAGTGGAGTTGAAGCTGACACCCTTAAAATTAGGGATTTGTGATTAGGCATTTCTCACTTCGAGTCGATTTTGAATGAAAATAAGTTTTTTTTTTTAGTTAGAATAGTATGAATTAAAAGATTTGAGCTCGCAATATTTAACGTTGAATTTTTGTAATAGATCCATACATAAACCATGAACAAGTACAAATATAATTTGTTTCATAGAATTAAATTTTTTGTGAAAAAATTTATAATCTCACAAATTCAAATTTTCAAATAAATTTATTATAATTGTACAACTTTCTTTTTTCTTTAGACAAAAGGAAATATTGAGGGACTCAATTTGCTATGAAATTATATTTTAAAATTGAATGAAATTAGTTAAAACTTGTCATTTTCAAGAAAAATATTGAGCATTCTGAGTACTAATAACTGTTTCGAATAAAAAATAACCAATTCTGAATCTTGTCATTTTGTTTGAATGTCTGAACTTTAATTTATTGAGGTTTGAGAGCTAAGAATGGAGGTATCTAAAATTGTGATATTAAGACCGATTATTTTGATACCGGTAAGAATTGAGAAATCAATATTGACAGACTTTTAATTAAAATATGAACCTAATGTGGAAATTTGTTTTGTAGGGGATGATTGATGAAGCTTTCAAAACAGCCGGTGGTATATACCACACTGTCTACAATCGCATTGGGTTGGGCTTTGAGACACCAGAAGCACTGTATGCAGAGAAGCACTACAGAGCTATCGGTTATATGCGTCCACTCAGCATATGGGCGATGCAGCATGCTTGGGAACAACGGAAACACTTTGTGGATCAATGAAACTAATATTATTAGTGACGAAAATATTATTAGTTCAATTTCTCTGTGTGTTATAGCACAGAACTCTCTTATCCATGTTTTTTATTTATTTTTTATTTTATATGATTCTTGAACTATTTTAGTAAATAATTTATTTATTAAAAGTAATATTTCACTTGCTTTAGAATGGTATAATACCTTTAATACATTATAAGAACAAATATAAACAATATAAATACTATAGCTTATTAAAAAAATAATTAACTTATTTAATATTTGAGCCAAATATTTATAAACAATGGTCGATTTGTTTATTTGATCAAGAGGTTAAATTTTGTATTGATTTATATATTTTTTTCTCAACCTTTGTTAATCTCTCTCATATGAGTGTTTGAACATATTGTATGCATTGTTTGGCTGTGTAACACAACTTCAAAGGTTCCTAAGATAATTAAAATAAACAAATATAAAATAATTTATTTAATTAAAATAATCTTTAACTTAAGGTATAGTAAGTTGGATTATTATTGGGAATTTTAGGAAGACAAGCATTAACTAAGAGATGCATAATATTTAAATGTCAATAGTAAAAATATAATTTATGGATTACTTTCTGTTTTGTAAATATAGATATGTGAACAGAAATTTGAACCATAATTATATGGCTTCTCCATCCTCCCTGCCAACTGAGCTATTCAATAGTTTTATATAGTGGGATGACATCCCACATAGCTCAATCAGCACTTAAAGCTGATTGACCAGGTTTCAAATCCCTGTTCGGAATTTATCTTTCTATATCTACACAAATACTAGATCTAAATATCATCTGAAGAGACGTGTCTGTTTCAATAATCTGAAATATGTACTTACAAGAGTTGTATTGATCATCAGAACCGGAAAATAAAGCTGCTATTGGCAGTTCAAGTAATAAACAAGTAATAGAGCAATAAGGCCGCTTTTAGTGATCAGCTAACAAACAATACACTCCACTGGGTGTCTGATTGAGGCTAAAGATTCCGGTTTTTAATAGGTGTGATTTCTTAGAGACATGCAAAAGATGAGATTATTTTTCTCAAAATGCAATTATATTATTTACATCAATACGAGTCGAATTAGTATTCATTAAAAAAAATAGGTTTTTTTAAGTCCAGAAAATGTAAGCATCTCTTCTGGATGGACAAACATTTATAAACCAACATTAGGTAATTATCATATGGGTAGCACAATGATGCTTAATTTCATTTTATTTGTGTACACTAAATAAATGGCTACATTATGACTCACAACAATGCCACCATTCCTAGACTTGCTCCAAAATGAGTATTCGCAAAGTATGCCAAACTAATTGTAAAATAAACTATTCTTACATTAAGAATCAAATAGCCAAAGCTATAATTTATGCTTTTTATTGAGGCATTCTCCATCTAGATATATTCTGAAAATTGAAAAATGATACCTGGACACAGGAATCGAGCCCGGGGCCTTTGGCTTAGCACGCCAATGCTCTAACCACTGAGCTATCCAGGAATCGTCCTGTGCCCAGGGTCATTCTTCACTCATATTTTAAGGCAGAGTCTATGATGGATGTGCGGGAATCTTTGGCTACAATTGTTTGATTTTTTTTATATTAAGATCACGAACCATCAGATAACGCAGCCACCTTTGACTCGGTAGTTGGCTTAATGCTGCCACTTGTACATTTATTATAATTGTAAGGGATTGCATATTTTAAGAATCAAATAGCCGAAGCTATTATTTATGCTTAAGCCAACTACCGAGTTGAAGGTGGCTGCGTTATCTGATAGCTCGTGATCTTAATAAAATCACACATTTGTAACCGACGATTTATGCACATCCATCATAGACTCTGCCTTAAAATATGAGTGAAGAATGACCCTGAGCACGGGACGATTCCTGGATAGCTCAGTGGTTAGAGCATTGGCCTACTAAGCCAAAGGTCTAGGGTTCGATTCCTGTGTTCAGGAGTAATTTTTTAATTTTAAGAATATTCTTACATTGTTAACTATACTAGCTTTCAAATGAAAACATCGCCATTTTGGCCAGATTATTTTCTTTAGGCTCTTTCTTTTGTCAGAACATTGAACATCACAATAAATGTTTGCACATGATAACCAAATTGACTCCTCACATGTATTTTTCCAATTCAAATGACAAATCCTTCTTCTTGGCCATAGTCAACAGTGATTACCAATGCCTGGTGTTTGGTACGTCCCAAAATTACAGGCACACACGTCTTAGTGTTTTTTAGTAAATGTTTTAGCAGATAATTTTTTTTTTATTCATTGTGTTTCACACAGTAATTCCTTTGGTCCCATGATACAATAACATTACAAAACTTGCACAACTTTAAATTTTTTGTTCATATTCTGTGTTTAACTATTTATTAACAAACCATTTATAAATGTAGAAAAATCAGATATAAAACATTTTACACCTAGGAATGTCAAACTCAATATCCCAATATCAGTACGCTTGATGTTTACAATTGCCACTATCAAAATAATCGCTTGCCAATCTACCTGTAACAAAGTCTATATATATTAATGCCCATGCTTGGACCTAACGTTCGAACTTTAAAAAGCTGAAAATGAAACAATTTATCAAAATTAAAGTTGGGTCGAATCCACTATTTTATAAATCTGAATCTCCAATTTACCTTCTAATCCTTAATCTCAAATTTGAGTCTGAATCTTGAAAATTAACAACATAAAGAGGAAATATAGAATAGAATATGCTAATAGTAACTAAAAGTTAACTTTATTTCTTATAATCAAGTCATTATATCATTCATACATTCAGTTAATTGAAACAATGAAAGGAGGATAGAAGGGCAAAGCCTACACAATTACCAGAAAATTGAGGCCTCAAAGTTCACAACAAAACACATAATTATATAATTTTCGAGGTAAATCAATCCCCTTCTTCATAAGAAGAGTAAAACACAAACTGGACTATGGCAGCATGGCCAATAATTAGTATTAAGGCTATAATAGTAAGATGCGCTTTATTGGAATTTTTTTGGTTGTATAAAATGTTATTTTATAGATATAAAAAGCATATTTTGATATTTAAAGCAAATATAAGGCCCTAATCAACACTGTAATTTTTCATTTTTCCACTCATTTTTAAATCTAGTACTGTTAATATTTCCTTTTTCTTGCTGTTTATATTTTCCTCTTTTAGAATGTGGGTGGGGCTAGTGCTCTACTAGATCATGGGCATTCGACCTTATCTTACCTCTGCTTTTCTGGCTTATGGAGGAATTCACTTTTGAGGTGGGGACACCATTAAGGAGAGTTTCATCATCCACAGATGGTAGATTGATACGTGAGAATGATGATGGTGAAAAGCAGAGGGGACCTACAGTTTACCGTTGGTTCCAAACCACAGTGGGAGCCTGGCATTCCACACCGGAAAGGTTTGGTAATCAGACAATTCTGTGCCGAGACCGAAATTTGAACCCCAGAACCCTAACATAGAAGCCTGCCACCTTACCCCTAGACCACCTAGTCCCCTCTTTTATAAAAAGTTGCATTGCATAATTCACACACACCTAAAGAGTTCCAATAGAATGAAACCAAAAGCGGATTGAGCTGTAATGATCAATTTTCTTTACTTTGTCCAGTGGCAGCAATGTAAAATGTGTTACTATTTTTGTTATAAAAGTCATATTGTTTGTTCTTATCCCTCTTTTTATATAATTTTTGTTAGTTTTACAAAATAAAATGGGCAAAATTCAATAAATTATTCAAATAACTGCATTAAAATTGCACTATATCAAAGCTGGCATTCAACAATACTTTATTTGGCTCAAAATATTTGTTCTGTAACTCTTGTAAGAAAGTTGGTTTAGAAGTGTTAATTTAATTTATTTTTATAATAATAAGATGGATACCCGAAACTTGGAACTTTTATTTAACAACTACTGAGTCAACACAACAGTTAGCTTTTAAATAACATAACCACACTAGGTTACATTTAATTGATGGTACTGTTTATTGCTGAAAGCTTTAAGGCAGCCTAATATATGTTTGGCACAAAATAATGATAAAAGTGGTTTTTAAATATACATTTATGTGACATACACCTCCAACCACTTATTTTGCATCAAGACACATCTATTAGGTTAATGTTATTATTTGGAAGGGCATTCGTTTGCTTTTGCTTGGATTATAATAGTTGGGTAAACTAATATTTTGGTGTTCAACAGCGTTTTTTGATAAAGTAACTAAAATGTAAGAGGCAACCAAGCACACTGGCTAAGTTGAGAAATGGTTTTGGTATTTTAATGGATTAGGGCCAGTTTCATAGTCAGATTTAGTACGCCTCAAGTGCGGCGCTATACTAAATACAAGACGTCACCTACCTGAATTTGAATGGAATGGGCCAGTTTCATATGCGAAACTAGCCCATTCCATTCTGGTCTAGGTAGGTGTCGTCCTGTGTTTAGTATCGACTCGCACTTTAGGCATACTAAATCTGACTATCAAACTGGCCCTTAGACTGTGGTTCACTTTTATTTATTCAGATTGGTTTGAATATTTTGCTATTTTATTGTGTACATTATTAAATTTAACCCCATAAAGTTTTTATTTAAGAACTCTTTAGTCAATTTTAAACTTTACATTTAGAATTTATATTGATACTAAGAATTCTTAACTAAAAATACACAATTATAATATTTACAATAGGGTTAGGTTTTTTATTTTACCTTACTCAACACTTGTTAGACAAAATAATATTTAGTTTTTATTTGGAAAACTTACATTTTAAAAATTCTAAAAGATTACTAATGGTAATTTAAATTTATTGTTCAAACCTATAACTGTAACAGATTCTGAGTTTTTGACCCTTTTTTCGACCCTATTCAAAAATATTTTCAACCTTTACCCCTAGATCTTAACTTTATTGAAACTATAAAATTGGATCACTTTCTGATCAAATTACCAAAAGATTCTAATTTTTTGATAATTTTTTAAAAATTTTAAATAAATTTTTTAGATTTATGATTTTAAAGTTTAAAGGGAACAATTACCTTTAATTCCGATCCAGTTCTAATGGTGTGCGAAGCTTCGAAAAGTCGAAGTCGAAGGTCAAATCTTCCTCGACATCTACAATAACCTTCGCATATTCGAAAAATTTCGAAGGAAGGATAAAACTTTGATAAATTATTTAAGATTTAATTTTACTAAATATTACATTTTTCATTATTTGATCATTTTAAGACCGTTACTAAACAGAATTTTAACAATGACTAGTAATTTAACACAACATAAGAATGGATCAAAAACGGGTATGTAAATGTTCATACATTATATTCACTATCTTCAACATAAGCTTGTAAAGAATAAAAATACACCATGGTCACTGATATGAAGCAGAGAAAGTGCTTTAGTTGTGCTATCATCCCAGCTCGTGTCTAATGTTTGGTTCTTAATACCGTATTGGCCCGAATATAAGACGAAAGTTTTTATTAAAAATCAAAAGCAAAAAATAGGGGGTCATCTTATATTTGCAGCCTAGCATCTTATCATATTAATTTCAACTTACTTTTTGTGTAAAGCCGTTTGTATTGCATATTTATAACTAAAGCTAATAAATCTATCACAAAATATGTTTTTTTACACATGTAAGAAACTATAAAAAATTATTTTAATAAGGTATTTCACATGTAAATTATCGTCATGGCATAGTTTCTTGTGTTATTAATTTCAAACTTAATTTTTGTAAAAAGCTGCATATATTATTTAGTAAAGTTAGTAAATCATGCACAACAACATGTTTCCACACGAATACTAACTCGCAAACTTTATTTTATTGTGGTATTTCACGCGTAAAAATGTAAACATAAACATTACATCAAAGTTATTTTTCATTTTGGTCATAGAAGTACAGCAACGGTGTGGTATTCTGACATTACGTTTGAACGCGCTCTAAGAACTGATCTTGGTGAGCGCTTAGTAAGTGCTCAGTAACATGATGGTGCTGCTGTGTAGCAACTAGTTGCACGAATCATTGTTTAGTAATAGTGTTTCTTTTCTCCATGGTGCGTGACGTCAGCTACCTGCTGATTATCTTGTTGTGTGTGTTTGTTTTTTTGTGTGAATTAGTTACCACAACATTAATTTAATATAGTTTAGTGCGGTTTTAGTTACAGTATATTTTTATCTTTTCCAATGGCGTAGCGTAGAAAAATGCGGCACATCTCAAAACAGATAAACAAATGTGAAAATGGAGAAAATAGGTTAAGGCTAGGCTTACATTTGAGGCCTTTTTTTTACTTGGCCAAAGGAAAAAATAGGGGTGTCGTCTTATATTTGAGGCTGTCTTATACTCGGGCCAATACGGTATTCTATCTCTTTGAAATTATCTGTGACAAATTTACAAATGCATTTTGACTTGGAAGTTTTTCATACATTATTTGCATTTTCTTATTATTCAAAATGACTGATACGGAAAGTAGGAAACGAAAACAGAATTTAATTTATGATTATTATCAGAGAAATGCAGATAAAAAGACAAGCGTATGTAAAGTTTGCAAAATAATATTATATACTCCACGATGTAAGTAAAAATTAAAACTTAATTGATAAGTTACTAAGCTTATCAGTAAGCATGTGTGCATTCATTATTAATATAGTCCTTAGGTAACAAATAAGGAAATTTTCCTAGACCTTGTTACTGTCAAGATCTAGAAAAATAATTAATTTAAAAAATAAGTCACGTAAGTGACAAAAAAAATCCTAGGTAGCTTCGACTTTGACTTTTCTTTGCAAGTTTCAAGATTCCCTTCGACTTTGCATTTAAAAAGTGGCCTTCACACACCTCTATTCAGTTCTTCCGAGAAATTATTTCCTGCACGAAAATTTCTCGAAGTCAAAATGTAATTATTCCTGCAAAGGCCTAATATGTGGTTCATACAAAAGTCTAGAACTGCCTATAGCTACTAGAATAACTTACAGAAACCAGCTCTTGATTTAATTTTGGTTACTTTTGTTTGTTTTTTTAATTTTGGAATAGCGCTAAAGTGATATTTCAAATTTATGTAGTAGGTTTATTTAGAATAAATGAGCTGTTACACTTTTATGTCAGTGAATTTGTGCAGGTTGCCTTCTGAATACAGCAACAAGCTGGCATGTGCAAAACCAAATGTCTTCTTTGCTCTCTTCATCAGTTGTCTAAAAAAAATTTGTATTTAATATTTTCGATAGCAAAAGAGCAGTTTAAAATAAAACCAAATTAATGAAATTGTTGATTTAATTAGTTTTAAAGAAACCACTTTTCCTAATCCTAGCCATTTCCTTTAGTTATAATGGAAAAATTGTGTTTGATTTACACAGCCATTACCAGAATTAAATCGCTTGGTTGGTAAATTTACAAATGTAAGATAACTTCTTAAACTAATTGTATTTTATTTGGAAGAAGGTATATGAAAGGTGGGTATATAAAAGAAACAAACACAGTTCACACTTAACAATACTACCATTGGATAAAGAGGTAATGACTGCCTCTTGAGGAAAATTGATCGTTACCACCCAATACCCCAACTTAGGTTTCATTCTATCAGAGCACATTAGGAGGGAGTGTGAAACGCGCATATTTCATGTGAAACAACTATTAACATACTTGGTGTGCAAATTTAAAATATATCAATTTCCAAAAAATGTTTTAAGTCAGAGTACAGATTTGTATAGCAACTTCACATGCCAGAATTCTCTAAATTATGCGAAATTCCCAACTATTACATTTTAAAATATGAATAGCCCCACAAGGTTTGAATTCTGGTCAGGTGTATTTAAAGTGGTTTATCAAATATGGTTGGTTTGCCTCTCTTCCTCCACACAAATGCAGGTACTCCAAATTCAATCTTCCTCATCTACAGAACATTAATGTAATTAGTTAATATGTGTACAGCCCAAAGGGGTGGTGAAAAACGATTCAAGAAATAAGAATATGAGCATAATTTTTATTTACATTTCCAAGTATAACATCATATTAAAATTCAACACACTTTTATAACATAAAATTCATTCATCAACTCATTAAAAATGTAGCACACAAACAATAAAATCCATTTTTCACAAATTGAAAAGCAATAACTGTGACTTAGATAAAGTGTAGTTTATATATTATGATTTAGTCTCCATATCTTAATACAAAATATGGGCCTCATTATGGCATATTTTCTGAGCAAGGCAAAAAACCCCATCAATAACATTATTTACCTCATAATATATCACCATATGGAATAAACTTAAAGCTTTCCAAACCATTTCACGATGATGTCATTTGTGTTTCGACTGGACTCGGAGGGTGGGAGGGATTACAACTAGTCTTTGTTTAGTCAACTAATTACCATTTTGATGTGATTTTCCATCACTGCTTGAGCTAGAACATAGACCAAAACGAGTTTACTTGAAAAAAATGGACACAGATTATTATTAAGGGCTAAAGCATGACTACCAACACTTCAAACAAAACTCTAGTAAATATTTAGAGATGTCAAACTTGATTCCTCGATATTTTCGTTTCTTACCATCATTGGAATAATTGAAATTATAACTTAATATTACAGTTTTCAATAAGTTATATAGCTCTTAAATGAAAATTCAGACTTTGAATCTCAGAACTGGGCAATTTTTCAATGAATTTTTTTTTTACCATCTCACTTTAGTATAGGCAAATAGTAAATGTACTCAACACAACCTTTGTGATTATGTGCCAACTTGACAGTTTTCTTTTTAATATTTACACTTTTTTTTTTCGACTGTCCAACATTTGATAGTCATTATCAAGAAAATCAGGTGTTGTAACCTCTCTAGTAAATATAGTCACAAAAAAATCATAAAAATAAATAAATCTGCCAGATTATTTTACAAAATAGCCTAACACTAAATAAGCCTTATTATTGTACTAGTCAAGGTAATAAAATATCAGTCAGCCTAGTAAAAATTATGTAATTTTTTCTTGGAATAAGAATTAGCAAAATATCTTATCAGTAGGGACATGCAAAATTTGCATTTGCAATAAAACAAATTTTTACAAAAATTCTACTGTTTACACATGAATAACATGAATTTCAGCTTTTTTTTTTATAAATAAACACAATTTCTTTGTAATTTGGCAAATTCCACATCATGCAATATAATTTTCAACGAGCACTATACCAGAGCTGCCGAATATACGATTAGTATCAGTTTTTACTTTTTTTATAGGTATAAAATGGATCACAAGAAAAATGAGTGTTTTCTGGATATTTAAGCTTTTTTTATTTGAGGTTAGTATTAAAAATCATGATTTCTACTGTTACACATTATGATACTTAAATTTCGATAGATCAATTCTTTTTTTAGTCTTTAAAAGATTACATGCTAGGTCCAAGCAAGGACATAATTATATATGGACCTTGCTACAGGCGATCATGTTTGGCAAAGTTATATCTTCTTAACTTTTATTCCCTTCTTTTATTTGATAGTAGTTTAGTCTTCTATGTTGACATGTTTCAGTGTTTATTGTTTGGTCTAAACCTAAGTTGATAATCGATTATTTCAATATTGCTATTTATAAGACTCGAAGGTAATGATATTGCGATATCTTGTTTGATATTACTATGCGTGAAACGTTTTGTGCGTATTTATATTGGATTTTTTCCCAAACATGTTAATAAATAGTTAAATACACTATATGAACAAAAAAATGTAGGCAGTTTTATCCTATTTTTTTTTTAAAGAATACTAATTCGACTTGTATTTACATAAATAATAACATCACTTTCAGCTTATAATATCATCCCTTTTTGAGAAAAATAACACTACTTTTTCCCTAAAAAATAACCTCACCTTTTTGCATGTCTCTACTTATCAGTTATCACTAACAAACCATGTTTTTCTTGACATTAAGTTGGGATTGATAATAACATTTCATGCATACTTTAAATGTTGATATTTAGTTATTTTGTTTTACAAAAAATTTTGAACGGCTCGAAGCTATTCTGGGTTTAAATAATAACAATGTGAGTGAAAATTAAGATGTGCACCTTTCTAAGAATATTTATAAATAGTTTAGAAATATAGTTCAATCAATTACCTAACCAAAACTATAATAGGCCTATAATTATCCAAAAAGCTATCATAGAATGCAGAATATGTACATTCTAATTTTAATAGAAAGACCTTTTATAGAATACAAACTTTTTATGGCCATATTTGGTAACAATACTAAGAAACAATACTGTATTATTATAAAATAACCAATGAATATCAAAAGTTACAGCGTAAGTAAGATAACATGACCTTGCATTTAATGTATGCATATAACCTAAACCAGTACTAAGATGGAATGAAAAAGCTTTTCTAATTGTCAGATAGGGCTCTTTCTATGAAAATTGGATTGTACCGGCACTGGGCACAGACTTAACTAGTTAAATATCAACCCATCAATAACTTTTAATCTAATTTTATTGGATATATTTTAAAACTAAAAATTGAAAATATTATTTATTTAATGTTACAAAAAACTTTTTTAGCTTTGTAAAATATTACCGAAGCAAATAATAAGTCAGCCTGAATGCTAACTTGAAATTACCTAATTTACTGTTTTTGCTGACAGCAATGCCAAATGCTGTATCGCCATTGAGATTGATAATAGTGATGTCCGCTCCTCGTAACAACAATTCATTGGTACAGTGTGGATGGTTTCCGTGAACAGCGTACATAAGAGCAGTGTTTCCAACCTAGTAGCAAAGAACCACTGAATAGTCACAACTAGTATATAGTAGTTCACTATAAACTATATAGAAATGTAAGCTCCCTTTTTAAATAGAAGGGGTGGACCTTCATTTTTTTACATGCCATGTTTTTCAGAAGCATGGAAATACTAAAAAAATAAGTTTATATCAGCTCATAACGTACATATTAGCTTGGTCAACAATATTAGTGATAGTTAACCCTAACTAATAAATAATAACCCGCCTCGGCATAGTTAGCTAACACGCTAGACTGCCGAGGACGGGGAGATCGAGGTTCAAATCTCGTTTGCGTGAACTTGGGTGGTTTTTCCTAAATGCTTTTCCACTCTCCCTCCATGAAAATGTGGGTTCACTTCCTCTAAATTCTACCTTCCCAATTCCTAAACCATTAGCATAATTTGTACTTAAGTGTATAAATCTGAACAGGTATTAAGATGTGGTGCTAAATTAAAATATAATAATAATAATTAATAATTAGTAATAATAATAATAATAAGTAACAACAACAATAACAATAATAATAACAATACCGATAACAATAACTAATAATAACAATAATAAAAATAATAATAATACAAAAATAATAATAAAATTAAAATAGTTAATAATAATAATAACAATAATAATAATAATAATATATAGGAAGGCAGATTAAGGATTATAAAAAATTATATTCTTTTTTAAATGTTGAATTTAATTTTTTCTCAAATCTGTGAATCACAAAATTTAGATCCTAAGGACTTGAATCTTTCATATATTTATTTATTAAGTAGTAGCCTAAACATAATAATTAAAAAAAAAGTGTATTATATATTCACACAGCCTAAACGGAAGCGTTAGTAGAGTTTATGAAAGGATCACCTCATCTATATGATTAACAAAAGCTCCTTCTGTAAGTAATATCTTGACAATATCATGGTGGCCTCCTGCAGCGGCTAAGAGCAGTGAGGTCTCACTCTCAGGGCCCTGTTTGTCCACCTGGGCCCCGCGTTGTAACAACAACTGGACCGTCGGCACCTGTCCGTACGCACTGGCCCACATCAGAGGTGTCAGTCCATTACTGTCCAGCAGGTCTACCTCTGTCTCTGGACAGTAAGGAAAGAGTTATGTGTAGGTAAATGGTACTTTTAAATACTATAGAAAATATTGTGATAGTTCAGCTAGTCTAGGAAAGTTATGTACCATAAATACTCTAGAAACTATTGTGATAGTTCAGCTAGTCTTGGAGAGTTATGTACCATAAATACTCTAGAAACTACTATGATAGTTCAGCTACTCTAGGAGAGTTATGTCCCATAAATACTCTAGAAACTATTGTGATAGTTCAGTTAGTCTAGGAGAGTTATGTGATAGTTCAGCTAGGCTAGGAGAATTATGTACCATAAATACTCTAGAAACTACTGGGATAGCTCAGCTAGTTTAGGAGAGTTATGTATCATAAATACTCTAGAAACTATTGTGATAGTTCAGTTAGTCTAGGAGAGTTATGTACCATAAATACTCTAGAAACTACCGTGATAACAGCTTAGACTAGGAGAGTTGGGAGTCATCCATAAGCCAGGTAACGTTGTTGGGGGGGGGGGATGTTAGGAGGGAACTCTAATATCTACATGGTGGAACCTGGGGGGAGGGTGGGTACATCACAGTGTTACATAACACAGATTTCATATATTATAATTTTGAAAAAATAATATTATTGTACACGTTTTCATTGTTAATAAACGTAATTATAGATAACTTCCCATTCTGAGTCGTATTAAATATGAGTCCCTCTTTGTGGGGGTCAAAAAAGGTAAGAAAAAGAGTTAAGTGGCTTATGTACTATCAAATACACATCTTATCCTTTAGTTTAAGAAGAAAATATCTACACTTATTAAATTTCTAAAAACAGGAATTTCAAATGTAGATTTAAGAGCGTTCATCATAGCTCGGCTCCTGGCTCATGCAAGGTATGGGAGTAAAAGGGAAAAGACAGACTTATGATATGCCAGAAATGTGGGCAGTGCATTTGTATAGGAATGATTACTTGACATTTTCCACGGTGATGATGGGGTACAAAGAAACAAAGTTTCGTTAATAACTACAGTATGTCCCTATTATAACAATAAGATTTATGTGTTGTTGTTGTTGTTGTTGGTGGTGGTGTTATTTAAAAAAGAATTAAGACAAAATCAGTGATAAACATCATAAACTCCAATAAAAACCAATGAAAGAAAATATAAAAGGTAGTAAAGTTAAGGCAATTGAGACATATGGCTGTGTGAGAGTGAGGAAGAAATTAGTTTAATAATGGAATGGGTATGGACTAGTCTAAGATGAAAGCAAAAAGGATCTCACTCACACTTTGTGTACTTGATCTTTATCGCAACCTCAACAAAAGGACAAGATGATTTAAGTTTTTTTTCATATATTACTACCTGTTCAGGCTATCTGCTAATGAGGGAGGGTTCAGAAAGGTAGAATTTAGAGGAATATATGTGCATTTGTGAAGAGAGAAGGTAGGAAACCATAAAGTAGAAAAACACCCAGCTGAGATTCAAACCCCAGCCTCCCATCATCAGTAAATTCAACCACATGGCTGACATTTAGTCTGTATGCCTAATGATAGCTAAGTAATGAAAGTTCCTAAGAGATATAAATTAATAAAGTTAGAGGAACATCCCAGCTCACCATTTTCCAAGTCTTGCGCAGTTATCTCGCCCTGTCCCGCCCTATGGTGCAAACTCACAACATCTTGGGTGGGAATGGGGGTTTCTGTAGGGATATTGCCACGCTGCAAGTTCGTCAGTACTGTTGTTGGCTGGGGGGAAAAACAGTTGAGAAGTTTTCTAATATAAATTTGTTGTGACATTTTATTATGATTGATTTATTGCAAGCTTAGAAAATATATTATTTAAAAACCTACAAAGCATCTTTGGTTCAAACAAAGTCACATTCCCTCCGCGGAAAGAAAAAGTGAAGTTACAATAGTATCTCTAAAAGTATTTATCTGGCTGGAGTTTTTAGACCCATACCTAATATTTATACAAATTTAGAAATAATGTAGAATCCAAGCTAGGGCTGGAGTCTGGTATGACGATATTTAAAAAAAAAACTAAGATTTTCGATAACAATTAACTTTATTAGTAGTACTATTTTCTAGGTACCTAATGATAATATCTATCTAAAGTAACCTAATTGGGATCTAAAAAATTTAGAGATTTGGGACAGGAATAATTTTTCTACTCTTAAAGGGAATTGGGTTTCATGTCATTGAAGGCAGAGCTATGGAGTCAATAGGCCTACATTAAGCCTTCGATTCAGACTTCTCTATTTTTATACTGTCCAACTCTGACTCCTTCAGAAATGTCAAAAATATATAATAAAAAAAAATTCTGCAGTAAAATTTTCCAATAAAGATTAGCCTACTTCATGGGGAGCTTTTTGGCATTGTGGATTTATAATGAATAAATTTGTCTCCAAATTACAAATAATAGTCCAAGGAATAAAAAAGTATTAAATTAAAATGATTTTTTCCATACTTTATTGTTATAATATAATAGGTTTTAATTTTGAAGTAGGAGTATGTGCTTTTTTACAAACTCTGACGCCACCCAAAATTACTTCCAACTCGGACGCCACAGCCCTGATTGTAAGTTTGGTCTAAATGGCTGAAATTCAACATTGATTTTATTTTAAAGTGAAGTTTTAAACCTTTAAATTAAAAGTATGAAAGGGATGAATCTACAGCTTCAAATTTTCAGCATTTTTCCAACCTACGTTCAAAGTCTTAAATTGTAGAAGGTGAAATCTCAAGATTTAGAAACTTCCCCCTCTTAATAAATAAATTTTTGTCTTGTATAATCCTAAAATGGAGTTGCCTGAAAATAATGTTTTTCCTCCATAATTTTCAAACTCCTACCCCGTCTCCCTTTTCCAATCCCTCAGCGGTTCCTACAATTAGCATAACTTTCATTTGGTGGTCCTCTATTACCAAAACTTTGTTCTAGAGTAACAATAATCTAAATTGAGAGAAATATTTAGAAATGGGTCTCTCACGAGTAAACTAAAAAGGAACATTTGTATAGTGTTTAATAAGTATACATAGAATAAGTTATTCTGATTAAATTAATACACTTACTCGATATGGCTGAAACGCACTTTTACGGGTCCCGTCTTGCCATGAGCCAGGTGGCCACCTAATTCTTGACATTTCATGCAAATGCATTGAATTGTCTTCATCTTCACTCATCTCAAGTTTTACATGAGACGTCACTTCCAATTTTACTTCAGATTTCAAATCCAATACATCACAGCAAGTGTCTTCATTAAATAATTCAGGTCTCATCTCATGGGACGAGTTATCATTAATACTCATTTTTCTATTTAGAAACTAAGGCCGTGTCTGAATAGTCCGTCTAAGGGCCCTTGGGAGCCATATGCACTTTAAAG
Source organism: Timema podura (assembly GCA_033556935.1). Classification (NCBI taxonomy): domain Eukaryota; kingdom Metazoa; phylum Arthropoda; class Insecta; order Phasmatodea; family Timematidae; genus Timema; species Timema podura. Next base: position 50,760,893 of record JAVRXN010000009.1, read on the forward strand.
TTGCAATGGCGTCGGCTGAAAGGCCGGAAGTGATTTTTAATGGTGTCTGAATTCTCTTAAAGTGTACAATTGCACCCCTTATGGCGCACTTTACTAAGGGGCACATACGACTTGCCCTTTATCGCGCACTTTAGTTAAATTAGCTTTTTATATTGAATGAAATTAATATATATTTTGTGAAAATGGAATAAAACATTCACATAATGTTAAATAAAACTAGTATGGTTTGTTCTTTGTTTATATACATGAAGTTAAACGGTCAAATTTCTCTATCTAATGTGAAAATCTCTCTCAAAAGGAACTTTATTTACGAGTTAAAAGATCTTTAGTAAAATTTGTTTGAGAATAATACTTTACATATATAAGTAAATTAATTAGGGCAATATATATTTATATAATATACGTATATATTTAACAATTTCTCTTCACATGCAAAAATGTTTGACATGCTCTTTGGTATCCCTGCCTAGATCGCGCTCCTTTTGGCGCGTAGCTTTAATTTCTTTGTTTATTGAGCATTCACTCATTCCGGAGAAATGTTTAAAAACAAGAGATCAACATGTAAATTAAGTAATTTATTTTTGAATTCCTATAGGCCTATGTATTTATCTGGCAATATTTTTACATGCTTTAAAACAACTTGATATTAATGTAAGTTAGGCCTAGTTTGTCAGCCTCCCAAAAATTTTAAAGTTTATAAAACTGTGATAGGATTGACCACTTTTGGCGCACGTTTTCCAAATACGTTTTTTAACAATAACATAATAAAGGGGTTAAATAAATAAAAACCATAGCTTAACCTCATTTTACTTTTGTCTACTTTTGATTATAATGCTCTTTTTTTATTATGATTATTATAAAATATCATCAACGGTATACAATTGATTTTATTCTTTACAGGGGAAGTAGAACAAACCTTAAGGTTCGTAGAATTAAGGAAGATAAATGATAAATATGAATTTGCGCCTTAAAAAAATGTCACCATTGACAAAACACTATCAAAATTCATTATCGTTGCCATGGAAACGCATGTTTCAGAATTAGCCACCAGATGGCTCTAGCTGTACATTGATGTCCGAAAACTATCATGCACCCTATGTACTTAGGGGCGCCAGAAACTTGTTTTATTAAAGTGCGCAGTAAAGTGCACAAGTGCGTAGGGGACAAACTATTCAGACACGGCCTAAGACAACTTGAACACAACTTTTCAAAACCAACGATAACAAATAATCTTTGAATTAATAAATCAATTAATATACAAATATAAACCTATAATAGTAAATAATTGTCATTATTTTAGGCAGGATAATTTATATCACTCCAATCAAAATATAACCTACAATAAATTACACTAAAATTATTTAATTAGGCATAGTTTTATGATAAGCAATGCTTAGGAGAAAATATGTTGAAAAACAATTCATACTTGGTTACTTGTATTATATATTCGCCCACATCTATAAATAAAACTTTGAAAAACTCAACCCGAATCTGATATTAGAAAAAAAAAATCGGTTTAGTGTTTGTCCAAAGTAGGGATGGGTTGTGAAATCACAACCTGCTCCTTTGTCACTGCTCCTCTGACGTCACATTCACAGCCTGTTCCTGACAGACGAAAGGAGCTGTTCCTTTTTGTCACAGGTCAGTTTGAAACGTTAAACCTATTACTGTATTCCCATTTGTTTTCTCCGAGCTTCTACTGTTTTCTCTCAGTCGATACTGCGTCGTTACCATATTGTACGGTAGATGGCAGCACAAAACAGCTACGTATTAGAAGTGTTTATCAACGCTTGGCATTGCTCCTCGTCTCTCTACTTTCTTTCACAGGCAGCGCTGGAACAGGTCCAGAGGAACCTTGCTCCTCGTCTCTGTCACAGGCTGCGCTGTAACAGGTCCGGCGTAACCATGCTCCTCGTCTCTCTGTCACATGCAGCGTTGGAACAGGTCCAAAGTAACCTTGCTCTTCGTCTCTGTGACAGGCTGCGCTGTAACAGGTCTGGAACAACCTTGTTCCTTTATGCTCCTGAGATATTTTGGAGCAGTCGTACAGTAGAAAGGAAGTGGATACGTTGTGTTCTTGTTACAGCGCTGAGATCAGGTCCAGCGCAACCTTACTTATCTATTATAGACCTAGCTAAGTGTTGGTTTGGGGAGTCACAAATGAGTTTTTAGGAGGAAAGCTTTCGTAGTAAAAAACAATATTTCCACAATACAAGTACAGTATGTAATGTATTATCACAATAAATTGCTACGTTAATGTTGAACATTGAAAGGGCCCACTTGGTGATCAAATGATTCAAGGCAAGGTTCAGCAATCTACGGCCCACTGACTGGTTTTATTTAGCCCAAAAAATATTTAGAAAACAATTGTGTTCAATAGAATTAATAACTAATTGCTACATGAAAAATGTAAAGTTGAACTTTTTTTTTTCAAATAGGTCCAACAATTATTATTTTTTAAACACATATGGCCCACGATATCAAAAAGGTTGCAGACCCCTAGTCCCTGGTGTTACTCTTGCAATAGACTGAACTGCCGATATAGGGAGATTGGGGTTCGATCCTGGTTGGTTGCAATGAGGGTGGTTTTACGTAAATGTTTTCCACTCTCACTTCACAAAAATGTGGGTGCACTTCCTCTAAAATCATCCATCTCCGTCCCTAACAAATTAGCGCAATTAGTGCATATGGCTATAAACCGAACTGGCAGTAGACACGATGCTTAAAAAAAATTAGGCTCTGGGAGTAGTTTTGTATATAGAAAAATGTGACAAAAAGGAGCAGGTAAAAGGAACAGGTCCAGTGGTGGAGCAGTAGCAGATTGCTCCTGCTCCACTAAAGGAGCAGTTTTTCCCATCCCTAGTCCAAAGTCTATACAACACAGCTTAGCCAACAATGTAAACAAATATTTCCCTATATAAATGTTCAAATTTAAAATTTTCTAGCCAGCAAAATAAACTTGTACGAACAGCAGAGACAATGCTGCAAACGATCATATCAGAACCTTGTGCAAAACAAACAGTGTTGTAAATTCAAGCGAAACCAAAAAATTATTCTGGAGAATTTATTGCCATCTCCTTTTTTCGCATTTTTGCGACACAAACAATTATCGTTTACATTCCCGATAGTCCCAGCTTTCTTTCGCTAATCAGATAATTACAATATATGTATAAGTATAGGCTCTCAGCGAAAGCTAGAACCAATCTTTCCAAATCTTTATTTTATATTATTTTTTTACAATAATGTAAACTTTTGTATTATTTTGTGTAACTGTATACTTAACATTACTTGATTAATGAATTCATTTTAGTATCTAGCTTATATCTGCAAACATAAATTAATATTATCTAGAATCTTATAACTTTTTGCCACCATCATAGTGTCTTTCTTGCCTATTATTATTATGAAAATTATTTATACAACGGTAAAAGTTTCACTAACTTAAACTGTCATTTAAATTTTTAATGAAAAATTCTGTTTAAAAACTTTGGAAAATCATAATCCTGCAGTGAGCTAAGGCTCTTCTGATCATAAATTATCATTATTATATATATTTTTGCCACCATTATAGTTTCTTATTATGGCAATTGCGGCACTTTTGACAAATGGGGTTCTTTTATTAGAAACTAGAAGAAACGAGATTTTATGCCAAACATTCCCTTGTTTATTAAAAAAAATTAAATCAGTTACTTCAGACATCGTTATCCCAATAGGGATGTTAGGTGTGAAGCACCTTGGTTAGACCCACAACCAAGTCAATTATGGTTGTGTTTTATATCATGAAAGGGTGTAACTCGTTAAAGTAGAACTAACACACATTCTACTACGAAGGAGCGTCTGCCTCAACACAACTGCGATTTAAATTGGAAGCAATTATTAATTTAAGGTTAAACAACAATACATAGCACAACTCCTGCCTTGCGGCTACTAGACTTTTAAATTCGGATGAACACCTATTATATAAGAACGATAATGTTGTGCAGCCTATTTATCAGAAACTATGCACAATAACAACAAGCTGTTTTTTTGTATTATATTTTACTTGTAAATTTTAAATGAACTATATTAATAAAAAAAGGTTACACATTAATATTTACTTTTTACAATAAGACGTAATTTCAATAAATTGAGATTAAATAAATCGTGAAATACAGAATATAGTTTTAAAATCATTATTACTATAGAGAATAAAGCTATGTACACATTAGACGATTATCGGCCGACGCGAATCGCTTGACAAATTTCTCGATCAAGTCAGGCCGCCGACTTTTCCTAGACAAAAGTCTCCACCGATTGTGTCTGTCCATATAGAACAGCAACATTCACTACCGACACCTGCTTAAGTTCCTCTAGTGATTGCAATTGTGATGGATCCCTTAACCACTGCTGGCATCGCGGCCGCTTTTATTGAAATTTAAAAAAAACGCGCAATTGCTCGCACTGCATCCCCCTTTTAGTTCCTGTCGCGATATTCTTTGGAATTAACTTGCCACAGATCAACGGCTTCATGGAGCAGTTCTATTAAACGTAGAAGATTTTATTGCGTCCACATTATTATATGAAAAAAAATAAAGACATACGTGGCAATTGGTTATTTTATAGCATGTACAAGTTAACTTAATTTATTATTATTTTTAATTCAATTTATTACCTGGCCAGAATCAGGTTGTAACCCTCAAAATAGCAAAAATGATTTTTATATTATTATAATTACAGCAGATAGCTATTTAAATATAAATATTTGTATATGTTTAAATATATTTAAATATAAATACTGTATTTATAATATTTGTTGATTATATACAAATATATTAACCAAAATATTGAGATCAGGGTGTTGACTGCTCGCTTGCATATATACTCAAAAAACAAAAGTCGGCCGACTGACATCGCTGCGTACACATTGAGAATGTTTTCCATTCCGGATGGAAAACTCGACGGCAGCAACATTCCTTTGATAACTCGCCGCTCGGCAGTCGGCCGATTCTGGCTCCGCCCACTCGACGATAAATATCGTCGAGCAACATCGTCCAGCGACTCGCGTCGGCCGATAATCGTCCAATGTGTACTAAGATTATGATAATATTATATCATACACGATGAATATTTATAATACAATCATATTTTTTTAAATTATATTTTCAAATTTAATCATTTCTAAACTGTTGAAAAGGTTCAATCGTTTCCTGCTAGATGGGTCTATTATTGGAAGCCCCCTTTCTTCTCCTCCCCAAACCCTTTTTGGCATTATCTATCATTCCGTCTTTATTGTAAGCCCAGCTACTTCCCCATCCCTCACCCCATTTATACCCAGATTAGGTAAAACCCTTGACTTGACGCTAATTATTGTCTGTCACTTTGTTACTACTACCTCCAAATCTGAGTTATTGAAAATGTTCTCTGTGATGTACTTGCATAACTTATGTTAAAAGTTTTTTTATAGAGTAGGCTTAATTTTGTTTAGCTTATAAATAATTTGCATAAACAGTGTTTCTTTAATAGATAAAACCTAATTGTATACTATTGGTTTTGTTAGAAGAGGTTATTATGCTTTCTCTAAATAGTTTTATTCATGTTTTATAGACAAACAAAACAGTTTCTTACTTATAGAAGGATTAATTCTGAAAATATTAAGATTTGATGGCGCATCCAGGAATTTAATTTAGGGGAGGGGGGCATATGTGTCAAATCTATTATTTTTGTCCTCTGAAAACACTCATCAGATTATTTTAAGCTAAGACTTCATTATTTTAAAATAAACTACACACACACACACACATGTATACACAGGCTGTTAAAAAAAAAGGATTCAGAAAATTAATCTTGTTGTATACGTATACGTGAGTAAAGGAATATTAATGACGTTACATCACATCTACTTGTGTCGATACGTCGATAAACTTCAATAAATACAACAACAACAACAATAACAATAACAATAATAATAATAATAATAATAATAATAATAATAATAATAATAATAAAGTCTTAAAAAATATAGGTCCACAAACCAAATCATATAGCGGTAAAGGCCATTTTGTATTTTTTATAATAAAAAATAAATAATACGGTGCAATGCACGGACTTTCTCTCTCTTTTATCTGAAAATTGATATTTACTAAAAACTCGTTAGGTTTGTGAAACAAAATAATAGGTCCATGAATTGTTGTAGAAACATTATACCAAAGGTCATAAATAAAATAAAATACACTGTTACTTACTTACTCTATGGTATTAGAAACTAGGAACACTATTACAGAAAAATTGAGAAAAGAGAATCATCTTTGTCCACGAAAGAGCATAAGTATAAAATTCATTTTCAAAGACCTGGGTTAAAAAGAATATATAATTATTTGATTATAGCTAAAACTTTTGGTTTTATAAAAATATACTTAAAATGAAATAGTTTTACCTTTAATAGCACTGCAACTTTACAGTAATAAGTTATTACGTATTTCAAATAGTTGCGGATAAGTGATGAAAATTGGAAAATTTCCCTCGTGTAAGGTACCCTCAAATTCATGTTAGTGAGAAAATTAAAATTCAAATCCTGTTTATAATAATGAACAGTGTCTAGATATAAAATTAATTCAAAATCATTAGAGCGAATTTATAGAAAATAGTTTTATTCTCTTAAATTTAGGGTTGGATATCTAATTAAAAAACCTTGGAGGTCCTAATGAAAACCTCAGATACCAAATTATAGCTCAACCTGTAAAATAGTTTCGACTTTAGCCTGAGGTACAGACAGATGGATAGATGGCATTGTGAAAACAACGTTTTTGGTTTCAGGGGGGTCATGAAACATCGACATTTATCAAAATCTTGAGCTCAAGTTTTTTGATAATCACAATACTTTCCCTACGAGGTGTCGAGAAAGAGCAAATATTTGTTTACAAAGATTAGTTACCCGCAGTGGTGTTCTATAGGTAGATCCGTCAGCCTGATCGCCATCGACCGGGGGTCGACGGGGTCGAGGTTAGAATCTTGCGGTAGACTAGACTGCCGATGATGGGGAGATAGGTTAATGGTCGGGTGCACTGAGTGTTGTGTTTCCTAAAACGTGTTTCCACTATCCTTCCACGCAAATGCGGGTTCACTTCCTCTCAATTAAACATCCATAATCCCTAAATCATTATTGTAATTTATACATAGGCGTATAGCCCGAACGGGTAATAAGATGCGGTGCTAAATAAACGAATTAAAAAAGAAAGCCATCAATAAACTGTGTATTGAACGTAACAATAAAAAAGAAAAAATAGTTCTAGATAGTTTATAATCATTTTTATAATAATAATAATAATAATAATAATAATAATAATAATAATAATAATAATAATAATAATAATAATAATAATAATAAATAATTTATATGGAAATATGGTTTACCGACGTTTTTTAATCCAGATTTTTTTTTACATCCTAGAATACAATGTTCTTGTTAGTAGGGTGTTCTAAAATAAGTGAACAGTATTTTTAAAGGGAAGTAGGCGTATAGCGTGTACATTCTATTTCATTGAGATAAAAATTAAAATATTGCAATTTTTTGTCAACTTTGGCCTCTCTTTTCTGGTTCATTAATTTGTTTAAAGATAATTCAAATGTTTTTAACAGCATATCACCTAGAACAATATGGGGTTTTCGCTTAGTTTTCTCTATCTTCTGTACAAACAAATGGTGGTGCACTTAACTTAATTCTTCCCTTACTATTCCACGTATTTAAATAATTAGCGTAAGTAGCGACCGTAAATCTATGTCACTGAAAAAAAAGAAAAATGAAAGGGCTATTTTTTTTAAATATAAGGAAGAAAATATATTTGTATATATTTCTATAGTAATAGATAAACCAAATAAAAATGTCAAAATTTACCGTAAATTATGATTTCCTAAGGTAGTTCAGAAAAATTATACTTTGACAGGGGTTCAAGCCCTTGTCCTTTGACTTTCGACGTCATTCTATGAAACCTCGAAATGCGGCTCAAAACTTGGCACCACTCCTTGGAGAGTACATCGGTTATGGCTTGTCTTTTGTTGGATAGTAAGCAATAAAGGGAATGGATTAGGGGTGGTGGTGGAGTCCTGGAGTAACTGTGGATATCAAGGACACTCCGAAAGGGGGGAAAGTATAGGAGGGATTAGAGGGGTTGGTGTGGTGACTGCCCTAGCTACTACAGTAGTGCACCTTTGGTGAGGTGATAAAACATAGTAATACTTGGAAGAGAGATTTTCAAAACTTCGAGATGTCTATCCGAATCTTAACCTAGCGAACATCTAAAAGAATAATGGTTATTAATACCTAGTTCGAGAAAGACCTAGTTTAAAGAGTTATAACGTTGGTAGTTAAATGAGCTAGCTAGCATGAGTTAACTCCATATTGAGTTACAAGATTCAAAGTCTAAGTTCCTAGAAGAGAAACCATAAGTTTAAAAATAACGCACGCTTTACTTCCATCATTTACTCCCATAAATGAATTTACTAACCATGCAGCCATACTTTCTATAACATACTCCGATTCACCCAATCGTACACTTTTCCAGATCAACGAATGTACAATAAACTTTCTTCCTTACTGCCATACATTTCTAAATCACTTGCTGCAATACAAATAACTGGTCCATGCAAAATATGTAGACTAAATTTAACCACAATTCTTATATTATGTTAGGTCTAACTCATTGACGCGACTCCAGTTCCTAACAAGGTTTAACGTGATGTGTAGTTGTATTTTGGAAAATACATACATATTTTTTTGTGATCAACATTTTAAACATTTTATATTATTATTATTATTATTATTATTATTATTGGTATTGGTAGTATCTATCAAACATGACCATAGGTGTAGGGAGAATTTAATTTCGGGAGAGGGGCGGGGGTGTTCAAAATCGTAATTATATGATACGATCATAAGATCTACTACTAACTCTAAGAAATAAAACCGTTGTTCTATATAGTAGTGATGGAACTTTATTCATATGAGAGAGTAAGAGGGTTGTGGGGTGGGGGCAGAAGCCAGGGTAGCAACAAAGCTTTTTGAGGTTTTACACTTTTATTTTCCAGTTAATTTTAGAAAATGGAATGCTTCTAGATACTATTTAAAAAGTTCCTGACTTGAAGAATTTTTGAGAACTATACTTACGCTATTTTGCGTGGTCTCCTTCAGCAAATTTTTGAAAATTGAATATCTTTAAATTATATTTTAAGAAGTTCTCACCAAATTTAATTTTATTAAATAAATTCCTTATAATATTTTAAAGTGGTCCCCATAGATAATTTATTAAAATTTTGGATGTACTTAGAAGCTATATGAAGTAGTCTTTCACCAGGAAATTTTTAAAATGGGATACACCTAGAAGCTATTTAGAATGGTCCTCAACTGGATTTATTTTTTAACTAGATGCCTTAAGAACTTATTGAAAGTGGTCTTCCACTAACACATTTTTGAAATTTGAATGCCTTTAGAAGCTAATGAGAGTGGTGCTGGCTTGGATTAAAAAAAATATTGTATGCATATAGAAGCTAGTTAGAATGGTGCTCGCTTGGATTTAAAAAAATATTGTGTGCAAGTATAAGCTATGCGGAGTGGCCCCCTTTAATTTTTTTAATGGATGCCATTTTAATCCATTTAGAGTGAAATTAATTTTGAATTTTTGTGAAAATTAATTACCTTTACAAGATATTTGGAGTAGTCCTTTACTAGAAGAGTTTTGAAAAGTGAATACCTCTATAAGTTTTTTGAGGTTTGATAAAAGCTATCTTTAAGATTCATATTAAATCTTAGGATAGTTTCGGGGATTGGTGTTTTGAACCCCCATACCCTTCCCTCCCATCCATATGCCCACAACTGTATGGTTATAGATAATACGAATTTGACGTACGATTACATTAACATATTTTTTGGGAACTTTTGTAACTGTTAAATTGTTTTTTTTTCTTCCAGAAGCCTGCTATGTATTAATAAATATCCTATTTTAAATCTGTAATAATTATTTATATCTACCGTTATACTTTTTACATTTATTCACTTACACAGTTAATTGATTTTATTAACATAAATAAACACCACATGTTGGCAGCATCGATTAATGTGTATTTCTTATGTTTATAATTTTCTTATGGCGTTCCCATTGATCTCTATAATATAACTGGATGGACATACACATGCACATTCCAAGGACAAAAGCGTGACGCTCAAGTGTATCGTCTGCTACACTGAAGGGGGGGAGAGATTTAACGGTTTCTTTAAATGTTCTTATGCGAAAACATGTCTCTGATGAATAAAAGTGTTATTGTTTGAAAATAGTGAAGTATTATACCACACTTTCCTGAAGAAACATTTACATTAAAGGATATACAATCCAGTTTTACAGGTAATACTGTACAAATACGAATAAAACCTTAGATATTTCAATTTTTATGTAGTTATCATCTATGTTGTTTACAGTCTGCCACGACAACACTTATATTTAAAGTTGGTTATTAGCTTGTATATTGGTTTTAGAAACCATATCATATTGAAAGTTCGGTAAATATAATGAACAAGGTATCTTAAAACTTGATTATATATGTTTGAATGACAAACTTTGAATAGTTGCCATGCATTCAAACTATCACTTAGGTTATAGGCTTGTGGAAAGTATTATCATATCTTTCAGAAACCATATTATGTTGAAATTTCGATAACTATAATGAAACAAGTTAGCTAAAACTGTATTACATTTGTTTGAATGACACACTTTGTGTAGAAGTCTTACGTTCAAATGATAATTTAGGTTATTGGCTTGTAGGAAGTACAGTATCTACTAAACCCTGATTTTAGTAATAATTCCAATCTGTAAGGCTTTATTTCGTACCAGAATACTATCATATATATAATATTTTGGTAGGATGAACGGCAATTTAGAACAGAAGTAGAAATTTCCTTCTGGAAGGTCTTTTATCCTAACTAAACACAACTATAGGGTAGGATTATGGTACGAGATAAAGCCTTAAAAGTAAGCTTCCTTCAAAAATCATCGTACATATTAGGCTACATCAACTTATTTAAAGAAAAAACTAACCAGTTTTGAACTTTTATATGCTCTTTAAAGCTTTAACTAAAATATTTATTTAATTTAACCACTCTCACATTGATGTATCTCATATATTCAGTCAAATTAATGAACGATGTCAAAATGCCACATTGCCTTGTATGGGTGAAAGAGAGAAAGAAATACCCGAAAGTTTCTTTCTCTCTTACCCAATGGTATGCAGACGACAGCTCGAAAATTTCAGCCACAGATGTCCATCCAGTTATAGTATAGAGATCAATGGGCGTTCCAGACTTCCAATTGTCTTTTCTATGACTTACAACAAACTTCGTGTTAACTTGATCTGTGCTTCAAGTCAATGTTGACTTCGTGTTAACTGGATCTGTGATGTTGACAATTTATTATATACTGTATGTGTTCGCCTTGATTTAATGTTGATTTATTCATTTGATTCACCTTATATTGGCATTTTTAATTGAATTAAATGGGATTTTTAATATCTATTATACCAAATTTCTACCTAATTAAGGTTTTTGAGGGTATTCTACAATGATAGAATCATGTTCAAAGAAACGTATGCTTTTAGCCATCGTTCTCTTGGGAGGGTAAGTTGGTTTACCCTATTCTACTCATTACTTAGCAGCTTGGAAAACTATGAATCTCTCATATTGGATTTTTGGGTTAACACGTTCATACAGACTGGGTAATGGTTTTCAATAAGGTTGATACAATTCTCCCAGACAAGATAAAACCCACCAGGGACAAAACTTAAAATTGTACCTATAAGGCGATTTTTTTTATAAATACTCGAAAATCACAATATTTAGTACGTTTATCTGTCCCATTATTGGCAATTTTCTTAAAATAACTTATACAAAATTGAAATTGGTCGTAAGCCTATAGTTATTATTCCAAACATAAAAACACATGGAATAAAAAAAAAGCAAAAAAAAAACCCATCCTAAATTAAATAATAAAAAGTTACACTCAAATAAGCGGGATATCTTTTGTGGTATCTTTAGGCCGTTATAAGTTATAACTATTTGGACACATTACACTAAGCCCCAAACACAAATAGAATTTTTACCGCCTTTACGAAGGCGTACAAACCATCTACAGTAGCCCCATGGCTTCTTTGGTGCTGACTGACAGCTCACAGCTGACAGCTTTGAAAAGCTACCAGACCAAATTATGTATCCCTACACCGAAACATATGATCTGCAAAAAACATGTGTTTAGCAGCTGTCACTTCTTACAGTCAAAATTTAGGTATATACCTAAATGTTGACTCAGAAGTCAGCTGTGAACTGTCAGTCAGCACCAAAGAAGCCATGGGGCTATTGTACAGTGACCACAATTAACTTTACTTCATAGGTAGTAAATTTAACTTTTTCAGCTCTGACTCGATGTAGATGATTATAAATATCCTTAACGACTAAATTCTGGAAGAAGTTAAACATGGGGAATTTGGGATACTTGACCCAATTTCCGAGTTTAGTTTATTTTAATTTTTTTGATGTTACCTAAGGATATGTGAATGGTCTCTATATATAGTTCAGTATCTCATACACAATATTTATTGGTATTCATATACAATTGACATAATTTGATGCACTTAGTAATTAATAAGTATTCTTAAGTTAAAAAATGGTTCAAGTATCCCTACTGTTAGGGATACTTGACCCAAGTTCTCTTTGTGATTTTGATGCATCTATCTAAACTCCACATTCAATTTGATAAACATTTTCTACCAGAAACAGATGAACAGAAGTGGGTTACAGACCCGTTTACAGCAGCTCCAAAATAAACGTTCACTACTGCAGAGCAGGAACGGTTAATAGACGTTTCTTCAGACTCCACACTGAAAATTACATTCTCTTCTGAGACTCTTGTTAGAGTTTTGAGACAGTGTGGCAAAGTAGTAGGCCTACCCAGGATTGAGTAAGAAAGCCTTGAGAGTAATTCTCCATTTTGACACATCCTACCTTTGCGAGGCAGGACTTTAAGCCATGGCAGTAATAAAATTCAAATATAAAAGCAAAGTAAACATTGAGAAGGAGATCTGTGTAGCTGTAGGCCTATAGAACATTGTTTTCAGATTCAATATTTTTTTTGATGATAAACATGCTCTTCCATCCCATTAAGACACAGATACTTCTATTGGATATTTTCTAAAATTACTGTAAAATTGTGAAAGCTAAATGAGAGTTATCATTGTGAAAGACGTTAAATATGTTTGTTGCTGTTTGTATAGAGAGTCACATATTACGTCCAATGTGTTTGTTCTTCCAGAACAGGTTTCATGTAAGGATGTGTCTCAATTTTAAATATTAGTGAAAAATTGAACCATTATGAACAAACTGTAGGCCTACAACAAAAAGGTAGTCTAATTTCTTCTTATTCAGTTATGTAATTTTGTACTGTTTTCTATTATTTTTAGATTCAAAAGAATATAAGCTAGAAATGTAAATTAAAATTTTCCTTTAAAAAAATTCCACCAAATAAAATGTGTACAATTAAAAAAAAATACTAGGTACAGGGGTAACACATGGACAATCTGACATGTAAAGGGCGGCGTGGTCTCAAAAGGTTTGGGAACACCTGTAGTAGGGTATTATTGCGCAATGTCTACTAACATATTTACTGATGGCATCCTTATTCATAAATGTAACACATTTTGTATACATAGCAAGTATGGTCTGTTTCTATGCAAATTTGAGTAGGCCTATCTATAGTCACGGCCGTATGCAATAACTTGACCAAGTGGGCGCTAAGGGGACACTAGCGTGGGTTTGCTTGTGTTATTTTAGATTAAAAGGTGGAGTGATAGTGTGTTCGAAACCACACTATCGGTCCACTAACATTCTTGCATACCACCCACAGTGTTAGGATTAAGCAGAGAATGAGAGGATATTTTAATTGTTTGAGATGTGACCTTTTTTATATTAGAGTGTGTGGGAACATTAACGTGAAGGTAAAAAGTAAAAAATATAAAGAATAAAAAACTGTGTGAATCCTTCACATTAATGTTCCCACACACTCATAAATATATACATATATTATATACATACACACATATTTTGTAACGTGAAGGTAAAACATAAAAAGAACAAAAAATTGTGTTTTTGCTTATCCTCCCATAAAAAAGTCACACCTCAGACAATTAACCTTTGAGGACTGGAGCCAAAACAATAACACGAGGACTGGTGATGTTGCATTTTTGCAAAATCATATAATGTTCTAAATAATAGTCAAAAACACATTCTTTAATACATGATTTTATTATTGAAGCAATATTATTAAATACATATTTGAATGATAGTGTATTTTTGTAAGTCTTATTAAAAAAAAAAAAGAAGAAAATTACAATAATGTTAAACTTTTACAAAAACATATCCTTAAAAGACTTTTCTTCTTTGGGTTCCATCCTTCAATTTGTATTTCTATGTACAATAGCAACCAAACATGAATAACAACTACAGCAAACTAAATCAACGTGATAGAACTTTCAGACACGTGATAGAACTTGCACAAAATATGCAGTGTAAACATACTTCAGTAAAGAGCCAGACATATGACATCATGACTGGCACTGTTGCCTATTCACAACATTCCTGTATGGTGCAAGTTAAAACTCCTGTATCTCAAAAAATAAACTATTTTTGAATATTTGATGACATCATACTACACAGCAGGAACTAATTAAGAAATACTTGGAGGGGATCCAAGCTAATTACTTACCCTTAGGCCCTAATTAAAAAAAAAATTACAGCTGCTGCGAAAATGCAACAGCACCAGTTCCTAATGGTTAAAATATCCTCTCATTCTGCTTGGTCCTGACGCTGACTATACACCTGTATAAAAATCAACAAAAAAGTAAAATTAATCATTTTTTAGCGGTTTTGATAAGTAATCTCTTCAAAAACATCAAAACAGTGAAATTTGCTCTTAAATTTTAATTTTTTTATAGGTGTATAGTCAGCGTCAGGACCAAGCAGAGTGAGAGGATATTTTAACCTTTAGGGACTGGCGCTGTTGCCTATGTTATCATAAAAATGCTTAAATTATAATCTACCAAAAATAAGCATCATTATATATATATATATATATAATGCTTATTAAGCATCATTTTATATATATATATATTTTATATATAATAATGCTTATTTTTGGTAGATTATAATTTAAGCATTTTTATGATAACATTTATTTTACCTGAATATTTTTAAACCAAAATTAATTGGTTTATAGGACGAACTATCAAATATTTTTTTACCATAATGTAGGGCCTTTATTGATTGGGTGTCTTGTTTGTGCAGGTTAACTCTTTTGGTTCTAATCTTGGAAAGCCACTGGACATCTGTGGGTGCAAGAAGTTATCCCACTGTGTCTGGCAAGAACAACTCCAGTGATCATGGTTGTTGGTTACACGAGGAGTACCAAATAGTGGAGCCTTGTCATCTCTGCACAGGTAAACATAACCACACTAGTTTCGATATTCATAAAGAGTTAGTATTGTTATTTTATAGGGGCTTTACACAATACATTTTTTCAGCACACTCATACATACCCTATCTTCAATTTTACCACATAAAGACTTATCGAGTCATGTGATCTAAAAATGATCAAAACATTAACATACTTATATAACCTAATGACCTAAAAATTCTAAAAAATGACTTGAAATAAAAAAGTTGACCTAACTTGAACCAAATCTTGTGATAAATGTACATGCCATTAAATTCAACACACACTTTACAAATGAAAACTAGAAAATATCTATGCAATGAAAAACCTTTAACAACTAAACTCTTGCATTCTTCTAAATATAATATTAATTTACAAATATCTGCTTCAAAAGTAATAGCTAACCCCTCCCACCTGAACCCTCTCCAGCTTGGTTGCAGTATCCACCAGGAATGTATTTTATGACCCTACAAGAAAAGAGGATAAAATGTTCTTTGCTTACATTATCTTCTTATTCTGACAACCACGTGTAAAAAAAATTATGTTTGGATTATTTATGCATTTATAAAATACTGATAGTAGGAAACTAAAAATATACATATTAAACAAAAATGGCTTAAAATAATACAACTTTAAAGTTAACCTTAAATAATACAAAAAATTACCTAGATCTATGATATACATCTCTTCAACGTGGGGTTCATGAGAGTTGTGTAAAAAATAAAAAGAAGACAAGTCATAAAAATTTAGGCCTCGCTAATAATACATTAAAATGTTTTCAATGTTAACCAAAATAAAATTGGATTTTCTAAAAAGTTTCATTTTACAAAAATCCTACTAGACTAGGGCCTATAGTAAATACTCAAATATAGTTGCTAGGGCAGTTCTTGAAAAAAATTGTTATAAATGATTTTACCCACTGACTTGGCCAACTTAGTTTCTTTTTGTACTACACATTAACTGCCCTTTTATGAAATAAAGGAGTTGTAGTGAAATTGCAATAAAAAGTAAAATCAGTGTGGGGATATAAACAGTTCAAACTACCTCAATGGTTTACCCTGCTTATACATACAATTTAGTTTATTATTAATTGGTATTCATATTAAATAGACAACTATAACTACTACTATAGTTAAAATTAATATCCCATGAACATCGAAGAATATTAATTGTTCTGTATCTGGGTCTAAACACATAATTTACGTACATTGATTCTCAAAACTGTGGTCATTAAAAGCCAGTGGTACCTAGTAAGTAATCTGCAATAAGTTTTTTAAGTCACAATATTAAGTTTTAAGTGTTGACAATTTGTTTAGTTCTCTTTAGTGTAATGATTTACATACCAATGTGCTTGAGTGGTTATTTATTTTGTATTCTTTACAGATTTTGAAATTGCAAGTAAGAGCAATTTTGTTTGTGTTCCTACACACTTTAAGGAAGTTATACAATGTCAAATTTCTGGAAAAGCAAGTAGGAGGTATGTGTTTTATAATTGTTCTATTGTTGAGTTTGTTTGGCTATTGCTCTAAAGGTTATGGGCTGATACCCTAACAAGGGCACACAAGGGAGTTTCCTTGTTCACTTGATAAATTGACAGTAAGTTGGTTATTTAGCTGGTCTCAGAATAAATTAAGAACAAACGGATAATAAATAGTCAGTAAAAGCATTAAATGCATAAAGGAATTAGTTGTGTTTTATAAAATGGGTCTTTATTATTTGCGATTACTTATTTAAAAAAAATGTGTTATTGTTTCAGTTGTGATAAAGTGACATGGCTGGAGGAGCGAAATTTCTGGATATTTGAAGGAGTGATGTTTGTAATAGGCGTAATTTCCACAACTACTGTATTTGCCCGCCAAAAAGTTCTGGATCGTCGAATGATGCGGAGAATTCAAAGGCAGTTAGCAAACAGTGTTTAGTAGTATCCTTGTCCTGCTTTGATTCTGTCATCAATATGGATGATCTATTTGTTGAAATATTTTCCAAACCAACTGATGGTGGTGATGTGTCTGTTTCCTTAGAAACCTTAATTACAGCCTGCACCTTGAAGTACTGTCAAAACCCCATGTATCCCTTTCTTTGGTGTTGAAAACAGCTGTGGAACCGTCTTTTACCATTAATCTGTCATCTCTAGACTATGAGTTGATTGACGAGTCAAACCTGCCAAGTATGGCGAATATGTGTCAACTACCCTTAGTGTTGATTGAAGATGGTTGCACTGTGGTGGCAGGCCTCTGTGGTATATTACGTCAAGTTATTAAGAAAACCACTCTTGTTTCACCAAACCACTTCTGTCATGATCTGTTAGGGTTCCGCCACGGCTGCTTAATGGCATGTTCAGAGTCTTCTATGTGGACTCGTTTTTGTGAAGTTGATATGATTGGTACGGTAAAGGATTTGATTCTCAACATTGAAAAACTGAACAATGTAGTTTTCTTGCCAGAGGATATTGTCCGCTTTGAAACTCACTTGGCCCAACCGCTTCGAGTTCACAACATACAGAAAAAAACACAAGATTATTTTAAGTCTTTACACAAGAAAAGTTCCAATAGTAATCTTAACGATTGTCAAGAAAACATTTCTGTTTTGGAACACACCTTTGCTGAAGGACCTTTAATGACTCTGGCAGACATTGTTTTATTACCGTGTTTCTACATTGTACTTGAAACTATCAGAAGTGTGTATTTGCAGCAATACTTGCCATTGACATTGAAGTGGTTTCAATTGGTCATGACAGTGGAACATACAAAAGATGCTGTTGGAATTATTAAAGGTGTGAAAAACATGATCCTAGATAAATTGTATGTAAAGTATATAGTTCCGGATGTGCCTAAGCAAAGTCTTTACAAAAGTGACCCAAGAAGATACAAACCTAGAAACAGGATATTTACAAGACAAGAAGATGTTGAGAATTCACTAAAGATGGCCTTAGAATTAGGTATATTTCCTGATTGGCAAACAAGGCCATTTGGGTGGGAACAAGAGTTTGATTGGTCGTCTCTACCAAATGAAGCTCATCCAGAAGGAGGGAACTTACCGTTACTACGTCAGGAAAGGAAAGGCCAACAGTTGGAAAATTTAACCAAGGCAGTTTTAAAAGTTGCTCGTCCAGGGCACACTATTGTAGACTTTTGCTCCGGGAGTGGACATCTTGGTATAATTATTGCTCACCTCTTACCACGCTGCCAAGTAGTGCTATTAGAGAACAAGGAAGAATCTTTAACTAGAGCAAGACAAAGAGTTTCCAAACTTCACCTCCCTAATGTGACCTTCTGCCAAAGTAATCTTGACTATTACTGTGGAAATATCAGTATTGGGGTTTCTTTGCATGCTTGTGGGGTTGCAACAGACCTAGTTATACAACGCTGTATTCAACAAAGAGCTGTGTTTGTCTGCTGCCCATGTTGCTATGGCTCTGTGCAACAAAACCATGTGTTAACTTACCCCCGTAGCAAAACATTCCGGGATTCCGCGATTACTCTGAGAGACTATTTGGTACTGGGGCATTCTGCTGACCAGACTCATGATGACAAGAATGCCAAGACAGAACAAGGGAAACTGTGTATGGCCGTGATTGATGTTGATCGTTGTATGCAGGCTCAAGAACTTGGGTATTGGGTGTCTTTGGCTAAACTGGTTCCTGAGTCATGCACACCCAAGAACAATTTGTTAGTTGGAATACCAGCAGGATGGGGTTAGTAAAACTTTCCCTTACCCTAGAAACATTCTATATTATAATACATTTAACATATTTTCCTTTAGTCGACTACCTGTTCATAAACTTTAGGATATGTTACTTAAGGCTTAGCTTGTTATTTAACTTATTATTTTTTTGAAACTTGCAAATGAATTTAAAATATTTATATTTAAATTAAAAATAAATTGATTAAAAAATATTATACTGTTAAAAAAGTAAAAAAGCTCGGCAAACAGCTAGATTCAATAAACATGTCTAAAAATTAGATCCTTTCGTCAAATAATGAAAAACACTTGGGGTGGTCGGGCAGCAAATATTTGTATCAAGCGGGCTCGGGCAGTCATTACAAAATTAAACTCTGGCACGGGCAAATTCAGGCGGGCATTTCATTTTGCAAACAACTTTGTCACAGGCCTATAACATTTCAAATGATAAGTTTAACAGTCTAATTTAATTTAAAAAAAAGATAGAAACAACCTTGTCACAGGCCTATTAAATTTCAAATTACAAGTTTAAACAGTCACAAAATGCAAAAAGGCAGCTTCCTATTTAATGTTCATTTGATGCATACTTTTCTATTTATATCCTAACAAATCTGGCTAATAATTATGAATTAAAGATATGCAAAGAAAACTAATTAAGTTTTCGCAAGTATAGTGCCTAAAAAATCTCAATGTGGAAATGTTGAATTTGATATGTTGTTGGCATTGACAGAGAAAATTAAACTATACAAATCTTGATTTTGCTATGTTGTAGATTTGTAACCTGTGAGAAATGTTATCGTTTTGTTGAAAGCAAACATAATAATTTACGAATTAATAGAAAATAATACCTTTGTTTAGTATCAGTTGAATTGAAATAATTCAACAAAGACTTTCAGCTAAACACTATTTTTTTCAAAGTTTGAATTAGAGGTTAGTGCTAACATGGTATTATAAACCTACCAAGTTCTTGAGATGCCCGATTGAAATACGGTCATAAAAAATACTCGCCCGACATCCTGTGATTCTTAGATGCCCGATTTATTGCCCGAAATTTTGGGTGCCCGACCACCCATAAAAAAACCTTTTTTCCCTGTCAGTCATTTTTTTTCTAAAATCTAATCCTGGGCTGTAAGAACCGAGGCAAAATGTTTCATGACTAAAGAATTATACAGAATATGTTGGATGCTATAAAAAAAGTAAGAATTTTACTGTTGAATTTTGAGGCTTTTACCTACTTTATAACATTAGGAACTCGAAAGTTCATTGCCGCACTGCATGGAGAATTGACTGAGGGTTGATTTTTTTCAAACAAAATAATTGGCATTACACCTCTAGTTTTACCATACATTTTCATTCTTTTGTTGTAGCCCTGTCGACAATAATCTGTTAACTATATTCCAGGAGTTTCTAATAACAATAAAATGTAACTTTAAGGAAAACCTGTCATCCCTGGTCTGTCAGCTTTGGGGGTAACTTGTTGATGTCTCGACGAAGTGTCGTTTCTGGGCGACATTGTGTTTAGTCACATGTGGGTAGGAGTAGGAAAAATGTTGGTGAGAATGTCCTGGCAATGTTAGTCATGGTGGGACAAAAGGATGTCCCGGCAACGTGAGTCACGGCGGAACATGAGGAAGTCCCAGCAACGTGAGTTGCGGTGGGGAGGTAGGGTGACGGTCCTGGCAACGTGAGTTGCGGTGGGAGTTAGGGTGATGGTGGAAAGAGAGAGGGTTAAGACAATATTACTCCTTCATAACATAAGACAATTTATTAGCTCTTTCAAACAGGTGGCACACCCAGGTTGGCTAGCCACTCTCCGACTCCCCTCTGAGCGAGGAACCACCATGTTAAATACCCTCCACTCCTGCCTGGTCTTGTCCATTGGGAGGAAACGGGAGTTCTCATTGGTGCGTGAGACCGTGAGAAATTGTTGCCGCCAAGTGAGCCAGTAGAAAAAGAAGTTTTCATTGGTGCTGAGTACAGTGGGGAACTCGTCACGGACGGCTCAGAGAACAGAGAACATGAAGTGTGGAGCAGCCCAGGCAGTAGATAAGGTGGTTGGCGCGGTCTGTGCAAATGTGGAGGATGGAGACAAGGGCCAAACAATGAGGCACAACACACCATTTTTCACTTTTTGAGGTACATTTAGTTATATATGTACCTTTTACCACATATATTACCAATAAAAGAATTTACACCACTTAAATTTCCCAATAATGAAATATTTTCACAGCACAGAAACGTCAGACACAAAGTTGCGTTAGGGTAACTGTAATCATTTCTGACACTCCAGCATACCTGACTTGAACTTTGATCACTGCCATACCTTCACTGGATACAATCCTTTATACAAGTACAAGTTGCCTGAAAATTAGTGACACATTATTTAAAAGTAGGCTATTTTCCCCAAGAAAGACATACAAAATAATACCAGGGTAAAAAAAAAAACCCAAAAAATGTAATTGTATGTAATATCTTTGAGAATATGTAAAATAAAGTCAAATATCTTACCTTAGCTCAGTTGGTAGCGTGTCTGCCTACTGAGCTAAGGGTTCTAGGTTCGATTCCCAGAATGGCCGAAATGGTGAAATATGGGGCTACCCTTTCACATTGATAAATTAACGACCGACCGGGGAATAGATGTTGTGCCTCTCCTAGTATTAAGTTAGATTATAAGGCATAGGAAGCTACGACAGGCCTATCAAGCCGGTAGTGGAAAAATATGACTTGAATAAAAAAACTAATCCAAGCTACAGAGTGTGAATAGTAATATCGGTGTAAAATAAAGTAAAGTCAAATATCTAAAAATATAAGATTCAAATTGAAAATACGGTCCTAAACAACCAAACTCGCCGATCTTTCACTTTTAAAATTTCTAACTGGCAGAATTAAAATAATTATGTAATTACATACAATTTTGGGCTTTAGTAATAAGAGACAGTTCAAAAAAACAAACAACAATCCATCTTGTGCGCTTCGCTTACCATGCAAAGTAACAATCTTACTTTGTACGTTTCCATTATAAGATAGTCATAGTATTATAATGTGTCAAAGCAAGACTATCTTTCAAGTTAAATAGAGCGAACCTCTGTATTTACCCGTGAACATGATGGTCTCTGAAAACAAAATGGATTTAACAGGCCAATGACCATTTAAATATAAATAGGTACACCACTTACTTTTAAATTATTATCAACAAACGATTCTTTATCCATAGTGGTGGTTGTTATTTTTCTAAAATTAGCATTGTCAGAGCATTGTTCTTGAAATTCACAAAATATTATTTCAATATTCTCATTATGTTCGGCCTATTTTTGGTGGTTTCACAAACATAAGTACTATTACAATATTCACACTTTTTAGAGGAACACAGAACAAATTATTAAATACTCTGCTATGCTATTCTATTCATCTATTTTCTATTACTACTCTATACTCTTTTTCATTTCACTAGATTTTGTCTATTAAAATTAATATTATTCTTCATTGCATCACGTATGACTGCCAATTAAGGCTATCTGCAATTTAAACAGAATCACTTCAATTTTTTGAGCTCATTAATTCATTTTTGGTGATGGATGTAATTTTAGGTTGATTTCCTGAAATTTTTTGTCTAATCTACTACATAACATGGAGAAAGTAGGTTTATTTATTTTTTCCAACTTTTAAACTTTAGAAATGATTCCTTTAATTCCGGTGAAACATCATAAAGATTAAAGTTACCATAATATAAATTAACCTCAAAATACATACACATAAATAGAATGCTTTCGTAAAAATTAATATAATTACATGATGTAATCTTATTTCGTGTTATTGTTTTGCGTGTGTTATGAATTATTTATTTGAACATCTGTGATGACAGCTATACATTGTCGGTTTAAAGGGAAATGAACATGACTGGTTTGCCACAAAATAAAGTAGTGATTTCTTCCTAGTCTAAACATTTGTTTTGATGCCAGCTTAGTGTTAAACACGATTGTGTCTAAAACTGTAAATTAATTAAAACAATGGCCACTTTCACGTTGTCTAGTTGGCAATGTTTTGGAAGCTGTTAGTTCTGACATGTAGCAGTTATATTGGTGATTTCCTCCAAGGAGCAACAATGCTAGCCGGCAACGAACACAAGAGGCTGCCTTACAAAGTGAATATAAATCCTCGAGAACCAAGTAGAAAAGGATTTTCCCTACCCGCTTGTAATTAAAAGTTCCTTAACTATTCAGAATTTATATTCTTTTCTTCGGTGACTTGTGGGGTGGGAGGGGATACGGGGGAATGAAAGAGAGAAAAAGACATTAGGGTAAGATTGAGAGAGAAAGGTAAGTTTGGAACTTAATGGGCGGATTCTAGATGGACGTTATTTTTTCATTTTGTTTCAACCTAGCATAGCATCATTTCTTTTGAACATTATTTAAACTAGTAAATATTTAATAGAAAACATTTAATTTGTTTTTAAAGGTGAAATTAGGGCTAAGTACGGTGGAAAAATACACAATTCACTTAAATTTTTTTTTAAATTGCTATTAAAAACTCTTTTAATCAGTCACTTGAGTGCTATTAATGGGATAGGATATTGTTCTAATGCTTTTTTACGTAGAACTAGCACTGTGGTCTAGCCAGTACAATCCAGGGAGGAGCTCGGGTGCTTTCTTAACTGCCAGGGTGCCGCCCTGGTGCTTTAAAAGGTTTATGAACGTAGTTTTTAAATGAAAATTTGGCACCTAACTTGATTGTAATAAGACCTCGCAATGCATAATAGATACCAGGTCCGCTAGAGTAGTCACACAGTCAATGTATTGCAGACCACGCTCAACAAGGGGAGGGAGTAGAATACATGTGCTATTGTAACTATTTTATAATGGCTACCCACCATTTTCCAGAACCTTAACAAACTTTTTCTCCACCTGCCCCAGCCTTTCTACTTTTTTTTTATTTGAGTGGTGGTGAGCCTGATTTAAATAAGTATTTGACTTAACAGACTTTTCTTTTCAAACATTCTTAATTATTGGTGCATAGTGGATCTCTTTGAGTCAGAAATCCTTACGATGGTAATTGATTCTTTATGTAATGTGTGCCTTTATATGCACTATAAATAGATATATTAGGTATGAAGTGCAGATTATACTTCATGAACACGAAGCAACCTTTATTTCAGACAAAACTTCATTTTGAACCTGTTAATAAAACAGATACAATGATAACTAAAGTATCTGGAAATTCTAACCTTGACTAACGGCTGTGAGATGATCACAGGACAATTAGTGTTAGTGTGTTAGTGCTTCCTATTCAACTCATTCCCCCTCTTTTAATATAGACAACAGAGCTGACATTTGGGCAGTATAAAGCATTTTAGAACATAAAGCAAAACACAGTTGGCTGAAGCATGAAAAATAGTGTGATCATACATCCCGTTTTGAACGGGACTGTCCCGTTTATTTTGCCATGTCCCGCCCGGCCGTCCCGTTGTCTTAATCCATATCCTGTTTTTGTCCCATTTTTTATAAAAACCTTAAAATAGGCTTAAATATTGGTGTCAATCATAACCTCTAATCAAGTTTGCATCAACGGCTGCTATTGTAATTATTAGGTACCATTCATTCGTGTAACCATTGATAGAGGCGCGTTGATCGAGATTGACAATTACCCATTGAAAAAATAGTGTAATTTTAGAGTCAAATAATAAGAGGAAACAAAAGTCATATGTTGGCAACACTTGTTTGTCTCAGCGTAGTAATAGTTTTATTCTTTGTTTCTATGTTCTGTGTGTTTGTTGGTTGCATCTTATACATGTTGCATATATTTTTATTTTACATTATTTAAAGTTTTAAATCCTCGATTTTAAAATGTCAAAGAATCAAAGTTGCACATTCAACTATGATCTCCAAAATGAATTCAAATTCATTAAACTCGACAAAGTGTACAAATACTTTTATATACACACAATAAGAGTTGAATAATTATTATTATCACCGTGTCTTACTACCCGTTTGGGTTTTATGCACAGAAAGAGTTGAAGAATTAAGGAACTTTTGTGACTTTGCAGGAAACTTTGCTAGATTGTTAGAACATGGGAATACAAGGTATTTTTCATTCGGTCCATCAATTAACAGACTTTAATCATGTTTGATGGGCTTCGTATTTTCTTTCTCAAGGAAAATGCCCTGCCATGTTGAATAAATTATTTGAAGATCCCTGTTTGAACCTGTGGCTATCATACTTTACAAGAGATCAATTATATACATTCCAAACATGCATTAGCTTAATTGAAAAATATACTATTTCACCTACAGAAGTAGCCGTGAACATTGGAAATCTTGAACATATTAGAAGCCAGAGAAAGTGAACATTTGTAACAACTGATGTCAAAAATAAACTAAAAATGTTTGAATATTCAGATGAAATTAATGAGGTTAGGTTTTTTGAAGTAGTTCTGAACTTCTATGAAACCAGCCTAGAATATGTAAACAAGTGGAAGTCCAGCTTAGGATAGTGAGAAATATTAGTGGGTGTTACTAAGGAAGATGCCTGAATGGAAATAAATACATGACAGTTTGAACAAGGAAATGATCACACAAACAGGAATAGATGGAAACTTGTGTATTCAATCAGTGGGCCCTAATAAAAGCTATAGCTGTGAGGAGGTTGGATGCATGGAATGAAGAAAATATTTCTGTATCTGATAAATGGGTGAAAATATTGGCTGAAATGAGTGAAAAAGCTTTAGATTTTCAGGATTTTTGAAATGTAATAGAGTTTACTCTTTATTTGCCAGGAAGTACAACATCCAAAGAATATTTTCTATTACGAATAGCATGTTATCTAAGGATGAATCTAGATTAAGTGTTGAATCAATGAGAACCATGCTAATTGTAGGACAAATTTGTAGCATGGAATGTGATAAGTTTTATGAAAAGTTATTGAAAGACCTAAATTTGTTGTGCAAATGTTCATCCGAAAAATACCCCAATTTGGGTACATAAACTATGTATTAGATTAATTTACAACAAATTAAAACAGTTAAAATCTTTAACACAGCTTACTACGAGGAGGGAACCTCTAATATTCTGACTATATCCCTATATTGAAACTAAAAAAAGGATTAAGATATTGGTAACACAATCCAATCTCATATCACAACACAAATTAGTGACCAAGTAGCACAGTCATGTCAAAATAGTAAAGAAATTATTATAATACATATTTACGAGTCCACAAGTTTAAATTTACTGTCTACACTCATTATTTAGGCCTATATAATAACTAACATAAATAAAGGTGGAGAGTATTTTTCTCGATTTGATCACAAACAATTATTAAATCTATCAATATCAATAAAAATCAAAATCAATAAAACTATCAATAACATAAATCCCCATCTTAAATTTTAAACGTTAAATTGCGACGCAAATTTTCCACTTAGCATGCTTAAAATATAGTTACATTAAATTAGAATGACTGGCCCTTTGCCTATTTTCCCAGAACCTCTCCACTTCTTAGAACCCTACTTCTCTTACATTTATGTTAGTATATTCCTGTTTTATGAAAGGCAAACAAATAATACATTCATTTTTCAATATCTATATATAATACATGTATATCTATATATACACATATATATAATTATACATGTATATGTATGTATATACATATATGGTACATGTATATATACATGAATATATTTAGATTACATACATAGAATACAATAGAATACATTCATATATATATATATATATATATATATATATATATATATATATATATATGTATATATATGAATACATTTATATATATTATCATTTTAAAATAAATATAATACAATTGTTATACAATTATTGGCCAAATTTCGATATTATTATTATTTAAAAAAAAATTAGGTGATCCCAATTTAAATAATAACTTATTTTCTGATTTTAATAGCTAATTTCATTGTATTTACATACACTAGGTTATCACAATACATTCTGCTAAAGTTAAAATTATATTAATTGTCATAAATCATTAACAAAATGTACTAAATTAAAATACAGACTTCTCTTCCTTATTGTAGGCCTATTGTGAGCCATAAACATTACCTTTAAAAATGTAAAATGTTTCCTTTATATTTTGAAACTAGTTCAAAATTACTATTTGCCACACAATTTTATTTGGAAATGTTCACAGTGGAAATAACGATTGTATAGATAAACATACGTAAATCTACAGTACGTTTCTCAAATTAGAGAATCTCCTAAAAATAAGTTATTGTCCATGGTTTAAAACGTATCTTTTTATTCACCTTTAATATATATTAAGGGTACACTGATGTAGTTACAGGAACAATACAAACCATTAAAGATATTTTTTATATATAAATAGTTTTAACTATCAGTAAAAAATGTGGATTTATTAATTGAACACACCGGGATATTTATGAAATCTAAGTGATTAATATGTTCAATTTATTGATAGTGGAAAGAAGTTTGTAGACTAATACGTATAGCAGTCCAATTTTCAAGGCGTTAACCTTATCTGAGGCCTAGAAAAGTTACAGGATCTACTTTCAAATATTCAAATGAGCTGCAGCTGCCACCTTTTTGTTTCTATTAATACCTATAAAATCACTTATAAATTAGTAAAATGTTAACACTATTGTCTGCAAAAAAAGTGTTTGTATTTTCTAAAAGTTTCTTCCTAACAAAATCCTACTAGACTTTGTGCTCTTTGATGGTTTTAATTCTTTATATGGCAAAGGAATCTTTCAACAAGAATAGGTCACTGCTTAACAGCAGGTTGAGTTTAGAACTGAGGAAGAAACTGATGAACTGCTGCGTTTGGAGTATCGCGCCGTGTGGGGCGGAAACTTGTATTCTTAGGAAGATGGGAAAGAAATACTTCGAGAGGTTTGAAATGTGGTGCTAGAGAAGACTTGAGAAGAGCAGGTGGACAAACAGGCTGAATAATGAAGAAGTTCTAAGAAGAGGGGATGAGAAAACCATTTTGGATATGATTCTTTGGCGCAAATCAAACTGGATCTGACACATCCTTAGGAGTAACTGTCTTCTGCACGAGACGTCATAGAAGGAAAGGTTGAGGGAAAAAGAAGCTTAGGAAGAATGAAGATTCAAATATTAGATGACTTGAAGGAAAGAAGAAAATTCTGGGAGCTGAAGGAGGAGGCAGAGGACAGGGCTCAATGACGGTCTAAGTTCACAGACAAAAGGAATGGACCTGTTGTAAGACAGAACAAATAATAATAATAATAATAAATAATTATAATTATAAATAATAATTAATAAAAATAATTAATACAAATTAATAATAATTATTAATTAATAATAAATAATAATAAATTAATAATAATAATAATAATAATGATGAATAATAATAAATAATAGACATTCTATAAAAGCTATGTTTAGTAGTTACACATAAACAATTTACTGAGCAAATAATCAATGTAAATTATTTTAGAATACATTACAAAAATAGAGGTTCTCACTATGATTTTAATTGAATAAAATCTCATCTAATGACTAAACAGCAGGTAAACCTGTAGCCTTATAGACTAGGAGATATCATTCTGCAAAATATTAACTTACCCCAATGAAAATATTTGGCCAGAGAATATTCCTGTACCCTTTTGGGTGAGGAGACACCTGTCTGAAACGGCACCATACAAACTGCTAGACAAACTATAAAAAATTATTTGGAAGGCTGGGTGGGTCAAGTGGTCGACACGACTTGAACCAACTGCTAGACAAGTTCATGTATAGGAGTACAAAGTGATAGACAACCAAGCGGTCGACACGAGAGAACAAATCTGTAAACAGACCAACTGCTAGACACGCAGAAACGACGTGGACCAAGTGATCGACACGAGCTGGACCATGTGATAGACAAGCTCCCATATAAGAGGACAAAGTGATAGACAGTCAAGCGGCCGAATCGCTTGCCAAACATCGAGATGAATCCAGTCAAGAGTGGCTCAAGTGACACACAAGTTATTCCAAAACTAACAACGCTATAAACATGGTTGTAGTGGTTGAAATGACAGTTCTGGACCACTTTCTCCCATATGGTTAACATTGATCCACCACATTGAATTTGGGGGGGGGGGGGAGAGATCACTTTATCCTCTGACCTAACCTAACCTAACTGTAACAGGCTCTTAGTATTTGTCGTTCTACCCCTTGCAGCCCCCTTCCTAGCAGCCCCCCTTCTCCCTTGAGTCTAGATTCCAGCCTCCATCCCGTACTCTCCTCCCAGCCGTCATCCCCTTCTCTTGCCATGCCCGCCAATCGCTCCTCTCCCCTCCTCCCAGTCTCCTACCCCAGCCTTGATCTGTACAACTTCCAGTCCCCATCCTGTAATCTTACCTCCTTTCAGCCATACGACTTCCTGTATCCATCCTAAGCAAGAGGTAGTCTGGCTCGATCATGACCGTGTTGAGCTCATCCAACTTCAAACCATACTCTTACCACCCACCCCGCTTATCAGCCGGTCCTTAAACCTTAACAGCTTAGATCTTGTACCTTAAACGATGTATCCATCATCTTACCACCCGCTCTTTGATACCTGACGGCTTAGATCTTGTACCTTAAACGATATGTCCTTCCTGCTTACCATACATCCCTTAAAATATTCTGAAACAGTTTGAAACGGTACGAAATAATTATGCATCATTCTCCACCCGACACCTTAAACGTTGAGGCCATTCATCGGGGTTTGATCCCAGTTGGGTGGACTGAAGGTGGATTTTCATAAATGGTTTTCCACTCTCACTCCACGAAAAATCGGGTGCAGTTCCTCTAAATTCAACCTTACTCATACCTAAACACATTAGCCTAGTTAGTATATAGGCATATAACCCGAACGGGTAGGTAGTAAATCTCTAGTATAACACGGTGCTAAAAAAAATGTAGCACTAAATATACAGGTTAAATTTTAAAATGATCTGTTTGAAAAACAATAAAAATCCATTTTATTGTCGCTTATTGCCGGTTACTAATTTTACATACTATTTTAAAACTGTTGTCAAATTTCAAGTTTCAATAAAGACCACTAAGGAATTTTTACTCAATGGTTTTCAACTATTTCTTCATGAAAAACCGCGTATATTTTCTCTAAATTATACCCTCCTCACCTCTAATCTATTAATATAAAAATAAGATAGTTCATAGGTGTGGACCAGCGCTCACTGTTATTTAATGTTGCAGTCAGCGTTGCAGAATTAATTGCGACTGTTCAATTCATGATATTCTTTTATAAGGTCGAGTTATTTTCACCTACATTTTTACTTTAGCAAACCCTAAAAAAATATGTCAAGAAGTGTAAGGTTAAGCTGACGCGTTGGGGGGGAAAAAATTATTTGAGTGTAAATAGGGACAATCGTGTATTGAATTAACTGTTCTGTCACTTAGCCCACTCTTAACTGGATGATATCAAAGTTTGTCGAGCAGTTGGTCCTCTTGTGTCGACTGCTTGGTTGTCTATCACTTTGTACTTCTATACATGAGATTTTCTAGCAGTTGGTCCAAGTTGTGTCGGCCACTTGACCCACTCAGCCTTCCAAATAATTGTTTTCATTTTGTCTACCGGTTGGCTGTCTATCACATGGTCCAGCTCGTGTCGATCACTTGCTCCACGTCGTTTCTTCGTGTCTAGCAGTTGGCTGTCTACCACTTTGTCCTCTCGTGCCGGCTACTTTGTTGTCTATCACTTTGCCTGCTCCCGTCTGAAACACTTCAGCTTCTTTTGTCTTCTGAGCTTTGAGACTTTTTTCAACTTTGGTAACTTGAAAATACCCCCATTTTGGAAGTCTTCGTTGGAATTTTCTATCACTACATATTTCTGTTTCCTACGGACTAGGGGCTACCTGTCTGCAAAATTTCATCTTCCTATCTCTTCTCGGCTTCGTTAATTGTTCGACTTTGGTTTTTTGAGAACAACTACATTTTTTTGGGGGGAGGGGGGTTTCAATGAGTATTTTCAGTCACCAAGTATTTTTGCATCCTTTTAGGTTAGTAGCTACCTACTGGAAACATTTCAACTTCCTAGGTCTTCTGGGTTCTTAGATTTTTTTCGGCTGGCCAGAGAAATGAGTAATTATTCTAGTGGCGATACCTGTAAATAACACTTAAATAATATAGTAAAAGATTATCAATGCTAGCAGCAACATTATTAATCTGTTTTTTTTTCAAATGTCCATTAATAAGAAAATAGAGATATAGATACATCTAAACGATACAACCTTAGTAAATGTTACATTTTCTGTATCTTTATAGAAGAGTTGAGGGTGTGTTTGTGAAAGCTGCCAATTGCACAGATACATAAACTCTGCTGATAGGCTAGCGATGAATCTTCGTTACAGCGACTAATGGGTTGAACGTTAATCAATGGCTGTTGCACCTGAGCTCTGGGCAATAAATTTTGCTCCTGTAAGTCAGTGTGGGCCGTAATAACGTTAGTCATGTGTAATACGCGCACTTACTGTATCAACATGCATTATTCTATAGGGGGACTATCAAGCAGGTAACTACTACCATATGAACAGGGG
Organism: Timema podura; assembly: GCA_033556935.1. Taxonomy (NCBI): domain Eukaryota; kingdom Metazoa; phylum Arthropoda; class Insecta; order Phasmatodea; family Timematidae; genus Timema; species Timema podura. The sequence goes on from JAVRXN010000009.1 coordinate 50,792,603, forward strand.
ACTATCAAGCTGGAAATTATTCTATAATTTTCTGCTGATATTAAAGTCTGGGATCAAATCCCAGCTGGGTGAACTGAGGGTGATTTTTACTAAATTATTCCCCACTCTTACTTCACTAAAATACAGATACATTTCCTCTGAATTATCCCTTGCTCAATCTTACCTTATTATCATAATTTCCCAGAAGTATACCCAAAATATCATGTTGAACCTACACATCGAATACTTTTCCACCTCATGTCTCAAAATTTGGTCAGCTTATACACATATATATAAAAGCTCCACATCTTACTAACAGTTTGGCTCATACGCTATGAATAGATTAATTATGCTTTTGGGGTAGGAACGAGGAAGTTAGAATTTATAATAATTGCACCCCATTTGCATGGAGGAAAATTGTAAAACTATCAATGAAAACAGTTTCAGTACATCCAGCCTGTATTTGAACCCTGACCTCCCCCTCACTGACAAACCAAACTAGATAAGCTTCACATCTAAACCATATGCCCACTAATCTGTTAAATGATCAGTTGCGAGTTTTATTTGTTCACTCTGTATAACCAGCTCAGTGGCATTTCAACTGTAAATTATGGTTTAGAATTAAAAAAAAAAATTGAAGTGCCTCTTGTAGTTAGTCGTGTATTGTTTCTACTATGATTTATACAAGAAAAACTAACCCAACAGCAGTGTTTTATTAAATCTGTCATTTTAGAACAACCATCCAATGAGTCAATAACAAGACTATATTTCTAATTCCCTCATATTTACTATTGTCACAGATATTAACAAATGGGTTGAATTTAACCGACTATTAAATTAAAGAAAAAATCTTAATATTTTTAGAGTTTGCAAACAATAAAACAGGATGAAATAGGCTTAAATAGAATACAATAAAAGTGTTCTTAACCTAAAAGAGATTATCTAGCAAACCGATAAATTAATTATGATTGATTTAGAATATTTACATACACAAATAATACATCTTATTGGCCCTAATTCTCGAATTAAAACTATTATTCACATAGTAGAAACAACTATTTAAAACACATTTTTTTATCACTTGAATTTACAACACATCAATACATTCAATATTTTATAAACTTAAGTGATTTTAAAAGAAAACCCTTTCTTTAATAGTTTTTTATAACCTGTGTAAATTGAATAGACATATTTTCTAATATTAGTAACTTAGCCAGGATATAAACGATACACCCATCTGGACTAACCACAGTTAATAACACTAATGGAGTGGAATGAGGAAGGTAAAGTTTGAGAGGAAATGCACTCTCATTTAGTGACTGAGGATTAGGAAACAATTTTAGATAATCCTCAATACATTCGGCCAGAATTCGAACCCTAACCTCCCCATAGTAGGACAACTAAACCAGATGAGCCTGACATTTAGTCGGCGTAACCACCGATGTAGAACAGAGATTTAACTAACTCAAATATAATAAAGGGGGAAATACATATAACTATGTTTAAAAAATGTTAGTATTTCTTCAAATATAATTTAAATAAAGATCAAATACGAATTTACATTTTTATCCTTGTCAAGTGTTGGAATTTGCCAAGGAAAATAAACTATATTTTATGGACATTTGGCCAACTTTGGCTACTACTCAGAAATATATAATTATATTGTCAAAATAAAATGATTACCAAGAGGTAAATAACTTAAAACTATTCAAAGCATAATCATGGACTATCAAATATTATCTTTAGCGAATAAAATCGAAAAAGAGACTAAAATAATATTATGTCCTATCCGCTATCCTATCTAACCACGGTCAATTTTAAATAGTAAATTTGTGCCTCTCCCCCCACTAACTAGACATGCAGTATATATTTTCTATTACGACGTATTACTACCCTTTGGGGTTATACTCCCATGCACCAGCTACGCTAATGTGTCAGGTATGAAGAAGGTTGAATTCAGAGAATTGTATTTGCATTCGCGTAAATGTAAACTGAGAAATAATCACGGAACTCACTCAGCATTATTGCGCTACCAACAATAAAAAAAAGGATTAAAAAATATTACCAGGAAGGTGAGAATATTTAGTTAAATAAGAGTAGAAGTCAACATGTCAAGAGTTAAATAGATGAATGCAAGTTTTATTGATTAAAAAGATATATATATATATGATTCAATAGAAAACATCTTAGGTATTTACCTTGCAATATTATTAATATTATTTTAAAGTCAGAATTACTATAAAAGGACTCTGAATATTAAACATAATTATATTTTACACAAGCCAGGAAGACTTTGTATATTAAAAATATTTAATAATTCCATAAGCCAGAAGGACTCTGAATATTAAATATAATTATATTTTTCACAAGTCAAAGGACTCTAAATATTTAACATATTAAATAATTCCATAAGCCGAAAGGACTCTGAACATTTAATATTATTATAAGTCAGAAGGATTCTGAATTTTAATTAAATATTTCCTTGTAAAATGACTCTGAATATTAAACTACGATATCAAGCCGAAAAAGAATTTAGATTTACAAAGGCCGAAACTTAATTTAGATCTTACATTTTAGTTTTGAGAACACTTAGACGTGCCCAAGATAGATATCCTGCCAAGAGTGACTTGTCCTCTGATCTCCTGGCAGTATTTATATGATATCATTTGCTCAGAGAGGGGGAAGGTAGGGGTTACACACAAGATAGACACAAAGAGAGAAAAGAAAGGGGAGTAATATTGATATAGATAAGAGGGGGCAATAATGAACGGGGAACATGTGACGAGTAAGGCCTGGAAGGACCCAGAACACCGTTCTTGGCCACGTGGAACCATCTAGTACCGGAAATGTTACACTTCACATTTCCCGGCGGCATTAGCGAACACCGATGTTGACCCGGCTAATTGCCTCGCACTTTCAGTCTAAACAACACGTTCGCGTTAGCCGGTTGTGTGGCGTGGGAGATAGCCGACTTGGGACGTACACAGTGGAATGGGGCTCGGTGAGTTTAGAACATTATACTGTTTCAGTTGTGGTGGGATATGATTAGAAATAATTTAGTGTCCAATTTTTGAAATTCAACGTTGTAGCTTATGATAAGATGCTACAATTCCATGTTTATTAAAAGTTACAGTCAAGTTTTTTCCAAAAAAATAATTCTATGCTATGAACAAACTATTTTATTTTCCATGCAAAATTAATTTTACAACAAGTACAGTAAGAATATGTAGTAAATTGTCATCTTATTTCTCCTTAAAATTGGAAAATTTTCTGACTTTCTTTTTGGTAAACGTAAGATAAGCATTTACTTGAATTGGTTGCATTAGCTATAAAATGTGTAGACATCTTAAACTATGTTTTAAAACACATAAAATGAGTTAATTAAAGTACTATAGTGCTCGTAGGTTCACCTTGTAGTAGGGCATGCACTAACAGAAAGGTAGTAGACTACACTAATTCCATACAGTACTGCTTGTAGGTCCACCCTGTAGTAGTTATATCCATGAATTAACAGAAAGGTAGTTAGAATACACTAATTCCAACCCCAGTACTGCTTGTAGATCCACCCTGTAGTAGCTATATCCATGAATTAACAGAAAGGTAGTTAGAATACCCTAGTTCCCGCCTCCAGCATTGCTTGTAGGTCCACCCTATAGTAGTTCATGCACTAACAGAAAGGTAGATTACACTAATTCCAACCCCAGTACTCCTTGTAGGTCCATCCAGTAGTAGTTATATCCATAAATTAACAGAAAGGTAGTTAGAATACTCTTGTTCCCACCCCAGAACTGCTTGTAGGTCCACCCTGTAGTAGTTCTAACCATGTTATTCTTCAGTCTCTCATGCACTAACAGGAAGGAGAGCCAGGGGCTTAATTGCGCCAAGTTTTTTTTAAATACAAAAAAAAAAAGGAGGGTTGACGCCTCAGTGCTAAACGTCCCGTTATACATCGCATCGCTCCGACGAGAATGAAGTTAAAAAGACTTCATCTTGTTCGTAGCCATGGAGTGAGGTGGGATTTGAAGGCTAGGGGAGGGAGAGGTACAGTACTCTTCCTTTGGGCAGAAATGAAGGGCGTGAAAGAAATGGCCTGAAGGCAAATTTTGTCATGTTAAGGGAAAAAGTCTTATAGCGTTTGTGCCTAGGTTGTGAACGAGACCCAATATTTTTCCTGTAATCGTTTAGTTGTGTGTGTGTGTGTGTGTGTGTACCACGTATCACAAAACGTTCGGAGAATCTGCACATTTATGTTATTGAGTTAGATATAAGGACGGTAGGATTAATACATAATGTACCTGAATTTGCGTGGGGAGAGAGTCGGGAACAATTTTGGAAAATAAACACCCTCAATACACGCTAACGGTATTTAATTCCCGACCTGGACGCTATTGGCAATATAGGCTATACAAGAGTGAAGCCATAAACCATTAGAACACCAGTGCGTGTTTGCATTGTTTATTACATTACTTTTGTAACTTCTTGAGTTTTCAGTTCGCATTATTAGCAAAAATACAAACCCAACTAATGACATTTTCAATCTCCTGATAAATATGGTCCAATGGATAATGTAAATTTGGTTTACCATATGAGGTTGCAAGTATTTGAATGACCGGCATGATTTGGCCAATTGGATAATATAAATTTCATTTATCATGTGAGGTTGCAAGTACTTGAATGACCGGTATGATTTGGTACAATGGATAGCTTAAATTTGATTTATCATGTGAGTTTGCAAGTACTTGAATGACCGGCATGATTTGGTACAATGGATAATATAAATTTGATTTATCATGTGAGGTTGCAAGTACTTGAATGACCGGCATGGTTTGGTACATTGGATAATATGAATTTGATTTATCATGTGAGGCTGCAAGTACTTGAATGGCCGGCATGATTTGGTACAATGGATAATATAAATTTAATTTATCATGTGAGGTTGCAAGTACTTGAATGACCACCAGGATTTATTTGGTCCCATGGACCTTCAACCTTACATGAAGAGCTTCAATCTTGATCACTTGCATTAGGTTGGTTTTCCATATATAGGGGTTTCCTACAAGCTCACTTTCAACTTTCCACTCTCTTTCCTTTATTTAAACCATTAGTAGGCCCTAAGATTATATTAAAAAATGTAAAAGGTGAAATAAAAATTTAATTCAAATATTTTGGTTTAATTAAGGTCTATTCAGCGAGTCACAAGCCTAACAAACATGTTTACCAATGTTATTTTGATTTAAAATAATATTTTATGAAAACATTTACACCTTTACAAAAGTGGTTTTGATTTAGTACACCTGCAAATTTCTATATGTACACTTAGTTTACCCTGAAAGGTAGCAGCCTTACCTTGACGGATTACACTATGACCTTATCTTATACCATGATGGAAACGTGCAAGGTTAATCTGCGACTTTTCAGGCTGAATGGAATGTACACAACTGCTAATTTTTTGGGCAGATTCAGTGATAATACATTTATATATATCACATTATTAGACAGCGCTGCTGTGCCGATATAGAATTAAATCTCTCCGACAGAACCACGAACACGATACTTCTCTTGGAGTTGACGTCTTGTTTCATATCTCACCCAAATTTGTTCAGTTCTTTGTAGCGTGTGAAGTTAAGAAGCTGAGAAAATAGTCGCTCTGTGTTCACTACTCAGTTGACTCATTATCAAGGCGCACTTTACTGAGGAGAGAGGACTGACAGGAAATAAGAAAAAATAAAAGGGAGAAAGTAGCTCTGAGAGAGAAAGAGAGAGAGAGAGAGAGAATACTGAAGGCATATACAGAAGATAAAATAATTATAGCAATACAACAAACAATACTTGAAGGCATTTGCTGATTTATTTCGCAATAATTCCCATTTCATTTTTACATTTTCCTGCATTAAAGTGCTAACCGGCAGTGACAAGAAACTCTAACACTGAAACATACACAATAATACAAATATAATAATATAATCTCATCATGAACAGCTTCCAGCCACTGGCTGGGTCTGCTTGGAACATAAGCTTCTCCACCGCCTCCTTTCCTCCCACCACCTCTCTCCCTCCACCTTGGCCCACTCATCTCCTCTCTCCTCCTTACTCCCTTCATACATCTGTTCTGTGGTCTTCCTCTTGGCTTCCTACCCCCCCACCTCCACAAACATCCTCCTGGTCATCCTTTCCCTCTTCATTCTTCTCACATGGCCATACCACCATAGTCGTACCTTCTCTATCCTATCCTGGAGTGACTCTTCCTGTAATATTCCTCTTAACCTCTCATTTCTCCGTCTCCATTATTCTCAGATGGCCATACCACCTTATTCATGCCTTCTCTATCCTATCCTGGACTAGCTCTTTCTTTAATTTTCCTCTTAGGGTTCGGCCAGACTGACAAGCGTGCGAGCGAGCGCGTGATTAGCAGATAGCTCTCGATAATTGTTGACGAGGAGACAAAGTTTCGAATCTTGGCTCAGTGAACTGAGGGTTGTTTTTGACAAGTGATTTATTGTTGTGGTTTTCTCATCCTCTCTTTATGCTAATTGTGATTCTTATTTGTAGAGGCCTACTTTGATAATATTGAAGTATTTTAACACATCAGTTTTATATATATAGGTATGGTTTATGATCTTACAAATTAAATTAGGTCATTAGTAACAAGTGTGCTAAACCTATCGATAGTATTAAAAATGTCAAAATGAGAAGTTTTCCTAGCACTCAATGAACCAACTACAATAATATTGCCTAGCGCCTGTAAACTAGACTGTACCGGGTCGAGCGTGCGCTCTTGAAAAATAGAAACCGTTCTATCTTTCAAGCGCGCGCGCTCAGTTGCTCGCTCGATCCAGTCTGGCCACCTCTCATTACAACCAGTGTGTTCTATTTTATATTTTAGTCGCTCGCGCTCTCGCTCGCCCAGTCTGGCCGTCCCCCTACTCTCTCAGTTCTCCTTCCCCATTCTCCTCACAAGGTCATACCACCTTAGTCGTGCCTTCTCTATCCTGTCCTGGACTGGCTATTCCTTTACTATTCCTCTTACTCTCTCATTTCTCTTCCTGTCAAATTTAAACACCGATACTGCTTCTCAGAAATCTCATTTCACTCGCCTGCATTCCTCTCTTATCCTATACATATACAAAGATAATAAAACAGTAAATTGTCATTTGATTAAAAAAGCTACAGTCCAACTTTCTTAGGAATAACTTTATTTGACAGCTAGAAATGCTACCAGATCTACATTAACCTAGTCATACGTCTAGTCATGTAATCTGTAGCTGTCACTTTTAGTACAGGGTGATTGAAGTATATTTATACATAGGGAATAGTTTGATATTTATTTTAGGTGCCCTTATGATACGTATTTATCAAAAGAAAAACGTATTCATATAATCCCCCTGGCCGGAGCAGGAAGCTGTCACAAGGCTGCAGATGAATTCAACAGGAAACATGTCCCTGGCAGACACAGCACACACGACATGGTTTCCAAACGTATGAGGAAGTTCCGAATAGCTGGAAGTGTTACTGATCAACTGAGACATAAATTCATAATAACATCCACCAATGAAGTAACATCGACCATGGTGCTGGTAGTGTTTGAAAACCACACGACCGTTGTATGCAGAATGCGGTGTCAGTCAAGCGACTATAATTTTCACTTTGTGTGGATACTATTGTAGATATATCCAATACCTATAAAATAGTAATATGTTATCAATGTTTGCGGCAAAAAAAATATGATTGTGTTTTCTAAAAGTTTCTTCTTACAAAAATCTTACTATACCAAAGAAGGGTATTTACAAAATTAATCTAATACGAATAAATAAAACATACAAATACGTTATTTATTATTAATTTAAGCTAAAAATAAAATGGTCTTTAAAATTGATGTGTTTATAAACAGATCTTTAAGCTTGTTTTTTCTTAAATTATTTAAATCAAATACAACAAATTTGCACTAAGCGCTTACTATATAAAGGTAAGGAGGAATTACTGAGAGGAAAAAAAAAAGTTTGTTTTCGAGAGCCATAGGCATGCAAAATAAATAGAAATAATAAAATTATATATAATAGTACCAATACTAGTTAATTTAGATCTAACATTATTGTCATAGTGATGACCAAAACTAATATAATTATAAACATATTATTTATAGCAAAGCAGTTTTATAGTATATCTTATTACTGCATAATTAGTAAACTTAAATAAGCTGAGAGTCATCTGATAGTTAATAGAAGACACAGGAAAGTAAATACATTGAAAGCTATTCCCCAAATAAATATTATCTAGGATAAGCATATAGGCATGAGTTATTATTATTATTATTATTAGCACCGCGTCTTACTACCCGTTCGGGTTATACGCAGGCATGAGTTGAAATACAATTCAATTTTCAAGCATGATATATTTGTTTTTACGGTAAAATGATATGTTCTGGAAGGAGATAAAACATCTAGGTGATCTCAAGAAACGTAGACATCCATCATTATTTAATCTTGTCCTTCCAGTCTAATGATCTAATTAGTACCATGGCAAGAAATAATTGACGATACTTTTTATTACTATTTTCACAGTGTATTATCTATTTTAATAAAATTAAGAGTGTGTCTGTCATGACTCATGAGTGTTGAGCGATATCTCTCGCACGTAGAGAGCTGACATTTAAAAATTAGTAGCCCCTGTGAATAAACACATACACCTAGAAGCTGGAATTTCAAATTTGTTACTAGATTTAAAAAAAAAAATATGTATAAAAAAAAACTGGGTCGGAAGAAATAAAATGAGGAGTTTTTCAGTTTTTTTTCCATCTGTTTGAAGCAATAAAATGAGGAGTTTTTCAGTTTTTTTTCATCTGTTTGAAGCAAAGAAAAAAAAGCCTTACGCCTGTTACTTCTGTTAGTTTTAAATAATATATAATGTTTCATTTTCATTTATGGAATATTAATAGACTGGCTATATTATAAAATCTCGTCAGCCATGAAGCCAAAACTACAAGTAGTATGGTAAAAAGTATTTTGGTGAATGTAAACAATAGCGCCTGCGTTCGTTAATCCAATATTGGACCTATTTAAGTTAATTTGGTTAGTTTGAGGCTATCTGATATTTAGTTAGGCTAATTTGGGTTGGTTCAATTATTCATGTTATTTGTCTTGGATTAAAATTTTAGTGTGGATATAAGAATTTTCTCTGAAATCACTTTATATGCCGTATTCACTTTCCTTCAATGCCTTTTTTTTTAATGGAAAGTGATCGTATGAGCAAAGGCGTACGCAGGATTTCATTTCGTGGGGGTGATAGAACTTCAAATCAAGAAATCCAACACAATTTTAAATATTAATCTGGATAATATATACGCACGCGCGCGCACACACACACAATGGCTCTTTAAAACGAAGAAAGTAAAATTGATAACGATAGCCAGAGAAACAAACATGACATAACTACAACACTTATTGGTCCTGCTCCTGTCCGCCAGTGCAATCCACGTGAACCTTGAACCCGCGCACACCATTGCGGGACATGGGAGCGAGATTCGCGTGAAATAACAATATCATCGCGGGATATAGGAGTGCACTAAACGGGGTGAATAAAACCCGGGTATTTGCTGGCGCAGCGTCTCGTCGTCCCGCGCGGTTCGCTGCACGCACAGTTTTCCCGCGTCCCGCTAGTCGTTTCGGCAATTGGTTGCAAACGGTGGTGCTTTATCATCATGTCACTTGAAGGAGTCTTATGAAAACCAATCCCCACCCCCTCCTCGACAACAGACCCTTCATCCGCCCTTGTCACCACCCCCATAAACCACCACCCGACCAGGATTAGAACCCAACTCTCCCCGTTATCAGCAGTCCATTCTATCGTGAGAGTGTCGCCTTAAATCTGGGGTAAGCAGCCATTTTAGGCCCCAATTGACTTATTAACTTACCAAAAGTCCTGGGATTACCTATAGTTTCTGCACTCTACTTTTAATTTTTTCATTTGTACATACACTGGTATCCTTCCTTGAACTACCACGAATCCCTTCGCGTTGGTATGACCACCCTCAATCCCGCCAATTCTTTTCCCGCCATCAATTCTCGTGTTTGTTCACGCTCTCGAGCCCGAGTTGGTGTGCACAAGCCTTAACATAAGTACTACCCGACGAGGTCTCTCCGCCATTTCGTCTAATAGCATATCAATGTTTTATGTCCATCATTTTATGCGCCACTATAGCGTTATACCAAACACACTAGCGCTTCAAACGAATGGGCACGAAACCGCTTCAATCAATCGATTCAACTATCGATAACGCATCCACCATCTATCGATACAAAATAATCTGTCATATCTATAATCATTAATCACTTTTCAATGTCGATATTACGATACTATATTAGTGTGCACGTACAGGAACATTGTGTGAAAGTTGGGGTTGTTTTGTTTCTTCTTTTGTTGGTTGATAATGCTTTGTATTTTTGAGATTTGAGGAGGGGGTGTATATGCCCTTCATCACCCCCCTACCCTGCGTACGTCCCTGGTGATGCGTGATCATTTTTTTTTGGAAGTGAGGGACCGATTCTAGTGGAGGAGGAAAATTAAAATATGTTTACACCTATACAAAAATGGACTCAAACCAGCCTAAGGTGACTTTTTAAAATATATAAAAACATAAAAACTATATTGCACCGCCAAACTACTGTAGAAACATACAAAAAGAAAGACGGGGAGAGTAAATTGTCTCTCACATGAAACAAGAAACAAAACCAAGTTTATACACGAAGGAAAATGTTGTGAGGAAAGAAGAAGACAGCGATAAAACAGGAGAGAGGGAAGAAGCGAAATAGTGAACAGTGTTGTCAAGGGAGCCGTGCCAAGTTCCGAGATATATTATAGGCTTTTTAGGGGTGTGGAAGGGGGATGCGTCTCCCAGTAATTGAAAATGGTGAATTCATTTGTAGAGAAGCACGTTTCCTCCCGCTCTAAGACACGGCGCATGCGCACTGTATAGCTGTCTCTCCCTCGTGTGAAATAGTGTAACTTTAAACATTGATTCTAATTTTTTTTTACTGTTACTTGAGAAATAAAAGTACCACTCAAAAAGAAAACACAGAATTATACTTACGAATACCCGGCAACATAAGTTTTTAAGGGAGAGACGAACTTGTTCCGGTAGAATTGCTTTCAGTTATTTTCATTCACATTCAGTTAATTAACATCACAATATTTTATGGGTTCTTCAGATATCCTATAAAATTCTATGAGCTTATACTTGAAATAATATTAAATCCGAGTCCAGTTGTATTAAACTAGCTATCCATTTATGTTTACAGTTTATTTTACCTAATGCGTGCAATCCTATAGGCCTACATGTCCATGTTTAGTTCTATGTGTTTAGTCGAATAAAGCTATATATATATATATAAATATATATATATAATATATATATATACTCTGTGTGTATATATATATATATACACAGAGAATAGTCAGCTATCGAGAGTTTAAAATTGAATGGAGGTCACCCACCATAATTTATTTTTCTTTAATTATTTTACCAAGTTTTATAAGAAATATATTCTCTTATGTCTACGTAAATTAAAAAAAATGCTCATAATAATCTAATAATTTTAACCGTTGTAATTTTTTTTATTGAAAATCCCAAACAACACTCATATTATTGCTGGTTTTTATAGAAAAGGGTGTCCATTATTTATCTCAAAATTTACAGTATATAACTATTTAAAATACATAAAAAAGACAAATTCAATTAACATCTTCTTACCCACCACGCTTGGGTTGTACGCATATGTATTCATTATGCTAATATGGTAGGGATGAGAAAGGTTGAATTTATATACATTTTGGGTGGGTTAGTGTAAAACAATTAAACAAAAAACACCTTGGAACTGTAACCCCAACCTTATTGTCACCAGATAAACCAAACTAAATGCGTTTGTCACCTAGACCACGTGCCCATAAGATTGGGATGAATATACCAAGAATAAAATATAACCTACATTTCTAGTTTACTGACTAGATTCAGTGAAACTTTATAGTCTAGGGAATTTTTTCACTGTACAAAGTGCGGGGCCTATTGTCATTAACACTTTCAATGATATTGAACCCGAACTCTTAAAACACAACTGTAAATCATCACTTAATTTACAAAATAAATTAAATCAAGACAGCAAACATTAAATTAGTCATAAATGTATATGTTTTTAAAATGATTAACACACAAACATATATTAAATTAATTAACTAGACAACGAAAGGTATTGAAATAGTCCCCACGAGCTATAAAGCCGGCCTTCAATACAATAAGATCACACAGCACGTGCTTCTGATTAAAATTAATGTTTGCCGTTAGGGGCCGTCCTTAAATTACTTAGGGGTTTTAGGGAAGTGGGGGGAGGTGGGTTTCAGTATTTTTTTTAGGTTTCCTTAAGAGAGAAGGGAGGGGGGGGGAGGGTTCGGAATCCATCTAACGTAAGGTTTTTTAGTCAATGTTTATAGTAAAACGAAACCTAAAAAGATTTTTTTTGTCAGAAAATAGATTATAATAAAATTTCACTTATATTTTATGGACTTATGATGTGCTACACCTAATTTTATTGCAATTAAAGTACTACTTGTGAATCGTTGTAAAGATTTCTGCAAATTATTGAACTAAAATGTATTCTAAATTTTTTATTGAGAAAAGTTCTACATAATTTTTTCTAGCTAAACTTTCTAATCAAAAGTTTACTCGTAAAAGTCCATCAAATTTACATAGATATTAAAATTTTGGTGTTAAATTTGAGTCCAAACGTATATTTCCCCCCTTCACACCACGATGAGAACCTTAAAACAACTCTTCTCCCAGCTCAATATCTATTTGTTGCACCAAAACACTCAAGTAAAAATCTAGGTATGGTTTTTAACCAAAGAGAAATATTTTATTTACTGATATACAACCATACGAACCATAATTTGTATGGTGATGTAAGCATAGAATGATTGTACAGATGAACCACTGCTCACATAGAGGAAAAGACGGAAAATTCGCTAAGAAATTTGGGTTTTGGTTTTAATCTACTAATTTTACCGACATCCCAGACCCCTAACCTTTAAAATGATTGGCCATTGATAAAATAGGTTCAGCCATTTTCAAGTAATTTAAGATACACAAAAAGGGCTTTTTAAACTATACATAAGAGCAGAGGCAAATATTTAAAGACAAAGAAGAGAGTTGGTATTATTGGTAACCAGAGAAAAATATTTATTTATATATACACACTCATGAACAATACAGAGTTTCCATGGTGATGTAAACAAAGAATGAAAAGCTGAAAATTCTCCGAGAAACTCGGCTTTTAATTGGAAAATACTATTTTTACTGACATACTGGACCCTTATCCTTTTGAATGAGAGATTGTAAAAATATGTTTAACGATTTACTCTTAATTTCTATTACCGGAAACGGGCTTATCAAATTATATATAATATAAAAGATGGAGAGAGTGACAAAATGTGATAGTAAAAATAAGAGAGAGTAAGTGTTTGAGTGTGTGATTGTGTAAATGTGTGGGTGAGTGTGAAAACGAGAGAGTGTGAGAAAGTGAGTGTAAGAAACTGAGAATGAGCAATTGAGAGAGATCCAATGAGTGATAGTGAGAGTATTTGTATATGTTAGAGAAATAAATACTGTATGTGTGTATGCATGTGTGTGAGGAGAGAGAATGTGTATGTGAGAGAGAAATAAATGGTGTGTGAAATAGAGTGAAAGAGAGAAAGAGAATGCCTGATAAAGTGTGTGAGTGTGTGTGTGTGTGTGTGTGTGGAGAAAGAAAAAGTGTACAATTTTGGGAGAGATATTGTGTGAGAAAGTGAAATTGAGTTAGAGAGAGTGAGAGTTATTTAAAGAGAATTTAAGATAAAAGTGTTAAATAGTAGTTTGAGAGAGAGGGAGTTTAAGAAAGAACGTTTAAGGAAAAGATAGCGTTTGTGAGAGAGCGTTCAAGAGATAGAACGTTCGAAAGAGAGCATTCAAGTAATAGAACGTTTGAGAGAGAGCGTTTAAGAGAGCTTAAGATAGAGCGTATAGTAAAGAAATTATTAGAGAAATTGTGTGATAGAGCGTGTTTGTGATGGGAAAGAGTTTGTGTGAGAGAGAGAGCTAAAGTGTGAGAGACATAATAAAAGAAGATTATATGAGAGAGATAGTGCATTATAAAGCGTGCGTGTGTGTGTGTGTGGTGTGTAGTGTGAGAGAGAGATAGAGAGGAGAGAGTGTGTGAGATCGTGAGAGAGCTAGAGTCAGATAGAGATAGAGAATGTAAAAATATAAATGTGGTACACATAAATTACAGTACTTTGAAATATCATTCCCTCAAAATTAAGTATCAACATGGAAATATAATGTAAGAATATTTGTCTTGCATAGCGAGTAACGAACATTGTTCCGCATAGAGATGGTAGACTACCACACATTAAATAAGACTAATAATCGCCTGAGAGTAGTTCATTAACGAATACCGAATATAGGTATGTGTAGACAGCAGTAGCAGTGGAACTGTGAGGGACTCTACCACCTGAAAATAATTTGCCCCTCCATGAAATAAATTCCCCCCCTAGATATATTTCGAATTTTCTGATAATATTGAATATAAAGCTGAAAGTTGGCCTTGAATCAAACTCCAAATGACCTCTAGAGGCATTGTATTGTCAAAAATTTGCCGGAGAAGAACGCTTCAAATAACTACTAGACTAAAGGCATCTAACTGGCAGAAAAAGTCAAGGGAGGAAAGCTCTAAATAGCTTCCAAGGTCATCCAAATTTCAAAAATGTATAGGGGGAAACAACTCCAAATAGCTTCTAGATGCATGTTATTTTGAAGAATTTTCAGGCGAGGCCCACCCCAAATAGCCTAGTTTCTAAAATAATTCAATTTTCAAAATTTTATCGGTGTTAGACCATTTTAAAGATTATCTTCTAGAGCGTTCTAACTATAGTAAATTATTAAGGTGAGGATCACTCTAAATAGCTACGAGGGGTATCCAGATTTCAAGTAGGTGTAGGGTGTAGGGGTGGAGAGGAGTCTTGAACATCACGAAAAAAAAAAAGCCTTACGTAATTTAAGGACGGCTCCTTTTACGCTCCTGGGTAGCAAATGTTCAGTTTTGTTTGAAACTTGACTGTACCATGTAAATTGAAGTTTAAATACCGGGGCGAATAGATGTGAACACAGTCCTTGAGAGAGCCGAGAGAAATTGAATTGGCTGCGGGGGAGGAGGGGGGGTGTCATTCCAAGACTCTACGAAGGAATGGCAATTGGCTTACTTCTCGATTAACGATGAGCTCAGGACTGTGTGAATCTTGCAATAAGAATCCAAAAGGGGGGAGGAGGGAGTGGGGGGTGTAAATAGAATAGCAATAAATACAAAAAGGGATCGGTACTTCTTCTGACCTTCTTTGCATCCACAAACTGTGTAATTGGTGTGAGGTAATCTCTAGGGTAGAAGGAACGAATGAAGAATGTGAAATATTCATTCCACAAGGTAGCTTTTTGTTAGACAAGGAACGGGTCTTGAAAGAAGGAAATTGTGCCAAGTAGAAATATAAGCCGTATTTAATGAGTGGTTAGTTGGTTCTTTTGTGAGGAAGTACTGATGTTTCTTTAAGAGGATATGAAAATTTCGACAGAAAATGGCTGTTGAAGGCATTTTATTATGTAGGCTGATTTCTGTTTTAATTTGTTCTACGGCAGCCCCTGATTTGCCAGGAAAAAGTTTTGAAATCCTCCATAGAGGACAGGCCGCCATTTTTTTAAATATGGCAGGTAAAATCAGTTTTATTTTTCTTGTTAACGGATTCTTTATAAGAAATGATAAAAAGAGGTGCTTGCCATATTTAAAAGATAGTGGCCTGTTCCCCATGAAGGATTTCGGGTATTTTTTCTTTCGAATAAAGGAAAGGGGGAGTAGAAAATATTAAAATAGAAATCGGCTTTAAAAAATATTCTTTTGTCCATTTTTACACAAAAATGAATACATACCAATTCGATTGAGAGCTAAAAGTAAATATAATGTTATGACATGATACCCTAGCTCAGTCGACAGCGTGTCTGCCTAGTGAGATAAGCGTCCAGGGTTCAATTCCTGACATGACCAAAAATGTTATTATTAGTGAAATGTGGGTTTACCCTTTCATAGTGATGATTTAACGACCTGGGGGCTAGATGTTGTGTCTAGAATAGTTTATTTATCGTGTGATAATATAATCAGTCGGTTCAGAGGTTGCACGTCAAATACCTCAAATAAATTAAATACATGAAAATGTATACCCTCAAAGGAGTACCAGTACTAAGAAAGTAGCTAAAAATATTGAAATTGTTCAAATACAAATTCAATAGCTGAAATAAAAACTTTATCAAGTACAAGCTATACAATGAAATAGAATTAACTAGTTTATCTGAAAAATGATCCATACAATTTCCTCAGTTATTCTTTACCTTTGATCATGAATCCATTTAGTATTAATAAATTGTAAACAAATGTAGGTTAACATGGTTTGTTCATATTTACCATGTATCACACAAGGTTTAATTTGAATTTATTTTACAATGCTAGCTAGACAGTAATAATTGACTGAGCGTAGTGAGGCCCTGACCGTGTGGCATTGCATCTGTCTGACTGTTCCATGACAACTGTCAAATGCTTTGAACAATTTTAAATACATTTGGCAGGGACATTCTTTGAGCCCAAGCCAAACGATGTATGCACTTTTTTTTTACTGTTTATTTATTTCAAGATGGTGGTCGCTCAAAGGGTTTTCCGTTTAGTAGCTCATCTCAAATGATTTGAATTTAAAATTTTAAACAATTGATTGCGTACCTAGGACGTTCAATTTGAAATTTGACATATATTGCGAGATTGAGATTCTAAAATTGGGTAAAAATCAAATTGGGCAAAAAACCATAATGATCATGTCATCTAGCGTCAATAAACTCATATCAAGAAGTGGGGGAGGGAGAGGGAAGGTAGGGATGACGTCACTGGGGAAAACACAGTAGGTCAATGACCTTTGGGAAGGAAGCCGGGAAAACCCAGCGAAAGGGGGGTGGAGGAGAAGTGAGAGTGCGCTGGCGATGTTTCATTCGTCAAGTCATATGACTTTGTCACTTTTGATAGATATTATCAATATATATTAAACAACACTAATAACATAGTAGAATGTTATCACTGTCGACTGTAAAAAGCTCTTCCTTCCAGAAGCCTACTATACTGAATATCACCTGTGAGGGAACTGCAGGACTTAATGGAGAAAACCTTTATCATCGCTTTCCCTCAGTTAGCTGTTGCCAAATCTCTTCGCCTGCAGTTATGTCAGAAGACGGTATGCTGGAGGAAGATGTAGCTATTGGCAACCTTGATGAACCAGTGATGCAAAGTTTGTCGTATATTTGAGGGAAGATTGAGCACACGAATAAAAAAAAGAAAGAAAAGACAACGCTGTTTCCCAATAATAACCACGCAGTTCCCTCAGATATGATGGTCAGTATACATACTTAATAAATATGTAGGCCTCTATATCAGTGGTTCACGTGAATACAAAGTTTTGTATACAATTTACTTTATTGCAGTGGAAATTTACATCCACATGTACCGTACATACTATAGAAACAATCTTTACAACAAATTGTTACTCTCACTTTTTATGAAAAAATGAATGCTTACTTTCTGAATAAAAATTAAATAAAACTAAACTGTACAACTAAAATGTGAAATTTAATTCTGTTCAAAAGTAAAAGTTAAGGGAAAGGGTGCTGTTGTTTTGCTTGGATAAAATAACAAGTGGAAAATGTGGAGTGTTCTTTGACAGTTCAACGCGTATGTCATATTTATCATCCAATCTATTTCGAATATTGTTTTAATGGAAAGAGATTTTGAAAAATCCTTTCCCACAAAGATAAAAATGTAGTAACAAACTAAATCAGAGCCACCATAGCAAAAACAAATGCTTTTGCTGACAAATTCAAATGCATAGCTGTCATCAAATTTTGTGACCACAACAATGGAAACATAGGTTTTTAGTAACTCTTATCAATGGCAAACTATTCTGGATGCCATTACGTGGCAACTACTACAGTTGATTGTTATTTTTTTACACCCGGTTCAAGGACCCCCTGAAGCCTATCCATGGACCCCAGTTTAAGACCCCTGGCTCTATATTATTTATTAATACTTGTGTTCGAGTGTGTGAGCTGTTTATTCTCTTCAGCTAGGTAAATAATTCAAGTTAATGTAACTGTTCTAAGTCCTAACAATTCCAAAGTTAATTCGGGTGAAGATAATATCCTCTACTCTGTGTGATACGCTCCACGCTATTATTATCAACAACCATTACAACCCAACACTAATGTAATATCTGTGTCTTGTTTCAGGAGCCGCCACTCTACTCTGCCCCCACCCCTCCCACCTGATGGCAAACTCTTCTTGCCTCTAATTGACCTGTTACACGTGCCATGCCCTTCACCTACCCCCACTTCTTCCTTCACTACATTAGAGCCACTAATGTCTAACCTACAGCCCCCGGTATACATAGTATCCCATTTTAGCTGAGACTCGAACTAAACAAAGAGAAGAGGGAGGGAAAAACTACATGACTTCCTGACTGTCTTGGTGGCTGGTTGACCACTACTAGCAGTTTATAGAACATTGACTTCTTGTGGTGTGAGTAGAGGGAGAGAAATGCTATCTGGCAGTCTTGGTGCTGGTTGACCCTACTACTAAGCATGATTTTTAGTAGAAACTATTGACATGTCTTGTGTGGTGATGATTTAAGATGAGTAAGAGGGAGAAATGCTATCTGGCAGTCTTGGTGGCTGGTTGACCACTACTAGCAGTTTATAGAACATTGACTTCTTGTGGTGTGAGTAGAGGGAGAGAAATGCTATCTGGCAGTCTTGTGACTGGTTGACCACTACTAGCAGTTTATAGAACATTGACTTCTTGTGGTGTGAGTAGAGGGAGAGAAATGCTATCTGGCAGTCTTGGTGACTGGTTGACCACTACTAGCAGTTTATAGAACATTGACTTCTTGTGGTGTGAGTAGAGGGAGAGAAATGCTATCTGGCAGTCTTGGTGCTGGTTGACCACTACTAGCAGTTTATAGAACATTGACTTCTTGTGGTGTGAGTAGAGGGAGAGAAATGCTATCTGGCAGTCTTGGTGGCTGGTTGACCACTACTAGCAGTTTATAGAACATTGACTTCTTGTGGTGTGAGTAGAGGGAGAGAAATGCTATCTGCTCTTGGTGACTGGTGACCATACTAGTAGCTTCTAAGAAATTCTGTCTTGGTGACTGGTTGACCACTACTAGCAGTTTATAGAACATTGACTTCTTGTGGTGTGAGTAGAGGGAGAGAAAGACTATCTGACTGTCTTGGTGGCTGGTTGACCACTACTAGCAGTTTATAGAACATTGACTTCTTGTGGTGTGAGTAGAGGGAGAGAAATGCTATCTGACTGTCTTGGTGGCTGGTTGACCACTACTAGCAGTTTATAGAACATTGACTTCTTGTGGTGTGAGTAGAGGGAGAGAAAGACTCTCTGACTGTCTTGGTGGCTGGTTGACCACTACTAGCAGTTTATAGAACATTGACTTCTTGTGGTGTGAGTAGAGAGAGAGAAAGAGTATCTGACTGTCTTGGTGGCTGGTTGACCACTACTAGCAGTTTATAGAACATTGACTTCTTGTGGTGTGAGTAGAGAGAGAGAAAGACTATCTGACTGTCTTGGTGGCTGGTTGACCACTACTAGCAGTTTATAGAACATTGACTTCTTGTGGTGTGAGTAGAGAGAGAGAAATGCTATCTGGCAGTCTTGGTGGCTGGTTGACCACTACTAGCAGTTTATAGAACATTGACTTCTTGTGGTGTGAGTAGAGGGAGAGAAAGACTATCTGACTGTCTTGGTGGCTGGTTGACCACTACTAGCAGTTTATAGAACATTGACTTCTTGTGGTGTGAGTAGAGAGAGAGAAAGACTATCTGACTGTCTTGGTGGCTGGTTGACCACTACTAGCAGTTTATAGAACATTGACTTCTTGTGGTGTGAGTAGAGAGAGAGAAATGCTATCTGGCAGGTCTTGGTGGCTGGTTGACCACTACTAGCAGTTTCTAGAACATTGTACTCCTGTGGTGCGACGAAAATGCAAGCATATCTCTATTTTTCATCAGTCATTCGTAGCAAACGGTTAGCCCAGCTGAGTGACAAGACGTGGTGAATAAAATTAACGACATATGAACAATGGGAACAGTATCTTTAGTAATAATCAAAATACTAGTATTCAATACTCTCAATAAGCCAAGTCTCGGTTCTACTAAGTTTAACTTTTATGTTAATACCTTGAAATTAATGTATTGAAGATATTTTAAAGTGGAAAGGTTAGTAATTTTATGTGTAAATGCAAAACAAAATGTTGAAATAGTAGAACACACTGTAAAATATATTTAAAAGTTGCGGTGCAAATAGTTAAAAATACAATATACTTTGACCAAATTTGTTAGTCATATACTAAGACTAAATATTAAATTCACTAGTGTCAATTGACTTAAATCAATTTATCTTTACCAAATGTAACTTAAATGCCGTGCCCAGAAATGTATTTCGTGGAGAATGGAAAGGGGGGGGGGGGTTCTGTTTGAGGCTTGTCTTAACAAAGATGCAAGTCCTTGTCCGTTAAATCATGAGCATGCACACATTCAGAAAATCATCACGCAATTGATTTTCCTCTATGTCCAAATAACGCACACACAACGATTATTCTGTTCTAGCGATATCTGTGGTTTCATCAGCTAATACTGTAAAACATCTGGAATTGTTTATTTTCTGCACCATTTTTTCTTGAATTATGCAACTACAAATGACAATAATTTAATTTTTGTAGTAGTATATTGGCATTCATTGTCCAGTTTTTAAGTGATTCGCAGAACAGAGTAACCAGCGTGCTCACGTAATGTCAATTAGGCGCGAAAATTCTCATAATTTACACCTAAATCCTGTTTCATTACACTTCCTGTGTCACTCGTATCACACAAAGTAATTTCCTGCCTTCCACAAAAAGTCACTGTTCCAATCACAACGCAATTTAGCTCTGTTTTCCAAGGCCGTAGTCAGCCAATAGTTTCGGGAGGGGGGCGGGGGGGAGGTTGGTGGGCACACCCCCCAATTGCCAGAAGCTAGACAAAATTCTAAATGATAAACAGTCCTAGAAGCTATCTAAAATGTTTGTTTATGGCAACATAGCCCCCTAACTGCTGGAGGCTAGGAAAAATTCTAGATATTAAACCCCTCTAGAAGCTATCTGAAGTGTTTTTTTTATGGCAACATAACCTCCCAACTGTCGGAGGCTAGGACAAATTCTAGATATTAAACATACCTAAAAGCTCTCTGAAGTGTTTTTTATGGTAAAATAACCCCCTAACTGCCGTAGGCTAGGAAAAATTCTAAATATTAAACACCTCTCTAAGCTATCTGAAGCTTTTTAAGTAACATAACTGCCGAAGGCTAGAAAAAATCCTAAATATTAAACACCTCTAGAAGCTATCTGAAGTGCTTTTTATAGTAACACAGCCCCCTAATTTGTACTTGTACCTTAATTTTGATATAGTTTGAACCATAAATAAAGCCATATATATTTTTTTTGAAGTACATGATGATTTTGTAATAAGGAAGCAATATCAACTTATTTTTATAGAATTCAATATAAAATATTTGGTGTGATAAAATATATGAGAAAGACTTAAGTGAAATTATAGAATTTATACTATATTAAATTTATATAAATTAATAAGGATGGTTGATTTGATAAAAATACATATATGATATTTGATATCAGAACATAATTATAAATTACAATTTAATTCATTCTGTAAATAAATTGATTAAAATGGAAGTTATTATTTACACACATATGATTAAAAAGATATCAGGAAATAATAAATTAACACATTAAAATGTGAGTCAAGGTTAGAACATGCTAAAAGTAAAATTATAACAAAAACATAAACAATTTAACATAATTAAACTCTAAGATAGTTGTTTTAGAATGACTAGAGTATAATGTTTGAATTTGATATACTTTATGTGAATTATATAGAAAATTGAAAAATTAAAAAAATTAAAATTTTTTTTGAAGAAAGGTGAAATGTTGAATATATCACAGTTTATTGAATTCTATTATCTTATCTGAAATTCCCTTGCTCCTTTTATAGGCATCGTAGAGATGACCTTAGCATTCTACATGTTTCGGTACATCTACGGCGCAATCATCAGGAAATTTGACTGTGCCTGTTTGAGTTGCTCCAGTGAATACTAGAATACTAGATTCTAAAAAATTCTATAAAAATAAGCATATATATTTTGTTCATAAAATTTCGGCCTTGCTGTTTTTTATAATTTGACATTCACGTTCACCGGTGAGCTGATAAATTACAGTCTTTTGTTTTCCACTTCTTATCTTCAAAAATAAATCTGCATACTCACTGCGCTTCTTGTGGTAGGTTGTGTTAGCATGCGTGACAAAGCTATCAATAGCTTTCTTCCAGTTGGTAAAAGATCAGCTTACTAATGCTTACAAATGTTGGTGTTCACCTTTTACACCTTGTTCGGCAGCAAATAAAACACTTTTTACACAGCGCACCATCCAGATGTTGCCAATAAACTAAGCAAGGGAATCCTTTAAACCATGAAATCTGAAAACTAAGATTTCGTTTAGAATATATAGGAAAATGATAACATTCTGGAGGAACCCACGGTGATGTCAGAAGCTGTTCTTTCATTAACTCTGACAAATTAGTGTTACACACAAACCGTCCTATATCACATTCACTACTATCAGGATTCTTGAAAATTTCTTCCGATTTGGTGCTTTTTGTGGATACAGTCGCAATTGATTCAGTTAGCAACAATGATTCATTTGTTGAATTTAAATTAATGGGTTGATCGCATGTATCTATCTACATTATCACTTTTGTTCCTTTTGACAAAATAGTTCATTAAAGATACTCGTCTTTTCAGGCCAGATTGTGCCATTTCTTATTTTAAAATATTAACTGAAATCGACGGCCTATTCAACCATAAACAATGCTCAGATAAATAAAATTAGCTCTTTGCAAGTTATACAGTAAGTACTTATATTAATGATTCATGTTCAAATTTCAACTGCGTTTTACTCTGTATCTCTTTCTGACTCTTAACACAATTTGTATACTTCAACCATGGTTAAACAATGAATATTATGTTATTAGGAGTGGAGGGTGACATACAACATAACAGTTTTAAGTTTGTTAACTTTCTAGAAGCTCTTTTAATTTCATGTAAGTACGTTTTAAACTATTTCTTTCACTAAACATTTCATTGATAAACATTTTTAATGTTAAAGTTTTTTTTACAGCTGCATTTATTTGTAAATTTTTAACAGAGTCAGTCTTAACATGCATAAATACAAATTATACAAATATAAAATAATTATTTGTTTTATATTCGGTAACTTAATGGTATACAAAATTTTTTTTTTGGTGATAACTGGTGTAATTGTGATTTGTTACTTTCATGGAAACACCCCCTCTTTCCACCAAGGTTTGGCTGGCCAGTTCTGAAAACAAAAGTAAGAGATGAAAATAATTCAAAGATTTGAGATTTCTGTCACAGACAAACTTAAACACATTTTGACTTCCCAACCCTTGCACTAAGAGAGTTAACAACCTTAGAAATACAAAGTATAATAGTACAAAAACATAACATTATAAACATAAATTCTTAATCTATCCTAATATCTTCGGGGGTTGGGGTGGTGGTGGTAAGGGGTTTGAACACTCAACCCCCTCTCCCCCTTTCGGTACTGCCCTGGTAACTTAACTTTACCTAAATTAACCTATCATAATTATATGAAGTCATCATTATTTTCTTGACAAATATCTTATGAAGTACGGAGATATTTTAAAATTTGATCAATGCTTTAAATAAAAACATTACTCCATAGTTTGCAATCAATTAACTGTTTATTTGATGTATTATTTCCTCTATCGCCATGTACTATTAGATTAGATATTTTAATCTTTTAATATTCAACAAAATATCACCAAGGCTTATTATTAAATGAGGTTTTCCTAAACAGTGATAGATTGATAGTTATTATTTAGAATATGGCTGGCTACATTTTACATATTCATATTTTATTTGCCGCTCTCATATTTTACAGACTGCAGGATTTCCGTAGGTTTAGGCTTCACCCAATACATTTAATTCCTCCCAAAAACTAGTACCATCTTCTCCAACCCTCACCCAAAATGAACAAAAATGTAAAAAATTAAAAAAAAAAGTTGAAAAAATACAAACACACACGCATAACGTAAACTCGGTCGTGGGGTTGCTAGGATTTACATTTTACAGCGTTCATTACAGAATTAATTAAATCTGTTTGCGCATTACGTGTGCTTGGTTTGATTTGACTTGTCGAGGCCTTCCCCCTTACCACCTTACCACTCTTTCTTCTCCTCTCATCACGCCATGTTGGCCAACAAGGGAAACAAGAACCTTCATTATAGCATTTCAACAACAAAACAACAAAAATAAAAAATTATTCCCGACGTGGATTAAGTTTACTTGTCTTGCTCCCATTTCACACATGAAAAGCTCAAACAAATTATATTTAAAAAAAAAATCGGTTTAGTTGGAGGTTATAAAAAAAGTTTTGAAACAAAAGATTCGTTGAGCTTGTTAAAAGAGATTTTATGCCAATGAATTTAATATATACATAGAGTAAACTTTAAGGTCTGTCTGTATATTCTAATTTTGGTCGAGCTTCAATTTTTACTTTCTCGCTATCTTATAGGTAGGCCTAGAGAAAGTATTTTGATCGTCAAAAAATCGAACTCGAGATTTTGATGAATCTCGACGCTTCATGACCCCCCGAATCCGAAAAAGTGATTTTTGAATTTCTGTCTGTCTGTACCTCCGACTAGAGCCTAAACTATTTTACTGATCAGGCTAAAACTTAGTATCTATTTTAGGGTTTTCATAGGGTTGCCCCGAGGGGTTTTTGGAATTGGATATCTAACCCTAAAATTAGGGGTAGATTACTGAAGGGAAAAAAGAAAAAAAAAGAGAAAAGTCGATTTTCTCAAAATTAGCTTTAAAGATTTTGATTACATTTTATTTCAAAATATTTATAAATATTCTAAACAAAATGGCTACTCTCAAGATTTCGGAAAAATGAATTTAAGGGTTCCGGTCTGATACGTAAACTCTCACTTTTTATCATCTCTCCGAAACTATTAGAGATATGAAATCACTTAATGTAAATATGTAGAGCTATTTATGATACAAATATTTTATTCGCAACATATTTTTATAAAACCAATAACTTTCAAGCTATACGCAAATATATTTATTTTTTAGCTTTTCAAACTAAAGTATTGCGGCCGTAAGAAAAATCTAACTTGAAATGTTGATGGATGTCGACGTCTCATGACCCCCCGAACCCTAAAAAGTGGTCTTTGCAATGCCGTCACTCTGTGTGTCTTTTAACCCCAAAATTAAGAGTAGTTTAATAAAAAGAAAAAAGAAAACAATCGATTTTCTCAAAATCGGCTTTGGCGATTTTGATTTAAATTAGTATCTATTCGTTGATTAAGATTATAAATGAACTGGCTATTTTAATTTTCTCATGAAAATGACTTTTAGGGTATTTTACAGAAGCGGAAAATTTCCGTATCTTCACAACTATTTGAAATACTAAATAGCTTATCATTGCAAAATTATAGTACTATTAAAAATAAAATCTTTTATATGAAATATATTTTTATAAAACCAACAGTTTCTGAGATATTGGCAAATATATTAATACAATTTTGTGAGCTTTAGTTGGAAAGAGATACTTCTTAAGTTTTAACGCAATAATTCTCACATGCCATAGATCAGGGGTGGCCAACTTTTTTTCCTGGCGTGCCACTATTTACGCTAAGAATCCTTGGCGCGCCACTTCAACCCAAAACCTCAAACCTAACTTTACCTCACTACCCACAACATCTTTAGAAAAATATAGCCAACAATAAATAAAGCACATTTAAAAAATTGATAATAATTATAATACTGTAGTATAACTTATATAATTGATTGCTAATTGTATTAGGAGTTTGGGTTATATCTGTTTTTCTCAGATAAGACATCAGAAAAAACCTATATAAAATATTTAACTTTTAATTAAAAATAGCATATTTTAAGAATTTTCATTCCAAAAATAATCCACAGCTATTGTACACCGTTCATACACTGTAATTCTGTGACTATGTTCTATTAATGATAGTTAATAAAAACAGCAATAAGAAGACAACTAAATACTAGTAGAAATCACAACAAATTTTAATATTAAAAATAAATATTTCAGCTTTCAGTGTGGTTTCTGGATCCCTTTAACGTTAACGAGTTCATTAATATTTGGATTTGTTTTGGAAGAAGCAAGAAGAATCAGGTTTTTAAAGGCTTATCAGTGAGAACTGAACGGTACTTATGTTTGACCAAGTTCATAAGTGAAAATGACTGTTCACAGATGTACGTATAACCAAACCTGCAACAATATCTCAAGGCCAGGTCTATTAATGTAGGATACTAGCACGAGAAAAGGTATTTCCACAAGATGTAAAATTCTTGGCTGAATGGATTCCCAAGTACTTCCTTGTACTTGCTGTGAATTACAGCGTTGTTCTGAATATCAAGAATTTCAATTTGTACATCAGAAGTGTAGAGAACCATTTTCTCCATAGAAATTGAAAAAGGGTTCGTGAGAAGTTGAACATTTTTCTTTTCATCTTGAAAGTCTGAAAACTTTGTTTCAAAAAAGTTTTTCAAATCGGAAATAGTATGTTTGTATTTATCAAAGCCTGGAAGCCCACTACATTCAGTGTTGGAAAATGTTTTCATTCAAGGAAATTGGGAGAGCTCATTCTGATAAAGATTATGACCCAGCAGAGTGAGCGTTGCTTTAAAAGCCCAAATGGAATTGAATAGGGTTGGAAACATGTTATTTTTACCTTGCAAACGCTGATTCAAGTTGTTAAGGTGACCCATAGTGTCCGTCAGAAAGGCTAAATCCCATAGCCAATCTTCATTCTTTAAAAGCATGCAATCATCAGGTAGTTCCCCATTTTATTCCAAAAACTTCAGACCATTAACCTTTAAATTCCAAAATCTCTCAAGTGCCTTGCCCTGCGACAACCAACGGAAACTACAAAGAAGCAAAAGCTCACCATGGTGTTTGTCTTCTGATTCCGTTTCAAAGGAGTTCATGGAATTCCCTTCTGTTTAGCGCCCTATCTCGGATCTTGTTGATACATCGCACCACTGGATCGAGCATAGAAGAAAATCTCATGTCTTTGGCACAAAGGGCTTCTTGATGGATTATGTAGTGGTATTTAAAAACCTTGCGCTTCAAATAACCTTCCAACAAAGTTACAACATCTTTTACTTTACCAGTCATTGCCGGGGCCTCATTCGTACAAACACTGTCTAATTTATTCCAATCCAAACTGTTGTTTTCAATAACTAATTTTATTTCTTTCAAAATATCTTCTCATTTACATAAAAATAACTGGCGCAAGTCTAGAAGCTCTTAAGTAACATCAAATTGCTCGTTAATACAACGTACATAAACACAAAGCTGAGCAGTGTCACTTATATCGCAGCTCTCGTCCAAGGCGATGGAAAAGTATTTACAAGTATTGATACACGAAACTACTTGTTTGCTAACGCCACCAAACATCTCATCAATCCGCCGCATGACTGTATTTCTTGAAAGTGCACGTCATCTACCATTTTAATGACATTAGGATCTTCAGTGGCTTTTGCAAAGGCCATTAGACTTGACTTTATTATCTCTTCTCCTTCGGAGTATGTCTTTTTTTTTTTGAGAGCAATGATGAGGGCAATTTCATAAGAAACTTTGACTAATGTCATCAGTTGATACTTTTGTTTTAAAAAGCATTTGGTGACCTGTGGTCTAGGCGTAAGGTGTCAGACTTCTGTGCTGAGGGTCCGGGGTTCAATCCTAGGTCCGGCACAAATTTATCTGATTGCCAAACCCTTCCTTCACCTCTGACAAGACGTGTATAATCACAACTTGTGAATGTGAGGAATGCCAGGCCTCACCGTGGTTCGGATTCCACGTTAAACTGTAGTCCTCCATTTCGTCTCACAATCACCCTACCAATTACACATTAGCGTAAGTGCGTATAACCCGAACGGTAGTAAGACGCGTGCTAATAATAATAATAATAAAAAGCATTTGTTGCTCAGTCAGTGAATGTTTCTTTTATTTACAAATTCTGTCTTAATGCTGAGCCAATTGAATATATGTTAGTATCGGATGCATCTGTTTGAAGTGCCGATTTAAATAAAACTTTTTTGAGAACTGCAACACTAGCCCCACAAATAAGACAAACAGGCTGAAAATAGTTTCCCTTTGTAAATAAAAATTGTTCTTCCGATTCACTATTGAACTCCTGAAGAGAAATATCGTCTTCGTACTTCCTTTTGGAAGTAGATGGCTTACTTAAGGCCATTACAAAACGATACTAACAGCAAGTAAATCACTATAGAAACATAAATATCTTACAGTGGAAGATAACACAGTACACACCAGTCAGTTTGGAACAAACTGAGCAGAAAACTGTGATTTGTACAGACTGAGGAATGTGTACTCGACTGCTGGACTAATCAGGGTGGCACTTGAAAGGGGTATAAGGGGTTGGGGCTGTAGCGGAAGGGAAGAGAAAGTTAGCCTAAGTAGTAGGAAACAATACGGCAAAAACGCCAATTTAGTAGAGATAACATTTTAGAAACTTATTTATTTGGCCCAATTAGGTGATTTATTTGTAATTCGAATTTCTTATTGTTATATTTTGTGACTTTAGGTGTGCCACTTAAAATGCTTTCGCGTGCCACCAGTGGCACACGTGCCGCGGGTTGGCCACCCCTGCCATGGAGTAAGAAATGAGTAAGTCTCTCAAAAAGTGAATGTTTTCTTTCTTTCAACCTCGTAGGAGAAATGTTTGTACAACAATGATCTATCTCTATCATTTTGATTCAATAGCCAATATTTACCTATTTTATTGGTCAAAATTTATAAATGAGGAATTTAATAGCAATGCAATAACCATAGATGTGCAATCCCTAATAAAATGTCGAACATTTTAAACCGAGATTCGACATTTTAATACGAAGTATTGACCTACGGGACCCAATTTCAATATTTTTTACTTTCTCGCTACCTTACAGTTTTGTGATTGTCAAAAAAATTGAACTCGAGATTTTGATGGATGTCGACGATTTCATGAACTCCCAAGACCTAAAAAGTGGTTTATGCTATGCTGTCTGTCTGTCTATCCATCTGTTTTTCAGTTGTGTACCTCGGGCTAGAGCCTAAACTATTTTACCGATTGGGTTTAAAAACTAGGTATATAGGTTTTCATAGGTTTTACCACCAGGGAATTTTTGGAATACAATATCCAACCTAAAATTAAGGGTAGTTAGTCTTAAGGCAAAAAAAGAAAAAATCGATTTTAATCAAAATTGCTTAACGATTTTGATAAAATTTAATTTTTTAAGCTTTGATCAATATTACAACCAAATGGATACTGTCAAATTTTCGTCAAAATTACTCTAAGGGTTCCGGTCTGATTCATAAATTCTAATTTTAATTTTATCTCCGTAAGCCTTTGAGATATGAAATAACTTATCATTACATACATGTGGATTATTTATAATAAACATCTTTTACTACTTGAAAATATATTTTTATAAAACCAAAAGCTTTCAAGCTATACACAAATATAATATTTTCTTTTAACTTTGCCACACACTTTAAGTTAAATATTACGACAGAAAAAAAAAATCTAGCCCTAGATGTTGATGGATGTCGACTTTTCATGACCACCGAATCCTAAAAAGTGATTTTTTCTACGCCGTCTGTCTAACCCTAAAATTAATAGCATTTACTAAAGGGTGAAAAGAGAAAAATTACATTTTCTCAAAATCGACTATAACGATTCTATCTCGCTCATTTTAGACTCAATAGTCAATAATTACCTATTTAATTGGTCAAAATTTATAAAAGAGAAATTTAATAACAAAGCAATAAACTTAAGATAGCCCCTAGTAAAATGACGAAAATTTAAACCGGAAGTCAAAATATTTATACGAAGTGTTGACCCTTGGGGACCCAATATCGATATTTTGCATTGATCCAAATATACAAATGAAGACGTTAATTCTTTAAAAATAAAATTATGAAATTTAAAACCACGAATAAAAAATGTTTTACGTATGTCTAGCGCACTTTGTTCTCGGGTTCGCTAGTGTATATTATATTATGAATTTTAGTAAATATCTCCATTTCTAAAAAATAAAGCGAGAAAGTTCGTGCGGAATTCCGTATCATTTATTTCTGGGTAGAATAAGCAATAAGAAGACCAAATAATACATTTTTAGATTCTTAACCTGTTGTCTATCTGTTTGTTGCCACTAAACTAAAATGTAGGCCTACCGTCGGCTCGAGACGGAACTACTTCTGTTATAAGCCTTATTTTTCTGGGAACAGGGTATACTCTATACCCGTCTTGACCAACCTTTTTTTCTGGCATACCACTCACTATTTGCGCTAATAATCTTGATTGTACCACTCCACCCCAAAATATTTAATCAAACACTAGTAGGCCTACAACCACCATATTTAGAAAAATACAAACAAACGTTATTAGGCTTTTTTAAAAATTGATAGTGGAATATATATATCTAATTCCTTATTGAATTAGGAGTTTTGGGCTATTTATTTTTATTTCAAATAAGATATCAGAAAAAAACGAATAGCGAAAAAATGAGAAAACCTAATAATAATATTTAATGAAAACGGTAATTGAATGTTTCATAAGAATTTACCATACAATATTAATATTATTACTAACTTTTCCACCATTGTAATTGTATGACATGTTTTATTAATGAACATATAAATATAGAAATCAAACAATTTTTAACAATAGTGAATTAAATTTCGGCTTAGTGAGTCGCATCTCTTGACATTCATGATCATTAATATTTGGATTTTCTGAAGTCAGTCTTCTAGTCATATCAGAAAACTCTGTTTGGATTTGTCCATGGAAGAGCAAGAAGAATCAGGTTTCTTAGATGCTTTCCATGAAAAATGAACCATCCTTATTTTTGACCAAATTCCTAATTGAAAATATTTTCTCACGGAATGTACTGGTTACTGATTTTTAGTGTAAGGAAAATGGCACGAGGGAAGCCATTTTTACAGAAGGTGGAAATTTCTTGGGTGGTTGGATTCAGAAGTACTTGATGTGAATTGCAGCGTTGTTCTAAAAATAAAAATTTAAATTTCTACATAAGGTGTGTGGAGAACAATTTCCTCATATAAATTGAAAAAGGTTGGTGGAAAACTGAACATTATATTTTCTTCTGAAAGTCTGAAACCCTGATTTAAAAAGAGTTTTTAAAATCATAAATAACATGTGTGTATTATACCAAAGCCTACATTCAATGTCGGAAAGTTTTAGCAATAGAAGGAAATGGAAGGGCTAATTCTAAGAAAGACTATGACCCAACAGAATAAGCTTTGCTTTAAAAGCCTGAGTTGAGCTGAATTGATTTATAAAAAGGTTGTTTTTTACCTTGCAAACACTCATTATAGTTGTTAAAGAGGTCCATGATGTCTGTCAAAATACCTAAGTCCATAGAATATTTTATATTCTAAAAGTCTGCATCATTAAGTAGTTCCTTGCTTTCTTCGAAAAACTTTAGAACATTACCCTTTAAACCTCAAAATCTCTCAAGCACTTTTCCCTGTGACAGCCAATGGGCATTACATCAAAGCAAAAGCTAATCATTGTGCTTCTATTACCGGCTATGCTTCGAAGAATTGCGAAATTCCTTTCTATTGGTTATCGAGATCAGATATTGATGATACTGTTATTAATTATCACTATATTATAAAAACAATTATTTATTAACTTGACCTAATTACATTCTTGAAAGTTGAAAAATAACACACTGAACACGGGAATCAAACCCGGACCTTTGGCTTAGTACGCCAATGCTCTACCCACTGAGTTATCCAAGAATCGTCCCGTTCCAGGGTCATTCTTCACTATATTTTAAGGCAGAGTCTATGATGGACGTGCGGAAATCTTTGGCTACAATTGTGTGATTTTTTTAAATATTAAGATCACGAACCATCAGATAACCAGCCACCTTCGACTCGGTAGTTGGCTTAACGCTGCCACTTGTACAATTATTATAGTTGTAAGGGATTGATATTTAAGAATCCAATAGCCGAAGTTATTATTTATGCCTTTTAGTGGGGAATTCTCCATCCAGATATCATATCTGAAAATTGAAAATGACACTGGACACGGGAATCGAACCGGGACCTTTGGCTTAGTACGCCAATGACCTTAAAATATGAGTGAAGAATGACCCTGAGCACGGACTATTACTGGATAGCTCAGGGTTAGAGCATTGGTGCACTAAACCAAAGGTCCCGGTTCGATTCCTGTGTCCAGGTGTCATTTCAATTTTCAGAATATAGTGAGTTTAGTTGTGCCACTTAATTTTCCCTTCAAGTGCTACTAGTGGCACGCGTGCCGGGGTTTCACACCTCTGTTCTATACCATCACGCTATCTCATCAGTGAGCGAAGTTGACTTAACCGGGTCAGAAAGCGATTAGTTGAATATAAATTTTTCAGCTATTTTATGGATTGCCTAGCTAGTTGTTTTATTCAATCCTATCAAATTATAAAACGAGGTTGTTTGCATGTTTGAATGTTCGCGATTAACTCGAATACCTTGCGATTTATACAATTTTCACTAATGTTCTACATAATCCGCCTCATACAGGCTATACTTAATTAAATAGCTCTCTCCTTGATTTTCTGGAACACACATTATTGTTAACGGCAGTGTAAAGCTACAATCGAAGTCGGCAGTGACTGTGATATCTTAGAGGCCGATGATATCCACACGTCTATCACAGAATTTGCCCTAAAATACAATTGAAGAAAGATCCTGAGCACAGGAGATCCCTAGTAGAGCATTTGGCACGCTAAGCCAAAGGTACTGGATTCTACTCCCGTGTCTAAGTGTCATTTTACAATTTATTCGAATAAAATATTTATTTTAGTGTTCATTGCAACAATTCCCCGCATAAAGAGTAAACCTTGATACAAGGACTGCACACAATCAAACAATTTATTTTTGTTCCTTACTACGGATAGTCGTTAATATGTGGCGTCGTTCGACATATTATAAAATATTTCCCTTGCCTCATACGTGTCTGAAATGTGTTTTTGGTAAAACTCATAACATTGAATGTAGTTATCATGTAATCCAATAAAATAAGCCCTTAAGATTAAAAGCTATTCTTAGGCAATGTTTCACAATAACTTGTATTTATAATGAAACAGACGTGTACATTTATTATTAATTATTATTTTACGAATTTTAAGCTAAGGAGGGCGATTTAAAAATCGATAATGCTTTTGCATTTTAATAATTAATAAACATACAATAATCACTCTCGTAATAAACTAGACTGCCTATGATGAGGAGGTAGGGGATCAACTCCCTGTCGACTCTACTAAGGGGGGTTTTCCTAAATGGTTTTCCACTCTTCTTCCACGCAAATGCTGGTACTATTACCGTTAATACAACCTTGCTCATCCCCAACACATTAGTGTGATTTATTCATATACGTTATAAACCGAACGGGTAGTAAGACATGGCTATAAAACCTAATTATTTAGTTTATATATATGTATATAAATATATATTTATATAACTATATATGAATTATAACTATATTGTTATCATTAAAAATATATTATATATTTTACAATAATCAAACGTGTTAATAAAATTATTAAGACTTTCATAATATAAAATTAGTTATTTTTATCTAACTTAGAACCTTACATCATTCAATTTTCGAATGAACCCATATTCGGGGGCAATCGGACTCATCGTAAATTTCTTTTTCGTTCAAGGATTGAATCTCGACACGATCCATTGAGGATGTTTTTACATTAATAATCTATTATTCTATCTCAACGCTAATGCGGCTACATTTTATATAGATTCAACCTTTCGAATCCATATTTAATTAGTGTAATACCCAATAATGCCCAAACGAGCAGTAAAATGCACTTCAAAAATAAAATGAAACCAATTATTAA
This sequence comes from Timema podura, assembly GCA_033556935.1. Classification (NCBI taxonomy): domain Eukaryota; kingdom Metazoa; phylum Arthropoda; class Insecta; order Phasmatodea; family Timematidae; genus Timema; species Timema podura. The sequence goes on from JAVRXN010000009.1 coordinate 50,826,832, forward strand.
TTTGGTAACGTCAGATTGATATTCTATCTCTCTCAACATGGCAGCTTAAGGCTGATTTTGTAAATTAATGATTGGTTTTACAAAATGGTGGCTGCTATTTGAAAGTACTACGTGATGTAAGATATTTTATTAATGATAACTCAATTAATTTCAATTTTCTTGTGCTAGACCACAATGAGCTCAAGTTTCTCAAACTTGCGACTATTTAAAACTTCCATCTAGGGCTATTCCAAGAGTGTGGTCTGCGTTCTAGAATTACCTGAGTATCTGGATCACCTGGAACTAAACCAACACTTGACTTAACCGAGGGACAACAAACATAATAATATTTAGAATATCCACAATGTTTGAAGAGAGAACCAAGGATTCAACATCAATAATCTCGAGCTGTATAAGGCAAAGTTTACCCGCATCGGTGGGCGTACGGATTAAATGTCAGGTGACCGGGAGGTCAAGGCTCTAATTATTATAGCCTAGTAAACACAGGCTCTTTTTATTAGGAACCATTTCCCACTCTACCTCTAAGCAAATAGGGATATTTTGTTATCTGTATAGTAAAATTCTAACCCACTTCGATGACCGCATGGTCTAACGCGATATTTGAATCACAAGATGAAAAAAATACCTTAATAAGGCCGTATATAAACATAATTAGTAAAAAAATCTGCACAAATAGTATAAATATACAAAAAAATTAATTACAAAGTTAGTCAAGTCTTGACCTCAATTCTAGTAGCTTTGAGTTTATTGGAAGTCGTGCCCCGACTCTTTCCTATACAAACCTTGCGTGGATAATAAGTAATCCGTAAGTAGCACTACAGTAAGCGTCTGTTGACGATCTCGGCGAGAAAAAACTCGAGTCCACTGATGGACCACTTGGACTGTCCTGGGTAGTAGGCGATGTGCGGAGGAGTGTGTGAAATCATAGGCGTGCTTACGAGGTGTGCCCGGTGTTCCAGGCACACCCTAATGTCTTAATATTTGTCTTTGAATTTTGATTAAATAGCATGATATGCTCTTTAAGTTTTAAGAATTTACTTAAATCGTTTTTGCATTTTTGGATAAAGTTGATTGGTGATATATATATATTTGAATAAGCCACCCTTATTTTTGAAATATAGTATCTGTACTATAACATTCAGCGGCTGCTCGATTATGCTGTACAGTTATCAAACTAATATAATTCTACTCAGTGGCATACCCAGAAATTTACTTTGGGAAATATAAAATCAAGGTCATAGCTAGAATTCAATTTCTAGTAAAAGGAATTGGAGTAGGGGGGGGGGGTTAATGGCAGGGGCTTACGAAGCACGTATCCCTAATCACTGGAGCAAAGATAATTTTTGAATTTTAAATGGCTATATAAACTAGTTGGAGTTTAACTTAGGCCAGAAATTAAAATAATATAAGTTCTGTAAACACTTCTTTATTTTGACTAAAAGTCTTTATAGTAAACAATAGGCTTAACAAAGGTGACCTGGCGGTCTAAGGGTAAGGTGTCAGACTTCTGTGCTAGGGGTCCGAGGTTCAATCCTCGGTCCCGGCACAGATTAATCTGATTGCCAAACCCTTCCTTCACCTCTGACAAGTCATGTATTAAGCACAACTTGTGAATGTGTGGAATGCCAGGCCTCCACCGTGGTTCGGATCCCACGTTAAACTGTAGGTCTTCTATTTCATTTCACAATCACCCTACCATTGCACATTAACGTAAGTGCGTATAACCCGAACGGGTAGTAAGACGTGGGGTGATGATAAATAATAATAATAATATGATGATAATAATAATAATAATAATAATAATAATAATAATAATAATAATAATAATAATAATAATAATAACTAGGATTAAGAAAATTTATAGCATGTTTAGAAAAATGAGTTTGATTTCGAACTCAATGACCTGTTTTTTTTCTCACCGCATCTAAATAACTGTTCAGTTATACATAATAATTACGCCAATAGCATAGAGATCGGAAAGCTACAGCTTTAGAATAAGTGTACCTTCATTTGCGTGGAGGGAGAGTGGGGAACCATTTAGGAAACCACACCCCTAGTACTCCCTACCGGGATCCAAGCCCCGATATCCCTGTCACCGGTGATCCAGTACAACACGAGAACCTTAACAATCCCAAGGAATAGAGCAAATGTTATTGAATGACAGGTAAACGACTCCTCTTAAAACCCCCATCATGGTAGCTTATTTATAACGATAGATAAACCTTGTGTGAGCCTTGAGCAGACCAGGATAGAGCCTTTTTTACAACTTCCACCCACTACCCTCCTACCATCACCCTCCAGCCATGAATTCTTCTATTATTATAGATAACGAGGGGAAACAATATAAAAATGGTACCATATCTGGTCTCATGGCGGCGCCCCTATCGTACTAGTTCTTCCTATCGATGAGCTACGGAACTAATAAATACGTTTTTTATGGTCCACATAGAGTAGTGCCCCTATTCTCATGACTTCTATTAACCTTCGGGGACTGGCGCTAAAAAAACCCACGAGGACTGGCGCCTTTGCATTTTTGCAACATACTATAATGTTCTAAATAATAATTAAAAACACATACTTTAAAACATATTATTATTATTATTGAAGCAATATTATTAAACAAATATTTGAATAATAATGTACTTCTGTTAATTTTATTAAAAGAAAATACAATAAGGTTAAACTGATAAAAAACATAACTTAATATTAGACAAAAAATATAACAAAATATTGCAAGGCATTATTTTATATTTTACTGTATTACAAAATTACTGATTACTTACTTATACATTATTACTGTATTATTTTATTTGAATGTTTAATGACATACTACGCAGCAGGAGCTAGTTGAGGAATACTTGGAGGGGATCCAACCTAATTACCTCTAATAAAAAAATTAAAAAATACAGCTGTTGCGAAAATGCAACAGCACCAGTCACATGAGGTTGAGACACACCTACGGCCGGGGAACCCTCTTTGTCCGACGAGAATTCTGTATTATGCACACCCTAACGAATTGTGCTGCGCATGGCTATGTGTAATTTCGGTTCATTTTATAATCCTCATATTGTAAGGGGAGCTTGATGTACCATTCTCGAGTATTCAAACCAGCAGATCCTGTGGATTGGTCAAAAAGGACCTTGAATTTTTAATAGTATTGATAACAGGAATATATTCACATATCCTCTCCTAGTTCCGTTTAGTGAGGTATTGTACGTAAGTTCTAGGATGTTATTTGCTTCGGTACTATTTTCACAATCTTGAGTGATAGTATATTCTTTTGTACCACGTTCTATTTCCCTTCTGGGCTATCCGCATTTTACCACACTTATGGGGCATGTATGAGTCTTGTTGTATTTAGAGGAAAGGCATTACCATTTGCGGGTTGAAAGAGTGGGAAACCCCTTATAAAAACATCCTAAAGGCCAGGATTCGAACCCCAATCCCTCCGTCACCAGAAACCCTACTGAGCGAGCTAGATACCTTGGTCCACGTTTTCACTGGAACGAATGATGGAATATAAGCTTGATGATATTCTTTTTATTCCCCTGGATTCCAGAACTTTCCTCATAATCCCCAAATACTGACACATAAACATAAGAAAAACACAGATAGCGGATATCAAGAAACTGTCAGCTTCCTCTAAGTTAGAATCTGACTGAGAGGGGTTCAACAGTTGATATAAATAGTTAGATTGATTCTCACTTCCCGGGGATGAGTGGTTAAAAGGTACACTACAGGACTAGGGGGCAATAGTTTGATCACAAACAAAGAAGACTGAGATAATAATAAATGTGTGTAAGTTTTTCGAGCCACTAACACACTATTTTCATTGGTAAGTTCAATACAAGGTTTACTAACGACTAACGGAAGATAGATAAGAGATAAATGACAAGATGCTTTTTTCCAAATTTTATTTTCAAAAGCAGAACACGTTTATCTTTAATTAATTAGCCTTTGAAGTAAACATTTATTTACTGGTATAAAAAATTAGCTCTATCTCCACTATTTGACTCATTTTTTTTAAGGTCACGTGGAAACCTTCAGAACAAATTAACCGCATATGTAAAGGACTTCATGAGTTCATTTTTAATTTGTTAGCAATTATCCATTTTTAGCAGCCCTAAGTTCATAATTGTATATATATATATAAAACAAGGCTTTAAATATATATATATATATATACAATATATATAACAAGGCTTTCAACAAAATTAGATACATAAAGCAGTTAAGTGTATCATTTGAAAATAGGTGAATGCTAACACCTTTCCAAGAGCACTGGGTGATCCTTAACGTAAATAACAAATAAAACACAGTGCTATTCGGAGGCTGCATGAAATAAGGCGTCACTCTCGAAATGGACTGGACTATCAGGGATGGACTGTTGGGGAAATTGAGGCTAGAATACCAGACGAGTGTGCTGGGGGGCGGGGAGGGGAGTTCCCTAAATGATTTTCCTCTTTCCCTTCCCGCAAATGCATGTATAATTCTTCTAAATTCAACCTTACTCATCCCTAGAACATTAGGGTAAATAGTACCTATGCGTACAACCCAAACGGGCAGTAAGATACGGTGATAAAATAAACCAACTAAAAACCAAAGAGGAGTTAAAACACTTCCCTGGGACACAAACATCTTCTTTGAAGCTCTGGATAAAATACTGTAAACACTCAACATATTTGTTGATTTTATAACTACCTTACAGTCCTTCAACCATTTCAATATACCCTCCTTGATATTTGTTTTCTTTTATTTAAAAAAAATGCTGTCAAAGGTTTCAAATGATCATTTCCGCGTTTAGTGTTGATTCGAATCAGTCGAGATTCACGTTCTTAAGGGTCAGACTCAAACCCAAGCGCTGCCAATTTATCGTAATTTTAGTTATAATTTTTTCCACCAAATCTTAGCAACAGTTTGGGATCTACGTAATTAATAACACTAGTGCAAGCCTGCAAGGTACTATTTATAGAAAATGTACCCGCATATGTGTGGAGGTTGAGAGGGAGATCACTTAGTAAAAAACCACTCTCAGTACACTCGGCTGGGAGTTGAACTTTGACCTCCCTTTACTGGTAAACCGGACTGGGTGAACTTGTAGCTTAATCCACGTACCAAAAGTTTAGTTATAGTTTTAAATATATGATTGAAAAAGGACTAGTTTGGTTTCACCTTTAAATTTAATCAGATGACACGGATATTTAAACACTTGTCCTGAGTAGGGATTCGATATTTGTAGCTTTGTCTCAGCCCTCGAAAGATTTATTTAATGGGCCAATCAGGTTCTTTCATTCAAAACGTACACTTTTATCTTTCACCAAACTTGTGGACTATTCGTTATGGAATCTTCGTGTGACTTTGATTAAGAAACAAATATTAATCAACATCTACACTGTAAAATTGATTTAACTAAGGAGAGTAGTTTACACAAATGGCTTAGTAATTAGCTAATTAGTTTAAACAATAAACTTGTTAAAATAATAGAGACGTATGTGCATTTACGAAACCCCCACCTCTTTCCAAGCAAAGGCCCCCCCGTTTGTCAAGAGAGAAGTATTTCCCGTGAATGGCCGTCAACGGCATGAAATGAATCATCCTGTATATCCATTAGTTGATGCTGCCTCACTATGGCGAGTGCTAGTTTTACGTATAAATTAGGGCACCGGGGTTCGTTAATTTGACCGTTGAAAAGCTTTGAACCCCATCCCCCCCCCCCCCCCCCCCCAGGAGAAAGGATGTATCACACCGGCCCAGACAAGAGGACCGATAACATTGTGATACATTGGCCTGGTTGGTTTGCTGGCTTACGTTACGGGCAATGTTCAAAAAATAACACACAACAAAATTAAATTAAACCGGATCATTTGCATACTAGCGAGATTATTTCTTGTAGGCCTACTGAACGTTATAGTGGGGGAAACAAAACATTTTATTTTAAATATCTATAATAATTTATTAATTGAGCTGTGTCCAACAAGAGAATATGGTTTTAAGATCCCGTGAGAATATTCTGAAAAGGAAAATAAAATACAAGATCACATGAGAATATCTTGACAAGGTTGTATGGTTTCATGATCCATTGAGAAGATCCAGACGAGGTTGTATGGTTTCATGATCCATTGAGAAGATCTTGACAAGATTGAATGGTTTCATGATCCATTGAAAAGATCCAGACGAGGTTGTATGGTTTCATGATCCAATGAAAATATCCTGACAAGTTTGTGTGTTTTCATGAACTAACGAGAGTAAGAACAGGTTTTTAGCTCCTATGGAGAGAGGATCCGTGGTATACTACTAAGTTTGTAGTATTTAGAGTCTAGATGGGCACAGGGAACATTCGTATTTGATGCTGTTGCTGTAGAACGACGTTTGGACAAACTGTGATGAATGCCTGGGATCCCAATTTGACGTATACTCATGGTTCTTGATTCATGAAGATTGATTGTTCTTTTAAAATATCGTGTCCAAACGATCTTCAACCTGTCGATAGTGACTAGCAGCTTATGAGGAAAGTGTTCATAATAAGAGAGGAGTGTTGGGTATTTGTTGTTGTTCAAAGTATTGACTGGCAAGCCAATGGAAAGAGACCATTGGGAAGACCTAGATGCAAATGGGAGGATAACATTAGAATGGACCTGAAAGAGATAGGGTGTAATGAGGGGGACTGGCTCAAGATAGAGATAGGGTGTAATGAGGTGGACTAGATAGAACCAGCTCAAGATAGAGATAGGGTGTAGAGGTGTACTTGATATAGCTAGCTCAAGAGAGGGATATGGTCTAATGAGGTGGACTGGATAGAACTAGCTCAAGAAAATAATGGGGTGTAATGAGTTGGACTGGATAAAACTAGATCAAGATAGGGATAGGTGGCTTACTTTTCAGGTGTGTCAATAAACTTTCTAGTTCCTAATGCCATAGAGTAAGTAAATAAAACTGAAATAGGCCCTTGCAGTAAATAAACATAAAACAAAATAAGTTTTGACAAATGGAAGGAATTTTCTCCTTTTTTTATTCTTTAAAAATGTTACAATCACTTTTTAAATGTTGCTATCTATGTTGTTACATTGGAAATACAACAAAACTTTATAAAACATTGAATTACTTTTCTTGTATTACTTATTTAAATTTAAGTTCATTACATAGTTTTTGATTTTGTAGTCTAGAAATAAGGATTTTAAATTATAACCTAGAGATGGTAGAATAACCTATTCAAATATCAGTAATTTGGAGAGATAGCTTTTGGGTCATTCCATATCAAGTGGTCCAACACTGGTTGCTTGACTATTTAAAAAAAAATTGATTTTTTCTTCTCAATTACCCTAACATGTTGGTAGTTCAAAATGACTATTTTTTATTTTTATTATTTTTGGTTTTCACATAGTGACCATATTTGTTTTACAATGTGCTACATTTTTTGCAATTTTAAGGGTTTACGGAAACGCAAATATCTCAGCCTCTGTTTGTTCAATCAACATGAAAGGAAAATAATTTTGTTTGGAAAGTAAAGGGCTACAAGTTTGTTTATGGATAATTTTAACCTAAACTCAATTCTAAAGGGTGAAATTTCTAAAAAAGTTCTAGCTTTTTTTTTTAAAAAAACTCCGGTTTTCAGGGGGAATTATTTTCATTAAGGGAAAGAGTCAACAAGCTACAATTTTTCATACAGGCAGACATAAACTATTTGTACTCACATACCGAATTTCAAACCTGAGAAATTATCCTCTTTTTTATAAAAAAAATTCAAATTTTTGGAAATTTGAAAAAATTGCAATTTTCAGAGCTTAATATCTCAGGTGGGGGACGAGATAAAAATATGAAACTTTGTGCCATAATAGTAATATATAATAGTATCATATACAAAAAATTTGAAGTTTGAGAATTGACCACAAGCCGAGATATTTAAAGAACAACATGAGGAGAAAAACTCATGTTTCAATGGGTGTATGTATAGTATTTAAATCAATTAATATGTTATTTCATTGTATGCTCATGTAAAAAAAACTACTAGTCTAAGATTACAGAGATATTCTATATTAAAACTAAAGTATTAAAGCAATATATAGAAAATTCTAATGTGTATATCACAGAACAAAGACAGAACTAAGAGTATGAGTCAGAGGTTGTTTGTTTTACTAATAGAATAAAGGGGAGCATGAGTCAGAGCTGACAGAATTGTTCAGAAGTTCTGAGTGAGAATATCAGAGCAGAGATAAAGGAATAAAGGTTGTTTTTGTGTGATACATGTTTTTTTAGTAGATATTATAATGTATTAATATATTAATGAGTGTAATTTTTAATTTACTAATTTTGAAATAGAAGTGTAGTGTATCTATTTAATTATTTGATTCATTCTAACTCATTGTGTCATAGTGGAATATCTACAACAAGATTTTATCCAAATATTTTAGTCATCATTAAAATATATCTTGCATCTTAAAAAAATGGAATGTAGTGTGGGTGAATTTTTTGGAGAAGAGTGTCATAAGTGTGTGTATGGACCAATATCTAATGATATCAAAATTTTGTGAGTTTAGGCCTAAATGGTGTGTAATTGCTGGCGCATCAGGGACACACTCTGTTTGTGTGTGTTTATACCACCAAAATATTAAATTAATGATAGATGGTGCAAAATTAAATGTGGACTACAAAGATCTTCTTATGATGCTTGTCTGTGACCTAAACCATTCTGAGTGCATGCTAAGCCAATGTACCGACTGCCCAGGTGAAGATTTCCTACTGGAATGGCTGTTCCAAGAATAAGAGACAGAAGAAAACCCTGACAACATAAGTTACAAACAGTGGGTCACAACTGAGCGAGCCGAGATGATTTCAGTCACAAAACCAAGAGAAGAATTTTTTGAATCCTTAGCAGAAAAACTCAGTTCTCTAAAGGAACACCACTATGTATCCAAAGTAGTCAAGTTTTCTTAAGGACAAGAAAAAGAGCCTGCTGATACAGAATGCATTGTTTTAGCTGATTTTTCTGAAAACTTTTCTTTTATAATCCAAGACGAAATACAAAGTTTTCATTGGGTGAAAAAATAAGCCACTGTTCACCCCTTTGTTTACTATCATAAAGAAAGTTATCAAAGTGAATTGAAGAGCAGAAGTTTTTGTGTCATCAGTAACCACCTTACGCACAATACCATCACAGTTCATGATATCAAGACTACTGCCCCATCAGTGAAGAAGATATTATATTTCAGCGACGGATCTTCTAGTCAGTACTAAAATTAGAAGAACTTTCTCAATCTATGTCACCATAATAAACACTTTGGCCTTCAAGCAGAGTGGCACTTTTTTGTTACCAGTGTAGCCCAAACTCTCGGCTTAGAGGGGCCCAAATACAAATAAATGAAAACAATAAAAGGATAAGTTAAGAAAAGTAAATTAGAGTGGGCAGTGAGAGTAATTATTTTGAAGATGCTGGACCCGTAATACGTCCCAATAAAAAAAAGGAAACACGGTCCTCCTTACAACAAAATTTATATATATATTTGATTAGATAAAAAAGAGAAAACAAGGAGGCGAGGTGCCAGGGTAGTATGTTCACTTAAAACTAGGGATAACCTGGATTAACTAAAATATTGCAAGTCATAAATAACATTTTATTATATGTATTAGAAACATTAACAATATGTAGATATTCAGGCGTAACATTACTCATAATAAAAAAAATATTACAATCTAATGTTATAGATGACCTTTTTCAAACAAATCCTTGTCACATTAATTTAGAAATATAATTCGTAAGTCAAATAGTTCAGATTAAACTCACTTTTTACGAATGTCATACTTAGCGCATAACCTTATTAAATTTGGAATATTCTAACATAATGTTCTTACTGAATTCTCCAAAGGTAGATCCTTAACAAGATTAAATGTGAAATATGATACATAAGTTACATAATTAAGTATAAATTCAATGTTTACAAAAAACATACTTAACGCATAACATTACTAATTTTGGAATACTATGACGTAATGTCCTTACCAAATTCTCCAAAGTAAATCTTTAACAAATTAATAGTGAAATATAATTCATAAGTTAAATAATTCAGTTTAAATTCAATGTTTACAAAAAACATACTTAACGCGTAACATTACTAAATTTAGAATATTCTGATGTAATGTCCTTACTGAATTCTCTAAAGTAAATCTTTAACAAATTAATAGTGAAATATAATTCATAAGTTAAATAATTCAGTTTAAATTCAATGTTTACAAAAAACATACTTAACGCGTAACATTACTAAATTTAGAATATTCTGATGTAATGTCCTTACTTAATTATCCAAAGTAAATCATTAACAAATTAATTGTGAAATATAATTCACAAGCTAAATAGTTTAGTTTAAATTTAGTGTTCAAGACAATGAAGAATAATATCAAACTTTCCTAATTTAAAAAAAAATAAAGCCGAAAGAGAATTTTGATTAATTGCAGATTTATCCTTATGCCGAAAATGAATTTCTCCTTACATTTTTTTTATGAACAAGTCCTTGAAGCCTAAGCTTCGTCCGTCTGCTTCCAGACCTGGCCTAAGAGTGACGCCATAGTTTTCTGGACGGTCTTTTATACGGTGCAAACTTCATGAACATAAGAGACAGGATCCACAAAGGAAGGGGGGGAACGTGCGTGACCATGGAAACATCGGTATTATTCGAGAAGCCGAACTCGTGTATTCTCGAACGAAAATTCTCTTCTTCTGGGGTAAGCGAAGGTTGGCAATATGCTAGCGAACTCTAGCGGGGCGTGTCCGAACTCTTGCTTCACAAAGGCAGTCGTTGACCGGTTGAAGTAGGGGCTGGATGTGTTTACGTTTTCTCGACTGTAGCCGGGATGGTGATATTGGGTAAGTAATATTTTGATGACTCGTTGACTAACATTAGCTTGTAGCCATATGAATGCTACACCAGCTATGGGAAAAATGCTTGTGATGGGGTAGGAGGGACTACAAAAAGAGAAGTGATCAAGAGGGGCCTTCAGATGACAGCCAATAATCAAATATTAACTCCAGAGGATATGTTTCAATTTTGTGATAAAAACCTTCTTGGCATTAAGTATACCTATGTTACAAGTGAAGAAGTGGCTAAAAATGGAGTTGAATTGGAAAAGAGATTTGAAAACTGCTTGCCAAATCCTAAAACTCGATCATACCACAGATATATTCCTATAAATGACACCACCGTAAGATGTTACCACACTTCAATTTTTGAATACTTTGAGGAAATAAAATTATCAAAAGCTTCTTCGTTCTTACTCCCAAAAAAATAGACATAGTTGCGTGAGTAAATGAAGGGTAATGATATCTTGGAGTTATTGAGGAAGTGAGCATCGGATATAATTACTTCAAAATTCATTAATACGAGCCAGCAGGACCAAGAATTTCTTTTAAGATTACAAGAGATGTCAAAATCTGTGTACCTGTGCAGATAATTTTTAATTAAGATCATGGCAATGGAACTTTCAATTGTGACTGGTCGTACGCACAACATCAGCTCTAAATTGTGCGAAGAAATATCTCAGCTCTCTGCCAAACACCAAACTTAGTTTGTTAATAAGGTAATAGTTTTTAATTTTTATTTTAGGTAGAATAATAAACACCTATGGATTTATGTTCTTGAAATATATTTTACACATAAAAACATGTTTAATACAAATAAAATTTAATCTAGTAGAGATACTGTACACAAACGTATTAATGTGTGCAGGTTTTTTCTTCTAATTTTGTCTTTTCAATATCTCAGCTTATAGTCAATTCTCAAACTCAATTTTTTTTGTGTATAATACTATTATATATTACTATTATGGACCAAAGTTTCAGATTTTTAACTCATCCCCCACCAGAGATATTAAGCTCTGAAAATTGCAATTTTTTCAAATTTCAAAAAATTGTGAATTTTTTTTTTAAAAAGCGGGTCAATTCTCAGGTTTTAAACTTGGTGTGTGAGAACAAGTAGTTTATGTCTGCCCGTATAAAAAATTGAAGCTTGTTGACTCTTTCCCTTAGTGAAAATATTTCCCCCTGAAAACTGGATTTTCTTTTAAAAAAAGCTAGAATTTTAGGCAAAAATTTCACCCTTTAAAATTGAGTTTAGGTCAAAATGCTACATACACAAACTTGTAGCCCTTTACTTTCCAAACAAAATTATTTTTCACTCATGTAGATTGATCAAACAGAGCCCGAGATATTTTTGTTTCTGTAAACCCTTAAAATTGCAAAAAATGTAGCGTCTTGTAAAACAAATATGGCCACTATGCGAAAACCAAAAACAATAAAAATAAAATAATAGTCATTTTGAACTACCAACATGTAAGGGTAATTTAGAAAAAAAAATTAGATTTTTTAAAAATGGTCGAGCAACCATTTATTTATTTTCTGGACCACTTCATATGGACTGACCCTTTTACCACACTTATTGCCATTTACTACAACTCATTAGTTGCACGTCAAGAACGATAACTGTATACGGAGTTTGTACAAACAGATGGTAATACGGCTAATATTTTATGTCATATTTGAAAAAGGAACACGGCCCGGTCTGGTCATCGATTGGCAGCGCCTCATATTTCACGTGTCTACTTTCATAACTAAGTGAACTAGATTTTAGGTAAAAAATCACTTATTTCAAAGTAGCACTGAACTATGAACTATTGAAGAGTGAACTAAATTATAAGAGTTTGTGGTTGGATAACAGCTGTTCTATTCTCAGCGAATTCAAAATATGACGTTTATAATATTAATAACCTATACCTTAAACTTTTGTAGTGTTTCTGTTTAACATTTATTTTCTTTGGTGTTGATTTTTTGGTTTATCCTTTATTGTTAAATTTGATTATTTATTATCTATCTTTAAATTATGAATTTGGAAACTTTTTAAATACAATTCGAGTCTATCGTTTTGCTTTGAAAAATGGCTAGGAAGTGATCCTACGCCAAGTATTTTAAACCCCTCAAATTTAGAGTGAACTCTTGCTTAAAGAATATTATTATTATTATTATTATTCACCGCGTCTTACTACCCGTTCGGGTTATACGCTTAAGTACTAATTACGCTACTGGATTAGGAATTGGGAAGGTTGCATTTGGAAGAAGCGAACCCGCATTTGCGTGTAGGGAGAGTGGAAAACCATTTAGGAAAAACCACCCCCAGTTCACCCAACCGAGATTCGAACCTCGATCTCCCCGTCCTCGGCAGTCGGGCTCAACACGACTAGCGCGTTAGACAACTACGCCACCGAGGTGGGTTTTAAAGAATAAATACTGTTTTCAAAATGAGGCCAAATTTTCAAGTGTCAGTTTGACACATGATTTGTGGAAATTTATATTAAAAAGAGGTCAGAATTTGTAAACATAAATTATGTGAACCTGATATTTTCTCTTAGAGAGCTGAAAGTTTCAACATTGGTAAGATCTGCACATTTCTATCATCCACTAAAATATTTTGCTATCGGAAGACATTTGACCCACATCATTAAAGGAGAGCTGCCCTAAAACAGTTCCAGACCATATTTTAACAAAATATATTAGCTGTATCAGTACTAGAGACATGTACATATTTAAACCGTCGTACAAACAGTATCAAAAAGGGTGTGATATTGACAAACATCTGTCACAAATAATCTGAAACTGATGACTCTATGATTTAATAGTGTAGTATGCTAGCACTTATCACTTTGTAATTTTAATAATAGTGACAGGAATCTCAAAAGGAAATTAGAACAGTATCAAACATATCTGAACAATTAAAACATTTTTTTTGTTACAAAAATTAGTGTATTTTAAGACTGCATCGGTAACACGGAGAATCAAACCGACGCCCTCGGGTTTCACGCATATCTTTTTGAGGTGGCCCGGAAATTATATCTCCTAAAATAATTTGAGATAATTTTTTGGTTTTACTCACAAGAAAGAGGCACTACTTGAACACAACCTTGTCGCTATTATTTGTGTACTTTATGATCCTAGTGCGATCGAACGCTAACAGATGTCTCTACTAACCCCTCTTTAATCTCCCCTACTGGGTTGCGCTACCGTGACCCAGATGAATATATCTGTTCCCTCTAGTCCGTTTCATCCATTCCAACAATCCTCTCATTTAAATGCACGCGACGCCGTTATTCGGCTCAGCAAAGCTTCTAGGGTAGAGTTTAACAACATTTTACATGGAGTTATAGGTCCATGGGTGAGTCGATGCCTTTCCACTCCAAACTGTGTACGCAACTAGACATTTTCAGAGGTAAAGCTCATTTAGTGTGTAAGATTGTGTTATGTCAACACTAAATGATGAAAAGAGCCGCATTGAATAACTAATCCAAAGTTATAACGGATTGGATCTGTTAAAAACTGTCATGCCTTGTTTATTTTCAAACCAGATACATATACTCCTGCCACACGTGCGCCAACCTATTTAACTTAAAACTAGAAATACAATATTGACTGCCACATATAAATCACCCTGTTTACTTTAAAATTATAATTACTGAGCCTTTCAAACTCTTCCATATGGCTTCGTGTATAACATGCTATTTTCCTTTAAATGTACACCCTAAAGTCAGGAATATATGAAAATATTTAATATTTATCTAAAAAAACTAGGCCTCATTATTTTCATAAACACAGCCAAAATTAATGGTTATATTTACGCACTTAGACAACATGTAGAAGATTTGTATATCTTTGGAAACTTCAAGTACGTGTGTGTGTGTGTGTGTATATATATGTATAACTACATACTAATTTTGGTATATATATCGAACTAATTCTTAATCACCGTAATAGAGGCTGTTCTTAAACGCCTAGACTTGAAAAGGTCATTTAAGAATAAATTACTCTTGATATACTGATTCTTATATTACTAGTAAATATACAACTTGGATTAAAGAGGACCGTCAACATTAAAATCGCCAACCAACACTTTATTATTTATTTTATTCCTAAACATGTTTAAAACAATTTGTAGCAGCGTGTTAATAACTATTGTTAATCATTTATGAGAATAGCCTACTTATAATACTATTTTCTAAGTTTTAAATCCTAATCTTAGCTAATAGTGTTATAAACAAAATATTTCTTTGCTGTAGCGAGTTTTAAGAGCTCAGTAATAGAATATATGCTAGAACTGAGCGATTAGAGAGCCAGAAGTTACTGCACTTGATGATTGCGCAATACATTTAAAAATCTTTTTCCCTACGAAAATAAGCTTTTTAGGATTAGGAAGGTTATACACCAAAGCGCTCTCTTAATTAAATAAATAAGGATTCTTTATCTTTAATATTTAAAATTTTGTTACAAACATTTAGGTGGGCAAGTTATTTTAAAATGAATAAATACAACAAATTTATTTAACTATATAAATATTATATTTAAGTTTTGGGGGATTAAAATCTGGGCAAAGGCATCAAAACCCACACCTTAGAATTAATTAATTTAATTATTTATTTTTATTAAAAATTTAATTTAATAATTAAATAATATAATTATATAGAGAAAGTAATTTGAAGAATACTTCCAGAGATTTATGTTTGGTGATTATTTTAAGAATCCTTAAATAATCAGGTAAAGGAATTTCATCTGAAAAATGGAAACGTTGAGGCTGTGAAGAAAGTATAAAATAAGCCCTCGGAGCTTGTTAAAATGGAATTAAACCCAATTAAAGTTTTGTTTGAGTTATTGCTGGTTTTAGGAAGAGGGGACGTAATTTATTTGGCAAAAAAATTCATCCCGGTGGATGTTGAAGGGGGGTTTTTACTAGGGTAAGTCTCTTTTAGAGCAAGAGATCTGTTTGAACAGGAAATTCAATATAGGGCTAAACCAGATTTATGTAACTACACTTTCATATATTTCGACAGTTTACTTCAAGATTGATTTCATGCTTTCATTTGAAATTATTTTAGATCAGAGGAAAACATATTTTAAACAAGAGTAAATCTCTATACATAGTAAAATATTTGTTCTTGATTTTGTAATCTAAAACTATAAGTTTATTGGAAAAAATTTAAAACAGATTTTAGATATCGTTCCATATCTAAATTGGTTAAGGCCCGTATATGATTTTAAACATTCAACTATACTTTTAATTAAAGATCTATTAATTTTATTTTATACAAACATACCCGTATGGATTTTTCTTTATTTATCACATAATAAATGAATACCGTGTTTATAGTTTAACTGCATTTTGAAATAGTTTTTAAATTTCATACATTGGTCTCATTTTAAATTTTTATATCTTTAATGGTTCAAATAATTAAAAAAAACAACAACCTCGATTTCACTTTCAAATCAATTAAAATACTGAAACCTTTCCATAATACATTGTTAAATCATCCAGAATCACGTTTTCACGAACATTGGTATGTAAATTGTAATCATAAATAATAAATGTAAAAGGATGAGGGAAGTGGTGTGTGAGAGGGAGCGAAGTAGAATCCTGCAACAGAATCGCAATGCACCACTCCTGATGTTCACAGCACGAGAGAGGGTGAAAAAGGGGGTGTGTTTGTGTGAGGGGGCTAGCAGAAATGTGAAGGGGATGCTTGCACGATCAACATGACAGCGTGGTAATAATGTTGTTGCACACCAGAATAGCTTATTAACTCTCTTTTGTTTAGTACTGACTGGTTTCATCAGCAGCCTATGTAGTTTATAGTTTACCCTCCCCTATCATACCCCTATTTCACCTCCCTCCTGCTAACAGGTTCATCTCGGATGTGACTACAAACCTCCCCCCTTCCCTCTGAGAGGCTCTTATAGAAAGGGGGCGCTTATTATCCCTAGTTCCGGCCTGACAACGAAGTAAGTAGTAATTGGTGATGGGAGCAGCGCCTCTATTCCAATTCGTCCTTCAACTCAACTCAACTCCACCCTACATATGACGCCGCAACGTTCAATGTCGGGGACGAGAGAGAATTCACCGACTATGATTTGAAAATGGGATTCGAGAGAAGTTTCAACGATTCCCATCCTGAACATTCCACAAAGTCAAGAGCTGTTTGCGCCCCAAACATAGACTCATTAGAGTTGAAAGTTTTAATGAGACGCACATGGATTGGTTCAGAGAAAGGTTAACATTAATTTTATGATTACAAAAAAAAAGTACGTATACATCGTGCTATGAATATATTTACAACTATGGCATAGTGAAAAAATAAGCTAGAATGTACAAGAAATGCACTTGCATTTGTGTGAAAGGGGAGTGTATAACCATTTAGGATATCCACTTAGGTACGTCTCCCCTTGTACTTGACCCCAACCTTGACATCATTAACCATGCTTTATATATACTAATTAATATATGTAAAATATAAATTAAATTGATAAATATATATAAAGATAAATTAATATATACACTATATATATAAATAAATTAATAAATACACTAATATATATATTATAGAAAGATAGATAAAGAGTGAGAGGTAAAGATATGAAAACAGGCATTTTACATTGACCCGCCTCGGTGGCGTAGTTGGCTAACGCGCCAGTCGTGTTGAGCCAGACCTTCGAGGACGGGGAGATCGAGGTTCGAATCTCGGTTGAGTGAACTGGGGGTGGTTTTTCCTAAATGGTTTTCCACTCTCCCTCCACGCAAATGCGGGTTCACTTCCTCTAAATTCAACCTTCCCAATTCCTAATCCATTAGTGTAATTAGTACTTAAGCGTATAACCCGAATGGGTAGTAAGACGCGGTGCTAAATAAAATAACATTTTTCATTACGAGTTTAGCTCGAATCGAATTTGAATGAAGGCATCAAATTTTATTCTAGTTTGAGTATTAAAAACAATATTTACTAGGAATTTTTATGTTTGAAGTTTTATTAATAGATCCATACATAATAAATAACCATAAACATTTATATTTTTGAATTGCAATTTTTTTAAAAGAAATGTTATATTTATACTAACACAAATGAATATTTTTAAAATAAATATATTGGGTCTTCTGATTGAACAAACTATATTTTCTTAAATCTGATAAAATGTAATATTGAGGGACTCTTTTTGAAATAAAATAATACCTTAAAACCTGCAGTCGGAGTTCGTATTGTACCAATATACCTTGTGACTGTTAGACTTGCATGTAGAGTGCTTATTGCTCCTAAATACCTTGTGACTGTTAGACTTGCATGTAAAGTGCTTATTGCTCCTAAATACCTTGTGACTGTTAGACTTGCATGTAGAATAATTATAATACATATATATACATTGTGAGTGTTAGACTTGCATGTAGAGTGCTTATTGCTCCTAAATACCTTGTGACTGTTAGACTTGCATGTAAAGTGCTTATTGCATCTAAATACATTGTGACTGTTAGACTTGCATGTAGAGTAATTATAATACATATATATACATTGTGAGTGTTAGACTTGCATGTAGAGTGCTTATTGCTCCTAAATACCTTGTGACTGTTAGACTTGCATGTAAAGTGCTTATTGCACCTAAATACCTTGTGACTGTTAGACTTGCATGTAGAGTAATTATAATACATATATATACATTGTGAGTGTTAGACTTGCATGTAGAGTGCTTATTGCTCCTAAATACCTTGTGACTGTTAGACTTGCATGTAGAGTGCTTATTGTACCTATATATCTTTTGACCGTTAATATTGCAAGCAGAGTGCTTATTGTACCTCTGTACTTTGCTACTGTTAAACTTGCAGGAAGAGTGCTTATTGTACCTACAAAATTTGTGACTGTTAAACTTGCAGGCAGAGTGCTTATTGTACCTACATACCTTGTTACAGTTACATTTGCAGGAAGAGTGCCTACCAAACTTCTCTTTGTTTTCTACTGCTTGGTCTTGGCTAAAAATAGTGTTCACTAAACAATGTAGACAGGTAAGGGCTTCTTGAATATATGTTTTTCTAAAATAGCTTTATACTTACCAGGACCATAATTTATTATTGTCTCCCTATTTAGTAATCTTTGACCTGGTTTAAAAGCATATATCAAAATATTCTGCAATATAGATGAAAACATATGGTACGTCTCAAATTATCAAAAATTGTAATTTTGCTCAGTGTAGTTTAATATAGTTCAATCCTTAATCTTGCTATTTAATCGCTATTCATAATGTTTTATTTTTAGTTTGGCACCGCGTTTTACTACCTGTTTAGGATGTACGCATGCTATTCACAATAGCTCATTAACTGTTTGTTTTAATCTCTCTTGACCTTTCGATGAGAGAAGTTTTGTGATCGTCAAAAAAATTGAACTCGAGAAAATAAATTTAGATAAATGTCGACGTTTCATGACCCTATGAAAGAGAAAAAGAGGTTTTCGCAATGCCGTCTGTCTATCTTTGTCTAAATTCCAGCTTAGAGCCGAAACTGATTTAACGATCGGGCTAAAACTTGGTATCCTGAGTCTTCACAAGTTTTCCCCGTGGGGTTTTTGGAATCAGTTATCTAACCCTAAATTAATGGTAGCTTACTGAATGGCAAAAAGAGATTAAATTGATTTTATCCAAATCTGCTCTCATGGTTTCGATTAAGTTTTGCATCCAGGAATTGTATGCCAAACAAAAGGGATACTCTGATTTTACATGAAAATTACTTTAATGTTGGCTTAAATAAGCGGAAATATCCTATTTTAATCATATATCAACTATTTCACATACTCAATAACTTATCATTGTAAAGTTGTATTACTGTTCAAAATGCGAATCTTTTATTTGAAATATATATTTTTATAAAACCAATAGCTTATGAGCTATAGTCAAACATATAGTTTCAATGTGCTCCATAATATATATAAATATTTGTATATATACTATGGAGCACATTATATATATATATATATATAATTGAGCACTTTGAAACTGAAATTGTTATGCTCTTTGGTGGACGTAGCTATTCCTCTTTCTCAGTGTTGTTGTAACAGTTTATATTATTTCATTTATGTTCTTTGGTAGAGTATTTTTGTAACAATGTACAGTACATTATCTCGTTTCAAAAATATAATGAGTTTTAATTAAATTAATTTAAGATAAAAGAGAAAGTCCATGTTGTGTACCACACCATTTATTTGAAAAGAAAAGTTGATCCAAGCTTAGGAGCAGAATATACGAAATGAGTAATTTTATAAAATGGAATTCGAAATATTAGTTGCTCGGTTTAGGATATTCGAAAGACCTATCCCCGTCATACCTAATACAGCTGATAATATTATGAAAGCCTGTTGTGCACTATAAAATTGGCTTCGTTAAACAAAGAGCAACGTCAACGTTTCGACAGTAGTCTTTGAAGATACTCTCAAATGGTTGCATTGTTCCTGGAAGTCGGAGGGATGTGCCGTCAGAAGGACTGGTTGATCTACCTGGGACTATCCAAAACCATTTGTCTTGAGACGCACGCATGATTCGTGATAATTATACTGATTATTTTGTAGAAGAAAGGTCAGTTAGTTGGCAAAGTGGAATGATAAATTAATGAGTCTGACACGTAAAAAAATATTCTATCTATTTGAAATCAATATT